>CM023840.1:15412870-16012870 GCA_013266295.2 Branchiostoma floridae x Branchiostoma japonicum
GGAGCCGTTGGTATAGTACTGCTATTGAGTTGAAAATATTCTAAAAATTCCACCAATGCAGTCCCTAGGGAATTAAATTTTGTCAACAGGATAACTAACTAAAGAACGGCCGGATGGATTGGTTTCATACTTGGTGCGTTGGTAGGGTGTGACGTAAACTAGAAATGGTGAGATTTTGGGCGCCCTGGTGTCTTCCTTTGGTACTGCAGTGGAACTTCCGGTTTTGATATCTCGTGATCTGGACATGCTAGGGTCTTGAAATGGTAGGTAGCTCTTGTGCTCGGGAAGAAGTCATGTGAGTTTAGGCCCCCTAGCAGCTTGTTCTGGAACTGTAAGACGGTTTGTTTAGAAATCATTGATAGAGGATAACTAAAAAAAACGGTTGACGGATCGTCGTGATTTTTAGTATGTAGGTAGCTTAAGTGATGCTTGACACAATTGAATTACAATTATGCAAAGCAGGATCTAATTTGCATAATTAATAAGGAAGTACTATAAATGTGCTGTGTTCGATATTAGGGCTATGAAACACTTGTGACATATGTCATTGAGAACGATAAGATAATTGGCAGATATTGATTATGTAAATGAAGATCTAATTTGCATAATTAATGGCAAATTTCTGAACATCACTAAACATAATTTATTCAAATCAGGACCTAATTTGCATACTTTATGAGGAAATGCTGGAATAGCCTTATTTCTTATAAGATATTGGGTTGAGAATATGAACTGTTATAATTCATGCAAATGAAGCTCTAATAATTTGCATAATCACCGAGAAAAATGTATAGTTAGTCAGTTTGAACGATTAACATGATTTGGCGAAGGCATGAGGTCGTGGAGCTCCTGTTAACGTTGTGTATGAAAAGGGAAAATTAGTCTATAGCTTGCATTTAACCAACAATATCACACCTTGTCCATGCCAAATGATAAGGATTTCACCAGTGTGTTTCATGTTACTAGGTTGGGTCATGTGAATATTTTGCATAGAAATTCTCTTAAATTACTGCAAGTGAATGCAGGGTGCTTATACGAGATGATCCAGATTAGAATAATACAATAAAACGACAAAGAATTTGCAATATATAGAACCTAGGGAAGCCACAGAGACCGATAAAATGCACATAATTGCGTGGAACGGAATAAAAAATGAACATAAAAGAGAATCACGTCGCCGAGGCGTGTTTTAAACGCCACATTATTGTAAAGAAAGCTACATTAGCCTGTAAAGCCTAATACTGCTACATTTCACTTAACCACCCAAATAGAACCAATAATTCTTAGATGCTGAAGGATTTCAGAAGTGATCCTATACAGTCAAAATGACACGACTTTATGATGCAGGCCGCAAAGGATGCTGACTTTTCACTGTGTCTTCTTCATCACACGTTTCGCGAAAGTCTTCAACAACCTGGAGGGTAAACAGCAAGTTGTGGTTATGTTTCAGTGATTGGTACTGCTAAGAATAACTGATATGCTAATGTGACTTCTTAATTACATGAATGTATAATGTCATTGGTCTAATCACAATCCCCCCCCCCCCTACACATGCACCATACAAAAAATTGGACATTTCTATCCAACCAAACCACCAACACATGCTGACATGATTTACATGTCAGATGTTAGAACTAGAAAACAGTACACAGTATAAGATTGGGTACCTGCTTCTCATGAATGGTAGATATGTATACATGTATGCGACAGCCAGGGGTGGGTTTTTGGATATCCAGATCTCCTCCAGTCTGTTGGCCATCCCAACTGTGAACAGCCTGGCACAGCGGGCTGCTGACATGTCGTCTACATGGACAGGATCCAACTTAGGATCGATGTTGAGTGACTGTAACACAAGATTTGTACATTAATGAACAGTAGGCATACAGGTAAACAATACTTGGTAAAGAATAAATCAATTCTGGATGACATACAGAGGATAAGACATTTCAACTGATAACCACTGCTTCAATATGCAAGTGTTTCCATGTTACCCGGTTGTATTGATTTTGTAACAATATCATCACTGTAATCAGTATTGTTATCTCAATCACAGTTTTTAATAAATTTGACTTTCATTTCACAGATGACCTTCATTTGCCAGTATGCAAGATCCCTCCTTACCATCTTGTTCAGATAGGTAACATAATAATGACCAGAAATCAAATTTTTGAAAAATAAAATCAACAATCTTAAAACTCCTTGTAGAAGTAGACTGTTCACCTTGTTTGGTTCTCCCACCATGGCATTCTGGACAACATTGGACTCCACTGGACCAGGGCACACTATCAGCACATTGATGTCAAAAGCATGGAGCTCAGCCCTTAATGCACCAAACATGCCCTGTGGAGAAAAAAAAATGGATATCATTATTAAGTGGCACATGCTGCATTTGAGTTGCCATAACTTGCATGAAATATTTTTGGCTTATTGGAAAAACTGACACACCATAAACAGGTGAAGCTAGGTGAACATTTTAATACTTGTTTTGGGGTCTGATGCTCCGTTTGGCTTTGTGTTCCCAAATGAGAAAGATGTTTTATGTAAAACACCTACATAATGTCTTCCAAACCCCCATAGAGAAAGGGAAATGTGCCGTCTCTCCTGGGCTTGATGTGTTTTTTTCCTTCTCTTTTGACTGCATCAAGTTAATCTGGGGGAGATTTAAATAAAATTCACATCATCTCAATACTTACATGGAGAGCAAACTTACTCCCACTGTACGCAGACTGACGAGGGGAGGGGAAGATCCCTGACAGGCTGCTGGTCACCACAATCTGCCCCTCCCCCCTCTCCATCATGTGAGGAAGGACGGCCTTCGTCAGAGACACCTGTCCAACAACATCCACCTCCAGGATGAACCTGTCACCATCGAGGCTTGTCTCCCAGAACACTGAGCGCTGAGTACGACCACTGTTGTTTACAAGGATATCAACCTGAGGAAAAAAAAGGCAACATTACCATAAAGAGGATATGTTGGTCCCCAAGGCTTCCTGTCAGGCAAATACATTGTAATCCTTGAAATCACTGTAAACCAGAATGTTGTTGTTACGTCATCATTAGCTAGGGATATTGTGTAGCACAGTTATTATCAGATATAGAGTACTGGTGCAAGCTTATACATAGGTTTCATCATCCATGTAGCCGGAAACGTTTACAGTACATTTGATTTGGTTTTCTTTATAAATCCGATGTACATTGTATCATTAAAAACAGCTTACTCTGCCAAAGTGAGCAAGAACATGCTCCACACATCCAGCATGGGTGTCATAGGCAACAGAATCCAATGGTACGACCAGCACATCATTATCACTAACTTTTCCTGTCTCTGTATAAAATACAAGAAAAGATTTTAGTCACAAAACAACATCCATACAGCAGCCTTGCTAAGATTTCCGAGTGTTTTCTTATAATTACCACCTGAGAGAGCAGATTTAAAGGCCAAACAAGGCTACTCAGAGTCCTATCAATATTAACATCTGATACAAAAGTTAGAGGTCATGAACAAGAAACATTCAACTATGTTTTATCATCCATATGCTATAATTTTGTCTGTATGCATGGAAAGGATTCAACTACAATTTCAGTGGACATGCAAGATAAGAAGCCTGTTAACATCTTTTCCCTCAGTTCAAGGATAATACAAACAAACTTGACATATACATATAGAAGCAGCACATAATATTGTTTTTTGCACAATATGTCATCATCAAGTACCTCTGCCAGGACAAGCAGTTTCTTAGCTGTAAAAATTTGTTACATAAAGTAAGTGCGATATAATACTGACAGATGGATGAAGTAAGTTTTCCATCAGACTAATATCTTACCCACACATCTTTGTTTCACTCTCCTTAGCTCCCCCTCCCTCCTGGCAGACAGCACCAGTTTGGCCCCCAGCCTGCCCAGCTCCACAGCCAGCGCCTCTCCTATCCCACTGGACGCACCTGTGATCCACACCACCTTACCTGCCAGTTGGGCTGGGGGAAAAAAAAGTGATCTTGATCCAGCTTACTGAAGAGCTATTCTTCCACTGGTTATGACAGAGAAGACAGATGCTATGTACAGTATACATGTATATTTGCAGGTTCACTTTACCACGTACAAGCACAATGAACAGTGGACAACAGCTTAATGCCCCATTGTAAGGACTGTGATCATTTCCAGTAGCATGCATGCCGGGTGAGCGACAACAGCTGGCATTCAAACTCCCGATCTCTTGATCCAGAGGCAGGGTTGTTAACCACTGGACTACGCATGCTACTCTAGTATGTCTGGAGTATAGACAGTTTTTGACACTCAGAGCTTGAGTGTGACAATCATTGAACAAGAAACCTGATGTTATAGTGTATTTGAATGTTACTGTAACATGATTAGAATCCATGCAAAACAAGCACTTCAATCATAATGTGGCTCGACAGTCATTGTAATATCAAATGATGCTTCGTACAAAGGGTAGCATATATGTGACATGTTAGTTATTCCTACAATTCTAATTTGTTATTCCTATTATACAGAGAGCTCAGAACAACAGTTTAAAGTTTTAGTATCCAAGTCTTACCTGGACTCTCTCCAAATTTCTCACACCACATAAGATTGAGGTCTCCGTCAGACATGCGCAGTCGCAACATTTGTACCAACAGAACCACTAGGACCCCGTACACAATCAACTCCAGCATGGTTGGTGATCTGAAATGAGACACATTCCAACCACTCAGCCATTAACTTTATTAAGGGGGCACACCCCAGTTTATTTCGGGCTTCCATTCGAGTCTGCACACCCTCGACTCTAGCAACCGTCTCTTCCAGGGAATAATTCGGAAGCCAAATAACTGTATATGGGTTGGAAGGATAATTCCCTTCAGCTACAAGACTGACTGAGTTTTGTTTCTTCAAACTCTTTTATTTTTGTGAAATTAACAGAAAAAGCATGATTATTATGCCAAATTTAATGCACAAAATTGGTAATTTTCGCGTAGGATAAACCAAGACAAAAAGAATTTTCCGGCAGAAACGACTCGTGTTGGCAGAAAGATACAAACCTCGAGTATACTTGATTCAATTATAAAGAAAATCCTAGTACTGCAGTTTTTGTAATCATCCACGGCGCGAGGGGTCCCAAATCCGCCCACACCACGCATAAGTGGAGAATCTGGGTCAAATGGGCGGATCACACTCGGGGCGCAAGAATACCCAGAAGTAAGGATCCAGGCCGAAATCATTCTTCACCCCCAAAACAAAACATCTTACACTTTTCACCCATATTGAATGAATGAATGAATGAATGAATTTTTATTTACGTGTCTTGCGACTTTTGTCGCCCAGCCCATAAAGGCTTATAAGACACCAGAACATAAGCATAAACACAAACAAAGGTACAGAAGTCATATAAACATAAACATAAATCCATGTCCGAGTCTGAGGGTCAGACTGGAAACAACAAATAAACTTAAAGAACTTAATACAAAGTTGAGCTTAAAACAAAATTGAACTCAATACAAAGTTGAACATAACATAATTGGTACATAAGAATCAAAAAGTTATCATATTATCATATTAGTATCTGGTATCATTTCACCGCAAATTAGGAGAACTGAGTCTGTGAACTCAAACTTGACCACTCAAAACCCTTTCGTCACTTTTTTACCGCGGACTACCACGGAGAACTGGGGTGTGCACCCTTAAAGCTGTCTGGTCACACCAAGTAACACACACAGACATTGCTTTAGAGACCACTAGAGGAAAAACAAGATATTGAATTTCCCATACTATAACTTATCAGTAATCACATCCATTGATAGATTAGTTATTCTAAACCTACGACCCACATTGTAACTTGTGTGCATGGTGGAGACTTCTGTACAAAATTAATAATTCGCGTTACATGAATCCACTTGTTTGCCTCGTTTAGAGCGGACGGACACCTAACGTCTTGAACAGAAAACTTGGCACACTAAGAAGACTTCCAACGGGGATACGGACACCAAGGATAAACTCACTTTTTCCAAGTAAGATACTAGGGGTGGCTCGTAGTGCTTTAGGGTAGTCAAGGAACCTCCTTGGGGTAGTAGTAGCAAGGAGCAAGAGACTTTGACTTCCAATGTCTTAGGTCAAGGGTCAAATGTCCTTGGTAAGAATCTACCACTTCTCTTGTAGGAGTTTAATAAAGTTTCATTTAAGTACTTTTGACTGATTTGTGTCAAACTGGTTATACAACAAAATACGAGAAAATTAGTCACTAGATTTATGGAAGTTTTTGACTACTTTGTTCCAACAAATTTTGTCAACTTTCTGATAATGGTAACGTTAACGTGACATCCAGAAAGTAGCGCTCCTGTTGACACGTTTTGGTATTGCATAACGAAACATAAGTCCTTAGAGGGCGTCTTTTGCTTGTAGTGTTATAGTGCTAAAATTATACCTTAAAACTATACGTGACGACAGGTTCTGCCTGGAGATTAGCTGAATGGTATCATTTTGCCAAGGACGTTGGGGGGGGGGGGGAGACAAGAACAAGTCTGTCTGTGTGGAGCCTTCGAACGGTCAGTAGGGTAAAAGGCTATGAATTTAAACCGAGGCTATTGACAGGATGTTCCTATCAATGAGAATTTTGTCCGCACTATTGACAGTATATCCTCTAACAAAAAGTTGACAATTTACGCGCAACAGATGCTAAATCCACCACGACGTTTCCCCTTAGTGTCTATCAAGTTTCGAAATCAGTACCCTACATGCTTTGATATAGGCAAAATCATTACTGTGTAGATATTTTGTGCGAATATCATGGATTCAGTAATGCCCTGAACTAATACACCACCAAATGGTCACCGGGACAGAGGATCTGCATCCTCGGAGTCAGTGACAGCGTCACCCGTTCCAAATCCGCTGGGGCGACCCGGTGGGGTTGTTACGACCATTACATCACAGACAACATTCTTTGGATATGTCATAAGAAAGGTTCATTTTACAGACAGCTCCTATCGCCGTCCTATGCCAGGTGGCGTGTACAGATAACAAGGGCTGTGAGCTATCCTCTCCTGACATTAGTATGGGCTCCGCCGTGCACGTGAATGTAGTTTCATTTCATCCAGGCAAAGCTCTGCATGATTGCCTATTCCATTGTACCCGAGTCATTGAACTGCCCTGCCGTTAATAACATCAGTAATGTATTGTTTGGTACCACATAGTTAACTCAATGTCGTCTGGGGGACGCTGGCTCTGACAAACATACTCTTCTGTTTAATAACATAGCCAGGCCACTGGGAATAACATGATCCAATTCATAACGTCATTATCTCCAAACACTAGCCCAGAGGTATAAACACACGGCGATTGGCTCTACTTTAATACATTTGCAGGTCGCGCAGGTCACCCATCCATGAAATTCCTGAAGCTGATTCTATTCGTCGGTTCTGAGTAATAACACACTATATAAGCCTCGTGGGTCGATGTCAAAGTTTGCTGCCGAATCTAATGAGACAGAAAAGCATCGGACTGAATAGGAGCAGTTTCTGGACAAATATTAAAGTTACCTCATCTGGATGATATTTGACAGGTTTGAAATTCATAAACAAAATTCTCTCGCAACGGTCTGACGATTATATCTTTTTAGATCAAAGCAAGTAGACAGACAAATAGTAGAATTAGGAAATCTGTCCTGGCAAATTATTCGTCTTATTTGACTAATTCCTACCATTCCCAGTGTGCTTGTTTCTACTTCATAGGCTTTTGGTGGGGACTAATCGTTTGGCCAGCCGGTCCGTTAGCTGGTCGCTTGGTTGCTTGGCTGGCTATGTGGTCGTCTTTGGGGTTTATCGGTAAGTTAGTTTTACCTACCTGAGAAATTCTTGAAAGTATTCAACAACACATATGTGATGCCATGGTAACTCTTTACAACCTCTACCCTTATTCAAATTGCAATCGGTCGAAATGGACGCTTTAGCAATGTTGGAGGTGATAGCTCTTACTTATGGGCGGAAACTTCCCAGATTTCACTGACGCCACACTGCCATATCTCATACATGGAAAGAACAGCCTGTAGCTGGTAGATATCTTCTGCGGTCTGCGTGAGTTTACCTAGCGTATCTAATGCATGATGTGTGGTACTGTGTAACCAGGGACCAACGTTTCCTTCCGTTACTCAGAGGAAATATTTACATTTTTTAGCCCCACAATCAATCATATAAAGGTCCAATTCCACTTTACTGAAGTACCCATTGTGGCCGCTGAAGTCTTTATCTGTGTCAGTCACAGGTGGTTGTGACGTCAGAAACCCATCCCAGTGGAGATGGAGAATAGGTATATCAGCAACCGACGTTTCGACGCACACAGGAGCTGCCCATGGAGTCTTCTTTTCTTAATTTGGGCATGGCAAGGCCCAGCTCAATATTCCTTATTGAAAACTAGCCTCGTGGGAGGAGGATAATTCCTTAGAAGCGGGATTCGCGAGTACTTTTGAGTGGCAAACCCGTGTAGTTGGCTCTTGGCTGGTCTGGTGAGAGGTTCGGTCACAACTTCGCACACATGACATGAGGACACCGGACAACCTACGATCGACGTACTGCGCAAACGCACTAAATAGGACTGTTGTTGTACTCCACTCAAGAGCTCTTTGTCTTCATTTTCCGTGCAAGAATGAATCTCGACAGGTGGTTTACCTTAAATCGTACGGCGGTTTGAATGGGGGGCGTCATACTGTGCGTGGGAGTTTCGATGTTAACATCGTTTACCTTTAACGCCTGGAGGCGAAATCCTTGGCATGATCCTCTTCACTAAACATTCTGTCTGCATCTGCCAAATAAGCCGCCATCACCGATCCCTGTGCCCTCCGTCACAGTTAAACGGTCGGCGTTAACATCACTTTGTGCGTCAGGAGCATTCTCTTCTCCTAAGAAACACATCTGTCTGCACCATTTACCTGGCTTACGGGGACTCTTCCTGGTCACAAGATGCTGATGAGGTCCTTTTGGAAAGGTGAGATAACAAGATTACTGTTATCGTCTGTGTATCTGGGCTTTATCCACTCTACTTTGTACAATTGCAATGGTTTGGATTGTATGATTTGCAAATATATGGCTAGCCAGGTCCATATGAGGGTAGAGATGCTTGCACTGTTTTAATATTTTCTGCATGTAGTATAGATGGAATCAGCATTTTATGTGCCATATATCACTCTCGCATAATGGTAGTATATATATATCTGAGGGATATGATACGCTGTAGTGCCTAACAAGATAGAGGCCATGACCGCGATACTGGAAATTTCATTAGAGGGCGGTGATGAGCTGATATCTGCAGTGGAATTTGCCCATGTCTAAATTTGGCCGCCACCTGCTATGAAAAAGGGGTTTGGTGGAGTTTCATACAGGAAATTAAAACATACTGCTTTGAGACATGCCAGTGTTGTGTGGCTTAACAGTTTTCCTAACTACTCGCGTCTTTCGGTGTTATTCACTCCCATTGGTTAAACCGTTCAACAATACATAAATCATTGGGATATAAACCCTTGGTCACGAAACCGCAGGATACAGACATGATGAAACAAATTGGCTTTTGAGCTTTTCATGGTCGTAAGCGGTGAAGGCCACGTGACTGCATGACGATGCTCTTTGCCAGGTCTGTTGTCAAGTAGAATGTCTGATAGCGCGAAATGGTGGTGGTCTGTCGTGGTGGCATATGCCTGAAAATATCATTTCCATAGCAGTTGCACTGACTAAAATTGAGATAAATCCCCGTACAAAATCCAGGGATATTTTACGTTCCAGCAGTATATAGGAGATAACCGCCAGCATAATACCAGCTATTTACAGTACCGATTTAGGGCCTACATGTACGTCCACCCCAGAAAATAGGAGAATCGATAGGAGGGATAGACGCCATGCCAAAGCTGGCAATACTAATGGGTTTTTCTCTAACTTGACTCTGCTAGAAAGAAAACATGCGAACTTGCAAACGGCGGTGCCAGACTGTGTGGGAGGTCAATTTCGAACTGTCACCTTGTATCCGTCCATGCCGTTTTCTGGATACGCTTTTTAAACGTTTCCCCGCCAGGAGACGCGACAATTGTTTGACCCGTTTTAACAGCGACCCGAAATGAATAATGCCATTGCTTTGAAGGTTGACAGCATTAGGCTTGTTGCTCTCAGTCTCAAACACTTAACTGAATAGGACTGAACCAACTGTAAAACGGATATCACCGGTCTAAACATGATGCTTTGTTGATGACAAATGCCTTTGCCATCTCTGCATTTCGTCTTGATTTTCAACCTTCTCGATTTGCTGGAGTGACAAACGAGGCTTCAAGTAATTGAATAAACCGATAGCCCTCTTGCACTGGCTTCTGACTCTGTACTGTTGATAAAAGCTATATCAATATTTTCCGCTTAGTATTATGCATAAGAGTTGATTTGCCTTTTTGTGTATCTTCTGTTCTGGTCCTGGCAGCTCCAACATGAGCAGGTGTTTGTGAGATGAAAGCCTGATCCCGGGGGCAGAGGATAACAACTCGGCGTCTGGCGCCCAGCGGTGCTCCATGTTTCCACGTAAAGAGCTTCAGACGATGTCAATTTGTCGCTAAGCATGTTTGCCGGCGGAGCGAGCGAGAAACTGTATGATTTTATTGGCTTCACGCAGAAGGCCTGGCTGCCCCAATTCGTTGTTTGGTTGACTCGGACGCGCTGCAGACAGACATTGTCCGCACTCTTGATGAAGTTAGACTATTACCCGAAGGTCACCTCTCAAAATGAGATGATTAGCGGTACCTGGCCATGATATCGATTGACGTGTAATTAATTATACCGCGCTGCAGACATGTTGATTACGAGACTTGTTCTGGGCGGTTAGGCCATGTTGATTTGATTATATGGATGACATCCGCGCGCGCATCAATTTTCGTTCGTTTCCAAAAAAAAAAAAAGTTTTCGACCATACTGGAAATCGTACAAAGCAGCTGCAAAATGAGCAAATATATGCCGTAAATAGAAAAAAAAAAATATTGGAAAACTATACTAATATCGTAGAATACTAAAATCAAAATTCCAAAGGAAGAAGAAAATGTGAAGAAATGAAAATGAAGAGTCTATTATTCGCCATACCATAATCTGTGTGTTTAGCCATTTGTTCAACCTTCATGACCACGTAGATTTCATAATGAAGGCAACTTTTTTTTTTGCCAAACTTTTTTTTTATTCGCACGCTCGCATCAGTTTTGGGGTACCCAGAGGATGTCATCCATATAATCAAATCAACAAGGCCTATAATATGAGTAAACCCAAGTGAAGTAGACAGCGCGTCAGGACATACCAAGCAACATACACCTCGACATGACAGGAGTTGTCTCGGTGACTCAATATTTTCACTTCAAGACCGTCGTCTGTGGTTCTGTTGAATTACGAAGAGGTCTTCGCTATAACACTTATGTTAAGTTATTGTCTGTACCATGTTTTGGTCCAGACAAGGCGTATTGACGACTTGATATTGACGCCAGATGCACCGTGGGTCTCGTATTTACGTAGAAAAAAGGCGACAAGAAATCATAACTTTTCTTCTCTTTGAGGCAATGGTTTAATCAGGTGCCGAGAGACAAAAAACTTTCACTTTGACCTGACTGAGAACAAGCCAGCTGCTTGTTGGGCCTGATCTTGTTGACCAGACGGCTATATGAGTACCCACTAGCGTTGTCAAACATGAAGCTAAGAAACTTTGTGTGGCAGATGGATATATGAGCAATAAATGAGTGCAATAACGTCGAAATACTTGCGATAAAAGTTATTCCTCGAAAAAGGACAATTAAAATGGCGCCACGACTTTGGCCATAGGTATATGTTTTTTCTTGAATGACAAAATGTCCCAACTGAAAATATCTAAAAATTCATTAATTACCGTGATGTCCA
This sequence comes from Branchiostoma floridae x Branchiostoma japonicum, assembly GCA_013266295.2. Taxonomy (NCBI): domain Eukaryota; kingdom Metazoa; phylum Chordata; class Leptocardii; order Amphioxiformes; family Branchiostomatidae; genus Branchiostoma; species Branchiostoma floridae x Branchiostoma japonicum. The sequence continues at coordinate 15,424,756 of CM023840.1, forward strand.
GAAACCGATTGTACGCTTACTAGCCGTAACCACTTTATAGTGTTAGCACAGAACAAGAGTGATATTTCCTGTTGTGTAGATTTTGTTCCTGCTCTGATGTGCTGCCCAACATGATTCATTGTTGATGTCTTCCATTGTTTGTAAGCTGCAACAAACAGGACCACAGGCAAAAGGTAAACCTTTCATGTCGTGTTTTTGTTGTTGGTAGTGGTTGTGGTGGTGTTTGTGGCGGTGTTGTTGTTGTATGACTGAGACCGGAATACGAGTTTTAATAACCTTCTACAGTTGTCCATCCTCGGTGACAAACTACACTCGTAGAGACTCGAAAGAAAGGGATCATGGCTGTCAGTCTCACATCAAACTGTTGATCATTCCTCAAAAGGAAACGTTTACCTTCAAACCCTCTTTGCTTGTCGTTTTCACTTCATTGACATCCACTTCACGTACTTTACACCCACCCTCCAAGACTTTGCAAATTACATGTGTGGCTTGTACACTGTTTTGCTCGTCTGGCGTATCGCCTGTGTAAAATACGGGTCTTCAAAGTAAACCACCGGCTCACAAGTCCACTACCTTCCTTCAAAGTACTGCTCCAGAACATCTTAGGCAAACTAGTAAAAATCATAAATAAATCATAAACAAAATCAAGTTTTCTTTGGGAAAATAACAGGCAGAGAGTATATTAGACAGTGCACTCTAACTTGAGACAAAATGTGGTACTTTAAACCCATGCTCAACATGCTTCCCACGTTCAAAAGCACTCACTGGGGAATTTTTATGAAGGTAGAGCTCCCCTAATCGCGAAATCGCGAGTTTCCTCAATGCTCGGAATCCCTGATATTTCTACCCATGGGCCCTGGCTACTGATACATACTTCACTGTAGCGTTATCTCTCTGTGGAAGCCGCGTCTGGTGCTACAGGCCGAGACATTTCCATAGTTTCACGGAGCGAAGACAAGCAATTGTCTCTCCATACTTCACTCATTACCATTTACCATGAAAAATGGTATTGTTTTTGTTCTCTCTCTCTCTCTCTCTCTCTCTCTCTCTCTCTCTCTGTGTGTGTGTGTGTGTGTGTGTGTGTGTGTGTCTGTGTCTGTGTGTCTGTATGTGTGTGTGTGTGTGTGTGTCTGTGTGTCTGTGTGTCTGTGTGTGTCTGTGTGTGTGTGTGTGTGTGTGTCTGTGTGTGTGTCTGTGCTTCCGCATATTTGTGGTCAACATAACTTAAAAATGCCTTTATGGATTGTGATGATATTTGGTATGTGGGTAGGTCTTATGAACACAAAGGTCAAGGTCAAATGTGGGCCTGCTGGTGGCTGGCCTTGGTACTGCAGCAGAACTTGCGGTTTTTATATCTTTTGTCCTGGACATGCTATGGTCTCGCATTTTTGGGGAGAAGATAGCTTTTTGTATAAGGAACAAGTGATGTGGTTTTATCGTTTGTCGTTTGTCGTTATTCTTTCCTCCGTGTTTAACAGTCAAATGTCAAAAGCTATGGCATTTTCCTTCGAAACTCGGCCTTGGTCACCTTGGCCACTATGAGCTTACATATGTATGTATGCAGAAATCGTTTTATCGCCAAGTAATTACGCTGTGGGCTTACTTGAATACCGCAACATCGTTTGATGGACGGACAGAGTGGAACATCGTGATTATTAAATGTTTCATGTGACCAGGTCAATTTCGGCAGATGACCCGATAGGTAATCTCTCCAACAGCCTAACCACTTCTTTTGAGCACAACACTACTTCGTCATTCATATCACCTTAGACCAAGGACCTTGCTTAGACGTAAAGGCTGCCTCTTCTTGTCGCTCGCGTTATCTCCAGACGAGAGAGAGTTCTTTGACCAAGAGTAACATTTCACCATAAATATGATGGTGGAGAAAGCTTTACCAATAGACGTGGTCACAGATAACGACGAAGAGGAAGAGCACAAACATAATTTAGAAGTTACTGACGTAATACTTTAGTTCTGGTCGTAAATGCCTCCTCGATATCAATCTCATGTCCTATTCCTACAGGCGGCAGAGTCCCGTCAAGAGAGCATCCACAGGGGTGAGTATGAAAGTGTTTTAAGACCTTTTCATGGCTTGAAAAAGTTGTAATAGTGTACCTTGTAATAGTTGCAATAGTCCAGGAAGAAATCTATAAGGCAACAACCACGGAGCTACCAGGAAGTGAATACTCAGGCCGGTCGGTATTCCGATTATATTAACTAATATAGAATCTTTGATCGATTATATTATCTAATATAGAATCGTTGATCTTGGTCCAGGCATTCTCCTTGTTTCAAAACACTGTACAGTACCTAGGGCATATTGCGACTGAAGTATTCATGTTTTTCATGTTAAAAAATAGCAACCTACACTAATTAACTGACACTACTATGTGTATAAAATACGCGCCGCACACCAGCTGTTGTTGAAAGAACGGGTACATTTTGCCTGCCGTCAATTTCCCAGAGAAAAACGAATTGTTCATGTGTGATCCCTGGGAAATAGTCGTCTCGGGGTGAATCGAGTGATAAATAAAGGGAGGCTGGAGAGACATTGCAGAGAGGGGGGACTCGATAATTATCGCAGAAACTGGTCCGGGGTGGACAAAACGCTCCTGCCTTAGCTCGCCGGTGAAATAGAGCAGAATGGAAAACAGACTTAATGAACACCAAATAGCAACCAATTTGTTACATTTTGGTATATTTGCAATGCTCTCCACCGCTCGGTATTGTGCGTGTATATGAAATGCCGAGCAAACACAGCTATGAAGGACAGAGATAAATGACAGAATTGATGGAAAGGGTTAAAATACAGCACACACGGAAATACCACAGAGGGTAAGCGTATTAGCTTCTGTTGTCGTACTTTTCAGACAAACCGGGAACGAACCTGGGATAGAGACTAGATACAGGGACCCATTTGAATTGCAATGTAGGATATGCGCAAGGCCCAAATTGTCGAGTTTGATGTGTATGTCGTTTTCGTCACCATGAACGAGAGTAGACTTACTATACCAGGAGGATTTATAGAACCTACCTAAAGCGTTTCCAGTTACATGAGCAGGAAGACCCTAGTTTTGTGTACAATTTGAAATGCGTCCATGTTGAAACAACATGAACGATTGAACTGAAGCTTACTTCCTGTAGGCTCAGCGATTACTACTCTTGGAAAAACATATCGGATAGTTGATCTAATTTATAACCAGTCTTCGATACAGGAAGGAAACGCCATTTTGTCCCCATAATATGGTGAACACTTGATCGCGGGTGACGTAAAAAGGGAATCTTTTCAAATCAATCTACCCTTTGAAGTGCGTGCGGTGTGTGGATATCCGCCTCAAATTGCCGTTGTAAATAATAACGTCACCGCAATATGCTCAGTTTAGTAAATGTAAGGTCCCCATTCTCAAAGAAAATCGTACCACGTACTAGTGGTTTTGCACAATTCACGGGTAGATGGCAGCACCCGCCTAATTGTGACGTCACGTCCCGAATCCGTGGCGGTGAATAGTGACGCAGTGCCCAACACCCAGTCTCACTTGTAACGTTGCCCGCGGTTCCTAGCCTGCTTAAATGTGGGATGGAAAACTATCGAGCGGTGCCTTAGTGCTGACACATACATAAACTCCTCTGAACGAGCGGAGACATCTTCGAAGACAACTGAATGTTTTATTCTGTCATGGATATATAGACCTGGGGATGTCGGGAGGGTTAGACATGCCCTTCTGTGTAAGCCCGGCGGTTGTTAAGGTAAGCTTTACTAGATCGTCCACTGCACTGTAAAACTAAAAGGCCAACAAACCATACCACTCCTTACGCTCAGCAACAGTTAGGTAGTGAGTTGCATCTGGAAATTGTGGCAGATTTTGTCATGTCTTTTCCATATGTGTACCCACGTTTCACCGCACCGTACATGCACTGGTGTCATCATTCTGTAACCTCAAATGTCAGGGGGCTCTTGGGTTCCTTTTCAGTATGGCCGCTTATCCATGATTCATACGCATAAAGATTTTTGTTACCTGTAGAATTCGCTTTTTCATCGTACAGAAAAAGGCCCGGCGATAGGTCCATAGTCTCCTCTAGTCCGAACCACTTAACCGCCTTAGCGTTAATGGACAGTGTGCTCAACAACATGCATTTGGTGTTTGTCTATATCTTTCGTCTAACCTTTTTTGGCTTTTAAAATTTGGAGGTCCATATCAACGACCCTTTCTTGTGTAAAGCCCCTGCCTAGCGATTCTAGGTTATTTTGTACGTGGGTGTTTCTGTGTTGTGGTAACCGAAATCACCGGCGCTGCCCCTGTAGTCAATGCATTGCATTGTTGAAATTTCAATAAATAAAAACATAAACTTCCTGGAAATATCTAGGGTGCCGTGTTTTGATTGTCTGAATGCCTCACGAGCCTGGCACATTCCTGTTTGAAGGTAAATCTTGCCGCAGATTTCTGATACCCGTTGAAGTCAAGCGGAGATGGACGTATCCCCGTTTCTATGGATACTAACCCCAGGTGTATAAGTGGGATATTTGGGGACACTTTCAACATAAAGAAAACACATTGTGTCTGATTCAATCTCCATTACCGGGATATAACAGGATTTCTCAGTATGATACACTGCATATAGGCACATGGTGGTGATGTATTTTTAACACAGACAAGACGTGGGCGGAACAGTAACTGTAACCTGCTCTTTTGTTCGGCAGGACCTCATGTCCTAGTGGTGATGGTTGATTAGTGGAGAAGCTGTACGGAACTTGCCAATGCATGACATAACCCAAAATATCCCTACTTCCTGAACCGACCATTTCGATTTGGGCTAATTTCTGCGATCCATATTCCATAAATCAGATTATGTTCCCTTCATAGTTAGACTTGGATAGACCAAGGAGATTATTCTCCGTATAACCTCCTTGGATAGACCGATCATAATGTCATGTTCCTAATTGCAGGATTAGGAATCATTCTGAAAGAGAGAAAATTCTCAATGTTATAAAGGTGACTTTCATACTCTGTGCCTTCGTTTTCTGGTTAAATTCCAAGAGCTTTTCTTTTGGCTTGACATGATGGCGGGATTATTAATGTTAGATACAGCTGCATCAAGTCTACAGTCACAGCTCTAAACGTTGAATGGATACAGAATGACACCACACTATTGGGATTGACACCTGTCTGTCATGATAGCAGGGGAAAGGTCAGTTGATGGCTTCTTACCACCGTACAAGATGTACCGCTGTATCACTAAGCTGGTAAATTCCCGAGATTCTGGCAGCTTCTCGCGCACACATGGTGAACATCGGGGCGGTAAGGTCACGTCAGGCTTACACCAAGGCCCCTGAAAACAATAGTGTAACGAACATTAAGACAGAACTGGGCGTCTAAAATACATGTTAACATTATCAGTTCAAAACATCGTGTTAGCAAGAATTGTTATTCTAGATAACACCGGTCACTCTAAGTATAGACTGTCTGCCTAATACCTCATGTATTACTAAGGGTGCCGATATAATCCCGATTACTCAGTAGTTCAGCAATTAAGCCAAGCTTTGTTGTTCTGTGTGAACTATAATCGGCATAACTAGACTAAACACCATAATCTGGGTTCATTTGGTGCAAGTCTTACAAGCGAGGAGTTCACAGTTGTGCAGCATTAGACGCTTTCTGTGCCGCCGGCTTCTTGCAAAGCTGAAATAAATGGTTGGGACAGATAGGAGGTTGTGGTAATTGCAGTCCTGTATAATGCAATGACGCACACACGACTACTTCTGTTGAAATTAAAACAGACACCGCTAGTTACTAGTGATGGCACAAGGCACCTAACATTCGAGGCAACAGTGACTACGCGTGTGGGTGGCCGAGTGTGTCTCTATATGGAGGTAAGGTGGTGTAGATACGGCAGTAATTAGGATTTTGTCTTTGCAAATTCAAAAAAAAACCTGAAGACGTCAACTCCGATCCTGGTGAGTTTTAACTCTTCCCGTCCGCATCCGACTCGGCGCCGTCGTCAGTGCTTTGTCTGTGCCTTTGCCTCTTAAGTTTGGTTGGAGAGTGATGTCAGTCAATCGTCCACAATGGTATTCTGACGTAATACTGACGGTTGTATTTTCTCCTTTTTCCTACAGAGCCAGGGCATGCTGTCACGGAGGTGCGTTAAGGCTTTTCTTTGTGATTTGGATCGTAAAACCGACCTTGCGGCATTTTTGTGAGTGCGTCATAACTTAAACCTTTTGTGCTAGATGTTCCCCCAAAATATTGTGTACTTATAGTTTCATCTGACCAGAATGCCAAGTAGCGTTGATCTAAAGACAGGTGACTGCTCCTTTGCGCGCTACAGTTACCGCATCTCTGGGGACGGCGAAGAGAGCGACTCTCGGGAAGAAGACGGGACTCCGCGCTCCGTACATCGCCAGGGTGGGCGGGCAGACGACATGGAGGACGACGCAGATTCAGACGACGTCTTCACAGATAGAGAGGCTCGGACGCGCCGCCATAGCAGCAAGAGGGACAGCGAAATGAGCCTAGTAGATCAGGTGTGTGGCTGTGCGACTGGCACGACTAATTGTGGTAAAGGTTTCATGGGAGGGAATGCATGTCAATAGTCCTGTTGGTCTTACTATTTGCCAAAGTCGCGCTCCAAGACTGCAAACAGTAGGTTAGGGCAGTTTTAATAACAGATCTGTTGTTTTCAGTGTTCATCACAGTTACACAATGAGAACAGAGAAGCGTGTTCAATCATAGCCACTTAACATTCAGAACAAGCGAACCATATGTCAGTGTCACTCTGCAAGCATGTGCATAACACACTAAATAGTCAAAACTAGCAAATGACATGGCCAGGCTAGAAATATTAAATACAATTAACCTTATCTGCTTGATATTAGAAATTAGAAATACTTATCCACAGCTAGCACAAACTGTACTTTTTCCAGTACTCCAGTGACACCCCATTGCCTTGATTTCTAGCTTACAATTGTTAAGTTATTAAACGGTCATCAATATTTCATTCATACCGGGCACGTTTTTCCAATTTCATCTTCACGCACGGCATGGGGCTAATGTTATTAATGCCTTACATATTATACACTTCATGTGTTATGGCTGTGTGACTTCAATGAGTTTGTCGGCTTATCTTTCACCGGCTCCAGTGATTTATTATTCAGGAAAAGTTGTCTTTGTCCACATGCGTCAGAGCGGATATCTGCACTGTGTGATCAACCCGCCCAGTCACACCTATCCATCTCCTGTACTGCAGAATCAGTCATACATCATAACCAATGTGTACAATTACTGCTGGCGTGAACATAACAGTGAACAGTGCGCTATCGGGGTGTTCCATCTACTTTTTCTTCCGTCTGATGGTTTTTATGCTGACAGACAACGAGCTCTTTCTTTCTTTCAAAATACCGTTATTTTCAAGCCAAACTCCTGCCAATAGCATATCTTAAACTTTCTGCAGCCTATTTCAACCCACTCGTCTAACTAGGTTTTGTCAATAACAATGAAAAAGTATCAAAAAAGGTTTTTCTTTAGAAGAAACCTTCATGGTCACGGAGAATTTTGAGTTCCCATTGTCGATACCCCTTGTTACATATCAGTGACTTTCAAGCACTGCATTTAACTACCATGTACCCTGCAGGACCTCCTGCTACCTGAACTGCCCTCGGAACTTGACCTTGTGCTTGACCCTGACGGAGACCTAGCTTACTACGGGATGGTGAGTCATATGTCAAACCTACTGATAGGTTTTCATGAAACAAGGTTATGTGTTAAAGTCTACATTTCCCCTGGTAAATCAGGAGAATATTTATACTTCCCATCTGATATACTGCTGTAGAAAGAACTGTACCAGTTGTTGTAATCCTTCTCTTTAATCTTCAGCTTTATGTTTTAGACTGAGACATGGACTCATGAATGAACCCCATTTTTAGATGGACTTCTGAGGCGGAGTACCCCGAAAGGCATCTGTTGGCTCTCCGCCATGCTTTGGTCTTACGTAATTTACAGTCGCGATGTCTGATAAGTGCTTCAAGTTATCCGAACTTGTTTGAACAGTTTTCTGACCATTTGTCCTCCGCAGGGCGCAGTTGCTCTGGCGGTACTGTACAATTACTGGGTGATTATTCTCCGCCTTGCCTTCGTCGAAATGCGGGAGGAGGTAAGCACCCGTTCAGAGGGGCAGAGTTAAGGACTAGCTTTACATATTACCAGGTGAGCTTCATATGGGGGTACTTCTTTCTATCACGTAGGAGATATAGCTAGATTTACATTTTAGACCCTTTTAAAGAATTACACAACTCTAATGGCTGTAGATCTGTACATGAAGTATACGTCCGCCTACTGTATGTTGCCGATAGTGGTTGACCTCATCACAATATACTCACTAACTGTGATCATATCGTGTTTAGGTGTCAACTGCTCCACAGGGCGATATATATCTGTCCAACCGCCAAACCTGCTAGGACAATATTGGAAGAGCTAGGACTTTTCTCTCTCTCTTTTAATTTCCGCCGTTCTTTGATCCTATCAGAACATCAGAAGTTGCCATTTACTTGAAAAACTGTGTGGCTCAGCGTGCCTATTCCTGATGAACCTAGCTGGCTACCGGCTGAAGTAACAACCCGATAACCACACGATGCTGGCGGGACTGGATCCATTCTGTAATCTTGTTTCATGACTAATCCTTGTTCTTCATCCCGCCCAGGGTACTCATCAGTTGGTCCTGTGTGAGCTGGACCTGTTCTGTGACTTGGTGTACTTCTTGGATTTGCTCGTACAACACCGAACAGGTTACCTAGAAGAGGGCATGCTGGTATGGATCTACCTTTTTTGTCGTTATGCTAATTCTAAGCGTCCTTGTTCAATACTGTCATTTCGATGGCTATATCATATGCCAACAGTGAACGATAAACGCTGTCTTTATATTTTACTGCCGAGTGTAGGTTTTAGATCCGTACAAGCTGTCCTCAAACTACAGAAGCCAGCCGTGGTTTTGGAGGGACGTGGTCGCCATTCTCCCACTACAATCCGTCTGCAGTCTCATCCTTAGTAAGAACAGTTTTTTTGTTGGTTGACATTCGATGTAGGAGGTGCTGTGAAGACCATGTTAGTTTTGGGCAAATGCTAGAGAGTGCATGTCAGATCATGTCAAGTTGTTATGGTTACTACGTAAGACATGCATAAAATATCACTATGAACATCGTTAATTCCCGATCGTCAAATGAACTACCAACGACGATGAGTACCAAATGTCGATATCCAACGGAGGTATCCGATTCAGACAAATATTCTCCCTGTATTATGCATTCTTTCATATATCCCTCAGTGTACCTGGCGTCAGATAATATTGTTGAAATATTGTCATTTGTACCCCCCTTTGCTTAGCAAATGTCCAACAGAAGTAATTTTGCTGTGTTCTTTAGGAATCGTTCCATTTCAAACGTGGGGCCATCTGTCAGGTATGCTCATTTAAGTTTATTTCATTGCACAGAATGCCCTGAAATTTATCAGGTATACTATATTCAACGAGTCTCAGAGTCTATCTGGGACGATCATAACCCGTAGGGACAACTACCATATCCCCAAATACTTCTAAATCTAGCTTTCAGGAACTCAACACAACGCGCACATGTATCTCATCATTCTCATGACACTATCGTTCTCCTGTGTAACAGACAGTTCCTGTCTGCTGCTCCGACTGTCTCGGCTGTTAAAACTCCACTCATTGGCCCAGTTCTTTGACGTCACGGACAGGTATATTACAGCTACTTTAACTCCATTATAAACCTGTTGTGGCGTAGTTTCGTTTGCCCTTTTTTGCTATTATGACTTTGGACTTCTGGGTGAAAAGAGATGATGGACAGGGTTTTTGGCAAAGCAATCCAATGTAACATATTTATATACGATGAGTGGAGAGTCCTCTCCATATTGTGTTGGTGTTTTTCCATCCAACTTCAGTTAACAGTTAATGTATCGGAGTCCAGAAGAATGCCCATATGTAGTGAAAGACAAGCTAAAATTGTAACTGTTTGTTTCTTATATGATGTGCCAGCCGTATCAGCAATCCTAACAGACTTCGAGCATTCAAGCTGACGATGTACCTGGGTGTAGTGATCCACTGGGTGGGGTGCTTTTACTACATGTTGTCCGAGGTACAGTCCTTGAATATTTCTATGCAATCTTTGTTCGTACTGGTGCACACACGGGTTTATACTGACGTTTTCACTGGCATTACCTGAAATGTCTTGGCAAACGGCAGATAGACCAAAACCTTTCAAGATCACATATATGACGTGGGAGTACTTCTTTTTATCACGCCGGAGATATGACTAGAGTTACGCCCTTTTGAAGGATAACGCAATTCTAATGTCAGCGACTGCAGATCTGTGGATAAATTGTTCACCCGCCCTCTGTTGCTGATAGTGCCTTTCATTCGAAAATGTTTGATAAACAGCAGGAGAGACAAACAGATTGATTACATATGGCCATAAATTTACGTAGGCTGGTTTAGCTTGCGGTAAGATCTTTTAACTTTTTTCAACGTTCATGCGGAAAGCAAAAAGCCACAACACAAGTCGTCAATGCTGTAAATGGCCACGGTGCTGAAATGATTGCGACTAGGCTTCCTGCTTCTGAACGTAACTCTCAGTAAATTGGTTTGGCGATTTCATTTTCATCATTGTACTTATGATGTTGGTTATCCTGTCCATGGTACTGAAACTATTGATATTAATTTTCAGTACGAAGGTCTTGGCACCAATGATTGGGTGTACTCATCTGCACCTGCATTTAAAGATTTTACGAGGTATTCCTGATTTGATTCATTAACTTTTACGAGACAACTCTTTGGAATGATTGCTACGAGACAACTCTTTGGAATGATTGCTACATCAGCAAGAAAATCCCCTATCAACTTTCTTATATCCCATGATTAGTTCCTAGTCGGCCAATGAGTAATTTTGAATGTTGGTGCGTCATGTAATATTGGGTGGTCGTTAGACGTTCTTCCTTTGAGATTTGATTGTTTTGAGATTAAACCATCCATAAGATGTCGTTGTTCTATCCTCAGTAAGTACATCCGCTGCATGTACTGGTCCACAATGACTCTGACGACCATCGGGGGAGCTTCCAACCCTGTCACCAACCTGGTTAGTTTTGCCCGTGACAAGGTCGCGTCCGATTATGCTTGGGACGAAAAATCTACAATGGTACATTGTAACCTGACAATGCAAAGATCGTATAGTGTTATAAATGGTTATTATCCTGTTGTCCCTGTTACTGCAGATCAGACTGCTAATGCCGACCAAATATAACTTTCCCACATGATAACGTTGTGATTAATGAGCGCTCATCAATCACGGCTCGCTTGATATACAATTTCAGGTTTGTAATAAATCACTACATGTCAGAGGGACTAGCTCTCAGAGTGAGTCAATGCGACGTTCCTATAATGATACACAGGATTGCAATCATCTATCATGGCTGCTACATTTCCCCTTAAGTCTACCGGACAGTAAGGGTTCCGTCTGTTCACGTCTGTAAAACGCCTGTTCTATTCTGTCCTAACGCCAGGAGTACATCTTCACGGGAGTGACGTTTCTTATCGGAGTTTTTGTCTTCGCCGCCGTGGTGGGGAACGTGGGTGACGTCATCAGCAACTTGAATGCTGCCAGGACTGACTTCCAAAACAGGTGATTTCTCCGCTATCCAAGATATGCTGTTTTGTCGGGATATAAGATTAGGCTGCTGCTACATACTGGAATGCAACTGTGGAGCACACATGATTTTGAACATTATCAACAAAAATGGTTTTAGATGTCCTCTCATTTGAATATTATTTCCGGCCGAAAATGTGCACATTTCCGGCGTGATGATAGCATCTTCTAACAATCTTTCCCTGTACTACTACAGGATGGACTCAATCAAGCTGTACATGACTCACAGAAAAGTGCCAGAAGCTCTGCAAAGTCGTGTCAAAAGGTGGGCGGGCTATGCCTGGCACAGGTAAGGCTGGTGTCCTAAAAAAAAACTTTGCAAAGTGCCTGCCCGTTCTTTCTGAGTTTGCTTTTTATGGTCTGGTATATTGTTATTTCAGAAACGGGATAGTGGCACCCGAAGAGGCTTGTTGGTTTGTTGTTTGCTTGCTTGTTCTGTTGCTTGCCCTCCTTTTTGTTTTGCATCTGACTTCTTTTTCACGTACATTGCAAAGGACAACCGAATAAAATAGATATTTCCCTTTCCTGAATATATTTGCATCTCATTTGACACTTGGGGTGCCTGGGTGTCCAAACTACATCGCGCTTAAATCTTCTTAGTTCACCATGTCGATCGAACGGATCTTAGGGAGTCACTAAATGAATTTTGATAGACATGATGTGTCAGACGGACGTCAATATGCAGCCATCTTGCCGCTTCTAGTTAGGCGGAATTTCTCTTTACTTTAGCCTTAGTCCTGGAATGTTTTCAGCGACACCATTTGCACGAATGACCAAATGCTTTTAAAGCAGTGGTGTATGTGTGAAACTTAACCCTACCTTCTGCCATTGGCTTCATACGTCACCTCACCCACGTCAGACATCACCGTGTCATTCTTCTTCCAGCATTACCAGTTAACACAATCCTGTTGACTAAGAATAACCAAGGGTCCATTCATTAGTCTTGTTCTACCGACACATATCCCCATGACTGTAAGTGCTGTTGTATAAAGAAGAATCGAAAGAGTTCTGAAACATCCAGCTTGGTCCAGCTGATATGTGTCAATATCACACCTCCTGACAGTTTTGCCGTTTGCAGTTAATCTAGCATTGTTTACACTATACACTGTCTCCGATAAGCATCATGCATGGAGCAACTACAGAAATACACTGTCGCCTTGTGGGTACTTGTGGGTAATATTTCTACATGCTGATGGGTTCTATGCCCAGATTTGCTACACCTATGGTGTTCAATGGGAAATGTTTTTATCATTGTTCAGAACGCAGGCGCTGGATGAGGTGTCTTTGTTGGAGATGTTACCGGAGCGACTTCGGGCGGAGATAGCCATACACGTACACCTGGAGACACTCAGGAAGGTAGGCACAGTTCACGTTCACGGCGGAGGGGATGAAACGAAGACACGAAAAGAAGCCAAGAAGGCTTGAGATATGACCATACTTCAATATAAGGTTAACTAGTAGTGAGACGTTAGTAACGTGACTGTCTTCCTGTGTAGGTGACGATATTTGAGGACTGTGAGCAGGGGTTACTGTGTGACCTGGTACTGAAGCTGCGCTCCCAGATCTACTCACCTGGTGATTACATCTGCAGGACGGGAGAGACAGGTGGGAAGACTCGAATTCTGGCAGATGGTTTTTAACATACTGAGTACTGAAATAAACTTTGATGTCTACAGACAGGAAGAAGATGAGTAGTGCGCCTTTTTGACACAACGTTTGCCCGGGCGTATGTTCCATAATATTGATATGCTGAATGCAACACTTGAAGCGCAACCTATTAACACAACTTCCCTCTTCCAACAGGCCGTGAGATGTACATAATAAACCATGGTACGGTACAGGTGAGTGGCCGACATATCTTCTTTTTATGAGACTCTGTCCATAATCTTTGATCCATTCCATCGCACCAATTACACACTTTAACGTCATCCATGATTTCGACACTGTTGAAAGATTTGGGAAGTTGTCTATGCATCACTGACCCGGTACAACGTTCGATCTCCTCGCCCGGTTTAGCTTCCGTAAACTGTAGACGGTCTCATTAGACTTTGGTTCTTTAGATCCTGGTGCCAGAGAACACTACCGGGGAGCGGAAGGTGGTAGCGACTTTGACCAAAGGAAACTCCTTCGGCGAGATCAGTGTCTTGAAACTGGACGGAGGTGGCAACAAGTGAGTACAGAATATAAGAGGTTATATATTTGAAAATATTTTCTGCAACAATTTCGATTTGACGTTGCTTTCACTCTGAGGTACAATGGTCATCGGATAATGTCATTTTCCTCTACCTAGGCGAACTGCTGACGTCATTTCTGTCGGGTACTCGGAACTGCTCGTGCTTTCTCGGAAAGACCTTTTGTCTGTAAGTATCCCGTCTGCTTTTCGTTTTTCACTCCGTTGTATTGTAAGCACCATGTCTTGTAACTGACAGATGGAGGTCAGAAGGTCAAAAATATGTTAGTTTCAAAGTTGAAAGGAAAATGCTCGCAGTGAATAAGCTGTTCTCTTCCTTTACAGGCTCTAGTTGAGTACCCGGATGCTAAGAAACTACTGGAAGCCCAGGCCAAGGAAAGGTGGGTATTTTGCATTTGTTGGTGTGTATTTTGGTGAGTTTAATGAAAATTGTTTGTATGTAAAAGGATAGGATATTGGTTGCAAGTGAAGTTTGTCTATTTGTTAGTTAGAAACTAACACTTGCCACTGTTCTTATTTCAGACTTGGACAAAATAAGGAAGCAAGGTACGTCTACTCGGCCAGCCCTCTCATGCACAAAACTTGTATCATCTCTTATAATGTTTCTTTTAGGACCAGGTTAGATTTCTTGGTCCTCGATGTATATTAGTATCCAAATGATTTGGATGAGATGTCATTCAGTTTAAGTCGTGACATCAAAACACCAAGGTCTAGCATTTTTTCACGTGGAAAAAGAAGGCATTCATGAAATGATGACGGGATTTTCCGAGAAGCACATTGCATCTGCCGCTTCGTGAGTTGAATTATTTTAACTTGTCCCATATTGGTGCAGAGGTGCGACCGATGCAGACGGCTTCGAGACGACCCAGAGTATGAATAAGAAAGCCCACAGAGGGGGGAGCACGAGCGGGATCAGTCCGGGGAAGGAACTGTCCGAGCTGAGAAATATCATAGAGGAACTCCGTACCTTTGACAGTCAGGTATGTTTATGTTTTCATAATGATTTATTACGTGACTCTAATACATAAGGTTTTAGTTGCGTTTTTTTTTCTTTGAGAAACTGAATATGGGGCAGTTTACTGAAAAAATAAATAGAGGGCACATACTACTATGATGACAATTCCAACATTTGGGGCCTTTTTTGTTTCATCGTTATTTCTTCTCGTTTTTGACTCACACACAGGTTACACGAGAAAGAGTTCGAGGTCTGTCCGAAAAGGTACCAGTAGTGTTTCAACCAGATGGTAACTTTTGTTGTAATTCTTTCCTTTCTTTCATTTGTACCCAATGGTTTCCTTTCCATGCTGGAGCTCTCCCTGCCTTTGTGTTATGCTTTCCAAAGTCGTCTTCGACCAATAAGATTGGAGTATTCTGTATAACTTTATCACTTCTATTGTTATTATTGTGTTTTTTTCTTTTTACACTAAAATCAACTTTAGACAATTCCCGATCAATTCCATTTTGGCCTCTAGCCCTTTAAATGTCTTACAAATTTTATCCCTCCTTCAAAACATTTTTATTCAGCAATCGTAACAGAAATGATTCGGTTATATCATTTCTAAAAGAGCATATCCTTCGCTCAGACGAAGTGTTTTTGTCTAGTGTGACGATCTACAGCGGCAGCTGAGCAGACGACAGACAGAGCTGACCCGGGCGTTACGGCGGGTGTCTGTCCTGGAAAGTCTCCTGGACTCTGCTGGCTTACTGTCATCCATGCCTCAACTAAATGGGGAGCTCACGAGTCCACTGCAGAGTGACGCTTCGGACACCGAGCAGCACAACCCTACATTAGCCGTCCCTTCCCAGTACACACATGAGCGGAGGAGACGGAGAAGCAGCGTATCGTCCGCGGGGAGCCCGCGGCGGAGAAGACGCTCCCGGCGGAGGAGAAGGGTTGAAGTGCCCGCTATCTGCGTCAACGGGGAGGAGAAGCAGGCCCCAGTTTCTGTGAATGTGGAGATGCCAAGTTCGGAGACGTCAGAAGGCTGCTGTGTTTCTGAGACTAGTGAGGCGGGGAGGTTACGAGTAGACTCCACCGCCGCAGAACTTTCAGCAAGTGCTACAGATTGTAACACCACCGAGGGAAGCGACTTCGATGAGCGATAAAGAGATATCTAGATGACCGCTCGTGTTTGATCTTGATTTACCGATATTTTTGCCAGAATCTATCCTTTCGCTAATCTATCGTGCTTTATACATTTGCTTACATATAAGCTGGAGTGTTGCTATATCATCAGCTTGTACAAGTACAAGTGGGAAATATGTTGCCCAGAGGAATACATGGCCAGGATCACGGTGCCAGCTATATTCTGTACAAATATTTATCCACAGGTACTACTCATTTGTTATCTAATCGTGTTGTCTTGTTTTAGACAAAAGTACGTAGAAAATCCTGTCGTCTCCTCTTGAGCTACAAGGGCATTGAACCTTGTAATTTTAATTGATGGCGTTAGAGAGCTATTGATGGAGTCTTCAAGCAGACATCGGGAGGAAAGGTCGTGTACAAAGATTCTCTTACAATAGGACGGTCCGTATCAAGTCGCACTCCTTTCTGTCTGTTAACTGGTATCAAAACCTGTGAGTATGTATCATGACTTCCTGGTAATTTTTCATTAAAGGTCACGTGTCTTACTTCCGTCATCACAACTTAGTGATGTTTAAACTTTGTAAACATACATGAGCATTCCCTCCTTTCTCCAATTGCTTCAGAATCACCCCCGTTTATGTGCATCTCCGAAAATCGGACAACCAGGTTTTGTGTAACCCTACTCACTGTCCTGTGCAAATAGAACTAACCTAAAGCTACATTTGTACTCTACTTTGACATTTTAACACTGACAACAGTATCAACAGATTGTGGGATAGTTTCCCAGCCACCATTTGGGTCATCATTTTGCCTTAATGATGTTTGAGTGGTAGACGTGGTACGGGCACTGACGTGTGTGAGTAATGACGTAAAACGTAAGTACAGATAACGAAGGGGACAAACGCTTGTTGTGACGGTTGTGGCGATACAGTACACTGTTATCTACACTACAGCACAGTCGATATTACTGCAAGGTCAACGCGTTTGTCGCAGCATTGGTGCAGCAGAAAAGCAAAAGGCCTGGCAATTCTACGCGATCAAAATAAGCTACAGCCTTCCCAATGATATTAAGGCAGCTTAATTTGATACCGTCCCCGACTGGAAACCACTCAGGTCGCAGCTGCGTTGATAAGCGTTGATAAGCGTTTACCAGAGTAACACCCACAGGCTTTATTAAAGTTAAACGCAGTAGAAATTAGATTACCAACTGATTGTGCGTCATGCTGAGGTCAGAGTCCGACTCTTGGTAACGGGAGAATTATTTACGGCTGGTGCATTGTCATGAAACATGAGTTTTATCTAAAAACAGACGCCGTGAAACGTAAGATAATGCTTTATTGTGATCATTTGCTGATTCATTAAGTAGAGTGCATCATAAATAATATCTCTATGTCATTGCTAATTTAGAAACACATTGTTATTGAAAGGCATGTTTTGTAGTTAACTCTTCAGCACCATGGACAGGTGCCGTCGCAAGCTGACGTTGTGTCGGATGAAGGACGTTTTAGAATTCACATTTCAAACGAAACCCTTTGGAGGGACACTAGCCTTCGTCAGCGGATAGTGTCCCTGGTACATTACAGACAGAACACGTGATTACACCGTCGTCGTGAAATATGCCCGTATTCTGGCGTTATGTCTCGGTTGCATCGGGTGAGGCTGGGAAGTTTTCGCATATATGTAAGTCATTACCAATACATTTGCGCCAATAGCACATAGGACACGAAACGTACAGTCGACATGCAATAAAGTGTAAAATATGGACATAGTTGGGGGAGTGTACAATTTGTTTGTCAAATTCGACATTTTGAAACGGTGAAGAAGGAACATCGAATCACATTTATGTGAGCTGCAATATATGTATCAGTGGGATGAGATTACAGGTAAAGCACACGTAATGTCTTGCGTGTTCGAATTTTCTGCTGAAGCTGACCACCCACAAATAATCCTTGGACGGAAGCAGGGCTTTAGTTCTTTCCTTTGATATCTGAGAAACCTGTGTTGGATTTATGGCTCACAGTAACAAATCAGGCACAACACCTTACCGTGATATACTAGTACATGTACCTGCTTTTTTCGTTGTGTGTCATAAATTCAGTCAAGCCCTACCCACCTGTTGACAGCAGAAACAAACATCTCAGCGGTCGCTCCTGCTGACGGCATCTCCCGTCGTCACTAAAGGACAGGTAGTGCGTAATCCACCATACATTTGTATTGACATGAGCGTCAAACTAATGACGATCATTCATCACCACACGTCATGACATCCCGGGAATCTTGCCTCCCAACTTCCTGACGTACACGTTACTTTATTGTACAAACAGAAAACAGGCTGTCAGCCGTTGGTATGATCGACGATGTAGCCATTCTTTCTGTTGCTTGTACCCAGTCGCTCCAGACTCAAAAATATTTACTGAACGTTTAGCTTTGTGTGGTCAATATATTGAGTCGTTAATTGGCTACATGTTATTATGTTGCATTCATACTGATGTAAATGGCATGAATGTCATCAAAGCGACCATTCACATTGTTTCCCAAAAGGCTGTCGCAGACGACAGTGAATGCCTTGCTGATGAGTAGCCTTCAAAATGGCAAACCTCTGGTGTGTCCATGGAAACATGCTCTTTATTAGACGCATTCTATCCCGATCGTGTGAGCGTTGGAAATTGCCTGCATTGATGGCCGGATTTCTCCCGGAGATTAGAAGAAACGGCTACCGGTAGTGAGATGAAAAGAAAACACTACCGTCGAAGGAACGCTGTGCTGAGACTGACTGGTGGTTCCTCCAAATAGGTATGTACTAACTGTCGATGTCCACAGGCATACGTACTTAGATTGACCCACACTTAGTGTGGAATATCAGTCCTGTCAATTCCATAGCCATCAGTACCGTGGATATATTGTGTTTCACGGGGCGGTACTAGGTGGTTAACGGCTACCTGCCATCTTGTCTTGGGGATAGATAGAAGTCAACCTCTCTTCGCCGTTAGGAATCTTGGGTAAAAGCGGATTAGCACCAGCTTACTACCAGCTAGTCTTATAAGGCGACGCCCAGCTACGCCATTTAAGCTGAGAGGGCGTTTACTAGCAAAAGCGGTACGATTGGATCATAGAACGCAGGTTGACACCATCAGCTCATTCAACAGTGTGCTGCAGTTGTGAAGAAAGCCGGACGTTTTACCGTCGTCTTTGTTATCCTGGCTTGTTGGAGAGGACAGACGTGACACGATGCATTCAGACAGGTGAGCTGTGAGCATACACTTCTGCTTGTTAGTAGCGCCTACAAAATAGTCGTCAACAGAACAAATCACACGTGGCCTCTGGGGTATGAAGGAAACTTATCTGAAATGTAATCGCGGTAAATGCATCGGTCGAGGCACAGTTGCCCCAAGAGGTGTAAGGTAGACTAGTGAAGGGAAAATTGGCGAAGAGAATCTCTGTGGTCAAACCAATCGACGACCCTTCTACATTGTGCATACCTGATCTCAATTATCTAAAGTGAATTTTGCATGCTTTATGTACATTTGCGATTAAACAAGAGTAGCCCAGAATGTTTCGTTTGGCGTTAACTGTTGTTGCGGCTGTAGTGCTGACCCGGACGAATCGTTCCTGATGAGGAGGGTGAGTCTGCGGCTGGACGCGCTGCAGGAGGATGAGGAGTCAGACACGAGCGAGGACAGTGACGGGGAGACAGAGCACCAGGTGTGTCCGGGGATGGAGTGGATGGGGAGGGGTCTCTGCTTCTAACGTTTACATTGATGTACTCCATTTGACCTCAGAGAAATGGAAGTCTAGTCTATGTTAGTTATCGTGGAAATGTCTTGCGTATTGTGGAAATGTCCTCATAAATTGTATTGTTTGAAGGCGTCGATGTTGATATAAATGTAAGTTCCTATGGTATCCTGTCTCCGTTTGCTGGCGATTCGATTTGATCCTCCCAGAAGAGAGAGACCCGTCTTAGGTCCCCATGGTGTATCGTATGGTGTGATTATATTCAAGCTCATAATGATAGTGCTGAACAGTTCCTGAACATGATATATGCAGACATTGGTACAAGTCCCTTGGACGTTTATTTCCATGATCAAGCTCAACCTTCCGTTTATCTGGTTATGTTCACAGGATAATGGCTTAGACGGAGTCCTGGATCCAGAGGGAGAGGGTGCCTACATTTGGATGGTACAGTCGGCTTTTTTTCATGTAAAAGCAAAACGATGAGATACAGTGATAGGTACAACAGGTGAATAGATAACTATAACGATAGCAACTGCAGTTCAGTCTGCGGACTATTTGTATTTCGAACAAATAAGTCGTCTCATTTGAACACAACAATCTTCTTACCTGCCTCAGACCACAATCCTGCCAATTTGATAGATCGCATCCCGGATTTCTACCCATGCATCCTCTTATCTCTAGCGTGGGTGCCATCCGATTTGCCCGGGGCCCCTTACACCCGATTTTTTTCGGGCAGCGAGTGTAAAGAGCGCGTAGCACATCGGGTGGCACCCAGGCTATCTTATCCCAGGATCCACAATATAATACCAAGTTTGTTCCAGGGAGTTGTCTCCTGCTGTGTCCTGTATAACACCTGGGTCATCATCCTGAGAACAGCATTTGAGCAGATGAGATCGAAGGTGAGACTGTCAGTCAGTCACGATACAGTCTTCGGTTCGATTTTGAATCTCTTATTGAGTGAAGTGTTAATTACCAAGTCGGATTAATCTGGGTTGATTTTGCTAACATGAACCTGACCTTGGTGAGCTCGTGTACCAAATATAAACACCAATAGAGACACGAGTTATACGTTACTGCCTCCCCTCCCCCAGAGTTATTTGTCGTCCTACTTTGACGTGCTGGACGTGGTGGTGGACTTGGTGTACCTGGCCGACATCGCCGTACACTTCCGGACCGGCTACTTAGACGACGGCATCTTGGTTAGAGTCTTCGACCTTGCCCTACTGAGAAATTTATCTCCTTGTACAATTGGACAAAGAAATGAAGGGAAACAAGATTTAACCCTATGATTCTTCAGATTCTTCTTACAATTTCATCTTGCCCTCTAGGTGACTGACCTGGCCAGCTTGAGCCGTCACTACCGCAGCCAAGGGGAGTTTCGGCGGGACGTAGTCTCCATGCTGCCCGTCAAAGTTTTGACCTTACTCCTACCAGGTATGTTTAGACAGGTTGAGCTCAAGGTTTGTAAAACTTAAAGGAGGGTCTTCTGTTATTTCTTTATAGATATGTACCATTCACTATGCACAACATTAGTTTTTTTTATTAGTCATTAGCTAGCTATATCTCATCACGAGGGGTGGACATGAACTTTACTGTTGTTACACAGTTGGTGAAGGCTCCCTCCCCATACTGAGGCTACCTCGCCTGTTGAAGTGGGGGACGGTCCTAGACTTCTTCCAGTTCACCGACAGGTACGTATGCATTGTAACGTTACACCACGTTAGAACATCCTAGAAGCAGAATAAGAAATCCAAGCCAGCTTATCATACTTCACATAAAACGTTAGTTATTGTCAGAATAATGTTTCATACACTGGCTGTGTCTTCTGTCTTGGCTCCATCGCCTTCCTCTGATATTTAGCCGTACTAGCCGGCCCAACATCGTGAGAGCCTTGGTGCTGATCCTGTACCTGGCATCATTCATCCACTGGATCGCCTGTCTGTACTACATGCTGTCGGAGGTATTCAAACTTAGTTACATTGAACGTATGTTAAATGAGTCAATTTCCACAGTAACTAATGGCTACAGTACGACAGTGCTTTTCTGTTGGCCTCTCAATGATTCCCTTTTTTAATTATGACAAAGTATCTTGCTCTCAATACTACAAAAGTGTAGTTACCATCGTGTACCAACATATAATCAACGCACCAGGACCGCTTTCAACTCTTTGCGTTCCGTTCTTTGTGTTTGATCTCAGTACGAAGGCCTGGGTACAAACGAGTGGGTGTATCCTGGAGACAAGGACGAGCAGCCTTTTGTCAGGTGCATATACGATAATCAGCTCTCAGCGTGATCCTTAGAAAACGTCAGCATAACGTATTAATGCCATACATTCTGTAATACGCACAAGATATAAGAAGATAACGTTACATATTAAAAGACCGGATATTTGACAGGATACTGTTTTTTTAATAAAACTGTTCTTCAATTTTCGATATGAAATCCCTGTTAATGATACAATTGTCGTTGCTTAGGAAATACATCCGATGTATGTACTGGTCTACCATGACCCTGACCACCATTGGCGAGAACCCCCCACCCCGGACAAACCTGGTGCGTTACGACAATTTGCTTTATCATTAAGGAGATGTTTTACATTATCTAGTCGTCTTGCATTATCTATTTGGTACTCGTATGTCTTTCTCGTTGTTTTGTATTAATTGTATCTCAGACAGTAGGCATGATTCTAGAAGCATCGATATCAAAACTACGACATAGCCACACCTTGGTTACCCTGCTATCATTAGGAGTACACCTTCACGGGACTGACGTTTCTGGTCGGCGTGTTTCTCTTCGCCACTGTGGTGGGGAACGTGGGTGACGTCATCAGTAACCTACGTCACGCCAGGACGGAGTTTCAGGCCAGGTAGGACAGGAATAGTACCGAATATGGTGATTTGATTTCCCTATATGAAGTGATAGGGCTAAATAATCTCCAGGCAGATCTTGCGGTGGCAAAATCGTAACTGTCGGTCATGACAGTGTCGCACCAGCACGGCCATGAAAGATCTGCTAGAAGGTTATGGCTAAGGTAAAAATGAAGCCAAGAGATATATATAGAACTTAGAAAACACCGCGTAACCAACGAAGGTCAGTGGAGGAGGTGTGAATAAAGTTATGATAGAAGATTCATGATGTATGAGAAGAAAGATACAAATTTTCCCACTTTGCAGGCTTGACAGGGTGAAGCTGTACCTGAACCACCACAGTGTCCCGGATGTTCTACAGAAACGTGTGAAGAAATGGGCGGACTACTCCTGGAACAGGTCAGAATTCCTGCCTCCAATCAAACACTTGTCTAGCTGAAGAAATGACACATTGGCACTTTGTGAAGAAGCATCTAACACCTATCTGAATCATATAACTAGGACACAAGCGATGGACGATTCCACGTTCTTGGAGATGTTGCCAAGGCGCCTGCGCAAAGAAATTGCCGTGCATGTCCACTTAGACACTCTGAGGAAGGTTTGTCATCTTTTATTTCGTAAGCAAATGTTCACTACCACTCATATCAGTAGAATAGGACAAACTGTTTTAAAAACAGGACAAACTGTTTTAAAAACAGCTGAATGGCATGAGACATAAGATTATTTGAGTCTGATCACTGGTGAGGCTCGACAATCAGTTGCGCAGACACAGAGGTTTATAGTACGGTCTACATCTACAGCTATAATACTACTGATAGGTCCTAAGGATATTTTGTCCTTTCCAAGTCAGAGGGCTACATCTATGCCATTTTTGTGATCACAATGTCTAACAGTTCTATGTTGATCATAGTTTGTTTCGCCCTTGTCAGGTAAAGATATTTGAGGATTGTGAGAATGGCTTGTTGTGCGATCTCGCTCTAAAGCTGCGATCCCAGGTCTACACGCCAGGGGACTACGTGTGTAAAAGTGGGGAGATCGGTAGGGAGATGTACATCATAAGTCATGGGAAACTCAAGGTAAGCACCAATGTCGTTACAGTTCTAGTCTTTTGTTGGTTATGAATGCAAGTGCTCTAGTTCCTACATGCCTGTAAATTCACTCCGCAATATCCTAATACATGTACTAGTATTTTAATGGTCTACCATAACACAGGTTTACATCCAAGACTCTGACACGGACCAGCCGCTAGAGGTCGCCACACTGAAAGAGGGCAACTATTTTGGAGAGATCAGCCTATTGAAGCTTGACGATGGGTGTAACCGCCGTAGCGCTGACGTCGTGTCTGTCGGCTACTCAGAACTTCTCTGTCTATCAAAGAAAGATCTTATCCATGTAAGTTGTTCCATAGCTGCGAAGTTACTCTTTACGAGCTACGACGCAAACGATGATGACTGGCTTCGACAGAGACAATGGTTATTATAAAATTGTCAATGCTGCTCAAAATCTTAGTTGTTCTTTAAGGGGCCGTCACATTGTGCGAAAATCGATCGGCCGACGAGTCGGCGAGCTCTAAACAACATTTTACGGCAGTAGTACGCCCGATGTTTCGTCGAGCATCGCGCGAATTTTCGGGATCGCCGGAAATTTTTCGGAGTCGGCCGAAGCTCGCTGACACGCGAAACGTGTTCTTTATACCTGCGTCACATTGTCGACGAGCTTCGGCCGTATTTGTTGATCGCCGAAAGGTCGCCCGATTTTAGATCGACCGAGGATCGCGCGTATTTTTGGCTTGAAAATTCGTCCCCGTCACATGGAGCGAGGCTCGGGCGATCGCTTGAAAATACATCTATGATAATGAAGCCCCTATTACATGGCTCGTGGACGAAGTGATGCCAGCTTATCCACCTAAAAAGGGAATAGTTTGACCAATTTTCATGTTTTAGCAGTCGTCATGTTTTTAGCAAAGTAATGGAGCGGACTGACAGAAAATAATAGAAATACAAACAGGAATTCTGTGATAAAACCAACTCAAATACTACCACAAGAGCCACAAATACACATTACCTTCTGTTTACCAAAATAACCACCTTTTTATCTAAATGAAAGTCGGCCGAAGCTCGCTCGACAGTCGGGCGCACGCCGCTCGAGTTTCGGTCGATGATCTATCGATGCTCGCACGATTTCTAGGCAATGCATCCAAAACGTAAAATAAAACATTTCAATATTCAGTTCTTATTGATTTTTATCAAGAAAGTTTTAACTTTGCAATGAGACTGTCTGTTAGGCCACACTGACTCGATTTTATGCCCGCCGATTTTTACCAGTTAGAAAATTACAGTCAAATGTTTACCTCCGCATCTTTTTTGTACATGTACACGTGTCTGTACAAAGTTAGTAATAAGATATATTTTTTTAAACTTTGCCTGTATACTCCTCTCTGAAGTATGAATCTTCCGGCAAACACAAGTTTATTAGCCATTCCATGTCAACTAAGTACACAGGGGTAAAACAGAGCAATGCAGTTGTATCTGTTCATCATGTTTTGTTGTGACCTGTACTTAGCCAAGTGTGGCAAAAATGTGCAATAAAGGTCGTCATTCATTCATTCAATATAAACTTCAACTAGTAAGTAAATATCTCTCTACCATATGATGTTCCTGTGGGCACCCTATGAAACACGTGAACCTAAGTCGGAAAATCCAGAATGAACAAGTTTAAAAGATAGTTTGTTATACCATCTTTTGGCATAAGGCCGCGCACCTTCTAACAAAACAAGAATAAAGGATTCCATTTGTGTTCCATCAGTTAAGTACAAAATCGAGCCATTTGGCCTTACATACTTTTCATCTTTCTAAAGGGTAATTTAACAAAAATTAAAAAAGCACGATTTTATCAATTCTTATCCTTTCTTGTAAACATAACGTTAACAATCAGGGGGGACGTTGCTGCTACATACTTCACTTTACTTCCAATGCAATCTCAAAATAAATGTCACGTGTTTAACACAGGTGCCGAATTAATAAGTTGACTGGAGCTCGGCCGAGGCTCGTAGAACCTTCCTCCGACACAGGCACGAAGCTCGCTCGAAGCACGCGCGATTTTATAAACTTTGCACAAGTCGACCGAGGTACGAAAGGGGTCGCCCGAGTATTGCGCGGAGGTCGCGCCGGGGACGACCGTATTCAGCGACCTTCGTCCGATTTTTGAAGACGAAGAACGGTCGAGACTCGTAGGATGTACGGCCGAATATCGGTCGACTCTCGGCCGCACAGGGGCGAGCTACAGGCGAGCTACGGGCGAGCTGAAAACGACCCCTTCGACCTCAAAAATCGCCGGCGACTAGTCGCTGATGTTAAGAACACGTTTCACGTGTCAGCGAGCTTCGGCCGACTCCTAAAAATCGCCGGCGATTCCGAAAATTCGCGCGATGCTCGCCGAAACATCGGGCGTACTACTGCCGTAAATGTCGTTTAGAGCTCGCCGACTCGTCGGCCGATCAATTTTCGCCCAATGTGAGGGCCCCTTTATACATGTATACAAATATGTAATGCCTGCGTCACATTGTCGACGAGCTTCGGCCGTATTTGTTGATCGCCGAAAGGTCGCCCGATTTTGAGATCGACCGAGGATCGCGCGTATTTTTGGCAATGTGATGGCCCCTTTACCACCACACGCAGGCAAATATACGTTGCAAAACAACAATGACAAGAATTGAGGACATTGATATGTATATCGGAAAAGAGATGATTAGGGGAAATGTTCTCAATTAGGAAATCTTGCACGCTAGTGTACACTAATAAAGTACACATTAGCATTTTATACATGTTTAACTTCCGCGCAGACCCTGGTGGAGTACCCAGAAGCCAGAAAAGTGCTGGAGGACCAAGGACGGGACAGAATGGAAGCTATCAAAGAATCTAGGTAAGAAAAACACCTTTGTCCATGTTTTCTTTTCCAAATAGTGTTGATAGCAATGCACAATTCCACTTGACTGTACGTAACCTTGCAATTGCCATGTTGTTGATTTGTGGTGTGCTTGGCAATACATGTATGACAGTTATGTTTAGCTTGTCCTTAGTAGTCCTAGAGCACTTCTATCTGTGCGCATTACAGAATGCAGAGACGAAAGTCAGATGCCAGCTCTCAGTCTGACAGCGGCGGTCTGAAGTCCAAGTTCTCGTCACGTAGGACAACATCTCTCCCGACAAGATCCTCCAGTGGCGCCAACAAAAGCAAGATTTCTTCTTATTTCGTGGAATAATATTTTAAGCTTTGTCTACTGATCTGTTTTACTTCTCACCCATGATCAGATAAATATTTGCTAGTAATGGCTGTTACTGCCCTTGCTTTGGGGATATGACTGTCATTGTACCTACTTGGTTTTAGTGTTGTTAGTCTATTGGAGCTAGATGACCTTTCAGTATCCTCGTTATAGAGAGGGACATTAATTCAGCACTATTGACACCATGCCAAGGGCATTTAGGGAGATAGACCTGAAGGTACAGTTTAGAAATGCAGTTCTGAAGTCAATTTCATGGCCAATCTTATCTTGTTAGAAATGTTGAATGACACACGGTATAGACTAGTTCAATCGACTGGTAGAGAGTGCATATGACGTCCTTGTCGTTTGTTTGGCCGTTTGTTTTACCAAGTAGTAATGTCGATGATTGATTCCAGGTGACGACATCTCAGAAATCATACTCCAGCTGAAGACGTTGGACAGTCAGGTAACGTCAGTTATTCCAGAAGCACACGCGATTTTCAAAATAAGAACCTTGTCCAAGTCAGATGCTTATCTTTCTTACAAGAACAAGTGCTATAAAAAGTGACAGATTAACGATGTTTGTTATGCAGGTTACAAGGGAACGGATTGAACGGCTGTCCGAAAAGGTACGTACGGGATATAGATACTACACGTCAGCAAGGAACCGTCGTTGACATATCTGATTTTCAATTCTTAGAGACTACGTCTAATACCTTTCTTTGCGAGATTCCGCCACAGTAATGATCATTACTTCTGGGTACGGAAGTATTACTTGGGGTGGCTGAGCCGTGGGTTTCTGTGTCTGTCCAGACAGAGAATGTTGACAGCACGTGGGTAGGTGGAAGATTGACAGGCAGAATGTCAAAAGGTCAGACAAAGGAAATGGGGGTAAACTTGGAGGTCACAAAAACACAAAATAATTTCTGAAATCTCCAATTTCTTGTTACTTTTGGGAACCATGGAATGTCTGACTAGAGAACACATATTTCATATTACCTGCACGAGAGACATAGAACGATAAATGATTGCCTGGTCCGCTTGTCTGAAGACGTGTGTACAATGGTTTACTCCTTCTGTAGATGACCAAACTTACGGAAATGCTGAACCAGCGTGATGAGCAGCTACAGGCCACCACCAAGCGGATTGGCGAGCTGGAGCGGATCCTGCAGGGCAGCAAGAAAAAACGCCGTCGGTCGTCCGTCACGGCCCTGACCAGTAGTGACCTGAACACGCTGCTCTCCCCCGAATACCCGCGGGGATATCAGTCCCATCGTTTAACGCGACGAAAAAGCGGAGCAACAGCGTTAAGGCTGGACTATCTGCGCAGCTGTTTCAGTGCGCAAAGTTTACTGGCAGTAGATAATGACGACATGAATGCAGACCAGAAAGGAGGCATGGGCAGTGTAACGCGTCAGAACAATCCGACAGAGAACGTCACTCCCGAGGACGGTAGACCCATTCCGGAGATCAGCATTAACGGCGTCCTACATCAGGAGTGGCGCGGATCCCCGATGGAGGATGTGGAGGATGACGTGACTCGACTCAGTGTCTCCAGCGGTAGCAGCCATGACCCTGCCCGCCAGGGGATCTGTAGGACGGCTAGCTGCAGCAGTGACCTCTCCAGCAGCATGTTCAGCGACTCGCTTTACAGTGACACCTGCTACGACACAGACTATTCCTTCTACAGGGAATGAAGAGTTAGGTTTTAACACATTTTTGTCGCTACCAATGTTTAAGCGATCTCCTTGTTCATGTCAAAAACATATTTATTTCAAAGTTGTGTTCAATGGAAGCACATTAAACACTTCAAATTATAAAGAACATACATTTCCAGATGGCTCACGGATGTAGAGCCCCTATTACAGACATAATTGTTGTGATAGTTTATAGAGATTCAGAATATACTCTCTATTAACAAGCCGACTTTATCTCGTCTATGACATACCGAATAGTCTGTCTATTCAGTTAAACCGTACTTTATGAATAATTCAGTCGTTGATTCTTTGTGTCGCACTGAAAACGTCCTATAGGCAACCCAAGGTCCATTATCAGTTGTACCAACAAGTTCCCCGTTCTGAAGGACGTGTTTCTGTGCCCTTTCCTGTCCCGTCATTTTGTAAATATGCACGGCGTCAGCAGCAAATATGCAATACAGTCCTGTAAACGAACGTCACGTCATAGGCGTTTCCTGCCTACCTGCCTATATGCACAGGCCAGGTAAGACATAAAACACATAAAACTGTCTTCATACAAACACATAAAACTGTCTTCATACAAACACCTTTTGCAAAACTCTGGCCACCTCCACAGGGTGTTTGCACTCGAATCACTATGGGGTACCAGTATGTATTATCTGTAATCCTGGATGGTTAGACCTGGAAGTTGCCAGGTAAATACTGCTAGTAAATTTGAATTTGTATGTGTATATGCAGTCACGTAATTATGACCTTATACATGTACACAAGGAAACTTATAGCTCTGACTCTTTCAGGGTCAACTAACCTGTATGGCGGTGACGCCACGTGTAAATATCCTACCTGTATAATTTGCGCCTATTTCAAATCTAAACGTACTGTATAGCAGTCAATGTGAGCCAATGTCTTAATGTTTACGTGTAACGTCTTACGTATGTAGCCAGGGCTACATACGTTCTCCATGTCCCTTTGCGACTGTGACTATCGTAGACCATGCTGTGGGTAGTTGGTGCCATTCTCATATCCCAGGGAAGGCCCCAGGATCAGCTATTCCATCCCCAAACAGGTGGAAAGGTTTAAAGGAATTTAGATGCTTAATGTTCCAAAGGAAATAAATATCAGTTGCAACTTGCCTTCTGTTTATCGTTTTTTTTTTACTATTTCTAATTTTATTATGTTAAATGCCATACACGTATTATGATCTATGAATACAACGCGTATTTGCGAATTGACACATTGTCCTTCATCCGGCCTTCCACTGCTTCCGTTTGCGCTTATGTTATCGGTGTTCCAGGTGCACTGTCTCACCAACGCGCCACTGCAGCAGTAAACCCTCTCCCCGCAAGACAACTGGCTTTGAACCCTGATATGACTTATCAATGAAATGTTTGTTCGGTGTGATAATTAAAAAAGACAATCCACCACTGTAGTGTTATTTCATTTCATCATATACAGATCACCACTAATAAGAAGTTGATAAGAAGGAACTAATCAATATATCCCCATAAAAGCAGTTTTACTTTATTTTCATCACTGTGTACGCTTCTGGTAAGCATAGCAGTTCATGGCCATTCCTGGAGGTTCTGGAATGGAGAAAATATTTGTGATCATAAATACATACAGTATTCACCCTTATGTAAAAGATAGTGACATGCAGTGTAGAGATGCGTGAAATTACATTGTTAACTCAAACCCTTGCGATTAAGGGAAATGGAACTCATGAGCCGAGGCGTGGATGCATTTTTTGTATCCGTACCAACAGAACCAACCTTTCTATAAGCGTTACTCCACTCCTTCCATAAGATAAAATCACCATAGGTCATTAGTCACGATATAGTTTTCACTTACTACGCTTCAGGAACGCAGATACCGGCCTGACCGAACAGTATGGGTACCACCTGCAACTCGCCGTCCGGCTGCGGGTTTTCTGGCATCTCACAGGTCAAACCATCGGCACAGAAACCATCAAGGTTCCACATACCTCCACAGGTCTCTCCTTCAACCTGGGGCAGACAGAGATGTGCCAACATGTGTCTGATCTTGGACTAAGCCATAGTAAGATGAATACGAACCATAGGATTAGGTTGTTGACAAATAGCAGCAAAATGCTTTAACTTCAATCTACATCACCGTTGCTTTCTGTAATGATGACGTCTGGATGGATCACAGTTATAGATGAAGTAGACATGCATATGTAACAGCAACAATGAAACAAGCACTATACTGACGATAATAGTGGATAAGGTAACCCTATACGATATGTCAGAGTTCTGCAGTAAAATGGTCACTGTGGATAGGCTACATATAGCTACATTTACCTTTGCACACCGCTGACAACAGTAGCACACGTCAGGGACGGTGCCCTGCGGACAGTTCTGTGGTTCCACGCAGTTCACCATTCCGCAAGGCAGGCAGGACAGCGACAGGGCGCTGGGAATGGATAAAGATTTCGTGATGCGAGCGAAGTTATGTCTTTGGAACACCGTGTTCTCGATCTACTTGCGTGAACTGAGGAACGGAGAAACTTTGACAAAGCAGTATCTTGTAAGTATGGAAAATAAGAAGTGTTATCACTTCTGTTTAAAAGTCACATTTTCTTTTGTTTCATCGTGATGAACTTTTCTACACATCTTACCTGCCGATAAGGAGAACGAGGCAGAATATCTTCATCCACATGTTGAAGGGCCTGTTGTACACTCAGACTGGCGCAAACGTGCCGACGTGTCCACCCTACTTATATACTAAGGCAGATAAAGCCGGATGTTTGGTTGTGTCGCAATATTAATATTTTTTTTCAAATGATCAAACTCTATATATAAGTCATAAGTGTCAGTCCGCGTTATCAAGCGATTCCTGGTGGCGGACAGGCCGGCCCGGGCTCTTAGAACATGTTTGATTCCATCATTAATTTTTTTCGTAAAAGGCCTGGCTTATACAAAATGTATTATTTGTAAAACTAAGAGTTCCGCGACCTCATACCTTCGCCCACTGACGTAAGTCTCAACCAAAACCGGACCCATGTAGTTCCAAACATATGCCACTAATTCTCACAGTACGACCGCAAGTTATCTACCTTTGAAAAATCATAACCATAACATGTTCAGAACACAAGATATCAAAACTGGAATTCTTGCTGCAATACAGTGGAAAGCCGCGAATAATTTTTTCATTTTGCCAACACCTACAAACATACCAAATATCATAACCGGATGAATCCATAACTTCTTGAGTTATGCTGTTCACAAACAAACAAACAAACAAACAAACAAACAAACAAACAAACAAACAAACAGACAGACAGACAGACACACAGACGAGCGGCGAAGGTGAATATAAGAAACTGTGCTGTTGAGAAAACTCGAGGCTGTATTGCGCAAAACGCTTTGATTGTAAACCATGTTTGAGTTCTCGCTGGTGAGGACATCTCGCGTGAACTGATGTCGTTCAGTGAACCCGGAAGTGACTCTGATCACCACCAACAGCAACCGACGTCACCTACAAATCAGCCAGGTCAATCAGTAGATGTAAACACTATTACAAACATGTCGAGTGGAGAAAATAGCAGACAGCTGGTGGTGTTAGATGTTGACGGGGGTGTGGATGACGCCCAGGCCATGATGCTGGCACTAACACACCCCCATGTACACGTGCTGGGAATCACCTGTGTTGCAGGTAACGTCCAGGTAGACCAGGTGTGCCAGAACGTCCTGAGGGTGCTTAAGGTGTTTGGCAGACTGGAGGTAAAGTTGGAGATTTCCGAACATTGACTGACATTCTCACATCGGCTAACCTACAAATATACGTTCTTGTGAAAACTTTATATCAATTCATGATTCACTGACCCCAAAAATGGGGAAACCAACAAGCAGAACTGTTCTCACTTTTTGTAGGTGCCAGTCTTTGCAGGAGCATCCTTGTCTCTTCTGGGAACTCATGTGGATGCTTGTCACTACTTAGGTCAGGATGGAATGGGTGATGTACCAGATCCTGACCCTCCCTCTGCTGACTTGGTACAGTCTGAGCATGCTGTCAGTGCCTTATTGAGGTTATCTGGAGAATATCCTGGTAGTTGCACTCATCTATTGGTTCGTTAAACTTTGAATATGAAATGTGCATATGTACTATATAAGTAACTCTGTGTGAAGAAGACTCAATATGTCCTACACCAACCCTACATCAATTACATCATGCATGTGCACTTTAATATATGTCACCCACCTCTCAGGTCAGATCAACTTGGTTGCAACAGGCCCACTCACCAACCTTGCTTTGGCGCTTAGGATGGACCCAGACTTCCCTGCGCGACTAAGGAAGCTGACACTCATGGGGGGAAACATTTGTGGTAATGATATCTAATGTTAAAGTCTTTAGTTTGTATCTGAACCCTCAATCTTCATATTTGCATGTTTGTAATTATGATGGCGAGGCAAAACATTATGTCACCACAACAGTGTCTGTCAGCCTTACCTGTATGCAACCATATGTGCCTTGTCATATATAATCTTGTCATTATATGCATTTAGTTTGGAAACTGATATGTAGTGCCCTTAAAATTTGGGTTCTACCAGAGTCCTCTACTCATGTAACACTGCATGACATGTTGTATTCTGAGATAAATTTGAAAGAAGTATAGATTGCAAAGCAAAACAAAGGCAAATAATACACAGGATGTCAAGTGGAAACTGAAGGTGAAGATGACATTGTAACAAAAGGAAGTGGCACATTCACCCATGTCTCTAACTATTGTATGATCTTTATATCATGTATCTATTGCAGGCCTTGGCAATGTAACCCCTTCAGCAGAGTATAACTTTTGGTGTGACCCAGAAGCAGCTCATGTTGTTCTGGAGGGATTTGACAGCTTGTTTCCTATCACAGTAGTCCCTTGGGAAACCTGTGTGCAGGACCATGACATATCCTGGGTTTGTCAATTCTTCTGTAATCTTCATTTCATCGGTTTGAATGTTTGTAAGTAGATCTTCCACCGGTACTACCATCCATCACATCTTAATCAACATGCATAATAGTGTTCCCTTCAACCATGTAGTGTCTTCAAATGACAGTAATGGTCTTACACAAGGAACCCAAATTTGTAGAGCTAGACCTTTGTGATAACGATGCATATAACATTATATTTAGGCCAACATGTAATACTCTGCTTCCTATACAATTCTCAGTGGTACTCCCACCTGTGCATTAGATGGAATAATTTAGTGGTGTCAGTCGGCTTGAAGCTTAATTATATTGTAATATAAGTTTGTAATAATATTAAGCACCATTCCATCTAGCATTTCTGCCAGTTTAATGATGATATGACATATACATATCATATGAATGAATAGTTGATTTTTGTTTTACCCATAGATATTATGATGGATTTATTGCTTGCCTTGCAGGACTCCTGGAATGATATTTGTGCCATACCAACAAAACGTGGACAATTCCATGCTGCAATACAGCAACAGATGATTGCAAGACAAAAGAAGCACAGATTGTTTTCGGCACATTTCCACACCTTTGACCTGTATGCTGTTGCAGTAGCACTGTTCCCTGAGATTTTATACAAGACATTTGATGTCTATGCCAGGGTGGAGTTAAAGGGGGACATAACCAGGGGCCAGATGGTGTGTGATTACAATGACAAGTGGGGAAAACATCCGAATGTACAAGTTGTCAAGAAACTTGACTTACCGTCAGTGTTGACTATGCTACGTAGAGCTCTAGAATAGTGCAACTGTGACATATGGGCATATGCATAATTGACTAAGGCAATGTTTTGTACCAGACATGTAGAAGACATGAAGATACATTTATACTTTTGTAATTAAGTTGAGATTTGAGTGAAGAAAAAGGTCAGGTCATGGACATGGAGCAGTTTTTTTGTCCTTTTTTTTTATAAATTGCAAAATGAAGTTGAAAAAGTAAAGACATGTTAGGGTTTCATTAATTGCTAAATTTTGAAATGTATTAATTCATGTTGATGACTTTGCTGGACATGTTAATGGAATGTGGCTAACACAAAGGCTTTCAAAATGAACATCCCGACGAAACGGTGTTAAAGGAGAAGTAACATAATAATGAATGGATGACTGAGACCTTTATTGTACAGATATACACACTGAGTTTGAAGTACAGGTCACAATAAAAGAAAAATTTACAGATACATGTATAACGTTAGTTCACCTTTATTCCTTGTGTACCTACCATATATTCTTCTAAAAACAGGGTATGGAGGTAACAGTTAGATATGTTAATTAATGCAACATCAGTAATACCCCCAGAATTGCAAACTTGAGAGACTGAAGTGTTCAGAACACTGTTTAAAAAGACTCGGAAACCATCCTTTCAAAGACAATGAAGTCAAAAAGCCAGTTTCCGACCTTTTTGGAACAGTCTTGCCGCATCATGGGAGATCAAATTGTACTAAATCGTTGGTTGCTGGAAAGTAATAAGATAAAACTAGAATTGAGCATTCGTGTTGTAAAGGCGAATGCAGACAGGTTTGCCTCTGGAAAAGACAACACTAGCCTTGATTTTTTAATAATTATTCATATCTAACCTCCATTAACATCCGCAAGATTACATATATTTCCCACTTTGAAAAACAGCATGTTTGAAAGATCGCTAAACGTTACCAGAAAAAAAACAATCGAGATCGACAAAATATATTTCAATGGGACACAAAAGCATTGTAATAGCGAGGAAAAGCGTCCATTTGCGAGGAAAAACGTTAAAGTTTTTTTTATGGATACATCTAGGAGAGAACATTACGTGGTCGGGGCTAAATACGTCCACGGAGACCACGTGCACTGACACAAAAACAATGCAACAGCCATGCATGCATCAAGACCAAAAGAAATCAATGGAGACCAACGACAAAATATATTTTTCAATGGGCACCAAAGCCTCACATTATCAGCGTCAGTTTGGCGGGGGGGAAAGATTGGCAGAGTGTTTTTATATATACACCCAAGACAAAATATATACCAAGAACAGTTGACTTTCAGAAGCGGATTTGAAAAGTTGCGGGAAAGTTTTGGTCGTCGCGATGCATGCTGGGTGTTGCACACGGCGCGTGCGCGACCCGGCCGGAATTCGAAACCCGCGAAAAAGACAGAAGATGGCGGAAAGTCGCGGCAATCTCGCGCCGCCTCGTACGGCAAACGGCGATCATTCCGACCCTACTGAGGACGGACCGCTCGAGAAACGGTTACGGTATCATGGCAACAAAGTCACCGTGGTCCTGGGTGCACAGTGGGGGGACGAAGGCAAGGGGAAGGTCGTGGATATGCTGGGGACAGACGCCGATGTTGTCTGCAGATGTCAGGTGAGGCGCGGGAAGGACAGGGTGGAGGGTCAGGAAAGAAATAACGGGGCTATAAAAGCTAATCATCTGTTGGTCGTTACATATGTGAAGTACAATTTTCTCCCTCCAAAATAGGATCAAGCTTGCACATCACATGGCGTGACTGTCCCGGAACATTTCCTTTGGTGATGGCATCGTGCCAGTGGCCGTGTAACAGTGGGGTCATCAGACTATGTGTAACTCGTCGATCAACTTTTCTACTTCTATGCTTTACTGGGCAAAGCCTTACCCAAGGCATCCCGACCAGGTTGCACGGTTTGTGCGGCCAGTGAGGTGGGATGTGAACCGTGTTTATCGTGATGGTCTAGTCAGTTACTGATTGTAACCTCAAGGTAGTTTGTGCCCCCCTCCCACCCTTGATATGTTATGAAAGCCCCGCATAATGTCATGTCCTAGTGTATATCCTCACTGTGTGTTTGCATAACACGATATTTGATCATCTGTTTGGCTATATTTGGGTCGCACAATGTTATCAAAACAACACTCATGTCATCCTAGATAGGACTATCTCTTTGATCGTGAAGGGAAACGAATTATGCATATGATTTTTGCATTACTAGTACACTTTTAGTGTGGAGAAGACAACTTGATACTTAAAACAGTTTTCCAGGATAGTAAGTACAATTATTTTATGGATGGGTTGTTAGCTGATATTTATGCAGAATGTCCTCAACTTCCTCAAGGAATAACAAAGCACTACATAAACAAATACATGTACATGATGTAGGCACTTGAAAATATGACTTTTACTGGATATATGCACCAATGATACTTCAA
Organism: Branchiostoma floridae x Branchiostoma japonicum; assembly: GCA_013266295.2. Taxonomy (NCBI): domain Eukaryota; kingdom Metazoa; phylum Chordata; class Leptocardii; order Amphioxiformes; family Branchiostomatidae; genus Branchiostoma; species Branchiostoma floridae x Branchiostoma japonicum. Next base: position 15,461,437 of record CM023840.1, read on the forward strand.
CAAGAAGATGATCAAGACAACTATGCAAGTACAAAACAAGACAGACAACAAACATGCATACCACAGTATATAAACTTATGTCATACCTGGGCCGTGATAACATTCAATACGGGCCTTCTGGCCCATGTGATAACTAGCCTTATCACACCAGGAACTAATGGTTATCACATGGGCTTTCTAACGGTTAATAGAATAATTTGAACACGTTTTGCGTGCTGTGTTTTCGAAGATTCGAATACCGGATTCAGACATTGGAATTGATGTTACTATTATTTGTTTAGTAACACCAAATTTTCTCAACTGTTGGCACATTTTGCATTGAAATGCGTGTTTTCTAGGTTAGATATGACATACAAATCTCTTTGGTAGATGAAATTCAACACGGCGTATTCCACATCACCCTCGGTCCTAGCCTGCAGGTGGGCTAATCAACTCCTGTCCGGGGAGCCTGGCTAAGCTGGGCAGCAGAGAAGTACCACAGGCCCAAAGAGAGCCTGTCCAAACCGTGGTAGACTGGACACCAGGCTACCTCAGTCCCAGCCCTCATGGGTCAGATCACCCTCCAGCCGTCGGGCAATCTGACCTGCGGTCGGGCTGGCACCTCTAGTGATAAGGAATACACTGTGTAATATTCTATATATATTATACACACTGCCATGGCTCAGTGCATTAGCAAAGTACATAGTTTCTTCTTGACTCTATGCTTCCATTCAGCACATCCCTTAGGAGGCTTGAATTCATATTGTGTTTCAGGGAGGTAATAATGCTGGCCACACTGTGGTTGTGGAGGGAACTGAGTATGACTTCCACCTACTACCCAGTGGGATCATCAACGACAAAGCTATTTCAGTTATTGGTGAGTAATAAGATGCAGATTTCTGTATTCTATGCTGATAGGACAAGCGTGAAACTGTATACTATACATGTACCCAGGAGATGCTTTGTTATTTGGGAATTTGTCAGTAAGCCTTTAACTTGTACAGAAAGTATGCAAAAGTCTACTTTTCAGGGAATATCAAAATCAAACAGCACCTGTTTTATTGTAATGACTACAAGTACTTCAGTCTGTAATATTTGTATACACATACGTAGTCTAATTACAAAGTGTATGCTCAGTGCTGAATGTAGTATACAGACCCCACAATTACACTACAGAACTGAACTCAGTACACACTTAGGTTAGCATCTTGCAGTTTGGAATGGGGTCATCAGTTTAACCAGGATGGTTTATTGCACATGACCCTGTATGTCAGGCATGACACAGTGTATCAGCCACAGATTCTTTAAGTCATGTCAGCCATTCCTACACAGCTATATTTGAAATCCCTCTGACGTCAGTGTAGGTTTCAATTTCTGTGTGGAAACCAATCAAAGCGTGCCACATATCCAGGGGGGTTTGGCCATTTTGCCTTTCAAAATCAAATCACACTATTGTAATGCTCTGATTTTACATGGACAGTATTTGTATTTGAAGTCTCAATGCAGAAGAGATTTTTTTTTTTTTATACACCTGTAGATTTGTGCATACTTCAGACACTTTTCCCACAATGATTTATAAAAAGTGTAATTTTCCAAAATCAAATATGGGCTTTGTCATACCTGAGTGTCAAGTGTAAAGGCTGTATGGAATAAAAGGATATACATAGACATCAATACCCAGGCAGTTGAAATCACATTGACTTTCTTTTATATATGTAGCCTTGGTAAAGCTACTAAAATTTTCTGTTCCATGTACACTTACGCATTGTACTGTTATGCCTGTTTTACTAAGGACATAAACAATTGCAGATGTCTGTATGTAGACTAGCACTGTCTCATTTTTCTGATATTTACAAAAAATTTTAGCCCCTCATATGTGAATGTTATTTGACCATTGCCATTTTTAACTCCATTAGGGAATGGGGTGGTAATTCATCTTCCAGGACTGTTTGAGGAGGCTGGGAAAAATGAAGCCAAAGGTAAGGAACCCATTTGTCTGTACAGGGGTCACACCAGTGTTCTAGCCAGCCTGAATTTTTTTTGGCGCGACAATACTAGGGGGGTCCGGGGTTTTTAAATATTGACCCTCTGAAACGCTATTTCCTGCATGTTGAGCGGCAAGTTTTGCAAGTAGACTAGGCTTAATTTAATAACATCTTTTTAGTGAAAAATTACACAAAAGACGTGGGCCTTGGTTGCACAAAATCGACAAAGAAACAAACAGAAAATTTAGCAACACAAAACTTTATGACGTGTCTCTTACAACAAATATTTAGGTCGGCAAAGATAAAACATTTTCAACACTGGTCCCGTTAGCGACCGAATAAAAATAACAAGAGTTCCACGACCTCATACCTTCGCCAAATGATGTTAACCCTTCTGTTGGACGAATTATACATTGTACATTTTTAGTCATTGATTTCGCACATAAGAGCCTCATTTGCATGAAACATATCAGTTGATCATATTCTCCACCCAACGACAGTCTTATCTTAAGAAAGAACACTAATTTAACATCTCCTCATAAATTATGCAAATAAGGTCATGACTTGAATAAATTATGTTAAATGATGTTCACCTTCACTTAACTTCCCAATGCGGCATGTATTAATTTCCCAGCAGTTAAAACCACTATGATGCTATAGAAAATTTCCACTAATTATGCAAATTTGGTGCTCATTTACATAATCAATATCTGCTAATGATCCCCTCGTTCTCAATTACATGTCACAACTGTTTCATAGCCCTATTATCGAACGAGGCAGATCTATAGAATTTCCTCATTAATTATGCAAATTAGATCCTGATTTGCATAATTGTTATTTAGTCATGTCAAGCATCACTTCCGCTACCTACATACCAAAAATCAAGACAATCCGTCGACTGGTTCTTGAGTTATCCTTCTTAGAAGATTTTTCAACAAATGATCCTGCAGTTCCAGGACAAGCCGCTAGGGGGCCCAAACTCATGTCACTTCTTCCCTAGCCCAAGGGCTATCTAACATACAAAATTCGTGACCCTAGCATGTCCAGATCATGAGATATCAAAACAGGAAGTTCAGCTGCAGTACCAACGAAAGCCGCCAGGGGGCCCAAAATCTAATCATTTCTAGCTCTCATCAAGACCTACCCACCTACCAAGTTTCATGACAATCAATCAAAAGCTTCTTGAGTTATGCTGTTCACAGACAGACAAACAGACAAACGCTACTGAAAACATAACCTTCTTGGCGAAGGTAATAAGGAATTAGACACCCTACTTTTAGAAAGAACGCCCTAAAGACGTCCTATTTTTCCTCCCATGTTTTTGTCAGTAACTTTCTCCGGCACCTTCACTGTTTGTGATCAAAATTCGCCGATTCAAGCCTTCAAAACAGCAGCTTTGTCGCCACCATTATTTTCATTTTCGATAAAATATCGCGAATTCACGCTTAGCGCACATCTCGCAAGTCGCGGGATCTGTATGTCATTGGTTGATTTTCCATGACGTAGCGTGGATGAGCGCTGTTATTGGTCAGATTGTCTGACGCCTTTACCAAATTTCGCGGGAAGTAAGTGCATGTTTCTCGGCTTGAAACGATGTTTTAAAAGAAATACAGCAAGGCTGATAACTATAGCGGCATTTCAGAATTTTTTTGTTGGCATCTTTGGCAGCAATAACTGACAGTGAATAGGGAAAAGCAAAAGGAGAAAGCCTCAGCACGGCGCAACCGACCAGAAATAGTAGGGAGGGGGGCCGGGTGCATGACGCATTGCCAAGTGAACCATGGCGCCGTCACCTCCGTTTGTCTCGCTAGCTGGGATCGGCGGGTGTTAGAAATGATCTAAATGGGCTACGCCGGAAATTTCCACTAATTTCCTGGAGATCTTGGCAAAATTCAAGCTCTGTCTATGTCTTTACACACCGATTTTTGACCAACAAATATGACGGAATGGGTAAAATTTTTGTCCGTCATGAGCGGCAAAATTCCGTGAAATGACGGGAAAACGGGCGCTGGCTAGAACCCTGGGTCACACTGCAGTTTTACTGGTTTAGGATAGGAACGCTACACATTTTGTGTGATGTGATTTTACCAGTATGGTCTGAGTTGTTTGGTTATTAACCAGTGCCAGATATTCTTGTCATGATGCCTGATCCCCTTTATCAAACTACCAATCCATTCATCTCTTATCATCTGGCTTCCTCCTCACTATGGATCTAACAGATGACAAAGGTTATTGGCCCCCATTTTGTGCAGAAAACAGCTGTTGAAACTATTCAAAGCTCTTTGGCATATTGGTACACAGCACATTCTGAACTAAAATAGTTGTCAAGCAGAAGAACATAACATGTTCCGATAATAAGACTTACATGTCCTTGTCAGCAAGGTCAAACAGAAGCAGAAGTATATCATATTGTAAAGCATTTCATTATTCTTTCTCATATCTGAATATTTGATTATTATGTAATTATAAACTGTGTATCTAGCTTATTTTGATCCACAACTCCAAGGTGAAAGGAGAGGTCTGTATGGGGATTTGAAATTATTTGTGTTAAATAATACTAATAAAGAGTATCAAGATTTTTCAGTTTCACTTTACTTCTGCCTGATTGATGCCTAAGTCAATACAAGTATGAAATTTGTTTCAAACCTTCAACACGAACTAAGCAATGCGACTCAAATATTGTGTGAGAAGCACCAGATAAATTCTTGGTCAGTCACTGAACTGTTTGGTGAACTTATCACATAGCTTGTCACTTGTCAGCTGGATATGTCATGATTGATGGTCAGCTGCAGCTGCCATATGTTTCTGATGGGTGATGATGTTTGGGCTTAGGGGCATGGACAATGCCTCGGATGAAATCTGTATTTGATCCCACAATATTTTGACATATATAATTTCACTCAATCATTGATCACCTATCCTACATCCTATAGTTTACAGAAATCAACTGCATTATTTCAAATACAAACTTGTAATGTACACAGTGTCTCCTGTGAATTTTTATTATCTTACTCTAACTTTAGTATGTAGTTCCTGTTCAGTATAAATAGAATAGTGTAGATATTAGACTTGTACTGTTTACCAAACTGCAATGCATTCATTGTATCCATTACAATTGTTGTGCAATAACGGAGATTGATTGATTGATTGACTATACATGTATATACAGGTGTGTGGGGGGGGGGGTAAGATTTGGCATACACCAGCTGATGTTTTAACACAGCGATGACTTGTTCTTCCTCCAGGCCTGATAGATTGGCAGGACCGTCTCATCATCTCTGACAGGGCTCACCTTGGTAGGACAACGTCTCCATTTATTCCGCTTTCTTATACTTATAGTCCTTGATGAAACACAGTGAAATATATGGTACCTATGCTCAAAAAGTAATACAGTTTTGTTGAGAAAATAATGTCACCAGGTTGTTAGAACATAAGATAAGTCTCTCACCTGCTTACATTTTGTAAAACCCAATAGAAAACCCCAAAAGAAAACCCCAATATCCAAAGTTTTGTACACTTTTTACCATATCTGCCTACTTTCCTAGGTAATTGCTACTTTCATTGAATTCTTTTGAAAGTTTCTTTTACTGTTGTTTCATTTTGGTGATGCACTTCTGTGACTTCCCCCATTTACCTTGAGTTAAGGGACATTAGCTACTGTAGCATTCAACTTTTGGGATTTGAGCAGATTGAACATGTAATGGGTAAGAATGTTCTAGATGGTGGGTTGAAAATCATGGGACGCAGGGTCAGTTTTATTCACCATCATGCACTGATGATAGCATGGAAATGATTGACTTTACATAGTTTTAAGTTCTGCATATTATTTGTAAAGTCATCACTTCTAACATGACATAACAACAACAAAAATGTATATTTTCAGTTTTTGACTTCCACCAAGCTGTGGATGGACTACAGGAGCTGGAGAAAGGAGGGAAAAGGTAAATGTATAAAATATCTGTTTTTGTCATGATTCAGAGAGTAACCAGATAGATTCAAACACTCACCAGATAGTTTTTTTTGGCAAACAGTAGTTAAAAAGACAGTAGTCTGTAATATCTAAATGTCCGTGTTGTACCAGTTGCTATCCTGTCACTGACTACTCCTGTTTGTTTCTTCCAGCCTTGGCACTACCAAGAAAGGCATTGGTCCAACATACTCTTCCAAGGTAGGAATGTATGGATGATATTTTGTTGGTTCAGACTTTGAGATACAAGTGTATGTCCTTTTTTCATACCATTTACTTTACCTTTTAATATTATGACTATGAAAGAAGAACAAAAATCTCGTATCCTGACCGCTATTTCTCTCGACCACAGGCAGCACGCAGTGGTCTCAGAGTCTGTGACTTGCTTGCTGACTTCAAGGTCTTCTCCGACAGGTAAGACTAAGAGACTAGCCTTTCATATGAAGGACACAGAAAACGTGCAAAATTTTATGCTTTCCTTCTCAGTGCCGACTTAGAATTACTTGCTTAGTTAACTAAGGCATGTTTTAAAATGAACATCAATACAGGTAACAAGATTTGAGTTGTTTGCAGGTTCAAGATGCTTGTGACGCAGTATGAGCGCATGTTTCCCAATCTTCAAGTGGACGTGGACAAGGAGCTGAAGCGTTATGAGGTGAAGGGATAGTTTGTGCTATCACTGCATTTTTATTCATTCATTCCTGTTAAGATACAAGATAAAGAAGGGGGGTAGGGTGTTGTTGTTGTTAATGCTCTGATGTTCGTTGGTGGAACAGTCTGTACAGTCTACTAGAATACGAGTGCCATCTTGCAAGTATGATATGCATGTCTTTTGGACACTTGCAGGAGCTGAAAGAAAGGGTCAGGCCCATGGTGAAGGACGTGGTGCACTTCCTGAACACACAGCTAGAGGGCCCACAAAAGAAACTTCTTGTGGAAGGAGCCAATGCAACCATGCTGGACATTGACTTTGGTACAAACATGATTGTTCAAAAGAGTTCATTTTTCATATATGCATTTCCATCATGTTACTTAATCTTATAAACTCTACGCCTGGAGGGCTATTGTTGCCAGGATATTTTGTAATTTTGGAAAAGATTTTGACAATGCTTGATTGTGTTTTGTCCTGTAGGAACCTATCCTTATGTGACATCATCCAACTGCACGGTGGGCGGAGTGCTGACAGGACTGGGCATCCCGCCCAGATGTATTGGAGAAGTATATGGTGTGGCCAAGGCTTATACCACCAGGGTGGGAGATGGAGCCTTCCCAACAGAGCTCAACAATGTGAGAACACATGCTACAGTTTTTGTCTGCACGTTTTAGAGTTTCTGAGCTTGTTTGTATTGTCCTGTATAGCCAATCCAAACTTTGTTATCAATTGTGTACTCAAATACTTTCATTAAAGGGTGAAGCATTGAAGAAAACTGTAAATGAGCTTTGTCATTGTGTTGGTAGGAGCTAGGAGACCTGCTACAGGAACGAGGCCATGAGATTGGTGTGACCACCAAGAGAAAAAGACGGTGTGGCTGGCTGGACCTGGTGTTGTTGAAGTATGCCGACATGGTCAACGGCTTTACAGCGTGAGTATGACATAGCGTCAACACTGTTGACTGTTCTTAACTGCATGTTTTCTGTTGTGGGACAAACGAAGGTAGACTTAACCATGGTACCTGAAATGTCTAATTCTGTTGAGAACAATGCTGATGTAATGCATAGTTTGCACTTGATACAATTCTGATAATTGCAATATTGACCATGTTTAGTTTTATCATAGATGTCAGGAAAAGTTCATGAGGTTCCACATCGCATACTCCCAGTAATATACATGATTGTGAAGGAGAGCCAGATGGGCAAGACTGTTAACAGATGTTGGATGTTGTGCCTACAGCATTGCACTAACCAAGCTGGACATTCTGGATGTCTTTGATGAAATCAAGATTGGTGTAGCCTACAAATTGGATGGCAAGAAGCTTCCTAACTTCCCAGGTGAGAACACATTCAAAATAAACAGCTTTAACTGAGTCTGTTTAATAATTTCTAGTGTGAAAGCTAAACTCCTACTGGTGTAGAATGTCTTCCTGTGCAATGTGAGCTTAAGAGAGAGGAAGGGCTAGAAGGACATTTTTATTGAATGGGAGATAGGAACTTGGAAATCATAGGTCTTTAATTTGAAGCCAAAAAGGGTGAGATTCCGTTCTGCTGCTTGACTACCTTGTAGTTGGTTGTTCGTGAGGTTTTGTACTGTTCTGTTCCCCCACAGCCAACCAAGAGATGCTGAAGCAGGTTGAGGTGGAGTACTGTACCATGCCGGGATGGAAGACAAACACAGAGAACATGCGCAGCTTCAAGGACCTGCCAGAGAATGCACAGAAATATATCAGGAAGATCGAAGAGCTTCTAGGAGTTCCAGGTCAGTTTTCTGGCTTAGTCTTCTATGGATGGTGTGTGTCAGCTTGATGAAAGTGAAAATAGGCAAAAGGATAGCATTCAACATTTTTCTTAGATGAAGCATACATGTAGATTGATTTTTTTTTTCCTTTTCCAGTGAGATGGATTGGTGTGGGTGCCGCCAGGGACTCCATCATCAAGATGTTTTAGAGAGATTTCGGCCATGTCACGCTGCCTCTGCACCACAAGAACTTTACATGCTGCTCCTCAGGAACTGTGGGATAGTTTGTGGTAGAGAATAGATTGCAGTAGTTCAGTCAACATGGATAATGTTTTAGCCAAATTTAGCCATTGCTGATAAAATTTAAAACTTGAAAATTGTTCAAATTTAACCATGTCATAGAGAGTCACACAGGATACAGTGATACATACAGGATACATACATACAGGATTACTTCGGCACAGTTTTACGTCTGGTATGAGATCAATGGTGCAAGTCTGGAAATGTTAGTCAACAGTAGTGTAATGGCCTCTGATGAAAGCATAGTTAGTATAACATAGGAAAATATTTTATTCTGCCAAAACAGTAGTTTTAAAGTATAGTCCTTCCACTTGAGAAGCTTGGTGAGGGAATTTCACATTGAAATTGAAGCTGAACTAGAACACTGTGTTTCATACTTTCCTCTACACTGTAGGAAAATGGTTCATGACATGGTTCCCATGTCTCAACTTGTTTAGATCCCACACTGTCATGGAAACACACACATGGTGTTGTGATGCTTCTAATGTATGAGCCCTGCAAGTATAGGTGTTTTTGTGAAAATGTATCTACTAGACACATTTTTGTCTTCCCTTATACCCTACAAGCAAAGGTTATGTGGACAGAGGAAATATTATTGCCCTCGTGGTAAAAGTGAAGACTGGCCTTACTGTAGAGTGCTGTACATGTATTTCATTGCAAAAGTGGTGAACAGTGTACAAATTTCTTGCACAGGGTAAAATTTCTTGCACACTGTTCACCACTTCATATACATGTACAGCACCAGAAGAATATCTTTGGAAACACTAGCACAGTGAATCGTCCAAATTAGTTGTTTTGCTTAAAGAGGAAATGGGTGGCTTTCTGTTTTTTTTTAATCCTCAAGACAAGTTTCTTGAAAGTTGTGTTTGGTGGATCATGCTGTTAATTGGTATAATGTAAAATTCAACAAATATATTTCTGAAATGTTTACTTAGTTATTGCACTATATTATTTGATGCCTTCTGGTAGCTGCTTTGGTCTACCTCAAGAGTTTGTGGTGTTGGGAATGTTGGAAAGAAGTCTTAACTTATGCCATGTTGTATTGCTGTTTTCACTGCTGTTGTGTACCAGTGCAACTCCTGTGCAGGTAGATCATCAAAATAAGGTGAATCAAAAGTCAAAATTTCAGAAGAGATTGATTAGTAGTAATCGCCACCCCTTCAGCTTTCCTGGAGATGGAGGATTTAAAGACAAAGCAGCTGCAAGTTATTTTCTTGCTTATAATGTACAAAGTGACACAGATACTCTTTGAATATCTTGTAGTGTGGTCACTGATGTTCATGCTCTCTACCTACTAGCTATACAGCTTATTTGGTGTTTTTTTAAATACTTTCTTGACATTGACACAAATTGTACTGTTCTATCAAGTTAGATTGTACATTGTTGTGTCCTTCTGTTCAAATGCAGCTATTTGTCTACATGATGACAACACCTTCCAGGTATGCTAGGTTTCTGTTGACACCTGCTGTTTTAAGGGACATAATGTCCCCAGCACTGGAGAACATGGCAGGAGTATTGTTGTTTTGTGTGATTTTGAAGAACTTATACTACTGTGCACCTGTCAATGTAAATTCACTTACATTGGACAGGATGGGTATTTCACATGGAACCAAGGTAAACCAATGAGTGAAGGGTAGGAACCTTGCAACTTAACATACGAACATCAATTTGTACAATCCCGAATTATATGATTTTATCTTGTGTTACATACATTTATGGTTTATTCACCCCATCCCCTCCCTTTGGGTGGTTGTACACTGATAGGTGCATAAGATGGGTGGGTAGTAAACAATAGTTTACTAGATGTGAACTATGATGAGGATGACATGTATAAAATGTAAGGTGGTGTTGGTTTTACAGTAGGTTAAAATACTTGTCTTTTATCTCAAGAAATATTATGGCAAAGCATGAAATAAATTTTGATTTGAAAATTGTTCATGTCTCCACTACTGTTACCAAGCTTTTTTTACTGGATGGATGTGCAGCATTTTATTCATTTCATGGCTTTGCAGTCTTCCCCCTTTTTATATCACCAGTTAAATGACATGGATCAACTTCTTTTGCTGCTATCCTCATAAAATACTGAGAATTTCTCCTTGCAAGGACCTAACATTAAAATTATCAAAACTAGCCTGACCTCTTTTGATCATCAAAAAAAGACTGCAAATTTTCAAAAGATAAAGTCAACATTTACATGGAAGAAACTATAGTTGGGATGATACCCACAATTTATTCAGCATGATTTCTACTACTTTCCCAGGACAAAAGTTAGAAATAATTGGTCCACTTGTTTTAAAATTTTTCACCTCAATGTAATGTCAACACACTTTCTAACTATAAAGTATATTTTACCTTGGCAGTACTTATACATTTACTAGTAGGTAGTATCAGTGGGAGACCATGATGCCTGGAGAGCAGGACGTGTGTGAGCAATGGGACAGCACCAGGACTGCCACTGGATACATCTATCCTTGCATGGCCCATGTTGAAAGGAACTAATGATTTCAATTATCAGGAGTATATGCCAATATAGCCAATTATGGATAAACATGACCCAAGCTCATCTTCAATATACATTGTATGATGTACTAGTAGTGCATGAGTATGTAAACATTTAGATTAATATTTGATAGTTACTAAAGTAGAGGTCAGGCATGTTTTTACTTTTTTACGATTCCCAACATACACGATTCAATGTTGCCATACATCCTTGTGATATGTATATATGCTCTACAAAAATAATAATGTATCCCCACTTCACTAGTGTACCAACACAAACTAATTCTAGTGGTTAGAAAGCACACATGCTGTACTACAAAAATGCTCTTTTGTTGGGCATCTTTTTTCCATTCCATTGTAGTAATAAAGATGTGATAGCCATAGTTTGGTCTTAGGAGTATTAAGAGGCAGATATGTAAATCTCAGCCATGTAGACATCAGTGGGGGTGGTTGTGTGGTCCACCTGAGCAGCAGTGGGTCCCTTCCTGCTGCTTCTTGGCTCCGAGAATCGTCTTCTTGCTGAGGATCTCATAGCAGTACTCGTCTGCTTCCATGGGGTCACACAGACCCGGGTCTGTCTCATCCAGCTCAAACCTGTCAATCACATAACCACAGTTTCAGGAATTGTTGATGATTAAAACTTTAACAGCAGTTCTCAGACAACGGCATGATGCAGAGTTTAGCAAATACACAATCATTGCAATGACACTTAAGTATGGAAATGTTAACTTCAGAATTCAACCTGTATGCTCACAACCGATAACATGACTTGTAAAACTGGATCAGTGCAAGTAGAACTGGCGGCAATTGAACTTTTTGAAACTTGTTAGGCATCTAACTTTCTCCTTCCATAGTCTGAACTAGATCATATCAATACTGACTTCAGTGCCTTGAGGAAGAAGTTCCTGGATTCTGTGTTCATTTTGAAGACTGTGACCATCACCTTCAGCATTTGGGCCCTGAACAGCAAATACAAATTGTGAACATTCACACCTACATGTATTTGCATACACAGGAGAATAATGTTATACACTGTGTAGTGAATCTTATGTACATGTATGGTAATATTCACATACATTCCAAATCCTATGTAATGGTCCTGTGATTTACCAGTAGGTATTTTGCTGATCTGTAGACCTTATTGTATCTAAAATTCTGTCCCTAATGTATGTTGCATTTAAGTATCAAAAGTACTGTATATATATTACTCCTAGATTCCTATTTTCAAATTCAAATTCCAAGTAATGTTACTCTTTGACCTCTCCAATTTAAAGACAGATTCACAATAAGTTGTAAGTCATAGGATTCTTTTTTAACTGTTTTTCTAACACCTCCTCCACTACATGCTCTTACTTGTTTGCCAGGAGCTGAAGAATCTGCATCATAAACTTCCCAAGTCCTTTTCTCTGTGCTGACTTCGTCAGTTGGATTTCATAGCTGCAGACAAAGAAAATGTATTGAATTCTCTAAAAACTTCTGTTATACACCAGTCTGTGAGCGGTTAATGGGTTAGATCTATGTTTTTACTGGTTTGCAAAATATGTATAAAACTGGAAGGGGACCCACCAGTACAGAACTTCCTCGTCCTCATCCATGTCGAACCTGAAGTGTGAGAAAGCAATAGGCTGGCCCTCCTGGTCTCTGGCCACCAGGTACCAGGCCTTGTCTTCTGTCAGCTCCTCTTTTTTCAGACGATCATTCCAGCCCCAGTTACTCTCCTCATACCTTACAGACATAGGAAAAGACTTAATAGCAAGCACACACGTTGGTTACCACTGTTTTATTCCATCATACATTACAATAATCGTAACATAAGTAGACCAAATAAACCTTGCTCCAACTGTCATTATCAATGTGCCATAATGTACACATCTGTTCACTTGCAATTAAACTTTGGCTGTTATTTTACAATAGAGATAATGTTAAAGATTTAAATTCAATAAATTAGAATAGAATAGCTTGATGACCTACAATGTTTGCATGTTGTTCTTAGTGATGGAGAAGGCCCAGTCCACTGTGTCCTTGTCCAACTCAGCCACTTTTTTACACTCAATGGCCAGATTCAGCCTGTTGATTAAGAAAACAAAATATTTCTTAAACCACCACAATTTGTGCAATGAAACTGGGTAGATTATAAGATACCTCCAGAAGTACATGTAGGTCCATGATGTGTATGTGTATGTGTATGTACTCACCCATTCCTTTCATATTTCTTGAATGGAGCCATTGTTGCCATTGGGTCTTCTTGCTGCATATGGAAAGACACAATGCTGTGAAATTACATGTTAGTCAATGAGTTCCTAGATTCAGAATCATGCTTACGGTTGACTTGTTGATGATTATCTAAATGAGTTGTAGGGGAAAAAATCAACCATGCCCCACCTCATCCAAAAAAACTTAGCAAGCAACTGAGTCATTCTAAAGCAATATGATAGAACTGGTCCAGTGAAATCCAGCTGTCATACCTTGTTTGCTGCCTCCACAATAGTGAAGGAGGCTGCCAGCTTTGCCTGTTCCTAGAGGGCAGAAAAAACACATCAATTTCCAGTTACAATATATATGCAGAACTATATAATAACAAGATGAGTGAGAAAAGCTCACTTGTACACCAGTAATGTTACCTTTTATTTTCTTTTTCATTTCCTTAAAAACCCTGGTGTAGTATTCACACTTTTACTCCCTAAGATAAAACTCACCTCCTTTCTCCTCTTCTTCTTTTCTTTCCCTTTATTTGACTTCCTCTGCAAAAAGAATGTGCCAGTTAACAAGTACATGTACAGTATTTCTGACTTGGTAGGTCACAAAACTAGTGTCTGCCCCTTTTGCAAGCTACAAGAAACCTGACAATTTTCATCAACCTTTTTTTCATCATATTTACTTCCTTGATGAAGACAGAATAACTCTAACTTGTGTCTCTCAAAATGGAAATGTTGCACAGATCTAGTGTTACATTTTTCATCATATGTTTACACCAACAGATAACAGCTGTGCATGATTTTGTTCCATTCACTTACAATATATAAAGCAGTCTATATAACAAATTTCTACACAGGTTCCTCATTTGATACAAGTGCGCCAACAACAGTTGCAAATATCCCACCAACCTCATTTTAGGGAATTGTATACTGCCGACTGCTGGAAGTGAACATTTTCCAGCCGGCTCACTCAGGTTTGAACATATCGTGAAGTGACGTCAGTCAGTACTCCAATAGAATCACCCTTTTTTTTACCTTACTAGAGTTGTTCATACGCAGTCTGCTAAAATGAAAGAAAATCTGTGTGAACCTGTTTCAGAACTCGATCATAAATCATTCGTATGTCGACTGTCTAGAGTACCTGTGCCCCCCCCCCCTGGCCTGCCTCTAAAATTTTGAGCTGTTTAGTCAATTGAAGAACAAAGCCGCGATAAAACATAACAAACGGCTTCTTTGCTGTTGTTTTCGAAAACTTACCCCCATTTTGACCACTTGTGAGCGTGGAAGAACTACAAATTGGCTCAAGATAACAGCAACACCTTCCTTTCCCGCGAAAAGTCTCAAATTGTTTATTCTCGCGAGATATCGCGAGGTTATCTTTCCGAGGTATAGTTCATATTCCCTGAACTAGGGGTGATTTGATGACCGAACCAACGAAATAAAACTGGCCATAAAAAGAGTTCAAACTAAAATAAATGCATATATGTGTATTTATACAAATTTAAACCAGTACATATGATAAATTGATGATCAATTATGAAACAATAGTGTGTAACAAACTTTATAATCTTACTAGAACCCCCTTTTGATGTAGTGTAACGTTCCAGAAGTAGGAGTACTAGTGAAGGCTTATGGGATTGAATTTCCAGCCAGGCGGGAAGTTGAAAATGTCAAGCATGTTCCGAACGGTTGCCTTATGTTTTGTGTGTAACATCATTTTCAGAACAATTTGTGCCTCAGACTTTAAAAAAATTGAATGGTGGGTAGACGAAGTCCAGTATAGTCACCTAACTGAGAGCGTGGCTGTGCAGTTCAGCTCCCCATTCGTTCCTGTTGGGAATGTATGGAAAGACCTCGGCGTTCAAAATGTTGCCGGTGAACTTCAGGTATGGCCAGATAAACAGCACACTTGAAGTGACTGTCGTTTGTTTTGAAAGTGAAGGAAGGTGGTAGAACCTCAAAGCAAGTGGATAAGAAATTGTTTATTGTGCCTTTACTCGTTTTTGCCTTTATTTATTTTATCATTTTCATGCCATGAGATGATGAGAATGATGACTCTTCTTGCAGGATGACTACACGGCATTTCCATATTGGTTGAGGATACAAGTGAAAGAGAATAACAAGGTAAATAACGTTCATGTTTCATGTCTTATTGTGATTGTACACAAATATCTATATACTAGTAGCCCATCAGCCTTGCATTTGTGAGTCTGAGTGCTAGGTATTAATCGGATTACAACATCATGTTATCAGTGACAAAGTGCAAAATGATCCTCAAATAAACTGAATAATGATATATTATTATTGCTTTGATGAAAGGAAAACGATATTTTATTATTTTAGATGCTTACATGCAACAATTAGCTGTGTGATAACACATTTAATTTCAAGACCTGCAAATGCCATATCTTGACAGGTGTCTCACAGTGCAGCAAGGAATCTTGCTCTGCGTGGCATTACTCCAGTTGTAAAGTTCCTGCCCAGAACAAGCCCCAGGGTGGACCACAGTCTACCCACTGGCAGTATGGAGTTGCATGGGGCACTCATTGATCAGGCTGGTATGACAGCAATGCAATTTGCTACTTCTAAATATCACCACCTCTGGTTCATGTATCTTTCTTTAGATCTAGATACGATAGTAAAACTGATGTCACAAATAACATGTGTACACATTTCTTTACTTCACATCATTAAAATCACCATGGTATATCCCAAATCACCCAAGTTCAAAGGAATAGATCAGAAGCAAGATTACCCTCACACTTCTGGCAATCACACCTGAGGAAGGATTGGGACTGAGGAAGTTGGGGGTACTTCTAGTGATATGTGATGTGCTGTGATCAATCATCTATAATGTACAGGATGGACCATATTATTGTCACTCTGTGTCATACAATAAACAGAATAAACAAGCCAGGCCTATCACTTCAATACTCTCTACAGTTTGGACTTCAGTAGCTCTGCTTGGAATTCAGTCTTTTAGCTTTGTCTTTGTAACATCCGACTTTGAACATGGCTTTGTCGATCAGACTGGAAGGTGGGCCATGATAACAGCAGCTGCTCCCATCTCTGTGAGCCAGCCTGGCTGGTGCCCCTTCCTATGGACAACTACACCAGCCTACCAAAGGTGGAGGTGCTGGGCAGTGGAGATGCAGTTCTTATGGAAATGTTAAGGTAGTTGCACTACAATAATCTTAGCTTTAGAAAGTATCTGATCATTGCATGTTTCGCCTCTTCGGGTGGTCAATATATGATTTTAATGTTTACTGTGACTGAAGCCGCTATTTCAGGGATGAACACAGCGTGCGAAATACTAGGTTGCCCAGTTGCACCGTGCAACCATATTTTGCTTGGTGCAACCTATTTCTACTCCCAGGTAGCTCAGTGCACTACCTAAATTTTGTGGTAAGGATCGATGCCCCTTTCTTCCATTGTGAACTGTTTATGGAGAAGTTTCCATGGAAGAGCTCATCACTTCATGTAAGGGGAAACAACTCTGTGTCAGAAATGTATAAATGCACATTGCATTCTAACAAAGTTAATCATAATGTACGTGTAGAAGAGTTGAAATTTGGGGCAACCTGGAATTTTGATGGGCAACCTAGCTTTCATCCTAGGTTGCCACTAGGCAACCTGGCTCAAAAAAGTATTTCGTACACTGGAACGAGAGACACACATCTGAAAATCCCTATTTGTACAGGTCAAAGGTTGTGTGCCTGATACTTTGAACTGCTAAAATATCCATGTTTAGCTAGTTGGACAGTACTGTCTGCACATCAGCCACTGACTGAGTACAGGGCTCGAAATACTTTTTTCTGCATACCTTCACCAGACAAATTTTACGTGCAACACTCAGAATTTTGAAAGTATGAATTACACTAAAAGCTGTTCAGAAAGCACTGCCATTATTTCTTTTACACTCCATAGGTGGTGACGGTCAATACAGATACCGGTAATGAAAATACATGTATACATCTACATTTGTGTGTAAACCGACTACATGGACTGGTGCAGGTTAGGTGTAGGTAGACATCAGAAATACCTGCACAGCTCCAATTCTACCTGCGCTAAGGTGTACCGGTATATGCATCCAGTATTTTGAGCCCTGGAATAAGATGAAAAACATTGCTATACCAAATATAACCAAAGGCAAAAAGCATCTGTAAGAAATGCTTCATTACTTCAATTAAGTTGATTCTAACCTAAAACTTCATTTATTTCTCCTTCATCACATACAGTAAAGGGGGCACACCCCAGTTTTTTTCGGGCTTCTATTCGAGTCTGCACACCCTCGAGTCTGGCGACCGTCTCTTCCAGGGAATAATTCGGAATCCAAATAACTGTATATGGGATAGAAGGATATCCCTTCAGCTACAAGACTGACTTTGTGACTGAGTTTTGTTCCTTCAAACTCTTTGATTTTTGTGAAATTAACAGAAAAAGCATGATTTTCATGCCAAAATTAATGCACAAAATTGGGAATTTTCGCATAGGATAAACCAAGACAAAAAGAATTTTCCGGCAGAAACGACTCGTGTTGGCAGAAAGATACAAACCTCGAGTATACTTGAGTCAATTATAAAGAAAATCCTAGTACTGCAAATTTTTTAATCATCCACGGCGTGAGGGGTCCGAAATCTGCCCACACCACGCATAAGTGGAGAATCTGGGTCAAATGGGCGAAACTCACTTGGGGCGCAAGAATACCCGGAAGTGAGGATCCAGGCCGAAATCATTCTTCACCCCCAAAACACCACGTCTTACACTTTTCAGCCGTATTAGACCACTCAAAACCCTTTCGTCACTTTTTTACCGCGGACTACCACGGACCCCGGTTGCGGAAGAACTGGGGTGTGCACCCTAAATCTTTTGATGATCTATTGAATATATCTATCTGAGATATATAACAGCAATTTACATGTTTTAATGAAAGGATGGACCAGGGAGTAGGACTTATTAGCATTTTTGGTGGGATGTATTTTCTTCAAATTTCTCCCTTTTATCACTATGTTTCTATTATTTATGATGCAGAGTATTTTTGTTGCCCTTTTGTATAAATCCACTACTTTTTTTTTTTTTTTACTATTTACCCTGCCTCTCCCATTATCCTTCCTGGTCCATCACTAATGAGCAGCATATTCCCTCAGTGAAGGTGTCCACATCCACCACTTCCACTCCCAGCTCCCGGAGTTTCCAGATGCCCTAGGAAATAAATCTGACCTGAGTGTCATTGACCTTGCTACCTGGAACCCCTATCAGGCTGTGCACATTGCACGGTTGTCACCATCTATAGTGATGACAGGGTTTGGCAACTCAACCCTGAGTGTCTTCACATCAGACCAATTTGAAACACATGATGTCATCCAGGTACTAGTAATATAATCCTATTCACTGTTGATATTATTGTTGCTTTCCTTTGTGCCAAGATTCACAGATGCTGGAGCTTGTTTGAATACTTGACAACTTATGCATATATAGTGTCATTTTAACTCGAGTTCTGTTGATAATCAGCACCACATTAACAAAATGGACCACCTCTATTTGATATCTGAAATCTGATACACTCTTTATTATCCAGTTCAGGATCCCAAGCAGACAAGAGACAAATCTGTGCTTAGGCTGGAATTCTACACCCCCAACCATCTACAGCAACCTGATGTTTCCAGGCAGTCTCCTTCTGGCTACCTCTGCTGGAGTCTTACAGTATCCTCTGGGGGAATATGCTAACACCACAAAGTGTGTTTGGAAGCTGATTGGCCCCAGCGATCTTCTGTCTGGAAGGTTCCAAGTGCTTGGTATTGGAGGTGAACCTAACGAAGGAGATGTTTTGGTGGCTGACATGACCGATTCCAAGCGTCAGACAGTAGACTTTGTGGACTTGGTTGACCATAGGAACTTCTCGTACTGTGCAGTGTTGGACAGCACTGGTGACTATTTAGCATGTACTTTTGTTGATGCTGCCATCAGTCCAGTGACCAACCAAACATTCCTTTTCTTGGTTCTAACAAATGACATGAATGCAGAGAAACATTACCACTTGATGCAGTTCATGGGTGAGCCAGGACAGGGCACATGGGAGGAACTGTCTGTTATATCAACTAAGCTGCCACCTCCATCACAGTTCGACCATTTCACGTGGTTAACAAGTGGTGTTCAGGACCAAGGACAGGAACAACTTACACTGACAGGCATGTCCTTCTTGGGGATGGTGTCACAGAGCCTGTACCTGTGGGGCAGTGCTGTGTTGTACAGGTATTGGAAATACAGTTTTATGTACATAGTGCACAATTGTCAGCCTCAAATCAAACACAATACCATTATCACATATTTCTGTGTCAAATAACGTCCTTGTTTTTTTCCATCTCACTTTTCTCAGTGAAGATGCTGGGAGGACCCTGTGGTGGCTTCACACCTTCATGTCTAACTCCACTGTCACCCAGCTTGTACCCTCTGGAGGTGGGGCTTTTGCCTTCCTCACCGACTCACAGGAGGTCAGAGGTTTTATTATCGATACTATCCGTACAAGCTACATTTTAGTCAGGTGTCAATGATTGTATACTCTATACTATAATGTTGAACTCCCCATTATGCATTACTAAGCTTGTATCAAAGACTCAAATATGCACTGTAGTACTGATATCTATGTCCAAGTACTGATGATTTGTACATCATGAAAATTTCCTTGCTCATAAGATAAAGGATTGATGTTAACAGTTTGTATGTTACAACTCGACATAAAGACCTTTGTGATTTTTTTCTGTGCTGAATATTAAGAGCTGAGCTAAGCCATGTTTTCCTGATGAGTCTGTTAACCTGTTGTTGCAGTTATGGTATGGGATGACTGGCACCACCAGGCTTGTAAAGTTAAGACCCAGTGAGAGGTGGTCTCTGGCACAGGGATTTGGTGAGCTGCAGATCCACAGTGACAACACCACCACCCTTGCCATATTCATGGATATCAATAGTGAACTCAGGGAGGTCTGTACTTCTTTGTTGAGGCTGTCGTATAAAGATATGAAGATTCATGGATAGAAATATAGCATAGGTATACCAATCAGTCTGTACAGACAATAAAGCTGTTAAGTTGTCCAACATACATGGTCAGCACTAGCTTTTGTTTGCCCTAGACTCTGGCTACCATCCTCCATACTGCTGGCTCTCTTTTATCATGGAGAAGGGTGGTAACTATGGAGGATGGTACCCAGTCTAAGTTTACCCTTAACTTTCCCTGAAATGTTAGGAGAACCTATGCATAAAGTAAATGTTAGGAGAAACTATGCATAAAGTTTCACCTTCTTTACACAATTGTGGTCGGTTTCACAATAACCATGTAAGACCAAAACAATCATAGAGAAAGAATGTGATGTTAGAGTTTTCTCTAAGGTCAGATGTATGTTAAACACCATGTATCTCTACAGGTCCTGGCCATAGTTGCCAATGATAGTGTTCAGATATCCAGTCAGACCATCCCAGTGGTAGACATTTTGCAGCATCAAGCTTACTTAACTGGAATTCAGAAAATCCAGACAGCTTTGGCAGGGTATGGATTAGAGCAGATTGTCAAGCCATTTGACTGAGTTTAATTTTTGTTTCATTAGGAACAACATGTTGAATCATGTTTTATTCCTTGTTTATTTCATGTTCCTCTTAGGATAGCAAGAATGTTATGGAAAATCAGATTACTGAAATTCCTTAGTGTTTTTATTCAGATCAGTAAGGCTTCACCAAAGTAGCCATCACAAAACTTGAATTAACAACTGACAATGTTGTGCTGTTACTACATATTGCTTAAATTGCCATTGTTGACTCTCAAATCAAGTTCTCTCTGTTTTTAACTATGTCATTAAGTATAGCAAGATACTCTGTAGCTGCAAGTGTAGCAGCTTGTAAATCTTAACGGTGGATGTCAGTGGTAACTATTTCCATGCTAATACTTGAAAATCCTTGGCGACACACCTTGCAGCACAACAGATGTGGACAACTTTCCCATCACCATCCCCCGCCATTGCCCCTACTCCTCCCTGCAGTTTGAAATACCAGACAGCCAACACAAAAGTGACGTGAAAAAGTTTTACATCCGACCAGCACGTATAACTTACCCCCGACAAGTTCATCAGTCCAACTCCCTGGCTGTGTACTCTGGGATGGTGCATTATCTGACTCACTACAAACCACCTCAAGAATGGGTTAGTATGGAGGTGTTGGAATGGGCTGGAATTAATGATATGGGATCAGTATAGTATGCTATCATGTCATAAATTAGCAGTGTTAACTTCCAGTGTTGAATTTCGTATTTGACTCCTTTTTTTCAACTGTACCGAAATACGTAGATATACTGATTGATATTATATTCTACACAAACTGCACCCAACTGTAACTCTTCCTTTCTTTGCATTAACCTTGCAGGCATACAGTCTAGCAGCCATTAATAACTTCCAGAACCTGCTGGCTGCTCATGTGACTGTACAGGTACAAGTGCTTTCTGTTGTTGTCATGTCTTCAGCTATACAAGTGCTCATACCATCATCCAGAAGATAAGTTGGCTTTGAAGGAGTTAACTTATCTCACATGCATGGGTAACTTTAGATCTAACCAAATACTTTTGTTAGAAGGATTGTAGTTATCTATCTGGTTGGTATCAGTTTCCAATGATAAAGTACCTTGTATTATAAACACATACTAGTTTAACAGGTTTGTCAGAAAACAGAAAGACTAGTACTTGGCTTTCCAACTGCCACTCAAATCAGCAATGGTATATTGTTGCTGCTGCTTGTTTCCCTATTTTGATTTCACACCATATATTCCTTTCTGCAGGATTACTATATGTATATGTACTCAACACGGAACATGCAAGATGTGTTTCTCAGCCTGGAGGATTACCAGGAGGTAAGTCTTTGGGTTTTTTTAACTCTTGTCATAGTTTTGTGTGGTTGCCTATATTCAAAACAATGATCTTAAAATGTTGGAACTTTGTTACTATAAGAATCTTTTTAACCCTACAGCCGTACAGCAATGCCAGTGCCACACACCTTCCACAGCATGTCTTCCTGGACACAGAAGCCTCCTTCATAATCTATGTCAGAATGAGTCTGCCCCCTGCTCACCCAAAAGGTTAGAGTCTGTATTCTCTATGTTGAACTTTACTTAAAACTGGATCCAGTGCATTGGTCATTCATGTTAATACATTTCCCTGCTTGTTGCAGACACTGAGACGTATGAGCATACATCCCTGGATTATCTCCAGCTGTCAGTCTGGGTGTCTGAACCCACACTCCTGGAAGTCACCTCCAACAAGACAATTTTCTACCATAACTCCTCTGTGCTCTATCAGGTAAGAAGGGATTTAAAAACATTGTTTGTCAAACTACAAATATACTCCAATTATCCAATACATGTATGCAACGCCATGCAATATCCTCAGGCACATGATGGTAGAGAAAGAACTTGTACAACAGCAAGAAGAAATGCTCAGCTGAGGGCCCCAACAGCCTTATTGAATCCAACCTGCAGTAGGTCCATACTTACTTACTACTTACCTGCTTTGCATTAGATTTGTTTCAGTAATTTGAACTGCTGTGTCCTGCAGATTACTGTTGCAGACAGAGGTGTGTATAAACAGCAGCATCCTCCTGGAGAGAAGTTACAGGCTGTGTCTCTCCAAATGCAGGTTTGTTCACCAATTAAAGATACTACATTACTATAATACTAGTAGTTTGGGTTATTTGAAGAAATGTGCATTGGAGGAAGGTATTCTTCCTTTGATCTTTGCAAATTAGATCCTTTCACTTTTGCATTACTGTTTACCTGCTTGTCATTTCTTTGAGTGTTGGTCATTACACCAACTTCCTAAAGTATTCATACAAATGGTATGTGTTGTTTACAGCCTTGGAATGCACCTCTGAACTGTTTTCACCAACAGAAGGCTCAGGTAACGAACCGGAGAGGCAGCATTATTTTAAGACCAATAAACTATGTTCAAAATATATTTTCTATGTTTAATAAGAGGTGATGTACTAGTCAGATTGTTTTAGTCTTCCAAGTTGAATTGTACCAGTTGAATTGTATGGATGTAAGTAAGTTTATTGTGTAATACATGTTGTATTTATATACATGTATATTTGTTGTTTAGGGAGTGTTCTCAACCAGGGTGATGCTAGGATGTCCCCTGTCTGTGAAGGTCCTGTTTGACGCAACCACTTCCCTCCCATACTCCATCACCAAGTACAGCTGTCGACAGGCCTATCCTGACATTCCCTGCTTCCACTTAAGCAAAGGTGCTTTAGTTGATATCCCCATGTACGGTACAACATTAGCATTTTCTGAGTATCACATTGCTAATT
Organism: Branchiostoma floridae x Branchiostoma japonicum; assembly: GCA_013266295.2. Classification (NCBI taxonomy): domain Eukaryota; kingdom Metazoa; phylum Chordata; class Leptocardii; order Amphioxiformes; family Branchiostomatidae; genus Branchiostoma; species Branchiostoma floridae x Branchiostoma japonicum. The sequence goes on from CM023840.1 coordinate 15,485,094, forward strand.
CTACCCTGTCCCTGTTCAGTTGACCTGCTACTGTTTAGTTGACCTGCTACAGATTATATGTACAATATTTAGCATTACAACAGAAATCATGGGTCATGGATACTGTGAATCAGCTGCACATGTACAGGTGTACGTGTACTTTTTGTATTCTATACTCGGACTATGGTGCATTGAAACCATTTTTCATAGCAGTGATTTATAAACCATATCATGAGCTAATTACATGTATGTATTCTTGAAGATCGAAAAAAGAGGAGGGATTAAAAATGATCATTAGAAATTTTAATATTTGATATCCTTTTTTATAGCCTTCAGACCATTCTTTAAGGTGCATGACCTTGTGACAAGCACATCTGTTGACTACAAGGGAAACTACACCCTACTGCTTATTGGTGGAGGATGGAATTCTCTCAATAATGTTGAGATGTGGAGTCAGGAACAGATTGAACTGTACAACCCTCATTTCAGGTAAATCCTGTGCCATTAGGCTATCTTCTAAGTAGCATCAGAGATGAACAAGGATGAATTATATCGGACCTTTGTCAAAACTAGAAAGTCAACATTGTCTAGAGCACTTTATTACTGTGTTGACAGGGCTGATGCTCCAGCCATGTGGTGGCCAGGGTCCAGTGTGCTGGCAACTGACAGGATTTTTAACCAGAACCAAAATGTGATCAGGTCAGTGATTTTCTTAGAAAACCTGAGTGTGTTCCCTAAACTATGCTATGCAAAGCAAAATCAATCCATTTTTGGCATTGTTTTGTGTGCAATTTTGTTACAAATGTTCATAGATCTCCCCATGGTGCTGAAAACCTGTTGTGATTAGGTTTGCTGGAAGCCCAAATGTCAGGGGTCAAAACACTACCATTTGAAGATATGTGACTTATAAATGATATGTCCATTTGTTGGCATACTCTTGTGGTGTGTATCTTTCATTGTATTTGTTGTTCTCATTTGGCAGCTGGATATGGCCCATGAACTCTCCCTGGTGCCAGCTGGTCCCAAACCTGGGAGCTGTACCTGAATACTACCTACTCTTCCGTTTTACTAACAAGTATGCAAATGTTCATTCTTACACATAGATTCATGTTTGCTTGTTTTAGTCCACACTCCTCATCTATATGAACCTGGGTCTTTACAATAGAATTGTGGTTAAGTTATACTTGATTTTCAGAATCGTGACAATATATTCCTAGGTTAATAATGCACCGAAATTATGGTAGTATGGATAGATCCATTTCACTTCTAGAGGCTAATTGTACCAAGAGAGCAACTTCAATAGAGATCACATATACCTGAATAGAGCAAATCATTTGCCCAATAGCTTGTAAATTGATGCTGATTGTGTGCAGTATTGTGTTATGTATCATGTCGTATCTCTTGATTATTTTTACAGGGGAGTTGATGGCTCCACTAACTGTGAACACACCGTGCAGTTTTACATTCGTGTGTATGGAGATCCCGTCCACTACAGCTTCAAGATAGCTCTACTTTTTGTAGGGTCATTTTCTTCTTCCTCAGTTAGCAGTCACATATTATTCTGACTTTGTTTGGAGAATTTATCCTTATAATGCAAACATCACCAAAAAAAATTATGGCACTTGCAGGAATTGTCCTAGTGGTCACACATTTTGTACAGTATGTTGCCCATAGTTTGCTACAGAATGATGAACAATAGAACTTGTTTTAATGTGAAAAACTGTAGTAGACAGTATATCTTTGCAATTTTGTTCTTTTAGGTTCTATTCCATATGGATAGATAGCCTGTGGCGCCTGTACCTCAATAGTTGACTCTGTCATTGTTTGATACAGTGTACATTTGTGTTTGGACTGCTGGCTGCAATTACGTACTACTTCTGCCACCGCAATGATGCCAAGGTCTGGAATAAGGTGGTGCGACCAATGACCATCAAGATGGATAATGCTAAGACATACATGAAGAGAAGATTAAGCATAGGTAAGAAGTAAACAGTTGTGCCTCCTTTTCTAATTGATTTTTAGACAACAAATTTCTGTAAACTCACTGGGGCATAAGTCTTCAAACTTTTGTTGGTAGTGGTCTACTCTATCTATGGTTTATATCAGTGTTTCTGCCAGACGGCCATCCGACCGTCCTTGGACGCCCTCTTCCCGCTGGGGACAGCCTAAGCCCGAGAGGAGGCCGTCCCAGAAAAAAAAAGATGCCATATTTTTGCAAGTCTGTGGTTTGATTGGCATTAAACTTACCTTTACTCAACAATTATTTGTCTCTCAGAATGCGGGAAATGGCGTTTAAAAGGGTTCAAAATTTCCCGGGGGGGGCATGCCCATGGACCCCCCTAGAAAGCTCGCGCCTTCGGCACTCGTGGTTGGGCCTGCGGCCCTCCGGCTGGCGGAAACACTGGTTTATATGATGGAGTAATCTACTTCTAGCAATGGAAAGTCTTTTTATAACCTTCAATGTTCTGCAGTACTTGCACCACCAACATTCAAGGTGGACAGAGCAGAGGTAGAGGAGAAAGAGAGTGGGTTTCATTGGAGAGCTGATGAAGGCCTGGACAAGGAAAGTGAAGCTGATAAAGGTACAACTTGCAAAAGTGTCCCTCTATGTTGCAAACTGTGCATACACTTATCAATGATATGTAGAACTAAAAGTCTTCTACATCATAGGGTTTAAACAATGAAAAGTATTTTTATCTGGCTTTGATGGAGAAGGTGTTACACTTTGCCAATTCTCTCTCACCCTACAGAATCTTTTGCTACCCCAGTGGTTCCCATGCCTGACATCATAATCCAGCCAGGCAGTACAATGGACATGGAGCTGAGTCGTCGCCACAGGTTGGAACCATTGGACTTCACTCATCAGCGCAAGACCTGAGACAACGTTGTCTCCCGCAGTGTAACTACTCCTACTGAACTGCCTTGCTGGTTAATTTCAATGTTTCTTGTATATAGACTCAATAGCTACATGTAAGAGCTTGTCCTTACTTCTATAGCATAAGACAGAAACTTGCACAAGACTTAAAGCAAGTCTTTAATGAGTGACTGACAGCCATCATTTAGGACTGTTTAGAATAGCACAATGTCAATGGTCATAGTATGTCTTCAACTTGTATGTCAGGGGATGTGAGTTCCTATATCTGTGGTGTGTAGCATTTGTTACATGTCCTCCTCCACCTGCAATCAAACAAACTCAGGATATAGTAATATGTACAATATGTAGGTGAGGTTAGAGTTTGTTTTCTATATCAAGAACATTGCTACCAGCCAATTGATTGGGCTTCTCAGGTAATTGACCAAATAAAGGTGTAGTTGTATTTTTACAATTCAGAACTTTGGGGCATGGGGTTTAAGATAAACCAAAGATGTGCCATGTATATACAGTATGCATTACAATTGACTAATATTCCCACAGATGTTCTAAGTGTCAAAAGTTGAATTAAAATGCAGTAAACCAGGAGCCATATGCAAGTCTACAAGTTTTCTCATTGCTTCTTTTCCCAGGAATGTTTTGAGATGGTTGACTCACCACAAGATCAATAAAGTTGTCCACAATGGTCATTTGGTTCTGTAGAATGTGGTTATTGTACTCCAAAGAGGCCAGCAGCTGGAAGGACCGAGTCATCAATTCCTTCTCCCTGAAAGGGCAAATAATGTTACATACATGTACCAGTAGTTAAAGATAGGACCTCTTGCTTTTCTCAATGAAAAAGTCAGCTTTAAATTTAACCAGTCAAACATGGCAGTAGGTAGGAGCCTCCGAGGACAGAGCAAGAGATAACAGTTACATGTATTAACACATTGTGAAAAATGAAGGATTTCTGGTGTGCAAAAGCAACCATAGATTAAACCCAAAGACTAGGGTATCTATACCTGGTTGTATAGCCTTCAGGATAATAGTTGTTGATTGTCTTTTTCTTGTGCAGGGGCAGGACATCTTCCTCCTCACTCTCATCTAAATATTTGGGAAACAGTAGTTGACCTTGTTTTAGGACAGTACTATTGATATTAGTAGGAGGCACAATCATATTTTTCACAATGTCTCCAGATCATAGGACAGTTCAATCAGCTTTATCAATTATAGGCACAAATCCATAATAACACAAAGTACAAGTCATCTTTCCCACATATACATGCATGTCATATACATGTACATGCATGTACAACTTCTATTGTGCCCACTGCCTATTAGATATGTTTTATTTATCAACTACATAAACAAGTGCAAAAATACTTCCATGAAGTAATATGCAGAGTAAAACAATATTGTTGCAGAGTCTTTTAATTGAAGCAAAGCAAGAAGTGTCCTACCATAACTTGATGACTCATAGTCATCATACCAGTCATCATCAGAGTCTTCATCAGCAGCAGCATGCTGAAAGGGAAGTGGACCAGTGAGAGATAGGACTCCTAGTTGTGACAACTTATAAATCAATCTAATTATTTTAAACCTCAACAATATACAATGTATCCATTCTTTTGTAAGAAAATTTTGTACCCGTCACCTTATGCTTCCTCTTGTGCTTCCTTGCCCCTGCATGTTCCTTTAAAGTCAGCTGAAAGTTGTCCACCAGTACAGCAACAAATAAGCTGAATACACAAATTAGAAATAGCTTTACAACACTCGAAAGGCACTAATTGTTTAAAAGTATGCTTCGCTATTTTCGTCTTGGAAAGGCTCGTTTAAGCAACTTTTATGATTTAGTTTTAAAAAAACATGAAAATGGATTCTAGGTGTACTTGCTTGAGGAAGATGAAGTACTCCATGATGATGTAGAGGAAGAGATAGAGAAAGATGTGCCATTGCCCTGCAACATGAACACTGTTGAAATGCAATATATACATCATACACAAAGACGCTTGTAGCATTTTCATCCATCAGGCAAGCATCCTATGGCACAAAATCATGTCTTTGCCGTTCGAGCTGAACCTCGGAGTAAATAAAGTCATTCAATTGTACATCATTCACAGTTTAAAGGAATATTTAGGGTGGGAAAATCCACTCATAAGTCGTCACGTTGTCAATATATTGTGGAAGCAGCTGACATCTGTGTACTCTATAATACCTGGGTCGTTTTTGACTGCGTCACTGTAAATGTAGTACCAATCGTCCAACGTCAGCAGCTGGAATAGCGTGAACATGGCAATTGCCAGGTTGTCGAACCGACCATTGTCACCGTAAATGCCCGCGTACAGTCCCCGCCCAATCACTGCAAACATGTCTGCTTTCGGTCAAAGTAGCAAGATGCGATTCGACTAATATTGCTCAATTGCTCTAATCATTGTATCAATAAACTAGAGTTCCGCGAGCTCATACCTTCGCCAAATGATGATAACCTTTACGACTGACAATTCATAAATGTTTCCCGAGCTCATTGATTATGCAAATAAGACCCTCATTTGCATGAATTACATCAGTTGATCATATTCTCCACCCAATGACAGTCATATCTTAACAACAAGGAGGCCATACTAGCATCAATTCTTCCTCATAAATTATGCAAATGAGGTCCTGATTTACATAAGTTATGTTTAATAATGTTTACATTCACTTTACTTCCAAATACCCCAAGTATGAAATTCCCGGCAGTTAGCACTATGGAATTATCATTAATTATGCAAATTATATGTTTATTTACATAATTAATGTCGATGTCATAATTAATATCTCGCTCTCAAATACATATGTCACAATTTGTAATAGTCCTATCATGGAACGCAGCAAATTCATAGAATTTCTTCATTAATTATACAAATAAGATCCAGATTTGCATAAATGTCATCTCATTATCTCAAGCATCACGTAAGCTACCTACATACCAAAAATCACTAATCTCCAAGCAGATCTTACGGTGGCCAAAGACAGTATCCAATTGGCCAAACCAGATGGATACGGTTTGGCCAATTGGATACTGTCTTTGGCCACCGTAAGATCTGCTTGGAGATTTAAAAATCACGACGTTTTGTCAACCGGTTCTTGGGTTAATCGCCTTCAAATATTTTCAAAAACCGCTCCTACACTTCCATAACAAGCCTCAAGGGGCCCAAACTTACACCACTTACTCCTAGCCTCAAGATACTCACCTACCAAATATCATTAAGATCCATCCACAGCTTCTTGAGTTATGCTATTGACATACATACATACAGACCCAGACCTCAGCCACTCCACCATGGCACAACCGAAACATAACCTTCTTGTTGGGGGGAAACAAGAACGCTGGCTTTCACTATACTAGCGACTGAAAGTAGGACCTGTGTTATCTATTTGGCATTGTTTTCGTATAAAAGGATACACAAGAACAGTGACATGAGCAGGAAGATGGCACCCATGGACTGGATGGACTGCAAACAGGTTGTCATGATCACTTGCAGGTTACCCAGAAATCTAAAGACATTACACAAAATGCCCAAACGTTAAGGTTACTATACTACAAATACAGTACTGTAGAATCAGTATTTGAACTCTTCGATAAGTTTCCTTCAGTTTCGATGCAAATCTAACTCTTTGTTGATTTTATCGAAGTTGAAATGTACCTGATAGCTCTCAATGCCCTGAGTGCTCGGAAGATGCGGAACAGACGGAAGATTTCTGCTGACTCTGTACCTGATGTGGCACTGGATGGTGCACCGCCTGTATACAGATCCATGATGACGTCAACCAGGTTGAACATCACTATGATGAAATCTGGTAAAAGAAATTATAAAACAAAAGAAAAATCAGTAGCAATGCATGGAGATCTTAAGGGGGCACACCCCAGTTTACTTTGGGTCTCAATTCGATTCTGCACACCCTCAAGTCTAGCGACCGTCTCTTTCAGGAAATAATTCTGAAGAAAAAAGACTGTGTATGGGAATGAAGGATATCTCTCGAGCTACAAGAACAACAGAATTTCACTTTCTTTAACCTCTCAAATTTTGATAAATTTTAGGGCGAAGAAGGATTTTCCTATGAAAAATGATGCGAAAAATTGGCCATTTTCACTTGGAATTAAACCCATCACCCATAATCTAGCTACCCAAACGACTGATATTGTCGGAAAGAGAAAACCCTTGTGCATAATCAGGAAAGAACGTGGCTATATACACACCCGGTGTGTATATAAAATCTATTTTGTCTTTTATATACACACCCGGTGTGTATATAAAATCTATATGTCTTTTATATACACACACCCGGTGTGTATATAAAATCTATTTGTCTTTTATATACACACCCGGTGTGTATACAAAATCTATTTGTCTTTTATATACACACCCGGCAAACTGTAAACTGGATGGCTATTCCCTCGGCGTGTTATCTCTCTCTATTTGGCCAATTTCTACTATTTCCAGCCGTGCCCACAAGCCTGGTAGAGGCTAGGGATTTCCGTGTTGTTTTCTGATTTTCATCATCCACTAAGATAAACTTGAAGACCGAGGTTTAAACTTGGTGCCCCTGAATCCTCAAACACTCACAAAAACCCAGGTTTTGGGCCTACCAAGGAGGCTAGTATTTCGGTGTGTATATAAAATCTATACACACCCGGTGTGTATATAGCCACGGCGATCAGGAAAAGTATAAAGAAAATCCTAACACTGAGATTTTCGCAATACCTCGTCGCGCGAGGCATAGCAATAGGATAGCACCTGCAGAACGCATGAAACGTAAATCTGGAAGTAAGCCCCGGATCCGAAAGCAAATTTGCAGCAGATTATGAGAAATGTGAACTCAAACCTGAACACTCGAAACCCTTTTATCACGTTTTTACCGCGCACTATCACTGTGCACCGTTAGTGCCATTGTGCCCAAGAATTTAAATGGACACGTAACCTATCAATTCTTCTCAAGTAATAGTAAAAATGAAATAATGATAATGTGGGGTATTAGCTAACATCTAGTTCACTTCACTAACCTAAGTCATTCCATCCTTCTTTGAAGTAAGACCCACGAAAGGCGTACAACTTCATGGCGCACTCTAGCATGTAGACACCACTGAACAGCTGGTCCAGCACCAGAAAAAAAGACCCTGCAGGTTCAAGCTGTTGGTTAATCAGATACAAAATGTACATGTGTATGCAACATGAAACACAGTCTATAAAATAGCTGGTATAAAGCAGAATAGTCCGAGTATATCACCAACCTGCGCCAACTTCTATCTCCTCAAAGGTCTGCACTACAAGCATGGCGGTGTTGAGTAGGATCACTACAAGGATCATCCCGCCGAAGAAATTAGACTCCACCATGTCGTACACAGCGCAGCGAAGAGGGCTCGCGTTCTTAAGCAGTTCCTCCTTCACCTTGTCCACCTTCTTGGCGGCACTCTTGGCCGATACCGCCGTGGTCTTACTCTCTTCTGTCGTGACGACCGGCAGCCGATCAGTCTGTTCTTGGGAAAGCACGCCAAAGACACGTGTGTCCCTGCGGCTACCGAGGAACTGGTTAGCAGTGCCAGGCCGAGAGGTTTCATCAGAGATGGCTTCCGAGCTTAGTCCTAGGTTTGGAGTATGAGATGGGCGTCTCGATCTGGATGGGCCCCAATTAGGATCTAATGGCGCCACGGATTGTCGTCTCTTTTTCTTCCGTTTAGGAAGACTAGCTGATGGCTCAGCCTCTGATTCGTCCATGACAAGGGATTATCTCTAGATTTCCCCTTGCCTTGTAATATAAAGTACGATCTGATCCTGGAACCGAGGACGAGAAGAATTAAATCAAAAGAGCAGTATAGTTATGCAGTCCTGGAGAAGGTGTGCACATGTGTGTATCCCGCGTTCCTATGGAACAAAATGACAATAGTGACTCATAACTCCGCCGTTCAGCATTAAACCCAATGTTTTGTTCTAGAACACGGCATACATATCTACGTGCATTCGATCATGTTGTTATTAGTATTTAAAACATACCAGATGTGTTGAAGAGCATTAAGCACATCGACATCCACTTTGTGGGTAAAATTCAATGTGAAACATTTGAGCTTGCTTACGTTACATGTGCGTAGGTTAAAATAAATTCAACTAGAGAGGTTATTCTTAGTTAGCAATCGGCAGACATTGGCTGATATTGATTATGTAAATGAAGACCTAATTTGCATAATTAGAGAGATGCACGTAGAAGTCTTCATCGACAATTTTTCTGCAATTTATAGCCTGTACTTCTGTGCTGACTACAAACTTGACTCTCAAAGTTATGAACTAACGTGAATTACAGTAGAGCCGTCAGCTAGGCCCGGTAACTGAAAACAGATGTCTAACTGAACAACCCAGCGACCCCATGAAGCTCCAAACAACCCTATGTTGAACCTTTTGTCAGAATGGTAAAACCCGGCATACTCAGGCTTAAACAACAGCTAAAACCATAAAACATAACCCACTTCCAGCGGCCATGCATCTGAATATTTCATTTTGACACTCAAAAACACAGATATAACTAAAAAAAGGAAATGAATCATCTGGACCCCAATAGCAAATCATATGCCGAAACCCAAAGAAATCCGTCCAGCCCACCGTGAGTTACAGCTGTGAACACACATCAACCAACTACAGGACCTTTTCGCGGAAAAATGTCTCCTTCCCCGAGGTAACTGTTTATAATAAATTGGAGTGTAGCGTTATACAATGTAGTTACTTAGCGCATGGTTAGCATTTCCTTATTAATTCAAAACATGGGTCAACTTTATGTTTTGCATGGATCTGAATTGGCGATATAAGAATCCAGGGCCTTACTTTTTATCTCCTTTAATCTCCTAGGTTCAATCTCCTTGGTATAACCGACAGAGCTCGTGACAGCTGTTTTGTCGTCTGCTACAAATAAATACCCTGGTGCATGCTGGTCGGAACATGACGTCATGTCCTCAGGTCAGGTGATTAGCTGAACTTTCATGGCGGACGACCTGACGTGTGCGTACTGAGAATATCACTGCAGAAATCAGAGATTTTCTATCTCCCAATCAACTTCCGATCAAATCTCATACTTCTGAACGTATAAGTAAACCTTTTGGACAAATAAAATGGCAGCAAAAGAAGAAGAAGCCCAACAGCTGATGATCCAAGCGGAGAAGAAAGTGAAGTCGTCCCAGGGATTTTTCGGCTCCCTGTTTGGAGGGTGAGTTGAGATCGATCCTTGCTATGGTGCATAGAGGGGCGTGATCGTCGTCTTCCTCTGTTGTGTATTTGGCTTCATTTTTACAGCTAGGCTTCAGAGGTTTTGATGCTGATAACTTGCGTCCTTTATCCTATATAGTGGCTCATCCAAGCTGGAGGACGCGGCTGACATGTACGTGCGGGCTGCCAACATGTTCAAAATGGCAAAGAAATGGGACGGTGAGGTTCATAGCCCTCAAAATATATTATCTGTCATGGAAAAAAAATCTCATAATTTAATGTATACAGATTGACTTGTAATGACTTCTTATCTAAGATCCTCTGGCATGCCATGTATACAGTAGGTACCAGAAAATTATGTCTGTTTTGTTTACCATAGTAATATGATGATGATGATTACATGTAGCCAGGTGTTATAGGTGTAACATTATATAAATAGTTGATGACTAATCCAGACTGAGGTATAGAGTATAGATTTTAGTCAGAGGATTTGCTGGCATGTGACAATCATCCGGGGTTTGTCAGCAAAATTAACTCATGGAAAGGTTACCAACTAGAGTTTAGTTGCACAGTTGGAAATTGTGATATGTTGACATTAAGTTATAGTCTGTCAATCACCCATAAAACAGCAATTTCTGGAGTAACATTTGTTATGAATCTACATCAGCAAAAATGTAAAGTTGCCAATCAAATTTAATGGACAACCCAAGGAACAAGTAGCCCATTTGTTTATATTTTGAATTGATCATCTAGTGTGACATGCAAGGAATTAGATGCAAGTCCAACGTTGTCCATATGCACATATACAGTCAGTTCAACAATGATCTTTACTTCCAAAATCAGCTGCTGGCAATGCCTTCTGTGAGGCAGCCAAACTTCAGATCCAACTTAACAGCAAGCATGAGGCAGCCACATGTTTTGTGGATGCAGGGAACTGCTTCAAGAAGGCTGATCCTCAAGGTATGGAAAATGTTATATAATTTTTAAGTTACCAACATGTTTCATAACAGTCCTATACCCATTTGGTTGAAATGCTGTCAACTAAAGTCAAATGATACTTAACCTGCCATGCTGGAGTGGGTACACCAGACATCATAGTTCACCTGACCATTATTCCCTTTTTTGTGTATTGCAGAGGCTGTCAACTGCATTTCCAGAGCTGTTGAAATATTTACTGATATGGTGAGTAAAATGTTATTGTGCCAGCTTCTGTTCCATGGATTTGTCGATTAATACAGTCACATGCACCATATCTAATACTTCGGTATTTCTGTGGATGACTAACATTTACTAAGAACTTTTGGGTGATTCTTATATACCTCTAAATCACTATCTCCATGTCCAGGGTCGATTCACCATTGCTGCCAAGCACCACATTTCCATAGCTGAGATTTATGAGACAGAGATTGTGGATATTGACAAGGTTTGTGTCATTAATTGAATTGCTAATGAACTTGGAGTACAGTATCCATTGATTTAATGGTTTTATTGGTTTAGTATCCATTGTAATGTACACTTCATCATACTTTGTGTCTTAAACAGACAGTAGTTTTGACAGATCAGTGAAATGCAAATGACATTGAACACCATAATCAGTGGTGATATAGAGACATTTTGTGGTGCTCTCTTTATCTGATACCTACAAATTGATTTTCTAGTCTCAATACTGTAAACAACTTAGTCATACCATACTTGCATTTGTGATAGAAAATTTTCTGTTTACAATGTTGAAGTATCATTTATGCCTTATAGCTGTGACAGACATCAGCTGATTTCTGGTATCTTGAATGTGCTTGTATATGGGGATGCTTATCACAGATGCTGGGAAAGATTTGCAGAGATACAAAGAATGAAAAAGATGTCAAACAGTTTCTCATCTTTATTCCAGGCAATCTCCAACTATGAACAGGCTGCCGACTACTACAAAGGAGAAGAATCATCAAGGTGGGCCACAAATATTTCGGCCATTGTACAACATTCTGCATTTTATCCTAACCCAGCTGATGAATAAATCCTACAGAGCCTGATTCATTAAAATGTAAATCATAACACGGTCTCACTGGAGTGCAGATGAAAGAAATTATGCATAGGTCGTAGGTGGTACATTTTCACATACATATACATTTGTAGGATTTACTGAAAAAGAGACATTGTCAAATCTGTTCATTGGGCAGCATTGCCCATGACTGTGTAAGAGGCACATGTTGTAAAATTCACGCCCCTCATGTACATGTATGATAACTAAATAGGATTAGAACCAGGGCAGTACTGCAGGTAAGCACTCTATGTGCTCCTTGCTGACCCCAAACTCTCATGCAGGTAAAAGATAATCTCATAACCTAGCTAAGTATATATCCAACATTTTGTCTGGATAAAATTTTGTGTCATGCAAGTTGTGGTTTGATTTTTGTAAAAACTGTGACTTTATTCTATCAATACATAAATCCTTTGCATGCAAAAAATGAAGCTAACTGGGACTTGATCAGCCACTACCACACACCCATATGCAGCACAGTTGACTGCCCTTCCCTTTGTTGTCCCCTTTTCCCTCTTATGGCCTTTCAAGTTTCAAGTACAGCTTGGAAGTTTGCATAAACTATGCGATATGTAGCACCAGGCTGGTCATTAATAACTGAAAACACATCTGTTTCTCTCACCACTGTTCATGCCATAACATCACATTTCATACATGGCTGTCTGTGTCATCTGTTCTTGGCTTCTTGCCACTGGTATTCTGTAGTGAGTAGAACTGTTCATTGTGTTGTTTCCTCTGCTGTTCAATGGCTTCCGAAGACGAAGGTAATGAAAATGTTTTCGTCAGCAACCCTTCCATTTCTCCTCCACCACCCAAACAGTATTTAACCAGTAAAGAAGGCAGTAGCGATCAAACCACTAGAGTTTCTGCTATTGTCATACCAGAAAATATGTTATTCATGAGAACTATGTGAACAGATGTCATAGAGTCATCAATCCTAGGTTGGAGACAGATTTCATAATTGTCTTAGATATGTTGTGGTTAGAACTGTCACATGACATTGAACTACACTGGTGCTATTTCAACTCACTGTCACTAAACATTGGTATAATTATACTATTTTCGGTATATGCATGTAAATCTGGAATGTAGAAATTATATTCTGCCCTGGTTTAGATATCAGAAGTAGTGAGTCCTGTCCTACACAAAGCATAGTGAAATTGTTGATTTAAAAGAAGGATGCTGTACATTAGATAATGGACCCCATTTGTTTGTTGAATGGTGTAGAAATTGGGCCAAATTATGGTGATTATGGTACAAATATGCCAGTTATTGTTACAGTGGAAGAAAAAGGAAGGCTGAAGATGACAATCCCATAAACATATTTTGTCTTTTAGCTCTGCAAACAAGTGTTTGTTGAAGGTGGCCCAGTATGCAGCCCAGCTTGAGCAATATCCCAAAGCCATAGAGATCTATGAACAGGTATGTTATGCAGTGAGCTTTGTTGAGAGTGATGTATGATGTCTTACCATGAGTGTACTAGACCATGTCAGGCTTCATTTTTCATTGTAAAAATTACAGCTGTAAATATGCACTTTCCTTTTTGTCAGTATGCAAATGTTAGGTATGTTTACCTCTCATGTGGGAAAATTTGAAAGATTACAAGGACATTGTATGAGCAAACACATTTTGAACCAAGAAAATGCTTGCAAGGTTATGGCCCTCGTCCCACATGTTTCACACACTGCTCATAAGAAGTTTCACCACAAATTCTCCTTTCTTCAAAGGTTGCTGTTACAGCCATGGACAGCAGCCTTCTAAAATACAGTGCTAAGGAGTACTTCTTTAAAGCAGCTCTATGTCACCTGTGTGTGGACCTGCTTAATGCTCAGGTATGGACTCTTCCTTCCTAACTTACCTGGTTGATAGTGGATATTCTTTAAACATGTAGGTCTCTGAACTTGAATATACAGTTTGTATGCAAAAGAAAATGTATAAATGGAAGAAAGAAATTCTCATCCATAGTGCTCAGACACTGAGTGACTACTGCAGGTTTCCAGGTTTTCCACACTGAAGGAACATGTTTTACGTTATTTTTGCAGCAAGCTGTACAGAAGTATGAAGAGATGTTTGCAGCTTTCTCAGATACTCGGGAATGTAAACTTCTCAAGGTAGGGCAGATAGTCATCATTTTGCCCCAATAACGTGTCTTTAATTGCATATAGTATCATCATCAGTTATGAACATAAAGTTGACATGACTGTTAAGTTATGATTTCATACTTTCTCCTCATCTTGTAGACATTGATGACAGCTCTGGAGGAGCAGAATGCAGACATGTACACAGATGCTGTGAGTACAGCTTGTATCTTGTTACAAATTTTAACATTTAATCACTGGGCAATTTCAAGACCATTCTGACTGTCACTTTTGGGTGTTAATATTGAATTTTTAGCAGGTATCTAAATGATTTTACATATGTAAGGCTACAAATATGCCGATTGTATGACATGCAACATATTTATTATGAATAAGTACTTTGAAGAGAAGAAAATAGCATCCTCACTGGTGCACCTCTTACAGGTCAAGGACTATGACTCCATTAGTCGGCTTGACCAATGGCTGACAACAATGCTACTGAGGATCAAGAGAACTATCTCAGGGGAGATGGAGGATCTACGATAAACACTCCCTCATACACAGATGTCATACTGCCCATAGAGGCATGTACTAGCAATATATACCATATGTACCATTAGTCTTGTGTTTTCTAACATCACCATACATCATATGTACTAGTACCTTTTATCTTGCAAATAGATTGACCATTTTGTTCCATTCAAATTCATGTATCTTTTTGACATGTTCGTTAGAAATGGTTTGTTGTTTACCTTTCTGCTTTACCCAGACAAGGGAATATTTCTTGCCGACATTGGGATGACAGATTACTTGTAGATTCTGACAGATAATTATAAAATGTAGTCAAATGATGCTAAGGCCAGTACATATAATTTTGAACTCTTACAGATTGGCCATACAAATTTTGTGTGGTATTATTTTAATCTGTTAAAGATACTTTTGTGTCTTCAGAACTCCTTATTTATATGGCCATCTGTCTTGCTTCTTGGTAAGTGTACAACTGAAGTCTTGGTAAGGATTTTCACTTTTGTACATTTCATCATTCATTTCACAAGAATAATGTGATGAAATATTGGTCACCATTATTTTTTTAAGCTTCAGTTAAAGCTATTAATAGAATCAGTAATTCTACAGCCTTAAAGCAAACATGTAACTATTTTTGTTTTGTTGATTTCAAATTGAGTTTTTTTAGATGTGATTTTATGCACAAGTTCGCTTTTTTCTTCGTTCAGGCTTATCTGAAAAACAATTCCAATGCAACATCAGAGCTACTATCCGAACAGAAAATGTTTAGAATGCAGAATTCCTGTGTAGTAATTGTAATCGTAACAGTAGGTGTAAAGATGAGAAAGCTGGCTATAGAATAAAATACTCGCTTTGCAAGAAAAGCAGTCTCATCAAGTAAGGCACAGTAGCTTGCTGTTAGCTGTAGTTTGAAACAGATGAAAATTGAATTATTGAGTAATAGTTAGACACAAACATTGATCCTTTTTATGCTACATCTTACATCTTTACATTGTACTTGTAGGAAACTGTATTGTTGTCGTGTCTGTGCTGTCATGTTGTCTACTGTATTCAATACCCTGTATGCTACAAACCATGACTGTTGATATGATTGAGAACTATCTGGTTATACCACAGAACTTGAAAGTGTAGACAAGTAGTTAACTAAAAATGTACTGAACTTTGTGTATAAACTATAATAGATGTAACCTAAGATGTATTGTAAAGACATTGTACAGAAAGAGAATCTGTCATGATACAAGATTATTGATGTTACAACATGAAGAACTTTGTGTTTGGATTGTGGAGGTCTTTGTGTATGTACTAATAGATATAAATGTGTTCTGTTGTCCTGTCATTTTGTTTATTTTATGACTACTTGAATCTGCTTGCTTCCAAAATTTCCACGAGATGGTATTGCTCTCACAAGATAGCGTTGATAAGTGCAACATTTATTCATCTATTAGTTAGAGTCATGTGGTATTTGATGTTTTTTGTTGGAAATACAGCACAAGTTGTTTTTATTTGCCAACATTTTTTTGGTATTCCTTCATTGCTACTCTAATTTATTTGTTATATCTCAGGGCTTGCAGCAAGATTTAATGTTGTAATAAAACTGCCCATTCCTGATTATATTTTTGTACCTATTGTTGACATTGGCCAAGTGTTGAAACTTTGTAAGTTTCCAGACCCGAAATTCTTTGAAATGTATTTTTTGCTAAGAAGTTATAGAAGCTTTAAAAGATTGAAGTTCAAATATCATTTTTTTTCCTTTCATTGACATTCTTGTCACCTCAAAATTTTTTTTTCATGTGCAAACCACTTCAAGTAACAGAGAACCAGATTTTTCCCATGGTTTACAATGAAAACTCACTGTTGTTGCGGCATGCTTTGATCAAATTCAATAAATATTCCTTATTCTAATATGCCAATCTTTGTGTCCGAAGATGACAAAATAGACACTGTTGCCTCTATACTCCAGCATGACAATCTCCAGGCATGATAAATCTGCATATTTATCTTGGGTCTGCAGGAGAATGAATACTGAGGGAATCAGGTGGAACTGTCAGGACAGCAAAACGTCCAGATTTCCAAGTAACCCTGAAACAGAATGTTCATTGCTAATGCATATAAAATGCTCTCTACATTCTTTGACAGAAACACTTTATTTCAAGATTGCAACATACATGTAAATGATGATAGCTAAGCAGCATAACTAGTAACCTCTTGCACAGAAGCAAATACATGTATGTACACGTATTACATATTAGGATACATATTGTCAACATTGGTGCCACTGCTGTTTGATGTTCATGTAGTTCCAGGGTAGTCAACGAGTAAACTGTTGTTGCAGCCCTTGCAATACTGGAACTATGCACCTCATGAGAGTAGCGCTTAAATATATGATAGAATGTTGCTATATGACTTGCTTTTTGTATGAAAAGAACTATGCCTCCTGAAGACTCATCCCCCATTTAGATTAACTTCCAGGTATTTACATGTAGTATGGACTAATATATATAATATATACATGTACAATTTACATGTTACAGTCCAGACATGATAAAGGATTTTCTGTTACTTTCAAGCCCTACTAGCTTTAGCACATACTCCAAAGCATAATACACTGTCTTGATTATACAAATCAGCTAAAAGAGTGATCCACTAGCGCATGTGTGATCAACAATTTGATAATGATATATTGAATTGAATGTCACAGAATTCAAATCAAAGACCACCTGTTTCAGAAAATCATAATGGTTTTCAAACTCCAACAGGACTAGTTAGGTTGGAGTCAGAAAACAGTCAAAAATTATTTCAATGGGAATGAGTAATACAGTTGTATCATCAACAGAGTTGAGCTAAGGAAAGCACATCATGGTAAGGTGTACCATGTACCAGTGACAACACTTACTAGCTACAAAGGAAACAGCAGTAATCTGATCATAATGACTGCACATAATATGGGTGATAATATACATGTACATGTACTAGTATTTCCCTCCTGTGGCTGA
Source organism: Branchiostoma floridae x Branchiostoma japonicum (assembly GCA_013266295.2). NCBI lineage: Eukaryota > Metazoa > Chordata > Leptocardii > Amphioxiformes > Branchiostomatidae > Branchiostoma > Branchiostoma floridae x Branchiostoma japonicum. The sequence continues at coordinate 15,502,784 of CM023840.1, forward strand.
CTTTACATCACCAAGCACTTTTTACATGACCCTATGACATGAGCAAATCAACTTGCAATGTGCAACTGACTCATAGTCTGTTACTTTGCTCACTACTTCAGTCTATCATGGGCCAAGAGCTAGAAGAAAACCCTAGACACCATACATCAATACACATTATTCAGATGCACAGCTGTTGCTTTAGAGTTTTCCAGGTTTGTCTTCAGTTACTATGGGCCCATACTGTGTCCAGAACTACTATTATTTGTGAGTACTTAATAATATGAAGTCCAGCTTGTTGTAGATATGTGTATATCTTAAACACAGGGTAGCAGACTGGTGTTTTTAGGGCTGGTCAGGGTGAGGCTGCTTCAAGCCTGGGTGGAACTGGTCGCCTGTGTGGATCTCGGGTGTGTAGGTCAGCAGCACAATCATCACCCACAGGTGCAGCAACACCTGAGAAATGGGCAATGGGTTGTTAATTGATAAAAGGCTACCGGTACTTGTGAAGTTAACTTTCAAACATTGAATTGAACATACAGTACCTGATAGTCACTGTATTGCTATTCCTAGCAAGGATAGTGCAATGTTTACTGTGATGGAGAGAGTAAAAACTCACCATGTACAAGATGACAAAGAGCCTTGCTGTCGGATATCTTCTCAGGAAGACTCCTAGACGAATACTGCAGAGAAAGCCACAAGGTTATATCAACATTCAATATGGATGTCATTTTGTCGTTTTAGGTTCAAGAATGTATGCTGTGCAATTTTTTTAAGGATAGACATTATCTTTCTATTGAGTGACGAAAATTGTGCTAGTAGCATCATGTAAGCCTAACCCAACCAAATTGATCTCAGGTAAGCCCTCACCTGAATTTGTCTATACTGTTGGCAGCCCGCTTGACTCTGTTGATGGGACTTGTGCCTGACGGGTCCACTTGTAAGAACGGGGCAGAACGGACTCTGGCACCTGCAAGAGGAACAGAAGCTACAACACAGAGTTTGAGTTATATGCCCTAACTTTGGGCAAAACAAAACAAAATTGAAAAGGCACATCAGCACAGTGGAAGTACAAAATTCAGGAATATTTTATCTCGGAAGCACTTTAAGCTGACAGTTCTTCAGCATACAGTGATATCCAACAGTAAGGCTATTGATCTGGTGAGTTAACAGTACACAATGTATTAATCTATTGATGATTGATTCAAATTATTTGTTACTCTTTGAGTTATCTTTCATAACCTGGATACAATGTAATAGCCAGGATATATTGATACAAGCTTCCTTTGTCTTATAGATTTGCTGTTTTCTTTTTAAAAAATTCAATATGGAAAAAAAATGCAGAATGCTTCTCACCATCTTCCTCCTCCATCCCACCTACTACAGTGTGACCAGGATGTTTGCCAGCTAGAGGCTGGGCTGCTCGGTACTGTTGCTGCAGGTAAGATGGTTGGTACATATGATGAGCATACTTAGTTTAACAGTATCACTCAATCATGTGTGCTACCCTTAGCAGTTTTCCATGGTGTCATCACCTGCGACTTCTAGACATCCACACAATTTTTACACCCTGCATTTCTTTGGCTTGACGTACAAAATGTAAATGTGAAGCTCTGACAACTGACCTCTAGCCTCTCTAGCTGTAGCACCAGGGAGTTCTTCTCTGTGCTGAGGGCTTCCAGCATGGTCTGTTTTTGAATGAGGCTCTCTGTCAGGGAGTGCAGCCGCCCCTCTAGCTCACTCTGGGTGGTAGTACTCATGGCCTTGGTTGTCATCTGGTTCCTCAGCTTCTGGATCTCTTCTTCTCTGTCCTATGTTGCACATTTGAAAAACAAAGTTCAAATAGAACTACTGCTAACTGAAGGAAAAAGTGATGTGAAAATGAAGATGAAACTCAAGGAGTCCCTACCATAAGGATAACTTAATACCTTCAGTCTGGTTTGGAAGGTTGTCTTTTGTTTCACCATTTCTTCTTGGATGTAACGCATTTCCTGTGTGAGACAGCAGAGAAAAATTTTCAACAGCTGGCAATATTGTCAAACACTGCAGATTTGGAAAAAATTTCAGCATTAAAAAGACTAATCCATGCTGAATCTACCTCTTCATTGAGCATATTACACAACTTTGTAATGATATAACCTGGCAGGAATCCATAGTCTATTGACAGACTGCTAATCTGGATAAGTTGGCAAATACTCCTTGTCTAAAAAAAATGTACATGTGATAGAAACTGAAAGATAGCATGCTAAAGATGACAGAGCTGCAGAGTCCTCACACCTGCTTCAGGCTGGCAAGTTCTGTCTCAGCATCTTCCCTCAGCTGTTTCTCCTGTGACAGGTGGTCCTCAAGTTCTCTGATCTGGTCACGTGACATGTCAATCTCTGACTGGAGCTGTGACTCTTGTTCCTGGGTGGTAAAAAATTCTTTTACAATCAGTAAATTACTCTAGTCGACTATGAGTTGTGATCTCCCAAAAGAAACAAACTTTCATGCATGTAGAAAAACTGTAGGTGAACATTAAAGATTATGTCTCTTATGATATTCACTATGTTCTGCTGCTTTCTCACTGCTCTTCACACCTCTGCTTTATTATTTATTTATTTAAACTTTATTTCAGGCACTTGGCCCATATGACAAACATACAGGAATAAAGGTACATAACAAAGACTGAGTAGCTAAAATACTTCTATCTAAATAACTAACTTCGAAGACAAGGTTAACGTAATGCCTCCAAAATGGGCTAAGATAAAAACAGTCGGAGTGGGCAAGCGTATGCTTTGAAGAAGCCAGACTTTGCTCACCTGTAGCTCCAACCTGGCCTGGTCCAGCTGCATACTAAGGTGTTGAATATCTTCTCTTTGCAAATCCCTCTCATGTCTCAGTTCCTCCAACTCCAGCCCAACACTAGCCCCTGCTCCTGCAGCCCCAGAATCCCCTTCACTGCTGCCTTGACGAAGACTGTTGATCAGCTTCTCCTTTGACTGGGGCAGGACCAAGGTTTCAATTTGTCAATGGAGTTCTAAAACTACCGTATTTCTAATGTGCTGAGAGCACAACATTTACAAGTCAGTGTCCAAGCTCTTGAGAAACAAGAAACTGTTAAGCTTCATTCAATAAATTCTGTGCACATGCCCAATTACAAGTACATTATTACTGATTACTTTAAATCTTGATATGACAACTCTAACCTGTAAAATCCGTGTTGCCTTCTGCTTGTAATCTGACAGCTCCTGTCTGGCTGACTCTGCCGTTGCCTTAGCCTTTTCCACATGTACAGTCAGATCTGTTATCCTTTCTACAAGATAATAAGGCTCAAGAAAACTCCATCTCATACCTTATGATATCTTTTTACACACAACATTCTCTATATTCTGAGTTGGCTGCACTTTGCAGCATTATGTTAATCTCATTCCCTACATTGCAGGTTTTACTGCAAAAGCTTCAGTATATGAAGCAAACTCCAGTGGGTTCTTTGCTGAGTTCCTGCTTGAACATTATAATTGTGTATTACCTCACAACTATAAAAATACAATTGTAAGAAGGATACTCTTGTCGTCCTGGACCTGCTTCTGTGCAGATGTGAGTGACTCAGCCATACTGTGTCTGTCTGCCTCTAGTTTGTGTTGTCTTTCCATGGCCTCGTTCTATATGAGAAAGGAACAGCTACTAAGTAAAAGTTGTCATACCTTAAAGTAGCCAAATAGACATGTCAAAAATATATTCATCCTTTGTATCATACAGCAATCTACCATACCACCAAAATAAGTTACTATTGGGGTAAACTGTTTGCTTCCAAGCTGCAGAAGACAGAGTCATCTGGTAGGACTAAATAGAAGACAGTTTTGTAAGACCTGAGCTATCTTGTAAGACTCCTGTTCTCTCTTCAGGGCAGCCTCTGCCTCATGTAGCTTCTCCCTCAGGCTGTCCAGTGCCTGGCTGTGGATCCCACTTGAATCACTGTGGTCCCTCAGGATCCTACATACAGTTTAAGATGTAGAGGAGAGAGAATCCTTCTTACTGTGCAACAGATTATGAAGGGAGTAGTATATTGTGCAGAGCTGAAAAAATACATGCACGTATATTATCAAAAAGCTGACACTAAGTTTATACAAAGCACTTTGTATATTAAGTCCTCACTAACTCAAACAGTTGTATAAGGGGTATCTGAGGATAACTACCTGTCCTTCTCATTCTGTAGCTCCTCCACCATGGTTCTCTTGGCCTTGAGTTCCTGGTCAGCTTCATCCAGTCGCACCTTCAGTACAGCCAGCTGGGCATCCTTGGTGGTAATGGCCTCAGTCAGGTCCTCCTCTCGCGACCGCAGCTCACGGATAATCCTGTCTGTCTGGGACGCCCCTGATGACATGGTGTCCAGTCTCTGTTTGGTTCGAGTCAGTTCTGAAAAGTACAGTTGGAATATACCTTACAACATCAACTTGTATATACTTACTATACTAACCTGTTGGAACAGACTGTAACTGAATATAACACCTTTTCCCACTATTTTCCTTTTCAGTTCTATGACTAATGACACCAAAATCCATCCTACCATCTTCACCTGCCTTCAAGTCCACTGCTTTGACATGGAAATTTTTGTTTTAGTTTTGAACAATTCACATGTCATAAAGGTAAATCGTGATGGTAGAAGAGAGACTATGACCTACCTTCCTGTGCAGCCTTGCATCTCTGTATGAGGGAGGTCATCTCCTGGTTTAGGGAGGAAACCTCTGTCCTTAACAGGTTGTTCTCCAGTGTCAAGGATGATACCTGTACAGTGTGACATACATGTCCGAATTACACCAGCTGACACAAAATATTAGTATTGCTTGTCAGATTTCTAACTGACAATCATACGAGACTATTCTAGTAGCATATTGTGTATCCACTGGAAAATAAATCCTTTAAATCCAACTTGGTCTTAACAACACCTTTTTGTCTGTCATCAACTAGTACAAGATGCTGGAAACTGAAATGACAATACAATAACTACCTGTTGTCTGAGAGGCTGGTCATCACTGGACTCGCTGCTAGTTGGAACACCATCACTGCCATCAGAACTACCATTTGTTGTAGGTTCGCTGGATGGGGGCTCACTGATGTCTGTCACAGTCTGGGACATTTCCCCTGTGTTCACATGACACATGATTTATGTGGGGCCTGGGCATTGTCTACATGTTGTGTAATTCTGGTGTGTTCCTCTGTGGCTGTTTGCTCCTCTTTGCAAACACACAATGGTTCTTTGCAATCCAGCAAAACTTTGTTATCATGTAGACTGTCACTGGCCTGTATATTTTCTTTAATCTTAATTTTTAGTATATCATCAGCTTGCAAATAAAATAGTTTCATGTACCCTTTTAAAACTGTAGACTGAGTTAAAAGTGATGCATTGGAAGTATACAAATTATATGAAATGCTATGAAAACAGCTTGGAAAAATATAGCTTTTTGAATGAAAATTGCACATCAATAATGTCTGCCACTTTCACATTGTACCTTTCATTTGATTTTCAGTCACATAATGGTTAACCTTGAGTTTTGTGTGTGTGTGTGTGTGTAATTAAAGGAATTCTTCTTTTTCACTTATAATTATACTTTTAGGCATCAAATAAAACTCTTTCATTGTTAGTCCTACCCTATAATTTTGGTTTTCATGTCCATTCCTTTTGTACTTATGCAGGTGACAAAAACCTGTTATTTTTTTCTTTCTTCAGAGATTATATCAACAACAAGAATCGCAGAAAAATGACATTTTGCTCTGCAGAATCTGCAATGTAAAGACCTGAGACATGTATTGATGGTGCCGATGGGAAGCTGCAACAGCAAGCAATTAGTAAGTAAGTAAGTAGAAGCCTGCCACCATGCAACCTTGTCACCCAGGACTGCAAGAATGTCACACCTACCACTCCCAGTCTGCTGCACAGAGGGGGTAGGCATCACATTCTCTGCAACAAAACCACATGGTTGGGCCATGGTGTGGACATGGTCAGAGGGCAGTAGAAGATTATGTTGCATTAGATTTACAAGCACAACAATACATGATGTTATAATCAGTGTAATATATACTGTAGGTTAGTATTGTTACTGTTTTACTACACTTTTATAGTCTCAAGTGATATCTATTTTTGTACACAAATTTTTCAAAAAGTTAATTACATTTTGCATTAAAGCAAAGTATATAATCTTTGAACAGGTGAAAATTATCAAACTTTTCAACACTGTTTAATCACAATTTATAAAAGAACAAACAAAATCTTCCTACTATTTTGGGTACTGAGGCTGTTAGATGTGCAATGTTGGGCAGTACATTATACTGGGAACCATCTCATTGTACTGTGCATTGTTATTTTTGTGTGAAACACCTTGTTAGTTTTGTATATGTGTTGTAGTTTTTGATGAGCAGCTGAAAATGCATGGCTGTTTGACAGATATTTGATTTACATGTACTTCAAAAGACAAAACAGAAGATACCTACCCTTGGCTTCCACTGCCATGGAGCTGTATGATGTACTGCCCTCTGTGTATGCTGACACTGAAGAGGAATCACTTGACTGCCTGGAGTGTTTCCCACCAGTAGAACTGGGCTCGGCAGCCCTTGTGACATCCTTTTTCTTCTCTGCCGCTGGAAACGTGTTTGGGCTATTAAGGAATTCAAAAAGTTTCTCGTCTTCGTCCTTTGGTTTCTTCCTCCCATAAGCCCTCTGTGGGGAGCCCTGGGAGATTGTGCCCAGGCTGGGGACGCGGGGCATCCCGCTGGCTGTCCGTGGGCTGGACAGGCTCACCATACTTACTGATGTGTGCAGAGCCTGTGTCTCCATCCTGGGTGGTTCAGGAGGTCCAGGCCTCTCATACCTGGCTGTCTCCGCATGGTGACTCCTCTGTACATCTGAGGCTGTCTGTCTGGGTACAGACCCCGCTGTCTCCACCTCTGTCTGCAGGGCCTGAGCTGCTGTCTGGTCAACCTTATTCAGAAGTTCCTCAGCTCTACCAGCAATGTTTGATATCCAAGACATGGCTTGTTGTGGACTTCACCTCTTTATGCAGTCAGAAATCTTGATGATCCTGTGTGACTAGTTTATGTTGATGTGACTTCCATAAGGGCTCTGCAAGAGGCATATTGTAAGAGTTTAGTGGACATATCAAAGAAAAGCACTATTCAGTCGACCTTTAAACTTGCCCCTGTCCCTGCACACCATAAAAGACTGAATCTGATATAACCGAATACATTTACTTCTTCACACAGACAGCACATAAACAAACATATTATAATAAAAAACTAGACAAAAATATTAGCGGTTGCTAATATAGACAGGTTTGCATTGTAATGGTATGTGGTGGTGTGAGTTGCTGAGTTGGGTGACGGACAAATGCGGCACCGACTCATTTCCGATCCTAGTGGAAACCGGAATACTACGCAAACGTGCCTGCAATTTTACGACAGTTCTCTCAGCATGGTCATTGGTTTTGATGCGTAGTTTGACCCGGAAGTAGACTGCACATCGGTCATCTGAAAACCCCAAACAAAAATATGTTTTCTGTGTGTGTTTTAACCTTTTGCAGGGTTCTTCTCATCCTTGTCTAATCACCACTCACCTTGTAAACAAGTGTCTTATCAAAATACCAACAAAAGAACAAACACACCCTAAAACAAAATTTCACTTCTCTAAATAAGTGGTCCCATTTTTAGGACCACACATTTAACACGTTAAGAAAATACTGTTTTCTGAATCTAAAGAAAAAAAAACTTATTAGAAGAAAAAATAATAATCTGCACAACATTTTGATTGCTTTTTACCCATGATTTCTATTCATTTGTTTCCCTAAAAATCGACATTCTGTATAATGTCCTTGGGTGACCTAAACCTGGAGTCATGGCTATGCAGTATCAATTCGCCAGAGAGGGTCCAATATTACGCCACCCAAGGATCTGACAAATGGATATCGTCTGGCCAGTTCATACTGTCTTTTGTCACATTATCTGGATCCATACAACATCGGGCTCACGAAAACCTTGCCCTTCTTACTGTGGAGAAGCAACACCTGCAACGAATTGCGATAAGGGCATATTCGTATACCAGTTGGCTGTCAGTGGCTGACCTGAAGGGATTAGGCTTCCGTTGAGTTGACCCACTGAGCCTCGGGTCATCCCACAAGTCTATAGTGTGTCGTGGGAAACCTCACACAGAGGGAAAAGATAGACCAGAGCTATGGGATATGACAATTAGATTAGATTTATTGGTCGCAAGTTCAGGATAGGTTGAAAATGAGCTATAACCTTTTGATCAGATACTTCAATTGTGTTCCTTGGTTGGGTGGAGGTCAGGATTTCAGACAGCTGCAGAATCGCAAGCGAAGGCATTGTGAAATCCAAACAGATATGGGATCGGGAAAGGCAGGTCGTAAAAAAGTTTACAAACTCCCATACAGTCACTGCATAATAGACTGGTATTATAAAGGCCATAAAGCTTGAACAAAAACTTAGTATGAAGTCAATTTCCATAAAGAACTTGAACTCAGGAAGTGTTAAACTTGTCCATTTCGCCTTTTTACCTCTGCTTGAACATTACCCCTGAGTGACATTTTACAAGCGTTCTTCTAGCAGTTCAAGTAAAGTACAAGGTCACCCATCATCCAAGGACATTAAAGGACTCACGTTGCATAGAACTGGCGTACATGGACCAGGCATTTTTCTGTCGCGTTGACGGATTTTGAGTTCGTAAACGTATCGGCTTTAAACTTATTTTCGTGGTCGAGGGTTTTCGTTTACCAACAAATAAATCAGATAATTAGCGTTGTTTACACGACTTCAAAACGCTTTTGGGGCGCCCAATGTTCCACCAATGACAAGCCTGGTCGAATTCCCAGTTGGCCAACAGTCTCAAGGCTTTTTGGACATTCCCACGTGGGGTATGTACGTCTAATCTCCAAGCAGATCCCTCTCGGTGGCAAAAAGACAGTATCAAATTGGCCAGGCAGTATCCATTAGCCACCGACGGGTGGGGGTACGCACAAGAAAAAGGGCCATATATAAAAGGCTAACGATCATTCCCCCACAACCTCTGCTTGATGAGTTACTTCCAGGGTACAAAAAACATAATTTCCACGCTAACATACAGAACAACATAAAACAAAATACTAGTACATTACAACGACCGGAGGTAAATCTTCGATTTTCCTTGTTTGATTTAAGATTTAGTACAAAATATTTGATTATATAATCTTAACACTGAGAAGGACATCGGAGCAGTTCAACTAAGTACAAGGTCACCCATCATCCAAGGACACACGTTGCACGCCTTCTGAGGTTACCTGAGGTAAACACAACTAAATATGGTCATAGTCCCTTTTTCCAGGCTACTTGACACAGATTTAGAGACAATATCAAGTTCAGTAATAAGAGGTTCATTCATTCAACGATACGGATACTTGGAAGCCCCGGGGATGAAAGTTAGTAATTAGCATGCCGGCCCCACGGTCCTCGCGTCAGTCTGACTTCAATCTGCCAGGGGTAAGGACACGCATGAAATTGGCTCCAGAATTTTCTCGGTCAACGTAGTTATCCAGCCTCACAAGGCCGGCTAGGCTGTGAAGGCCTCGACAAGCAGGATTCCTCTCCGACAGCACTAAACCATGGCGGCGGAGCTACAAAAGAAGACCATCATAGGGGCCGGGCTCCAGCGAGAGGTGCAGGCGCTAGAACTGAAGTTGCAACAACTGCACTCGCCTCGTCCCATCCCCCTTCCTCCAAAAGAGCTGTCGATACGTGTGGAGGGAAGGGAAATCCAAGGATCTAGGACACTATCCTTGGGACATGGAAGCCCAACCTGACGCTGCACAGCTTAAAGGCAGACAAGGAGCTGGCAGAAGGTATGTGGGTAAGTTAGCAAGTTGCTATAGATGAGTTGATCAGTCTCTTTCAGCGATTGTTGTGTTCAGGTTGTTCTGATGTATCGTGTTTTCGTTCCATCAGTTTCTAGCGATCATCTTTAAAAACAATGGACCTTTGGATTAAGACAAGAAACGACGACTTGTTTGTTTTTTTCATCGGTGCCATTCTGCGAACAAAAGTTGAATTCCCTATGCGTAATTTTGGCCCCTATCTTGTAAACAGAATCATAATCGTTGGTCGCAGCTGACCTGTTGCTTCCCATCATTCCGAAAAGCATAGTTCTTCAGAAAGGTTAAAAATTACATCCCATGTTCGTACGCTAAAACTTTTTCCTTTTTCTTCCAAAGCGCCACATTTCCATCTGAAAGTTTTGAAATCATCCATATTTATAAATTATTTATTACTTTTATCTGTATCAGTGTACATGTCCATTTTAGTACGAGGGTCGTTTTGTTTGAAGCCGTTTTGTTCTGAATAACGTTCGCCTGAAAACTGAATCTCTCCCTGATTGACTAGTACATGTATTCCCTAAAATCTTTTTGTTTTTGTCACTTGGATGTTTTTAAGATGCTTTTTCGATGTCATCCCACATTATTCGGTCTTGTGGCGTGGTTTTATTTGAATGGTGCAGTGCAATTTCGTTGTCTCCGTTTTGATACATTTCATAAATTGTCATTCTGGTACGTTGGGCGAAGGTCGTAGGGGGGAAACTACGCCTGCGGTTTTAACCCCCCGTTCACTTCTAGTCGTATCAGTCTTTTGTTGTGAAATGTCTGTCTTTTATGTCATTATTCTATTTTGTTGTGTCAAGTTGGCAGAAGTGGGTTGGCGGGAGCACCTGGACAGTAACCTGTCGTGGGTAGCTTGGCACAAGTGACACCGTTATTTTATTGCAACCGATAATTTTTCTGTAATTTTCTTTATAGAAAATGATTATTTTTCTGTTATTATTTCATATAAAACGATTATTTTTCTGTTATCATTTTATATAGAAATTGACTAGAACACTTTGTATTAGCCTAGTAGTTGTATGTATGTATGTATTTATGTCTAAGTCAAGTAGTGCATCTTTTGTCTCCAATTTTCTACATACGTCTGTAATGTGTCTGTTAAGTCTTGACCTGTACCTAGCCCGTCGTGGCATGAATGTACAATAAAGGTATTTCTGATTTCAGATTGTTTTTGTAATTATTTTATACAAAACGATTATTTTTGTTATTATTTTTAGAGAAAACGATTATTTTTCTGTTATTATTTTAGACAAAACGACCCCTGACTTTTTTAATGTTCTGGGTCAATGTCGACGTCGCCAGTGGTTGCATTTGGTTGTGAGGTTGAACTGTTCAAGGGGCACATGTCTTCTTCTTTTTCAGTGTACATGCAGCAACCCTCGGCCAAGAATGGTCATAACGGGGCACACGACGGCCAACGGGCACCGTCTCTTCCGTTCCTGATCCGGGGAAGCTGACCACTGATGGACCTGACATGTCAGCCACCCATCCATCTGGCCCGGGATGTACTTCCCCGGGCACTTTCTCTTCTTCCCTTGCATTAGGGAGCAGACCGTCCACGTCAAGCCACCGCCGGACACACCCTCATCCCCCGAAACAACCAACGTCTGCATCCCCGGCCCTGAGACATCCATTCCCGGTCCTGGGAGAGCTGTGAGGCCAGTCACACCGCCTGAGACCGACGTGATGGCAATTCCTGGCACAGCCGATGTGACGAAGCCAATGTGAACGTGCTCTTCGATGTCCAGTATAAGGACGCAAAAGACAATAGAGTCCGCATGATCTATACAAAATGTCATAATGTCTGAAGACATTAGCCAGAGGACCACCCCTTGACCAAATTGTTTGATTGTCTGGATCCATCATATGTCCTAGTACAAGGACAGTGACAACAAAACATTTGAGCATAAAGTCAAAGAACGACAGTCATTGTAACAACAACTAGTTCAATTGTATTGTCACTTATTTTATTACATTGGGCTTCTCCAGTAGCCAGGCTTTGAGACTGGAGAATGATAGACAGTCTATATTGTAATCGAAAGTGATTGCTGTTATTCGGTACATCCAGTTATCAAACTAACGAGTACAACTGCCATATAAGATTTGTTCAATGATTCACTGCTATACAATAATCTCTTAAATACAAGGGAGGCTTGTGTGGTATTTATAGCAGGACATCTGCATAGTTTTTGTACAATATCCAATGACCATGTGCAACAGGAGTTCCCTGGCTGTACAGCTGTAATAGGTGACCTAGTACAGGTGTCTCCCACTGCAAGGTCAGAGGTCAAGTCTAAAAGTCTTGACCAAAGCAAGTGTCTGTGTCATTCCTCAGTTTGTCACTTCCTAGAGTTAGGTCCTAGGTTAGACAAAAAAGGACTATTCTGTTATTAATGTTAGGCAGGACAGGTTTCAGGATGCTTAACACTCGGACAAAATCACATCCCCCAACTTCATCTCATCAATTGAACGTACTAACCCAGTACTTCATGCCATTATCCCACCTACTAACCCTGTACTTGAGGACAATCTGTCGTCCCTAGCCTCGGCCTCCGACAAGATCCACAAGACCACCCTACTAATACCAAAACTTCATGCCATTTATCCCACCTACTGACCCTGTACTTGAGGACAATCTGTCGTCCCTAGCTTCGGCCTCCGACAAGATCCGCAAGACCACCCTACTAATACCAAAACTTCATTCCATTTATCCCACCTAATACCAAAACTTCATTCCATTTATACCACCTACTGACCATGTACTTGAGGACAATCTGTCGTCCCTAGCCTCGGCCTCCGACAAGATCCGCAAGACCACCCTACTAATACCAAAACTTCATGCCATTTATCCCACCTACTGACCCTGTACTTGAGGACAATCTGTCGTCCCTAGCTTCGGCCTCCGACAAGATCCACAAGACCACCCTACTAATACCAAAACTTCATGCCATTTAACCCACCTACTGACCCTGTACTTGAGGACAATCTGTCGTCCCTAGCCTCGGCCTCCGACAAGATCCACAAGACCACCCTACTAATACCAAAACTTCATTCCATTTAACCCACCTACTGACCCTGTACTTGAGGACAATCTGTCGTCCCTAGCTTCGGCCTCCGACAAGATCCACAAGACCACCCTACTAATACCAAAACTTCATGCCATTTAACCCACCTACTGACCCTGTACTTGAGGACAATCTGTCGTCCCTAGCCTCGGCCTCCGACAAGATCCACAAGACCACCCTACTAATACCAAAACTTCATGCCATTTATCCCACCTAATACCAAAACTTCATGCCATTTATCCCACCTACTGACCCTGTACTTGAGGACAATCTGTCGTCCCTAGCCTCGGCCTCCGACAAGATCCACAAGACCACCCTACTAATACCAAACCCTCAAAATCATCTCATCATCCAAAAAAAAAACCCTTATAGTTCTGCCGCATTAGGTCCGCCATGCTAAGAAAATTACGTCAAATTTTAAATACAATCACAAACACAAACACACTATATTCCATCAAAGCCAACGCCTCTACACACGCCAAAATGAACACACAACCAGGTAAGCTTTCAGGTCATGCTCTTTCCAAACATACCGCTAGGTGTCGTCCTTACACTGTGACCCGCCGACAGTTCCCACAATGCACCTCTCTCAAACTTTGACCTGCCCCATTGCATGACGGTAAAACATGGCGGCGCCCACAAAATCGACCTAACGTAAAACAGGTTTCGCTATCGCAAACCTGTAATCACGACATTAATTCTTCCCCAAGCTTCTCTTCTTGTCACTAATAACATATCCAAAAGTTTGAGACGTCCACTAAGAAGTGAATATCCAACAGGATCACCCCCAAACGACAACGAAAATGCACGATAACATCCAAAATATGTTGTCGAAATCGAAAAGTGAACAAGTGCAAAATTATCCAGCTAAGATGATCAGTATGAAAAGACATCTCGTCGCCCAGAGCAACTAGAAAGCATATTATTCATATATCAAGATAATTAACAGAAAGTTTTCCGTATACCTTTCAATTGGTATTCTGCTACGATGATTTTTAACACCTAGAGAGGGAAAGTTTCGTCGTAGTTCGACTATGCAGCGGACGAAAACATGGCGACGTGTAAATCGTGACGTCAGAGTGAACTTACACCTTTCACCTCTGACATCAGCATGGCGGCCGTCGTTGAAAATTCAACTCAGGGGAGGTCAGAGGTCAGAGAAGGGTCCACATAGGCCATGGAGATCTCTCTCAGCTAAGGATTAAAATCTGTTGCAATCCTTGCTGATTGAGGCTCCTGAAGGTCTAATATCGTGACATCCATGTTCTAGACAGGGTTTAAAGTGAATTTTATGTTTCATTTTATGATTCTTTGTTAGTTTTGGGAAGACTTTTGCTCCAGTGTAATCCTGTACCAAGGATCGCCCCCCTCCCACCCAGGGCAGACTTTCTTACTCAGTCGTTTATTATTATTATTTTCCCAACTTTTTGTCTTCCTTAACCATCTGTGGAGCCTCAAGTGGACTTAACCCGGGTACCTGGACATTTACAGACGGCGGAGGAGCCACCTTTTCTGGCCAACGGCGTCCACGGTTTGTGGCAACCTTATTATTGACCCTCTGACTTCGAACCCGTGTTGTGGAGCACGTTAAGGCATGCTGGACAGTACTTCCGGTTCTTGGCTATCCACTGCAGCGAACTGATAGCTCCAGTCGTCCTGTCTTTGACAGGCCACCGGGCCGGCTGTCTGATTCGTCAAGAGTGCGGTTAACCCCTGGCGCAGGGGCTACTTCACGGTAAACAACCACGCGCAGACTTGTCCACATGGTGTCGGAAGTCCTAGAGCGACAATCCACACCCTGCAATAAGAACAGTCCTATAAAGTTTAAGAAATGCTTAAGACGTCTCTACTTTGCAACCTGGAACGTAAGGACGCTACTGGACCGAGAGACCAGCGATCGTCCAGAACGTCGCACTGCCTTTGTTGCAAGGGAGCTCACCCGACTTGACATAGACATCGCTGCCCTGAGCGAAACTCGACTCGCAGACGAAGGGCAGCTCCAAGAAGATGTTGGGGGTTTCACTTTCTTTTGGAAAGGCCTTCCACAGGATGACAGACGGATTCATGGGGTCGGCTTTGCTATAAGGAATTCTCTTCTGAAAGACCTCGAGGAAATTCCAACTGGAGTAAACGAAAGACTCATGACTCTTCGTCTTAAACTTAGCAACCGACAAAATGCAACGGTGATCAGCTGCTATGCTCCAACCTTGACTGCAGAAGATAAGATCAAAGAAAAATTCTACGAGGATCTCGAAAATATACTTAAGTCAATCCCAACGACTGACAAAATCATTCTCTTGGGGGACTTCAACGCACGAGTCGGCCGCGACGCTGCACACTGGAATGGCACCATCGGCAAGAATGGGGTAGGAAACGCCAACTCAAATGGCTTACTTCTCCTGTCTCTTTGCACACGATATGAACTTGTAATCACCAATACTCTTTTCCGTCTTAAAAACAAATACAAAACTACCTGGTGTCATCCTAGATCTAAGCACTGGCACCTTCTGGATTATGTAATTGTAAGATCGAAAGATCGACATGATGTGAGGATTACTCGTACAATGCGGGGGGCTGATGAATGCTGGACTGACCATCGCCTAGTCCGTTCTACTATGAATATTTCTTTGAAGAAAAGAGTGCGAAAAGGTCCCAAAGTAACAAGAAGAAAGTTCAACACTCACAAACTGCAAATATTGTCCGAAAGGGAAATGTTCCAGTCTGATCTACACAATCGCCTGAGTCAGCTTGAACCGACCCAACTGGGAAGTGTGGATGAACAATGGGCAACACTCAAAAACGTCTTACTCCAAACTTGCAAGAGCACTATTGGTCTCCACAAGCGTGTGAGCGAAGACTGGTTCGATGAAAACGACAGCGAGATTAAAGACTTGATTGACAGGAAACGCCAAGCTTTTGTATGTTGGCAAGATGACTGCCACAATGTCGAAAAGCATAAACGTTTTGCTCTTCTGAAGGCCGAGGTTCAAACCCGTGTTCGGGATATGAAGAACACCTGGTGGGAGGCCAAAGCACAAGAACTTCAAGCCTTTGCTGACCGACATGATATGCGCAACTTCTTCCAAGCCACGAAAGCGCTTTATGGTCCGACCAAGTCTGGTTTAGCACCACTTAAATCTGAAGATGGCAGCATTTTGCACAAAGATGAAGCCAGCATCAAAGCCAGATGGAAAGAACACTTTGAAAAACTTCTCAATCGAGAATCCACCGTTAGTCAGTCAACGATTTTGCTAATACCAGTGTACCCTCTTAAAAATGAACTTGCGGAACCGCCTTCTCTTCAGGAAGTTGAAAAGGCAATCAAGCAAATGAACAACAACAAAGCAAGTGGGCCTGACAGTATTCCTGCTGAAGTCTACAAGTTTGGTGGACCCGACCTCACAGCACGACTTCACAGCCTACTCTTGCGAATCTGGGACGAGGAAACTCTACCAGAAGATCTTAAGAACGCAGTAATAACTGTTCTCCACAAAAAAGGTGACAGATCAGACTGTGGGAACTATCGAGGGATTGCTCTTCTGTCATCGGCTGGTAAAATCTTGGCAAGAATGCTTCTGAATCGACTCCTTCCCCTGAGTGAGGAAATTCTGCCTGAAACTCAGTCTGGTTTTAGACCATCCAGAGGAACCGTTGACATGATTTTCACAGCGAGACAGATCCAAGAGAAATGTACAGAACAGCGACAACCTCTCTTTATGGCCTTTATTGATCTTACTAAGGCCTTTGATTCTTTGAATCGCGAGGCCCTTTGGAAGATACTGAAGCGGTTTGGCTGCCCAGACAAATTCATAACAATACTTCGACTACTACACGATGGAATGACAGCCAAGGTACTCTGCAATGGCTCTGAAACTGAATCATTCACAATCAAAACTGGAGTAAAACAAGGGTGCATACTAGCACCAACAATCTTTGACATATACCTGTTGGCTGTCTTGATACTGATTAAAGACCGCCTGCCACCTGGAGTAACAATCAGATACCGCTATGATGGCAGTATTTTCAACCTAAGACGCCTCAATGCTGTTACCAAAGTCCAGAAAGTTGTTGCTAATGACCTCCAGTATGCTGATGATTGTAAACTTGTAGCCCACCAGGCTCAACACCTACAAGACACACTCGATCTTTTCAATTCTGCATACAAACTTCTTGGCTTGACTACAAATAAGTCAAAGACCAAAGTCATGATCCAACCAGCTCCGGGTCAACACCCACCAGCAGTAAGTTTTTACCTGGATGGAGTACGCCTTGAGTGTGTGAAGCATTTCAGTTATCTTGGCAGCACTCTCAACCACAAAGGGAACATTGATGACGAAATCTCACACAGGCAAGGAAGCGCCTGTGCAGCCTTTGCTAACTTAAGGAAAAGGGTCTTCGACAATACAAGCCTTAAGACGGCCACAAAGCTGCAGGTGTATAAAGCCGTAGTTCTTCCAACCCTACTTTATGGCTGCGAGGCCTGGGTTACCTACCGACGTCATCTTAAGACCTTGGAACAGTTCCACCAACGTTCACTGCGGCGTATTCTGAACATCTCCTGGACTGACTACCGCACCAACACCAGCGTGCTAGCTGAAGCTGGCTCCTGTAGTATTGAGGCCCTCGTTATGCGCAGTCAACTACGTTGGACTGGCCACTGTGTCCGCATGCCAGACAATCGGCTACCCAAACAGTTTCTGTTCGGTCAACTGGACCAAGGGACTCGTGCAAGGGGTGGTCAGAAAAAACGGTACAAAGATACGCTTAAACATTACCTAAAGAAATGTCATATTGACCCCTCAAATCTCCAAGCCCTCTGCCATAACCGCAGTACCTGGCGACAGACGACTTACTCTGGTTTCTCAACCTTTGAAACCGAGAGAGTTGCCGCCTTGGAGGCAAAAAGGAAGGCCAGGAAGGAGCGTCAACAAAAGGACTAACTGACTCTGTGGACTCGCCCTACTCTCCGGAGTGGCTGTCAACACTTCCCCGGGCACTTTCTCTTCTTCCCTTGCATTAGGGAGCAGACCGTCCACGTCAAGCCACCGCCGGACACACCCTCATCCCCCGAAACAACCAACGTCTGCATCCCCGGCCCTGAGACATCCATTCCCGGTCCTGGGAGAGCTGTGAGGCCAGTCACACCGCCTGAGACCGACGTGATGGCAATTCCTGGCACAGCCGATGTGACGAAGCCAATGTGAACGTGCTCTTCGATGTCCAGTATAAGGACGCAAAAGACAATAGAGTCCGCATGATCTATACAAAATGTCATAATGTCTGAAGACATTAGCCAGAGGACCACCCCTTGACCAAATTGTTTGATTGTCTGGATCCATCATATGTCCTAGTACAAGGACAGTGACAACAAAACATTTGAGCATAAAGTCAAAGAACGACAGTCATTGTAACAACAACTAGTTCAATTGTATTGTCACTTATTTTATTACATTGGGCTTCTCCAGTAGCCAGGCTTTGAGACTGGAGAATGATAGACAGTCTATATTGTAATCGAAAGTGATTGCTGTTATTCGGTACATCCAGTTATCAAACTAACGAGTACAACTGCCATATAAGATTTGTTCAATGATTCACTGCTATACAATAATCTCTTAAATACAAGGGAGGCTTGTGTGGTATTTATAGCAGGACATCTGCATAGTTTTTGTACAATATCCAATGACCATGTGCAACAGGAGTTCCCTGGCTGTACAGCTGTAATAGGTGACCTAGTACAGGTGTCTCCCACTGCAAGGTCAGAGGTCAAGTCTAAAAGTCTTGACCAAAGCAAGTGTCTGTGTCATTCCTCAGTTTGTCACTTCCTAGAGTTAGGTCCTAGGTTAGACAAAAAAGGACTATTCTGTTATTAATGTTAGGCAGGACAGGTTTCAGGATGCTTAACACTCGGACAAAATCACATCCCCCAACTTCATCTCATCAATTGAACGTACTAACCCAGTACTTCATGCCATTATCCCACCTACTAACCCTGTACTTGAGGACAATCTGTCGTCCCTAGCCTCGGCCTCCGACAAGATCCACAAGACCACCCTACTAATACCAAAACTTCATGCCATTTATCCCACCTACTGACCCTGTACTTGAGGACAATCTGTCGTCCCTAGCTTCGGCCTCCGACAAGATCCGCAAGACCACCCTACTAATACCAAAACTTCATTCCATTTATCCCACCTAATACCAAAACTTCATTCCATTTATACCACCTACTGACCATGTACTTGAGGACAATCTGTCGTCCCTAGCCTCGGCCTCCGACAAGATCCGCAAGACCACCCTACTAATACCAAAACTTCATGCCATTTATCCCACCTACTGACCCTGTACTTGAGGACAATCTGTCGTCCCTAGCTTCGGCCTCCGACAAGATCCACAAGACCACCCTACTAATACCAAAACTTCATGCCATTTAACCCACCTACTGACCCTGTACTTGAGGACAATCTGTCGTCCCTAGCCTCGGCCTCCGACAAGATCCACAAGACCACCCTACTAATACCAAAACTTCATTCCATTTAACCCACCTACTGACCCTGTACTTGAGGACAATCTGTCGTCCCTAGCTTCGGCCTCCGACAAGATCCACAAGACCACCCTACTAATACCAAAACTTCATGCCATTTAACCCACCTACTGACCCTGTACTTGAGGACAATCTGTCGTCCCTAGCCTCGGCCTCCGACAAGATCCACAAGACCACCCTACTAATACCAAAACTTCATGCCATTTATCCCACCTAATACCAAAACTTCATGCCATTTATCCCACCTACTGACCCTGTACTTGAGGACAATCTGTCGTCCCTAGCCTCGGCCTCCGACAAGATCCACAAGACCACCCTACTAATACCAAACCCTCAAAATCATCTCATCATCCAAAAAAAAAACCCTTATAGTTCTGCCGCATTAGGTCCGCCATGCTAAGAAAATTACGTCAAATTTTAAATACAATCACAAACACAAACACACTATATTCCATCAAAGCCAACGCCTCTACACACGCCAAAATGAACACACAACCAGGTAAGCTTTCAGGTCATGCTCTTTCCAAACATACCGCTAGGTGTCGTCCTTACACTGTGACCCGCCGACAGTTCCCACAATGCACCTCTCTCAAACTTTGACCTGCCCCATTGCATGACGGTAAAACATGGCGGCGCCCACAAAATCGACCTAACGTAAAACAGGTTTCGCTATCGCAAACCTGTAATCACGACATTAATTCTTCCCCAAGCTTCTCTTCTTGTCACTAATAACATATCCAAAAGTTTGAGACGTCCACTAAGAAGTGAATATCCAACAGGATCACCCCCAAACGACAACGAAAATGCACGATAACATCCAAAATATGTTGTCGAAATCGAAAAGTGAACAAGTGCAAAATTATCCAGCTAAGATGATCAGTATGAAAAGACATCTCGTCGCCCAGAGCAACTAGAAAGCATATTATTCATATATCAAGATAATTAACAGAAAGTTTTCCGTATACCTTTCAATTGGTATTCTGCTACGATGATTTTTAACACCTAGAGAGGGAAAGTTTCGTCGTAGTTCGACTATGCAGCGGACGAAAACATGGCGACGTGTAAATCGTGACGTCAGAGTGAACTTACACCTTTCACCTCTGACATCAGCATGGCGGCCGTCGTTGAAAATTCAACGTGGAGATTTGAAGAAGTTATAGTCGTAACAGTATAGAGCCAACTTTTGCGCCTAATACAAAGAAATATAAGCAGAGATGACCATGAGAGTCGTGGCATTAGTCAGGTAAGTGCACAACTGATATGAGCGTTTTTAAGTGACTTAAAACCCGTCTTAACAGTTATATAACTGTTGAACGTTAACGTTACCACCAGATTCCTAAAGATCCTAACAGTTTTGACGGATCAGAGTTTTAAAACTATGCATAGCTGTAGATAACATTGCCCATTAATGATTATGATTAAATAAATTTAATAAAGATTTGTTAGTGGTGATTTGTCCCAAAGGAATCGTAAAGAGTGACTATTGACAGGCTGCCCTCCTGTCAATAGTGAAAAAAATTCTTATTGCCAGGCAGGGCCATTCAAATTAATGCCCTCCATAGAAAGTATGTCTCGGTAGCTCTGTGGCCTATACATAATGGCACAGTAATCTTGAGGACCTGGTTCAATCCATTCCTGGTCATGTCTTTTTGGCGACGCCTTAGGAGCGGAGCCGTTGGTATAGTACTGCGATTGAGTTGAAAATATTCTAAAAACTCCACCAATGCAGTCCCTAGGGAATTAAATTTTGTCAACAGGAGTTAACTCAAGAACGGCTGAATGGATTGGTTTCATACTTGGTGCGTTGGTAGGGTGTAACGAAAACTAGAAATGATGAGATTTTGGGCCCCCTGGTGTCTTCCCTTGGTACTGCAGTGGAACTTCCAGTTTTGATATCTCGCGATCTGGACATGCTAGGGTCTTGAATTTTGGATGGTAGGTAGCTTTTGTGCTCAGAAAAAAGTCTCATGAGTTTAAGCCCTCTAGCAGCTTGTTCTGGAACTGCAGGACGGTTTGTTTAGAAATCTTTAAGAGAGGATAACTAAAAAAACTGGTTGACGGATCGTCGTGATTTTTAGTATGTAGGTAGCTTAAGTGATGCTTGACACAATTAAATTACAATTATTCAAATCAGGATCTAATTTGCATAATTAATAAGGAATTACTATAAATGTGCTGTGTTCGATATTATGGCTATGAAACACTTGTGACATATGTAAGGCCACACCCACTTAATTTTATGGATGACATCCGCGCGCGCATTGATTTTCGCCTGTTCTCAACAACAACAAAAAAATCATGTCTTTCGCGGTTTCACAGAACTCCGGAACTTGGCTTTTTTTGTACTACCGCAAAACGCCAATCCTCAAATACTAGTACATCAGTATCAAAGTGCAGAGGAAAACTGGAGGCGTTGTTGTCGACTGGTATGCCATCAACATTGGCGAGGGGATGTAATGTTTGCCTAGCTTTACGAGCGACTCGTGGCAGCCAGCGAGTTTCGCCCGGACAGTTTTAAAGACGTCCTTTCCAGAGCGGCCACTGTGTCCTGTGGTTCAATTTGCAATACCGGCTTTGTATTCCTGTGGTTAAGCAGCATTTTTTTTTTTTTGCTGGATTTTTTTTTTCGCCCTCTCGCATTAGTTTTGTGGTCCCCAGAGGATGTCATCCACAAAATTAAATCAGTGTGGCCTAATTGAGAATGATAAGATCATTGGCTTACTAGTAGCCTGTCAATAGGGAAAAATCTTATTTAAGCCTGTCAATAGTATAGAAAAAAATGTCAATAGCCTGTTTAAATGGTAAAAGTTCTCACTCCAATGTAACCTTGCTGTCATTTTCATGATCTTACAGTGGAGGTAAAGATAGCTGCTACAACATGATGCAGTGTGTAGCAGAAGGACACCAGATAGTTGCTTTGGCAAACCTTCGGCCCCAGGGAAAAGGTGAGGGGCAGGGCAGCTGTCTCACAGCTGTTTAGTCTTCCAAAGTTCACTGAACTCAGCAAGAATTTTAATTCTTATTTAAATTATACTGCTACTCGTATTTAACTACTGGTATTGACACCTCAAATAGTGAAATACACCACTGATTGAATCCACAAGAAATTAGCATACAATAGAGTTCAAAATCATAAAACCCAGATTAGAGTCATTATCATTTTAATTTGTTATCGATGTTATGGGTATGTCTGAAGGAACCCATTATTGAGAACAGAATCAAAAGTTGAAAGGGAAATCTTTGTCTTCTCTGAAGATGAGCTGGACAGCTACATGTTCCAGACAGTAGGACATGATGCCATTGACCTGTATGCAGAAGCCATGGGCCTCCCCCTGTACAGACGCACCATCCAGGGAGGGTCCCTGCAGGTTGCCATGGACTACACTCCTACTGAGGCAGATGAGGTGGAAGATTTATTTCTCCTGCTCCAAGAAATAAAGGTGTTTTATGGCATGTTTTCTTACTAGTTTCTTTTAATAAGACAGTTATAGACAGATAAACCTTTAACTCAGAAATGAGTCAGTTCCACTTGCTATTTTGAAATATTTGTGTTATAACTTATCAAAATATCAAAACCCAAATTAGAATTTCAATTGAAATGATGATATGTATGGCTTATAACTTAAAACAAATGATATATACTGATGTGTGCAAATTAAACATGCTTGTTGATTTGTTTGTGCTTATTGCCAAAGTTCAATGGTGGCATTATGTTACAAGATTTGAAATGTTTTTTATGCGCCATGGACATTAAAAAAGCATTTGTGGTCATAGCATTCATACTGTACAATTAGAAACTCAGTGAATAAACTGACTGCTGTGGAGTTGCATACTGTGAGCAGTAAGAGCTATTACATGCAGTAAGACTAAGAGATGGGCATTGGTGCCTCCTATCTACTCATTTAAGTACTGCAGCTATGGACAGACAATGAGATGTTTGCATGCTTGGCCTGTTTGCAGTACATCAGTGTAGGTCATATCTAATCTTACCTAATCTGCATCATTTCTTTCTAGGGGGAAGTTGAGATTGAAGCTGTCTCCGTCGGAGCCATTCTGTCTGATTACCAGAGAGTCAGGGTGGAGAATGTGTAAGATATGATCAGAACTGGTATTTCTTCAAAAATGGAATTTTTTATTTGATTTTTATTACCTTCGCCAAGAAGGTTATGTTTTCGTGGCCGTGTGTCTGTGTGTGTGTGTGTGTGTCTGTGTGTGTGTCAACAGCATAACTTGAGAAGGCTTGGATGGATTATCTTGATACTTGGTGGGTGGGTAGGTCTTGATGAGACCTCGAAACGATTAGATTTTGAGCCCCCTGGCGGCTTGTTATGGTACTGCAGCGGAACTTCTGGTTTTGATATCTCATGATCTGGACATGCTAGGGTGATGATTTTTGGATGGTAGGTAGCTCTTGTACTCGGGAAGAAGTGACGCAAGTTTGGGCCCCCTAGCGGCTTGCACTAGAACTGCAGGAGCATTCGTATGAAAATGTTTAAAGTAGGATAACTCAATAACCGGTTGACGGATCGTCTGGATATTTAGTATGTAGGTAGCTTAAATGATGCTTGACATAATTAGATGGCAATTATGCAAATTAGGATCTAATTTGCATAATTAATAAGGGAATTCTATAATTCAGCTACCTTCCATGATAGGACTATTATACCTCGTGACATGTGTAATTAAGAATGAGAGGAACATCGCCATATATTAATTATGTAAATCAAGACGTAATTTGCATAATTAATGAGAACATACTTTAATTCCATAGTGGTTGATGTTGGCAATTTCATGTACTTACGCATTTCGAAGTTGACTGGAGGTGAACATCATTCAACATAACTTATTCAAATCAGCACCTCATTTGCATAATTTATGAGGAAATGCTAGAATTACCTTCTTTGTTAAGATAACACTGTCATTGGGAGGAGAATATGATCAACTGATGTAATTCATGCAAATGAGGATCTTATTTGCATAATTAGGGGGAAAATCTATAATTCGTCTGTCATAAAGGGTAACCTCATTTGGCGGCGAAGGTATGAGATCGTGGAACTCTAGTTGTGGTCTGTAGTTCTGGTATGTGGCCAGATTTTCAAACCCTGGTGATAAATCAAAGGATTGACAGCCTTAAATCCCCACATTTCGTATCTAGTCCAGGATGGATTTTTTGGTTTGTCATTAGAATGCCCACATAACAAATACCTATATACCTAACCTGGTGAATGGTCACTCCTAAGCCACAAATTCTAATTGGGCCAGCCTACCCTGTGATGAATTGAATTTCCATCCAGAAGTCTAAAGACTGTCAGTAACCCAATACTAAAATATATCAGAAAAACTTAAACGCTATACACCCTACTAGCTTATATTTGTTTACATCTACACCATTATGAATATTTGATATACATGTAGCGCTTTGTTGACTGAATACATGTATACATGTGTAACTTGTACAGTTGCTCCAGACTAGGCCTTACTTCCCTTGGGTATTTATGGCGCAGAGATCAACAAGAGCTCCTTCAGGAGATGATTGACTCTCAGGTGCATGCTATTCTCATCAAGGTTGCAGCTCTTGGTGAGTAAAAACCTTGATACTATTACTTAGCCCATACCCTTTTGTCCCCTGCTTCTCAAAATTGGTTGGTCCAATTTAGCAATTCATAAGTGACCAGCTTCCCAATCAAGGCCCAGATGTTGGACAGTTACCCTACTACATAGTACCAGATGCTGTTTTGCTGATGTTTTCTCCAGTGCATCTATAATGAGCTTTCCATGAGTCCATTTGGTTGAAAGCCCTGCTGAAATGGACCACTTTTGTCTAGTTATGATATATAGTTTCATCTGGATATTTTGAATGGGAGCACAATAGAAGAGGTTTAGCCCAAACAAAGGACAACAAAAGGCAGATAAAATGAGATATGGAATGTGAACCTTTTGATTAACATATTACTTTTAATATGACATCATAATCTGCTACAGTACTACATTGTATAACATGGGGACTTGAGTGTGTTTTTGCTTCTTGCAGGACTGGACCCAGACAAGCACCTGGGGCTAACATTGCAGCAGATATATCCACACATGTTAAAGATGGTGAGAGGAATATAAAATGGTCATTTATTTTTATAGTGCACGAATGTTGAAATCTCAGTTCCAGCAATATTCCCAGTGCTTAGTCAATCTCTTATGGTCTTGGCAGGAAAATGTTATTTGAAGTACATGTACATGTATCTCACACATTAGGAAGTAATTGGATAATAGCTATTAGATGGGTGCCATTATTTGCTTTAACATTGAAAGGGGGCATGCATATATGTTACATGGTTAGATTCTTTTATCCCCAAAGATCTCTAATGGGTTTCAATGGACCCTTATGATTGTGAAATAGGAAATCGAAGCAACCCAGAAATCCTCTTTATAGCCTATAACACTGTCAGTTATGTAAGTCTCTCAAGTAGCTGTTGAATTGTGGCCAACAATTCCATCACATTCACATTCTCTGAAGAGATTTCATTCTGAAACCATTTAAGACTAAAAGCTGGTATGCATTTGGGTATAAACCTTCTGACTGGAAGTCAGCCACAGGAAAAGGGGCCATGTGAAATACTGATCATGTTAAGTCATAGGTAATGATCCCTCTTCTTTGACTGATGGTGTTAAGTCATAAGCAATGATCTTACCAAAGAAAGGCCAGTTTAAAACAATGCCAGATACCTTTGTGACACAGGCATGGAGCAAAGTCAGTGTTTAATCAATGACTTTTTGTGTGACATGTTTTTAAAAGTTTTAAGGCTCGAAGCAATACATTGCGTATCAGGAAAAACTTGGTTCAGTCTGAACAAACTTGGCCATGCATCAGATTTGGCACATTCAGGTTTAGTTATTGTACTTTAACTTGGCAAGTTTGTGGTTAGTCATCCAAGGTCCTATTTGGGAACTACTATATTCTTCATTTTTTTTAAATGGTCCAGAAAATGAATTTGTAATGATATGTTTCCAGACAGTGATGGGTTAACTCATTGCAGCCCAGAAGATTTCACAATAATGATTTCATCAGAGATGTGAGTGTGTGTTATTATCTCATCTATTGATTCACTTTCTTTATCTGAATATGCAGAGTGAGAAATTTGGACTGAATATCTGTGGGGAGGGAGGGGAGTATGAGACATTCACTCTGGACTGTCCACTCTTCAGGAAGAAAATTGTCATGTAAGTAGATATGCAGAAAGGATTTTGTCCTGAAGGTAGTTTTTTTAAATGATTTTGAAAGTTGATATTTTCTGTTGAAACAGTCTTGTTTTTAGACCAACTGTGATTAATCTTCAGCATGGCTGCCTCAGCATAGCAGAGTTTGATCTTGCTAGGAATGTTCTCTTTGCAGCAAAATCTTCAAATAGACAAGGCTGTTGTTCCTTCTTTTTAACCAAGTACTATGTTATTTAACATAGGTTGAATCAATATTTGTAAAATGTTTTCCAGAGACAGTTCTGAGAAGGTGATCCACTCAGCAGATCCTTTTGCACCCGTTGCTTACCTCAAATTTCCCAAGATGCATTTAGAAGACAAGACTCAGGTAAAAGATTACCATCATAGGGTCATTACATTTGACCATCATGCACTCTGCTAGTCCACTTCTGACTTGTTCATGAATAAATCTACCCAAACTTGCTCGCTTTCTTTAGGTGAGTCTGAAGTCATTTGGAAGTCTTCCAACAGTGTTTGTGAAAATTGAACAAATGGAGCAAATCTAAATTCAGCGAAGGATGAAATAATGAGCCTCTTGTACGTCAAAAGGTGCATTTGTTCGATAAAGAGAGCAATAACAGGGGAGGAAGTGTTACTCCTAATGGACACCATTCTAACACAAGCATTTGAAATGCATGCATGGCCATTATTCGCTGCTACAATGACCTGGCAACTATCAGATAGGATATATAAGACATAAATGTAAGAACTTTGGAACATTTGGTGGCTCCATTCTGCCAACTTCTCATGAACAAGTGAAAGTAACTGGTGAATAGTAACAAGTTGTTCAAGTATCTGTCATTGCAGTTGATCATTTGTAAACTGTTGTGATGCCTATAGTGTTGAAAATTAGTCTTGACTTGCTGCATGGTGTTTATATTCCTCACTCAGGACAATCCTGAAGATATGACCTCCTGTCTAACTGGTCTGTCAGTAAAGTCTGGTGAGGTCATGGTGCAACAGGCCATTGATGCAATTAAGTTACATGTTGACTTTACAAGAAGGAAACAGCAAGAAACCAGCCATCCAAGACTAAGACCCTACACAAACAAAGGTCAGTTGTCAAGATTTCTGGATTTTTTGTATGTGTGGTAAATGTGATAAAAGATATGTCTTGTAGTCAATTATCATCTTATATCTAGGTAGTTAGTTAGTTAAATAATGATGTCAGATGTCCATCTTTGCAGTTATTGATCTAATATATGAAAAAAGAATTAAACATGTTACTTTTACATTTCTAGTGCTTAACAATTTGGAGGTTTCAGCATCGATCTGGATTCAAGTTTCTTTGTGCCACATGTCCTCCCTATTATACAGATGTCCCCATGCAGGAAATAGTTGTTATGAAGAAGACACATGGGGCCTATACCTGGCTATCTATAGCTCTATACAAACCAGAGGACTCACACAACAAGACAACTATAGAGGACACAGCACTGGTTGCTATGGATACAATTAAAGGTCGGGTCTTATCATTTCATCTCCTTACGTCTTGTTAAACTACCTTTTACAGATATATTTATGTATGTATGTATGCATGTATGTATGTATGTA
Organism: Branchiostoma floridae x Branchiostoma japonicum; assembly: GCA_013266295.2. Taxonomy (NCBI): domain Eukaryota; kingdom Metazoa; phylum Chordata; class Leptocardii; order Amphioxiformes; family Branchiostomatidae; genus Branchiostoma; species Branchiostoma floridae x Branchiostoma japonicum. The sequence goes on from CM023840.1 coordinate 15,531,067, forward strand.
TGTATGTATACGTATGAGCATAACTGCAGCAATTGTATAAAGTAACTATAGTGATACAATAAACTCTTGTTGCTCTTTAAAGTGTTCTCTGTATTTCTTCCATCTTCCTTACAGACACACTGGATGGTAGTGGACTATGTATGGCTGACATTGTGCATGTACAGTTATATGTGGCTGACATGGCAGACTTTGGCAAAGTCAACTCAAGATATAAACAATATTTTTCCATCAACCCACCCTCCAGGTGAGATTTTTAAAAACTATATTATTGCACTTTGGGCCAATAACAAGTGCTTAAGGGTGTTTTAGAAATATTTGACCTCATTTTTGCATCCTGACAGTGTACAGTAAATCTATTAAAGTCCCAGGATAGAAGATAGTCTGGATAGAAGATTGGTTCTAATCACGGATTTTTGTATGGGCTTTATTTCTTCAGATGGAACAGAAAAGTGTAAACTATGGATGCAAAGTTGAAACTGATCATTTATTTTCTGTAAGACATTTTCTTCATTGAGATTTTTTGAAAGAAAAAAAATTGATGTAGGATAAGAGTCAGTACAGCATGCACCATGATAAACCTCTCTGTTGATTGAAGAAATTAAAATCCATTATGCAAGCCATGCTAAGAAATATTTCTCACATAAAAATAAGCCCTTAGTGCACAAAAGGCCAGTTTTCAGCCTAGCGCTGTGGTTGTCTACACTAAGTTTTGATGACTTGAAGAAGAATGTGTCTCAGATTGTAGTAGACATAATCATACATCACTTGGTGCTGAGCTTGATAGAACTATCATCCCTGATTGCAACATGTGGCAGATATAAAGGTATCTATACCCACTACTTCCAATAAAATGGGCTTGCAGGAGGCGAGTGTCCCCTAGTGACTGCCCATTAAGGCTTACGACTGATGGCTTTGACTGCTTGTGCCTTTTTTATTTCTCGCTTGCCCTTTTAGTACTTAAAGACATGGCATTAAAGGATCAAAGGGCATTACCACTCTGAGGTAAACTGTTTCTACTGATGGATGATTTTGTTCCAGCTTTTGCCACTTTTGTTCCATAAAATTGCTCTCACTGTATATGATGACATATTGTAGAAGTACTGTCTATCCCAGAAGGTCCAGTAGTTTTCATATCCAATACTACCTAATGGTACAAACTGTGTTAGCTTTCATATCCATGCCTAACATCAATCTGTGAAGTGTACATTTGGGGTAACAAATGGTGAGCAATTGGGAATGGCCATTAAAAGATCTGTAGGTTGCTGCTGTTATATATCTTAAAAGCTTGCTTCCAGGCAAGGCTGGCATGTGGTTATGGTTTCGCTGATTTGGATATTGGAAATAGGAAGTTCAGGGATCAGAGATGTGTCCTCGGGCCAACCATCAGTCTTTTATGACAAGACAGGTCAGTAGATGAGTAAGCAGTAAAGAAGGTCTGGCTTCAGAACTGCAGGTAAATTTCTTATGAAATAAAATAGGCTGGAGTTAGGATGAAATGAAAAACTCTTCTGTAGTCAGCATGATTTCTACTTGGAATCTAAGTAACAAACTTATTTGATCCGTATTTACAGTACCCTTGGTTTGTGCATAGTATCTATAAAAATCATCAGAATTTACTTTTTTCATTCCTGATCACTACCTTCTCTTCCTTTTGTAAAAGGGTTTGTGTGGAGGGAGCGTTCCATACATCAGGGAAACTGTTACAGTTGGACTGCTGTGTATGGAAACCACAGACGGGAGCAGGGGAGAGAAGAACCATGCATGTTCAGGGTCTGTCCCACTGGGCTCCCGCTAACATTGGGCCATACAGCCAAGTTACACAGGTCAGATTTTCACTCTGATTGTTCCATTTTCGGATTTCCATTGTCCTTAGAGTTAGAATGCCATCTATATAATGATTGTTTATTTGTTTATTTGTTTATTTGTTCTTTGCACATAAAGAAATAACATAATAAAACAATACAATAATGAGAATAACAAACATGCAGGGGAGGCCTGAAACCTAAAAGGCTTATCTAGGGCCTCCCCTAAACAAAATATAAATATAATGCTGTTACAAAATAACGCTGAATTAAACAAAATATAAATATAATGCTGTTACAAAATAACGCTAACTTGAACAGATAATGAAAAATACAAAAGGATAGGAAACTAGTTTAGTATACATTCGAGATGAAAACTCAGTTGTGAAATTTATGATGGTACATACGTTGAGGGATAATGAGATAATTATAATAATAATAACGATGATAATAATGAGAATAATTACAATAATGATAATTATAATAATAGTAAAGAAAACAAAAGATCCTTTAAAAATTGAACCATTGAGCCAAGGAAAACAAACAAAATTAGATTGAAGTGAAGTTGGGGTTTTGAAGGTAATTTTTTAAAAATTGTGAGTGACTGACAGTCCTTTAGAGGTTGACTTATACTATTCCATATAATGGGGCCTCTGTACATTACTGAAAATTGTCTTTGGGTAGACTTAGCTTTTATAGGTCTTATAAAAGCCCTTGTCATTGGTGCGTAAAGACCATCCATGCTGTTATCACCCCTGTCCTTGGTGCTAGAAGGCCATCCATGATGTTATCACTTTTGTCCTTGGTGCTAGAGGGCCATCCATGATGTTATCACTTTTGTCCTTGGTGCTAGAGGGCCATCCATGATGTTATCACTTTTGTCCTTGGTGCTAGAGGCCTATCAATGCAGCTGTTATTACCTTTGTCCTTGGTGCAAGAAGGCCATCCATACTGTGACCACCTGTGTCCTTGGTGCTAGAAGGCCATCCATGATGTTATCACTTTTGTCCTTGGTGCTAGAGGGCCATCAATGCTGTTATCACCCTTGTCCTTGTTAGTAGAGAGCCATCCATGCTATTATCACCCTTGCTCTGGTGCTAGAGGGCCATTCATGCTGTTATCACCCTTGTTCTTGTGACTAGAGGGCCACCCATGCTGTTATCACCCTTGTCCTTGTGACTAGAGGGCCACCCATATCGTGATCACCATTTTTGTTAGTGGATATGATTCCTTCCATGGAAGGATTTTCCTTGTCCTTTTATCATGCATCATATATTCTACAGCCAATTTCATGGGTCAGTCTTTGTCATGACCAACGTCATGATAGACCAGCTGTAGGGCATGTCACGTCACTGTGCAGGAGATAGTGTGCTCAACATGCTTTCAGGGTTTAAGCTGTCATTTGTCAGCCAAACAACATTTAGTGCTTTTAGACTGCCCACAAAAGGCTGTCATGGCTGGTATGGGCCTAGCCTTTTAAAGATTAAAGATACAGTAAATTTTGGACCATGCAATGTCTTTTCTTCTGCCCTGCACATCTCTGCTCAAAGTCATCATCTAAGGTGTCAAATGGTTTTACTTTTTTTTTCCTGTAATGGCAACGTTTCTTTAATATTTTGCACATGGCTAATATATTTCTCTGCTCTATTTCTTATCATCTATACATGCTTTTTTAAACATACATTTGTTTTCATATGGTAAAATTTATTGTCTCCCAAATTTCTCATATGCATATAGTTTTTCTGTTATCTGTTCAAATCACATCTGCATTTCCTCCTGTAGTTCGAGGATGTTGTTTTGAGCACTGTCCTTAGTGCTAGAATGCCATTGATATTGTAATCACTCCTTGCTTTTGTGTCACAAGACCTTATATTTCATGGTTACTCTAATTGTTAGTGGCAGTAAGCAACCTATGATGTAATCAATCTTATTATAAATGCTAAAAGGCCATCTGGGTTTTGATTACCCTTGGCCTTTGTGCCTAAATGCCATAACTGTTATGATTATCCTCATCCTTAGTGCTAGAAGGCCACCCAATTGTGGTAACTGTTGTTACTTCATTCCCAGAGGATTTGAGTATTGGTTTTGGCTTGTCTATCTGTTTATTTGTGTGTATGTGTGTGTGTGTGTGTGTGTGTGTGTGTGTGTGTGTGTGTGCGTTTATGTGTTTGTTTGTCTATACATGTGCATGTTTTTTTGTGTTTCTGACCTGCATAAAGGGGGTGAAGTCTGCCATCTCTGTTTACCTTTTTTTTTTGCATAGTTTTAGCCTAAAGACTAAATTCCTGATACCATTAAGCTTTATATTACTAGCAGTCAACAGCTAATAAAAGATTATGCATATTCTTCTTTTCTCATTTCACGGTGCCATCATGTGAAGTCAATAACACATGCCATCTGATATATCTTAATGTGTTTGGCTGCGAGGAGAAAACCTTACAGGGTCCTCCGACTTTGGTTTCTTGTTATCCTGACTTGAGGGTAAAGAATATAGCCAGCCACATCTGGGTAATAGAGTTCAGCTGGAAAGCAAAGAAGTGGTACTATCTATTGGGAATGAACCATTTGCTTATAAACTACCTCTCAACACAGAAATATGTGTCTACAGGGAAGGATCTGTAAATGCTTTTGTTATCTACCATATGGTCTTCTTATAGGCAATTTCATGGGTCATGTTCCTGTATGGCCAATGCTATGGTAGCCCAGCCGGCGGGCATGTCGTGGCAGTGAGTAGGAACAGGAAACTGTGGGCATAGCATGCACAGTCAACCTACTCACTGGAGAGAACATTTATCAGGGCAGTCATGTCAGCCAAGCAACATTTCAATGCTTTAGGAAAGACCCACTAAAAGGGTTATTGAGCTTCAGCAGTTTCCACTCACATCTTAAGAATCATTTGACTATGTCATTAGATGATGCCCTAGATGCATGAGATATCGGCACTTTCTTCACTTGTACTTGTGGGTTTTTGATACAGGATGAGCTAACTTGTTAGAAGTTTTGAAATGTTAACAAGGGATTAATCTCAGACTGTCAGGGTTTGTCAGGCTTAATGAATAGTAGAGAAATAAAATAGAATGCACTTGAGCATAATGTCACCTCATGGATGGCCAGACCTAGAATTAAATGATACTCCCTATTCCACTATCTTTTAAATCAAGATCTCATTTCATTCATTTATTGCGAAACCTTTTAGCCCTGCAGGGCTAATCTTCCAAGGCTCGAACATTACATAGTCACATATAAACATGGAAAACACAGTGAATACATTTAAAAAGACATAAATACATCAAAACATCTGGCTGTCAATGGTATCTATGAAGTTACCTACAAATCAAATAGTTCAGCTGGTAGCCACTTTCATGCATTATTATGGTGTATCTATTTCACTTCTTGACTTTCATATTTCTCCGGATAAAACATCATAAAAGGAAGGAAGCCCAAGCATAACTAACTCTATTGAGTATTGTCTACAGAACTGATGTGAATATAGAAAACATACTGTAGCTGTTTCCCGAAATACACATCAGAGACAGTTCATGCCCATGATAACATTCCTGTTTCTTGTTGTTAATATAGCATGTCATTTTTTCTTTTATAGCTTGCAGTAGAAATGATAAAAGTCAGGGCCAGTTCAGTGACTTTGTACTGCCTTAGGTCAGAAACCAATATGTAATGGGTAAGACTTACCATTCAGATAAAAGTAATCAGTGATGGATGGAGCTGTGAAGAGTTAATGGAACGTGAGAGTGTCACGTATACTCACTGATGGAGCACTGATGGTATTACCTGAGAGAGGTCAAGTTCCTAATGGGTAATTTCAAAGTAACAGAGTTAGGCCATTCTCAGCTAAATATTTGGACTCTGTTTGAAGAAGGAAAAATGAAAGAAACACTTGCTTCCCAACTCAACTCAACTCAACTCAATTCTGTCTTTAAGTCACTTGTGAAGAGTATGTGTGACATACTAACCCACTTTTCCTGGCAGGAACGTAATCCTTCAAACATTGTAATTAAAGTGACAAAGCCTTTGAGTGCTGCAGTAATCGAGGCTGGTGTTTTTGATGTGGTGAAAGAAATCAATACAAGACTTTGTGTCCTGCAATTCCACAGCTCCTGTTCTGGGAATCCCCCAGTTCCCCTGCAGATTAAATATTAGCTGTTAAAATCCAGTAACACGTCTTGCAACATTTTGATAACATGTGCTTTATTCAATTCAAAGTTTAATTTATTCAAAGCATTGCCTGACAGCGTATATCATCTACAAACTTTAAAGTTCATGATACATTTGATCTGGCTTTGTACTTTATTGTAGCACCAGCAGCAGTGAGTTATATTGCTTTTTTAATGTTTATGCAACTTGTAATTATCGTAGTTTATTGCCTAGGGACTGGTGCGTCTGTATGACCTGCTTGACCAAAGGAAAATAGAAATGCAAATAAGGATTGTTTCTGCTATTACTACCAGCCTCAATAGATAGACTGTAGAGACAACATTTGATCCCTCCAAAATGACCGTTTCACATGTAATCAGTGACCTTTACCCCAATAACCCAGGGGGCTCTGTTTATGATGTACCCTTGCTTCTCAGTCTAACCAGGAGTACAGCACATCCTCAGTACATTATTCATGGTCAGACTTGGTTGCTGGTGGTGTAGACAGGGGCTAGTGAACATTGGTCACCTCTCAAACTGACCCTTTAGGGTCTTAGTCTGGTAACTGTAATGTCGTAGATAATTTAAAACTTTTATACCAACTGATCCTTTGGAAGAAGGCTTCTAGAAAAGGATGACCTGTATGGATAGAAATGATGTCAAAACACTGTGCTGATAAGCCTTGTTTTGTGGATGCCATGGTAAGAAATGTTATATTTGGACCATTTCCCTAAGAAAGGATCCTAAGAGAAAGTAAAACCCATTCTATACTGCTTTGACTTTGTTTTGTTGTTGGTTTCCTGACAAGCTACAAATTTATCACTATTCCTTGTTTATGCTTTTTTGCTGTCCTGGTACTTGCTTGTATGCTTCGTGTGTCTATGAAATGAATTTCAAAGCTTGATGATCCCAGACCTACATGTACCAAGTTCCACTATATGATTTTACCTCATGTAATATTTACTGCATGAAAACACAATTTACTGTAATGAGGATGTTATACTGCCATAACTCAACTCTAGCAGGATTTATGCCAGCAGCATTTTATGACTCTGCCTTGAAGGGCATTGAAGGGTATGAGAGTTATACTGGTCAAGCACTTGTCTCCCAAACTACCTTGGATCATGATAGATGGGTAGTGCAGTGTGATAAGTCCTCCATCCATTATCTCAACCTTAAAAGTGCCCTTTGCACAGCTGTCCCATAGGATTGTCCCTCTAGTGTTGAACTTGCCTGGAAGCCATCCTGATTTCTACAACTGTTCTAATGGCTGTTAACTCACTAGCTTGTCAGAGAGTAAATATCAGAGCAGGCATAATGGTTACAAAGATAGTACCCAGAATGGTGTTGAAACAACTAATTAACAGGTTTATCTGGAGAGCCAGGCTATATGTCATATCAATAACCATCTTAATTACTAATACACTGCACCACTGTGGGAATAGGGTGATGTCAGGGGTGGTCACATGTGGGCGCTCAGCACTGATTGGACATCCTTTCAAGATTGGTTTGACATTTGTTGACATTCATGATTTCCTTCTGCAATTTTGTACCTGATACAAATAAGACTAGACAGTCTATCTTTAATAGAATTTGGCACAGTTGACCAACTCCCTCCACCCAAAATTTTTTAAATTGTTACATAAACACCTTCGATCACTAGATTAATGACATGCTAGCTCTTTAACCTCTTCCTTGGACTTTTTCATTATATTGGAGGATTAAACCATTGTCAGCATAGCCCTGATGTATGGTGGCCACTAAAGCAAGTACCACAGTAATCACTTATAGCCCTCATCCATTTCTCCAACTTTCAATGAAAGGTCACTTGAGGTCATTCCAGACAGGGATAACTGATGAGTAGCATGCCTGTCTCTTGGGATGATTTGTTTCTTGTTGCAGGCTAAGATCATATGTCAATGTCCTTGTGATGTCCCTAGCACCTGTCACATTGTGCAGCAGATAAGAGTTTAAATACAGCTGCAGGGTTCTGAAATATATATAATACAAGAACCAAACCACTGAGGACTGCTTGGAGCTGGTATATGTTCTCTTATGATAAGGATATAAGATTATGATTTTGCCAGCATTGGTTGGTTGGTTGGTTGGTTGGTTGGTTGGTTGGTTGGTTGGTTGGTTGGTTGACTTTTCCTTTCCTCTTCTTGACTTGTTTGAGAAAGTTTAACAATCTATCTTGTTTCTTTATCACCAAAACTGTAACTTGACAAGAATGAATAGCAATGCATGGCAGATATTGTATGAAGAAAATGACAAGTGTCTCTGGTACTGAAATATGTGCTGTTATCAAAGACTGGCTTATTGTTGCCAGCTTGGCTTCCTTCCATCATCGGGATTCAGCTGGTATTTTGTCATGCTTTTCTATGTACGCCTTATAATGCCTGCATGGATAAATGGCCTTTTAGGCCATCTAATACAACTTCTGTCATGCATGCAACAATACATTCTAATAAGCCAGATGCATTTCTGCATATATGCCTGTCAGCCATGAATACATAACACCTTGGATCAAATTATCACCTAACAATTGGATTATGGAACTTAACCAGCTGAGCCATCCTGATAAGTGGCTTAGAGTATCAAACCTTGACATTTCTGTGAGAATACTATACCAGAGGTAGAGTTGAATGTGTGTGCCTCTTTGACTGCATGACTCACAGATAGGAAGATTTTTCACGTCAAGGGTGTCAAACGAAGCTCCCGTTGTCAGATTTCTTCCAAACAGGTTTGCACCTGAAAGCTTTTAGTGGCTAAACACTACTTGAATGGAGCTACCTACAGTATTGTTGTAAGTAGCACTAAATGTGAAACCTTGGTACTGATACCTGTGTTGTCACATTGCTCTGATCATCCGTGTAACTACATGTACATGTACATTGTTACAGTAGTTACCAGTTAAGATGTGCCCACAGGATATAGCTCAATGGTGATATACTAGTGTTACTAATTTAAGCATTTGCTTCATTATTACCATTATTGACTTCATTGCAAAGATGAAATGGGCACTTTCCCATGCTTTTGTCTGCTAGTCAAATAATGCCTGCTGTGTTAAATGGCCTAATATTTGCTCCTTTTAAGTTTATTGCCTACGTGTTACAACAGTTTCTCCTTGGTCAGAGAGCCTGTTACATGCCTCTTTTCCAGCTATGACTGTATCATGGGCTTAATATGTAGCAAAGTTGCCTACCTGCTGACCTTACCTCACATTACCTCTGTGAAGAAGGTATTTTATTTTCTGTGTGTCTGTGCATCTGTCTGTGTGTCTGTCTGTCTGTTTCTGCATTCTTTGGCAGGTATAAGTCAAGAAGGTATGGGTAGATTGTAATGACATTTGGTATGTGGGTACAGTGTATAGAGGTATTGTTTTCAATGTGTGTGTGTGTGTGTGTGTGTGTGTGTGTGTGTGTGTGTGTGTGTGTGTGTGTGTGTGTGTGTGTGTGTGTGTGTGTGTGTGTGTGTGTGTGTGTGTGTGTGTTTGTGTGTGTTTGCTTGTGTGTCTGTAGGTATTTCAATGCAGTAGAGTGACAGGAAGGGAGGGCAGAAGTGGTGCAAGTTGCAAACTCACAGAAAGGTCGAATTGGAGGTCAAAATGACCTCCTGCAGCCCGGGTGGGAGTGAATGGTACAAAGGTCACCTCATTTCCTGTCTCCAGTTTCCTGCTATATTCATGTCTCTGTTGCCTTATGGAAGCCAGTGGGAAAATGCATGTACAAAACCAGCGAGAAATAACAGCTCTAAAATACGTCATAGAGGTGTGAAATTTTTTATTTCTTGCATGTTAGATATTGTGTTCAGTAGCAGCTTTACTCAGATAGAAGAGAAAAAGTTACTGAATGTATCTTTCTTTATCTTCTCTTTCCCCTTAATGACTTACATGTATCTGCATTGCTGTCAAAGGGTCCCATCAGTAGTATTACCAAGCCTTCATAAACACATTTCATGACTTCAATTAAGATGAACTGCCTTGTAGCTGACCTCATGTAATAAAGGTTAGTTTATAATGGTTATCTAATCCATACTATCATTAGTCAAAAATGAGAAGGCAAGGAGCATAAGATTAAAAGAACCCACTAAAGCACAGTATTACTCTCAAAAGTAAACTTTCAGGCAATGTTAATGGTATAGCAAATAGCAGTTGACAGAAGGCTGTTTTTCCAATAGTAATGTAAGTTCCCAGAAGGATGCTTGATGAAGATGTGGTGGGCATCTGACTGCCTTCATTTAGTCTAGCAGACACTTGCCCAAGTTGTCTGGAAATGAAGCAGGGAGAGTACCTGGGAGACATGTCCACTCTAGTAATTTATCCTGCCTTCACTTTTCATTTCTGTCTGACATTTACTGACCTTTGAATAATCAAGTACACAATTGGATTATCATGTTACCAGAAGAAAGGTGAAACCCTTCATTAACTCTGGTCAACTTTGATATTTTGGCTGTCATATTTAATAGAGTCAATGTCAAACCCTGCAGCCTTTTATATGGACCACTAATAAACATCATTGCAGTATTAATCTCAAAGGTTCATTGCAAAAGCCCTCAAGGAAAGCTTTATTCAATATTTACTTACCTCTCACACAACATATTTCATTTATAACTCCAGACTCTGTTTTACTTCTTCATACATACTGTACATGTACATGTACATGTAGATGACATAACTGTTGAAAGCCTGGTGATGTTAGTTTGAAATGTTTAAAGCCTATAAAATGGTGTATCTTACTCAATATGTCAAGAAAGCCTAACACGTTGAAATACCAGGAAGGCTTTCTGTTACTCAGAGTTCATTCTTCTTTCTCTATAGATTGAAAAATGTATTTGGAAAAAAAAAAGGAAATCACACAAAACAGTGTTTAAAGGATAATACCAGCCTGACAGACCTTCCTTCCATCCCCAGGTTGATCAGTCCTTGTTCCTGGCTGGTCAGATCCCCCTGTGCCCCAGCACCATGCTCATAGTGGAAGGTGGCATCATTCCTCAGACAAGGTTGGCCCTTTTGTATGCTGATAAAGTCCTTTTTACTTTTTATATCAGCATGTTGATTTCGGTGTTAAGTATTACACAGGTCCTTTACAAAAAAACCTTCTGTTGGGTTAGCTAGCTTGAATTAACTTTGTTAGCAAAATGTCATGTATTAATTACAGATTGTTATTGTGAGAATTCAATATCTGCATATTGTTACAGATCAGAGATATGGAAATGCACAAGTTATCCACTAAAATACACCTTGCCATAAAAGCTAATCTCTTGGCAGTTAACATATCAAACTTTGTTCCAACACATGAAATACATGCCTCTTATAGCAAACACTCCATTATCACGCCCTGGTGAGCAACTGTAGTGAGGCACAGTGGACTAGTGCTCAGACAGGTCTTTGTTGTCAATCCTACCAGACTGTCCCTGAGCCATGTTCAGAGGGTCCTGTCTGCCATGTGTGCAGGTGCCAGCCTTATGAACAGCAGACTTGTCATCTGTTACGTGACTGACATCAGTTATGTGCATGTAGCAAAGGATGCTTGGATGCAGAACACTCAGGTAGGGGTTTTAGAGAATGATATGTTGTAATGATCTTACAAACAAAACTAGGAACATGTTACTTATTAATAAGAATAAGGCTGGAAATTACATTCAGTTTGTAAGAATAACAGACAAATGACAGTTTGCAGGCCAATATTTTCAAAATACAGACAAAAAAGTCTAAAACACAAACTGTTATCAAGAAGGTTAACTCCCTTGCTCTACTCTATCATGTTATTTTCATTTTGAAGGTTTTTAGAGCCATTAGAATATTATAGTAGACTTTAAGTGATGAATGACTTGGAACTGATCTGGGTGTCGAATGTATTATTGCATAAAATGTATTTTTATATATTGGTAGTTTTGGTATGTTTTGTTTTGAAATTTACTTTTTGAATGATTGTGATATGTTGCATACTAATGTTGGAGTAGCTTCATGCTGGCAGATTGTCAATGTTCACGAATGTCAATAAACTCATCTTGGCTTCTTCATTTCTATGTGGGTGGTGTAGTGGCCCTGGAGGAAGTGGGTGCAATCAATCGTCTCTGGAGACAAATGAAGGTTGATGATGAAAATGGCCCCAGGGTAGCACATGTACAGTGCAGACAATAAGTAGTTAAGTCAATGTTGCAAGGACATTGCACTACAGGCTATGAAAACTTTGATTTTGTTTGTACGTGTCTCAGAGTTGATATTCAGATTCTCCAATATGTCCAGGATCTGAAAGCTGCACATTTTCATGATAAACTTTACTTTCATGAACACTACATAGCAATAACCTGTACCCTTCTGTCCCATATACATATCTCAGGTAATGGATGATATCCAACAGGACGATGGCACGATGAGTGGTCTGGAGACTTACGTGGTTGTTCCTGCCCTCCCCCGTGGGGCACTGGTGGAGTGGCATGTTACAGCTACAGCTGATCCTGCTGGCTGGGAAGGTATGGTCAATAGCAGTGATAGAATCTATTAGTTTTTAGTTATTACAATCCAGTATATGATATGATACAGTAGTATGAAAAATATAAAACATATTCTTTGATTTTCACTATACCACAATATGTACTAATTAATCTCGCCATTAAATAAACAGACAAATACAGTAATACAGTACATACATGTAACGTACTGGTACTACAATGTAAAACATCTGAAACTGTGATTATTTAACTACTGAAAAGAGACGCTATTTAATCTAGAAACCAATTTATTTTGCAATGCACCAGAGATTGGTTTCATCTGTCCAACCTGTGCAACTACTGGGGAGGGCCATGGTAGATTTGTCTTTTGGTTCACAAAATATGAGAAAGAACATTGACATTAAAAATAGGAAAAGAAATTAACTTGCTAGGTGAACTAGGTAAATTGTCTAACTGTAGTCTACCAAATCAAAGTTTGTTACAGGACAAACAAAATAGAGGTAAAAGTCAATGCAGATATTGTATACCTGTATTTTTCATTACATATGCCTGTCTTGTTTTTTTATTACCATCAGCCCTAAAGCCTTTTAGTAGATAGTGCAGTCTTTCATAACTTGCATGTGTATTGACCAAGTACAGAAAAATAAGTTTTTTTTCTCTGTTGCTGAACTGTTCAAGATACAGGGAAATCTGGCTTGTACTGGGACAGGGACTTTCAGTTGGACTGTTGTCTATCACTGCCATAGTTCTAAAGTGGACATGATAGTTTCTCAGTTGCCTTCTCTTAGGCTCCACCATTTTACCCAGGTAGATTTTGCATCAGTGTCAGTGTTTCTGCCAGGCGACGCCCAAAGGGCATCCCAACCGGAGGGCTGCAGGCCCGACCGCAAGCGCCGAAGGCGCCGCGGAGCTTTCTAGGGGGGTTCGGGGTCATGCACCCCAGGAAATTTTTAAATTTTTAACCCTCTTAAATGCCATTTCCCGCATTCTGAGAGGCAAATAATTGTTGAGTAAAGGTAAGTTTAATGCGTCCGCAACTCCTGATTGTTGTGCGCGGGGTAGGGAGTGACTAGGGACGGTTGAAAGACGGACAATCAAACCACAGACTTGCACAAATTTGGCTTTGTCATTTTTTTTTCTGGGACGGCCTCCTCTCGGGCTTATAATTAGGCCAGACGGCGGAAACACTGATCAATGTATACTGGTAGATTTTGTATACTACATCGACTCCATCAAAGAACATTCACATCACATTTGTTTGCCCCACTCTGGAAAAATTGAACACGAACCAGAAAAATACATTGTGGTGTCCTCCCAGACATATTTCACATCAAAAAATGTCCTGGACGTGGGCAGTGGAATCATTGGCAGGGTGTGTGGGATGGATGCAATTATCGGATATCTGTGTCTACCTCAATATCTGTGAATATAAACATTTTCCCAGTTTGTTCTGGTGGGAATTTATAAGTGTTATTAGGAGATCTTCCACAGTGTTTAAATTCTTTTCGGGTGTACCGTTGTATTGATCCCCAATTGCACCAAGAAGATCTGGGGGCCCGGGGGGAAGATATTGGGGAAGCTGAAATAATGTAATTGGGGAGACATTTGTTGGTAGTGGTGATGCCCGATAACATACATCATGCACATTTCAGTGTACACAAATTGTTTTTTTTTCCTCAGTACATGTATCTTATTGTATCCCTGAAGTTAGAAAATTGTAGCACAGAACCATGTAAGCAACAAAACAATTTGAAACAAAACCCTCCACATACATGTATGGTAGTGGATTATACATCTAAAGTAAGCCTAACTACACCAGTCTCTATCATACGGTAACAAATGATACTGTCATCATTGCATTTTCCATTTGGTTGCTATGAATAACAAGTATCTTAAATTCATCTACTATCAGTCATCTTACCAAAAGTTGCACTTAAGTGTTTTGGACCTTCACCTTAGGTAGTTAATCACTGCATAGAATGAATGTATGGAATACTAACAACCACAGATGCAATGGTCAGGTCCTTGGGGAATTCAAGGACAGCAACATCGATCACAATAAGACTATCTTTGCCATGCTATCATTAACAATACTTAACTATAGATTACCATTATCAGGGAGAAGCTGACCTGTAATTTACCAATTGGGCTGGCAAGTCAGGAGTTGGACAAGGCCAAACTACTGTAACTTAACGTTTAACGTACAAGAAAAATAAAAGTTTTAGGGTATCATTTTTTCTTGTACCAATAACACGAGTCTCCAGATCAACCTTTTGTGGCTCATAGTGTCATCACTTGTTGTACCTTTTCTTATACATTCTTCCTGAAGTGTTTTGTTATTGACAGTGGCATATCTTTATTGATCTGATAAATCATGTTATTGCAAATTCATGGCTGACCAGTAGAAACAGCATTATAACAGTAACATAAATAGGGAAGTTGTCTACCTTCAATGAAATGACAGTATTTAAGACTCAAGCTTTTCCATGCAATCATTGATCTTTTCCATGCAATCATTGATGACCAACTTAGCAAACATAAAACAACACAAGTACTTCATAAATATACCTTAATATTCCAGTTGTTATATAATGTTATGTGACTATTTGAAGCATGATTGTACATATACAGTAATAAGTATATTATATTTTCAAAGATATATAACGTTTTAACACTGAATTTTAAAATTCTAAAAGAGTATCCGTTGCATGCAAGTACCGCTCAGTTGTTTATCATGAATGCAGCCTGAATACAAATGTACCACATGGTTGTTCACTTTATTTGCTGATACCCAATAATGTCATGGGTATTGATATGTAGAACTGACTGGAAGTTAAGAAAGTAAAATCACTTTCATTCATACTATCATAAACCATACTGCTGCTGCTGAAAGAAACAGATGGATCAATCAATCAATACACATTTCTCGCCTCTGCAGTAAAGAGAAGCTCGAGGTCTGCTGGAGGCACAGAGGTGACCTTGGACTGCTGTTACTCCACAGACAGGCGGACTGCTGCTGTTAAGATCAGCCTAGGTGTGTGTAGAAACCAATTTACCCAGCTATGCAGCATATTTGCTATATTGAGCCGGAAAGGGCAAGAACACTGGGTAGATTTACAAATGTATGAGCTGTTTCTGCCCATGCAGAGGATTGATGGATGTTAGCAAAATTTACTGGTACAACTTCCCGTGGTAAGCAATCGTTCAAATGTGTCACCTCTCTGTTTGAGTGTGTCTTTCTCTGTTACAGAAAAGGCAATTCCTTTGTGAAATGTGTATCATACTTTGCATTTGAGTGATTTCTAGGATGACTCAAAAGAAAGATTAAATCACATCTACAGCAGTACAGGATAAATTATAAGTTATCTGGATATTATTTCCCAATTTGAGGAATTTTACATTCTCAGTTCTGTTTTGTAGTTCCTCTTGGCAAAATCTTTTCCAGATTTGGTCTACTTTTATCTGTCTTACATGTAGGTGAGTCTGAGAGGAACAGAAGAAAGGAAGAAAAATGAGTCAAACCAAAGTCACATTTCCAGGAAACAGATCAGATGTAACAGGAATCCCCCACTTAGATCTGTCCCTTGTCATGGTGATATTCAATTGAGCCTTAGAAACAAGCTGCACTTTCAGTTTAATGGCCATTTCCATGGTAACCATCTTCACACATGGGAATGTGCTAACCTGGGGCAGTTATGAAGGGGTGCCTTAGAAGATAAGACAATTTGCTGATCCCTTCCATCAGTGAAATCTGGGAAACTATCGTGGGCCTGTCAGATGCTGACATTACTACCATTTGCTTTAGTGCCACTGTGCACTGGGTCCCACAACACATCCCAGCAAGTCGTTAAAGCACCAGGCCCATTTTATGCCATCATGATAAACCACACTCTTGTGCCAAGACAATTCTGTATCCTGTTTCACTACATTTTTGCAATGAATCCAGAAGAGAGTAGGCAATATACCAGGAATCTTTTTTAAGATGTCAGTGCCAAAGTCAAACCATCATTTTATTTCATGTGTTTGAACATGTTGTGCATGCACTTAAATGTGATTCATTCCTCAGATGCTTGACTGCCTTTTCTGCATTTTTAAATCATTATAAACTACATGATTTGAACAATATTAATTCAAAAAGTGCTTTCCTTAAGGTACATGTAGCTCATAAGACAGTACAAGAGACTATTAAGGTGTACTTTTTATGTTAGCCTCTGCCTTGAAAGTGAGAGGTGGTAAGCAGCCATGAATGCCTGAGTGTGGGCCTCATGTAGTTTACAGCTGTAATATCACAATTTTCACAATCACAATCTTATTCTGAACAGGCACATCCACATCAAATGCCAAATTGAATCCGATTATATATGTTCTTTACACTTTACATCGGTTTAGATTACTCAGGTAATACATTGTAACATTGGAAGGTGAACAGAGATTGCAAACAGGGATATACATTTTGTATGGCATAAAAATTTTTTTCATACACTTGGTGATGATCAGGTAGATAGTGTCTGACTTTTGGAAAGACTTTCCATGCTTGCCT
Organism: Branchiostoma floridae x Branchiostoma japonicum; assembly: GCA_013266295.2. Taxonomy (NCBI): domain Eukaryota; kingdom Metazoa; phylum Chordata; class Leptocardii; order Amphioxiformes; family Branchiostomatidae; genus Branchiostoma; species Branchiostoma floridae x Branchiostoma japonicum. The sequence goes on from CM023840.1 coordinate 15,548,017, forward strand.
CGATCCGTACTTTGGTGAGCTTTACAAAATTTTAACCTTTAACCTGTTGTGTCTGTAGGTTTACCCTGCACCTCCCAGGAAGAGTGTATATGTGTAGAAGAGGTGATCCCCACACTTGTACAGGAGTTGTCTGGTCTGCTGTCTGTTTGTGCATTGGAGCTGCAGGATGTCTTGGTTCTTAGAATTTTCTACCTCTCAGAAATGGCAGAGGAGCAGTGGTTGCAGACAGGTGAGGTACATGTATAGAGATGACAATCTTTTTTGTCATGTTACAAACATAAAATAAAACTTTTCTCATGAGTCATGTTCAGTCATTCATGTGAATATTGAACAGGTTGCATTTGGGAGTGCTTGGTTATATGGTTACACTGTTTACCTTATCAGTTGCTACCATTCCGTAACCCCTCTCTCACGCTGACATCTGCTACAAAGTAATTTTCATGCCTGTTTGGCGGAAAATTAAGGGAGCCATAGAGAAATGACTGTTAATTCACCATAATGAAAGTGAAGTTCCAGCACAGTAAGATAAGTTTGAAAATGTGCTATCAAACATAATGAGTTTGCTGCAGGCCTCACTGATCACAAATGTCCAGATAAGGTATGATGGCTGCCAAAGATAATCAATTCTTCCTCACTTTCATGCCTCCATATGTTCTCACTAGTTGGAAGTGATTTCTGTTTCATTTACTTCAAGTGCCATCTCCAGGTGTGCAGAACACTTGATGATGATTAATGCAAAATGTTCCCAAATTGAAGTCATCCAGAATCTGTCCGGCTGTGATATGGAATCTAAAAGATGTGATCTGAACCAATTAAATTATATATAATGAAATGTTAAAAGTGATTTTAATCATCTCAGATGAGCTCCAGTACTAGCTTCATCAGTTGTCATTGCCAAGGGCACACATAACTAACCCTCTCTCATCATATGTTGTACAGTTATGGAAGATGGACTAAACCAGGATGGAAGGGGTGCTCCAGCACTTGCATTTATTCCTGTGAGTGCCTTGGAGCCTGGCCAGATCCTGACAGCTTGTTGTTGGGTGCAGAGACCACTGGAACATTGGACAAGAGAAACTTGAAGGCTAGGACAATCATCTTCTATTCTGTTCTAACACATCAGTATCTTGTTAATATGTTCTAATGTGGTTTGAGATTATGGAACAGACTTATGTTAGTGGAGAGATGGATGATTCCTCAATTAATGAGGAAAGGACAAGAGTTTGATCATCTGCTTCCCAAGTTTTTACTTATCTTTCCTACACACCATATTAACAAGCCCTTGTAGGCAGTGCATTCTTCTTGATAAGTTATCACAACATGGTGTTTGTGGAGAGACCAGGTTGTGACATGAAAGGAAGTCAGGATCAAAAGGCCTAGGGCAAGAGACACAAAGGGAATTAAAAGAGCTTCAAAGGTTGAAACTTTAAAAGTTTACTATCTACTGGATTATTTGTTATGCACCATGACTTCTTTTGATATTTTCAGCTTTTTCATCAATTTGAAAGCATTTACTACTGTAACAAAGACTCCACTTTGATTTTATTTTATTTGATTAAACACTTAATCAAATGTACATCATATTTTGTATGTGTTCCCAATCAAGTTCTGCCTTTAATTTGCAACCAGTAAGTCTGTGGCACAAACTGCAAAATAAATGCACACAGACAAGTAAAAAACTTTAATCAAGTGGAGATCTGTCTTGGATGTACATGTCTTGTGAGTGGGATCCTGAAAGGGTTTAAATATTTATCTTAAGTAGACTCAAATAACACGCTTTCAAAAGAGCATCCACTCCCAAGTTTATTTCAAATAATTTACACAGAAGACAGTAAAAACTAGCAAGAACTGACAAGTAACTGACAAGTATGCAGTACATGTAGGTAGCTATTACAGCTAAACTGACTGCAGAAGCAAGTGGTATGACTGCCAGTAGAAAGCATATGGTTGATTTCTGTAGTCACTTTTCACAAATCAAATTTGCTTGTTGTGGCGACATGCTAGCACAGGTCTCTTCAGACTTTTAAAGCTCACTACTGCACTCAGTTTTCACAGTATTAGACACAGCATACAGCCTGTATAGGTCCCCTCTCCACAGAAAGGAGACCCCAGGCTATGGACATGGGGAACAGCCTATGTTGGTGACTACAAACCCTGAGGTAGAATCAGCCCAAACATCCCTGAGTGGGACCCTTGGACGGATGGCTTGCCTTCTTTTTTTTTTTTTTTTACAACTACCCAGTTCCACCTTAACATCACTCCACAGACCACTCCTTGTTTCTGCAACTATTATCTAAACAATAAAGTCTGCTGTGTTTCTTATTTTAAGTACAGTAACTGTTATATTTTTCTTGTGTTCTTGGTAATTTTTACGGATCTTGGCCTAGGAAGGTGCACATTCACAGCAACAGCATTTCCACCATGAAAGTACTGGTGCTTTGAAGGGGACCTTCCAACAAATGAAGTCACATAATGGGTGACAAAAACTTCATTTGCACATATGTCAAAGCTCCAGAGGTGCTGATAGTACGTAACAAAACATCACCTGTAGCTACACCAATAAAAAACACAACCTCACACTCCAAACAATAAATTAAAAGACAGGGCGTTCAATATACACCCACAAAAGTGCCCTTACTACAATTTATATCAAATCTTAATCAATTAGACAACTTGTGAAGCCTTCCTCTAATATCTTGAAGACAGTGACAAAATCCTAATTACTACATCGATGATTAGACTACACATGCATGCATTATGTACAGTTGTGAGGACTATTGTTATGACCCTACATCATTTACAAACAACTTGAAACAAATACTGTAATATCCATGCTTCCACAATGTCCTGGCCATCACACCAGTCTATTGCCACCTTCCTTCAAGTGCCTACATGCAGACAAAGATATTGCTTCTAATCTATATCATGATTAGTGGTCACCATTCCTCCGAAAGGGAATTCTCTTATATTCACGTTTTCCTCTCTAGTAATTAATGTTAGCTCATTTCTGTTGTAAAATCTGTACAAACATGATTGACTCACGCTGATTTTGGAGCAGATGTGATAATGGTGGAAGAGTCATGCTTACCAAAAACTGATAAGTATAGTCACAACTCACAAGACAGACATTTCTTTACACTTACACATGCAAACCATGTATGTGTAGAGCAAAGAGAAAATTTTGGAGACAATTGTTTATAGTACAGAGGATAAATAGTGCATTAACTTGAGCTGACAACGGCCTTACTATAGCATGGTTCTGAATGAAGGGATGGCGTTCAAATTGCACAGATATAAAAGGGTGGCAAGTGTTGCATTAACTGTTCTTATTCAACTTCTATAGACTTGCAGACATGTAGTATGTAGTAATATTTGTGTATTCCATTTTTGTTGTTAAAAATCCACAGTTCTTGGTTGGACAATAGTTGATTCTGCAGGTATTGTCATAAGCTGTCGTTTACCAATATATTTTGTCACACATTGCTTAATGTTTACTTAATAAATATACTCTATTGTATTTTCATTACAAATTGCCAGCTATTCTATTGCTCTACACTCTAGATATCTCTCAAAGCATCAACTTGAAAACGCATCCTATCTACAATCATTTCCAAAAACCTAGACAACGAGCAAATTATGTAAATACTACTTGACTCTTATCAGCCTAACTCTCCAGCAACCAAGAAAGCTTGGTTAGAAATTTCCATTGAGTATATTTCAGGATATTAATATCTTATTTCTATTGTTAAAATCTTACACATTACCTCTTTTGTTGCATACAGTTTCCTAACCACAGAGAAAGCATTACCTGTCACACAGAGCTGCATGGTGTCTACATAAGCTTGCCCCTCCCAAGAATGACAAAATCCTTCCAAGCTCAACCTGAAACTTGACTTTTTGTCTCAAACTTGAGATAAGTTACATGACTGAAAGCATTCTGATAGGATCGATACAACCTTTTTGTTGCAACTGCCACAGCCAGGGTCTGGCAGCGCTGCATGACAACTACAAATGAAAGCTAGCAAATGCAGTGTGCATGATCCATTTTCTTCTTACTTGTTGCCATTTTTTTACACTTTTATACTTTATATTTATATTTACTATTATTGGAAATCAATAGATCTGCTAACTGGTATGAATTAAGGTCTCAAATGATAATGTGGGTCTAGATCTCTATGCATATTTTACAGAAATGATGACATGACTGAAGGGCAGAACAATCTGGCTAGTGTGTAGAAGCTGTAGAAGTTGACCCACTGCATTGTCTGTGGTAGTAGAATTGGTCCTCAGTTGTTTACATGGGGGCGGCACTAGGCTGCCAGCCAGGTAGTGTTCATGTACTGTTCTGAGAAGGTGGAGTCATCCAACACACACTCAGGCAGGGAAGCTGATCTCATTGCATGTGGTGTCATGTAGCTAAGTTCCATTCATATTTAGTAAAGATAAACCTCACTATTCTTCCACTATTCGTGCTTAAAATTTTGCTTATACCTAACACCTTGAAATGATTTGGCTCCATGCATAGCACCTGTCTTCTCCTCTGTAGGTATAGAAAAGTCAAGTTTCAGCTTAAGCTTCTTGTGTTAAGAAATTGTTAGAAAAGCCCTTATCTACACTCTCTGCAATGAGACCTATCCATCCCACAAATCCTTGTGGTACATCTGCCTTGTTGTGAGGGCCAGTGTGCTGTTTTCCAAGAGTGATGGTGAACAGCTAGAGCTCCTGCACTACCCTCAACAGCACAGTTAAATAGATCCCACAGTTTACTGATGGTAACATCATATCCTTCAGTGTATCAATAAGACCTTACATTCCACCTTTTGGTTTTATTAGGAGCTTAGAAACCTGGGATGTAGCAATAGCTCTGGAAAGCAGAGATGACTACATAGCAAATCCACATACCAACTAACAACAGTGTGGTTGGGAGCTTAAACTTGGGGTTTCCTCCAAGCTCGCCACCGACAATAGGTAGCCGGCGAAGCATCAATACTGTAATGGTTACAATAGCAAAGATGAAGAAAAGGGTGACAGCAAAGCCCAATGTTCCTGGATTTACCTCAAAGACCTCCCCTTCAACTGCATGTTTGATGGCAGCTATGGACCAAGCAACCCCAATGCCCAGGAACACATTGACAGCATTACTGCCTGTCACATTACCCACAGAGGCATCAGCATACTTGTCTTGGACTGCGGCCACCTTGCTGGCAAAGGTATCTGGAAAGATCAAAAGAGACTGTCAGTGCTAAGTTCAAACTGAAGGGGTTGACTGCTCTATGACTGTACTAATACAACAATTTTATATATACATGTACAACTACATGTATACTCTGCTGTAACATTGTACTGTTTAAACAGTTAAACACAGTCTAATGTTCTTGACCCATAGTACATGAAGAAGTCTTGACATTGTGAGAGAAATGATCAAGACATCTTTAACAGTAATATTTGCATAATACCTACACGTAGTAATACAATGTATCTGCAATGTAGGGAATATATACTGTATTAACAGTTACAGTAATGAGGACTAACCTGGCACACTAGTCCCAAGGGCCACAAAGGAGATGGCAGTGACAGCGTCCTTGAGACCAACTGTGCAGCCAAATCCAGAAGCCAAGTCACCAATCAATCCAGTCAAGATACCAATCCAGATGATAGACACGATGAAGCATGCCCATCCACCCCAGTAATCAGTGGGTGGCACAAAGGCAAACAGCACCTTCCAGAACAGGGTTAGGAAGTGCATGACGTAGTCAGAGCAGGAGGGCAACTTCTCCTCACCCTCCTCGCCCTCCTCACCTTCCTCATCATCATCATCACCTGGGAAAAAGACAAAAGCAATTCCTTGCAGACATGCTTCAGAGAGGTGCATCTCATCATCAGTATAGGTGGTGGTCCAGTATAGCTGCTCATCCAGTATGTGATGGGGGAAATGTTCTTTATTATCAGTTCCAAGAATGTACTGTACAACACAATACTCAAGTTGGATGTAACCAAACTTGTAACCTGTTTGGGCTCAGGTTCCAACCAAAATCCTTATCAATGATATGGTGTATAGCTAGAAATATTCATGGGCAGTGACTCTCTTTTTGTGATTTTAATTTTTGTGCTTTCATAACACCACATTTCAGCATCTGCCCAGTTCACCAGTACTGGGTATGTCATAATAGCTTTAGAAGTAGTTAAAATCAAAATGGAAGAAATAGTAGGCTATAAACAATGCCATGTTTCAAGCATAGGCACATGGTGGGGCACAAAAGTGAAGAATGGAGAAATCTTTCATTGTGACAAAACAGTGATATTTTTACCTTCCTAGTACAGTGGCCATGCATCCATACATGATACATACATGTGAGTGTGACCCCAAATCATGTCCATCATAGGATGGATTTTGTTCAATGTCTCAGGAAAGATAGATGTTTGAGTCATCATCAATGGTATCTTATGATGAAGAATAGTGTCATTAATAACTATATAGGTAGAAACAATCAATAATAAAGGGGCACATTAATGTTGGCATTCAAAAGGGGAAACATGGCATTCAAAAGGGGAAACTAGTGGCTTTAGAAGCAAAGGAAACCAGGAAATTGTAGCTGCATGTACATCTCTTAGTGGTGTAATGTAAACACATTGAAAAGACAGTGACAATGACTAAAAACCTTCAAGTTTATCAATTTAACAACTCTACAGACAAGGCATTTGAACATGCAACATCACAGACCGAGACCATATTACTTGAGTCTATATAACACACAATTGGGTCACCAAGGTGTCTAATTTCCTACAAATCCAACACAAGTAACACCCAATTCCTATGGTGTACTGTAAGCTCATGCCCAACAACATCAAAGAAGAGTGAAGGGAGGCCACAGTGTTCTGTGCAAGGCAGTTGGGGATCTGGCTAAGTGCTGGGGATCTAGCTAAGTGCTGAATTATGTCTACAGTGCAACATGTACAACATAAAGATGGGAGTGACAGAATTACCTTCCTCCTCTGTTTAATGGAATGACAATGGTAATCAGTGGGAGTCATCATATGGAAGCATCAAAATCATATGAAAGAGAAGAAAAAAGGCATGCAAAGAAGTGGTTAGGAAGAAAATGGTGCCAGAAAGAGAATGATAAACAAGTGAGACATCAACTTTGAAGCTGTATTTGATGTTAGGTAGGGGAACAGGCCAACATTCCATTTTTTCTTTAAACTGGAATGATTCATGACCATTAACATGAAACAGTTAGTACCCCTCCTACAAAGTACAGCTTAGGAAATGCTGCAGACATAAGCACAGATTACAAGGGCTAGGGTGGCTGGAGCACATCACTTAGGCCAGTCGTCCTATCTCTGAAGTTGTAATTTCACAGTTTTAAAATTCACTTTATCCTACTTACCATGCCATCACATGCAAGTAGGTTGTGAAATTATTCCACAGTTTCATGATTGTATAGCTTATAGCTTTTGGTATATATTGAATTACCTGAATTTTTTTTCTACCAAATAACATCCTGACCAAACTCTGGCAACCCATTCTGAAGTATAAAATGTCTCTGAGTATCTTTGTAGCCTGGGTACCATCCTCCATAGTTTTTGCCGCTGACCCAAAGGTCGCTAGCCACCGTGGTGGCTAGCGACCTTTGGGAGCGGCAAAAACTACGGAGGATGGTACCCAGGCTAGTATCTTTGACAATGTACAATTTATTTAGCTAATGTTTTGCAGCATGTCCTTCTGGAGGTTCTCACTTGTTTTCTGTTGACAAGACGATAACATAAAGCAAAGCCAAATCAACAGCTGATGAGAAATTTGCTGTCAGAGCGTAAGCCTGTAACAGTTGAATGTTCTTTTAATTGTAATTCAATTTTGATCTCTATACCACTTTTGTACAGAAATTGAATGACATTTTACAATATGAGGATATGATTTGGTAAATGTATCTTCCATAATTATGATAATACATTTTGTTGTAGCCTGAGTACCATGCTGGGTGGTTTATGTCCACTGTCCTATATTCACTAGCCAACTAGGTTGGTACCCAGCACCTACAGGAGCAAACATGAACTCACCAGGATGGTACCCAGTCTACATTCATTGATCTTTAGACGAAAATACAAAACATTGATGGAGTCAGAGAGAATAATAACTAAGATCACTACAATCTCAAACAGAATACACTGGTCAACATGATTTCTGAATACAGTCAAATGAGCAATTGACCAAAGGTTTTAATTCTTCAGATAATACAAACAAATGAAAAGATTTCTTTATATATTACACAAGAAATATCAATCCCAAAAATTCATCCAGAAGTCATGTCGTTTGTTCCAAGACTTGGAAAGCACAAGTTCAAATTATAAAACAGCACAAAACTCAACACAAGAAAAGGAGAGTTGAGGTGAGAGACAGGGATAACTAGCCACAGAATAAAATTCAAGGAGGTTGCTACATGCCTTCGTTGCACCCTTGACAGGTAAAATCTGTATAGAAACCGCACATGCAATGTTGTTAGGGAGTTGCTGTTAGGGAAATGTTAGCACAATCTGTACCACAAAGAAGAAATCTTATTTTTTTCATAACTTTCTATCAGAAAAATATGTCTTTAATGCTGAATGTTTATGATTGTGAGTATCCAAGATATGCCAGACTAGTTAAACATTTCAGACTGGAGGGAGGAGCAGAAAATTGTCAATTGGTCCACTTTTGGATTATTTCAGAAAATACATGTATGCCTTACGAGTGTGAGGAAGCTTCTGTCTCACAGGGAAACTCTATGTCCAGGTTTGCAGTTTAAATGGCCTAGCAAAGACCAATTATGACTCACTTAGTAAATAACCTTATAAATAGGTCATCATCTAAACACTCAGACAAAAGGGCTCATAATTATGATTGTGATCATGATTGATTCTTATGTTTTCATTTATTCACTCCAGACAGTGTTTGTTTCGGAATCTGTCTGTACAACTGAAATCTTACCTTTGCACAATCATTGTAAACTTTTAGCATTAAGACATATTTTACAACAGAAATCTTTGAAGAAAAACAGAGATTTTTTCCATGTGGGCCAGAGTGTACACTCACCACCTAACTTGCTCAACAAATGGTGCATTGTAAATCTACAGTATATGATCTGTTAGTCTGGTGCAGACCACACAACAGACACACTTTGGAAAGGCATCAAGGCAATCCTACATTGCCAGTTTTATCCAAGCATTATCTGTAACTCACGGCAGTGCAGATTAAAGCTGATACATTCTTTCCATAGGTGTCAACCACAGAGAGCAAGAATTACTACTGCATCAGAGAAATTCTTTTATGTTGAGACAAATGCACAGTATTGTCAGTCAATGATGTTTTCTGTGCAATGAAAAAGCATGGTTGGCTGTCTTATATTATATATTAGGGGTTTTTTACGCCCAAGATATCCAACATCAGAATGATAATCACTTGGAATTCATTGAAGTGTTTTCAAAACTTTTCAAGTCAAAAGATTTTTTGCAGAAAAACAAACTAGAGATCTGTTGTACCCTGTGGCTCACACGTCAAGTGTTAGTGTCAGAAGCACACAGCTTTTCTACATTATATTACTAATTCTACATCACTAGGTTAGGACACTACTCATCAGAAGCAATGTGAAATGGGTTACCTTCCCCTATGCGTATTCAATGGTAATCAGCAAAAATGGTCACCAGACAGGGCAAAATAATATGGAAGAGAAAGGAAGCACAATGACAAAATGTTAAGATTAATGGTTGCGATCACATTGGTGATTGGCAACAGATGGCATCTGAAGGGAGTGTTAAGAGTCCATACTGACAGCATTAAAGCCATGGCTACATGGGAAACTGAGTGTTCATTGATGGTCTTTTACTGAGGCAGTTGAATTGTAGCTGCAGGCAACAGAAGATTTATGACTTCAATCAGACTTTTTGCACTTGTTCCTTCAGAAAGGCTCAGCGGAGTTGATGACATTGCGAATAGCTGCAGTCAGCATATCATGAAGCAGCTTTAGATAAATTCCACTGCCACCTGTAATGGCCACTTCTGATAGGAAGCTGGCATTTGGAGATGACTACAACTAGGTCTTTTTTGCCATCAATACTCTACTCTCCTAAAATTAGATGGATTTCTGACAGATATGTTTTTTCTTTTTTCTTTTTTGCAGAAATTTGTTTCAGATGAAAACACAGAAACTGGATGTGTACTTTACGTATTATGGTATAAACACTTGCAAATGTATCTTAAGGACAGTTTCATATGTTGCCTTGGGTTGTTAAAGACGATGTATGTCAGTCCTTAATGGAACTGGACTCCTTTCACTCCCTTAGGTTTCAGATGGAATAGAACATAATGACAGTCATGGTGAAAATCAACACATATCACATATCTTAGAAAAAAAATGAATGCATAGAAGAACATGTATATGACACAATACACCTGATACACAAAACATTGCCTGTGTTGTAATATTACCTAGATTGGTCACCATAATGTAATGTGGTCTAGAACATAATTTCAAGGAACAGATCCAACTACATTTTGACTTCTCAAGGCAGCTTCATATTTATCTTAAGAGCTTTAAATATATATATACAGTGTAGCTGTAGTGATTTGTGATCAACCACATAAAATGATTACCGGTATCATACTTTGCAGGGAATTACTAGGATAGATATGATGATCCTTTCCAATTTAGCTGGTAGGACAATTTACTAACTATACACCTTGCATATTCCTTTGACAAGAGAGTGATTGCTGCAGAATTACCTGTAATTTTTTTATGGTCGTCCATATCAGGAAGTCAACCACAGTTTTGCATTTTAGGGCTACAACATTGAGACCTTTGCAGCATAATTCTTTAATGAAAGAAGTCCAGGTGTTTTGGTCCATAAGATTAGATATAAATACACTGCATTAGTTCATGAGTGAAGAATCTGGAGGCTCAAGGTCACATTTATTTGACTTTGGAGGAAGAAAATGTGTTATTAACAGTATTATTGCTTTGATGAATGGCTGCTAATTACCAAAGGTCAAATCAGTAACAGTATTACCATGGTTAAGCTTGCTGAGTGTGCGTTGTCTTCTAGTCATGTGGAGAGACAACTACCAAAAGCTCTTAGATTCATTATTTATAGTTCCTTCATTTTTTACTACTGACAGGAGATGATACAACATTGGATTGTGAAATTGGTAATAAATCCATGACAAAACAAACTAGTATGGGGAAATCATTTCCCGCCAATTTTCTAAATTATGACAACTACATAGTCAAATTCCCCCCTGTAATGTTTTGGAGGGCACACTTTGTATTCCACTGTTGGTTAGTGTTCTGTTATGTATACGTGGGACCACTTTCTGTAGATAATGGGAGTTACAAGTATGCATAATATTATTATTATTGAACAGTTTTATCTAGAAAGTTAGGAAACTAGGTCAGAGCCTTGATGGCATCAGAGTTGGCAATCCATTGGGATTCCAAATCTTATCTGAATCATACACCAGCCTTTTAGTTTCTGGTAGAAAGACAAGAATTTCAGAAAATTGAGTGGAAGAGATTAGGGGTTGTCAAGCACGTCAAGAATGATGCATGATGTAATCAAGGACCTTGATGTAATGTATTATCCCTCCCAGAAAATAACAAAAGCGTTTTTGCATGCAGTTTGAGTATGCCATTTACAACAAGGCTTAAATGTTAAATGTCTCGTTTCGTTCTTTGACATTTGCCATTCTGAAAACTTAGAGATGGTAACTACAGTTATTAATATCACTTAGGGATGATAACTACAGTTATTTCTTGATTGTGTGTAGCATGAATGCGGTTATACAGTTTATGCATTGAACATCAAACATGCCTTTTGTAGCTCTGAGATGTTACAAGTGGTATTTTAATTCTAGTTTTCGATTCAGCTGTGAAACAACATCAAAAACCCCAACTTCTGATGTCCTGTTGTTGTACCCATTTCACAGTTTTAGTGTCAATGACAGATTAGCACTTCCTAAGGAGTGCCAGCATTGGTCAATCCAAATGGATCATTGTTGCAACAAAACTGATGACTGTTTTGGGAAATTGCCAGTTACTTGAAATTTCATGGACACAAGACACAAATTCCCCAAGGCTGCTAAATATACTTTTAAGGGATGATATTTGCATGATTTTGAACTTGTGAGATTCTGTTATGCAATGATGTGGTGTTAACACTATTGATTACTTGATAGTCTGCCATGCCTTCAAGATATGTCCAGAATAAATAATGCAGGAGCCAAGTGGAATATATAACTGTTAATATATATATAATATGTACTTCCAATTCAAAAGCATTTTCTGACTTGACCAATCTAGAAAAATGGCATGACACCCATGGCCAGACAGAGGAAATTTCAAATTTCAATATAAATCATAAATCTGTTATTACAGAATAGGGTTCTGATGAAAATGTACAAGTTATTCATTAAGACTATACCTCCACAGCAGATTCTCAAAAAATTGGTTTACCAGTAGCAAGTAGAGACTGTAATTCTGTCCAAAAGTTATTGTCTTATATATAGTTAGTTAGTTATGTATGAATATGGAATTGCCACGACCATTCTTGTCATGGAATATGCAAGTGTTGTGGTGCCAATGTCAGAGAAGAAGAAATGAGGTCACAATGCACAACCTCCAACATTTTGTGAATAAACAGACTGCTTCAAAATGTATTTATATCTAATTTGATATTTCTTGTGTGATTTTAAACTAGTCAACAATACCAACTTCCCACATAGTCTGCAACCCTGATACAAACCTGCTAACCCACAAGCAACACCACTTACTTTCTGCATGCAAGCCTCTATTGTATAACTTAATGATCATAACTCTAGCATTTGCTTGGTTCCAGCAACACCAGGTCCTATATACTTCAGCTGCCTCCAAAGTGAGGCCATTACAGAGTAGAAATCGCCCTTATAGGACTCATATTCCATGAATCTTATTACCTACTGTTGAATGGTGACTGTAATAGCAGCCTCAACCCATGTTTGGCCAATAAGTATTGGGGATTTGCCATTTAATAACTTTGCAGGCTCTGGAGGATGGCTATTATTCTTCCCAACTGATGGTTATGGAACAAAGTTAATTGTCTGGTACAGAAATAAAAGACTGGAAGGGAAAATGACATTCAGACAGACAATTCTCCAGAGCACCCCAAAATTTTGAATGGCTTGCACTCTTGATTCCTCCCTTTTCTGCCATTGATAAAAATCGATCAGAGTGAGGTATATAATAGTGCACCTGCTGAAACGGTGACAGCCTCCACAAACTGCTCCCTCCATGAGGAGGTACCAACCACCAGGGCAAGGTTTGTCTTCTTCATCAGTTTGTCCATGGCATTCTGGAAACACAAACAGTTGAAGCTGTTACTCATCAATGTTGTATAAATACATTCATGACAGATGTTACATGACAGAAAAGTTCAAAATGTTTGGACTTGCTGAATAATCTTGATATACTGTATTACTATTATTAGGAGCATCTCTACAGAATTTTGCAAAAGACTAATTTTTTCTAAAAATACATGTTTGTCACATTTAACTGTGGAAATTGCTATCAACCTTCCGATGTCTTGTCAAGATTCAGTGGTATTACAAAATTGGGTGAAGATGTACTGATGGGACAGATTATAAATTTGAATTGCACAGCCAGCCAAGTACAAAAGGTGCCTCCCAGTCTCCCTAATCAAAATTCAAGAACATTCTTGAGTTGTACACTGAGATATTGATATTATGAATTCGGCTGTATGAATTATCATAATGCATCCCCTTTGTAGGAAAACCTTAAAGAGTTACCTACTGATGGAGATCTGCACTTTTTCTACCTCGGGCTACCTCAATATAATCATCTAAGGTGTAATGTAGGTCTCTGTCTTTTAAGGCCATTTTCCAGTCCAAAGACCTAGCAATCCACTATACTGCCAACAAACCCACATTGACGTCAGTGTCTGCCTTTTAGCACACCAACATTACCCATGCAATCAGCTTCTGGGGCTTAGTGGCTTCACATGTACAGTAGAGAGAGGGTCACAGCAAGAATATGTACGTCACACATATGTATTTCTGTAAGCACTGATAGCTGATTCTGGGCATCACAAAAGCGTGCCTGTTGGATATAACTGAGATCAAGCTCTGGAGGAATAATGGAAGAGTGGAAGGACCTTCTAATGGAAAGTTACTTAAAACCACATGAAAGGTGACTTTAGCAAGGTGATATGTACAGCTGGAAGGAAAGTTGCCAGCAGCCCTTAGTTCACTAGATGTCTGAAAGTCAATGTGGCTCTGTGCCACATTCATTGGTTATCAATACTGCTGCTGTTCATCTTGATGATTAACAATGATGGATCAACATTTATCAGTAATTGAAGACAGAGCCTTTTAATTGGTAGTGATAAGCCGATTGTCTGACAAAGGTTGGATCAATGGTTCATAAACCTGCGGGTTGTGTGTGTACCCAGGCTTTCCACTGAAACATGACTGGTGTTTAGAAACCTGAAATTTCTCGAAAAGCATTTATTTCAGCATTGGGACATCAATCAAAATGTTATAACTCAAACACAACCTCATTTTTCACTTGGACTTTAATCTTCAAGGCTGACATTATACCCAATACCAGAAGATGACAAGCTTGTCTGAAATTGAATCTTAGGAAGGCTGAGTTTTTGGCAATGATAAAATTGAAAAACTGCTGGCAGGTGATTCCCAGTCTTTCATCCTGAACACCTTATTAGGAATGCACCTTACATGAATCCAGTAGAAATACATGTATGCAGATTTAAGTGCTAACAAGTGGTTTTGGAATTGATGGAAATAGAGGGGAAATGTATTTTTTAGTGCTATGAGAAAATCAATCAGGCTGCCATATAGCAGTGACAGACAGTGTTGGAAAGGTTAATAAAAAGTAGTCCATGACTACATACATGTAGGTCAGGGGTTGCAAAGATATTAAGAAGTTAAGGAATTGTTGTTGAAATGGTAAACTATTTTTTCTTTGCATAGCAACTTTGACAAATTCAAAGTTCATACACTCAGAATCATCTAAAACAGTGGTTTTCTGGGCATTTTGGAACATATTTGTGTATCTATGATTTTCAGCTTGTTTGATAAGGCCAGAACAGGCAGGTACAGTCCTTGTGCATTAGTTTTGTGCATTACTAATAGTTTGGAAACCCTGCATTTCCTTTGTGATACATTTGTATCTCATTCTGATGGAGTAACCTTGTCACCCATTTTATTATTTCTTTCTACTTTTTTATCTTAAAGGTTCCAGTAGTGTAACCTGAAATGTCAGAAGCAAAAATTTCTAACACATTGCATAATATCAGCTGTCAGAACTCTCCCACTGTTTTACTTGAATATATATGTATTAAAATAGCTACAAAATTATGCAGAATCCTCAAGAACATCCAACTCTAAACAGTTCTTTAGGCAAGACCCCCATGATACTGTCAATAACTACACAGCTCCTTAGAGTGGTGAGTGGTAACGCCGGCCTATCTGTCATGTTGGTAGTTTAGACCCTCTTGTAGCCTACAGCTCTGCTATCATCACAGTGACGTGAGTGGGAGTTTCTACAGTCAGGAACCAATCAGCAGATCACAGCCACAGCCTTCTGTTATGTACCGATAAGGAAACTTGGTGGTAACAGGAATAAACATGATGGGCACTTGAATAAGTGGCGCCTCCTCCACAGTGGTAAAATACTGCACTAGAGCTACAACTACACGGACCTTGAACGATATTATTTCCCCAAACTTTACATATACAATTAGATTGCATGTTTTACTTTGAATTGCACATACTTTTTACCCCACTTCAATGTCAAAGACTTGCTACCTGTATTTGCTTTGGAGGAATCTGCATTTTTGCAAGATTGCCAAAATTAGGTAGTACTTTGTTTATCAACAAATGTTGGACCTACATGATTTTGTAACACATTCAAAGGAGCCCTGCCATTTTAACTTACAAACTTTAATTTGTTATCTTTACATCCCTCAAGGAAATGATCATGTTCTGTTGAAACTTGAAAGAATACTGGGTGCTGATGGAGTCACTTCCAACTATGTGTGCTATTATCATCTAAAACATGATCATTGCATTCTAACATGCTACACACACAACTGTTTGGAGCATACCTGACTCTGTGCAGATATGACATCATTACCTAAGGTTCCCCAGACAACAGTACTCAGCCTGTTTACACAACTGTTTCCTGACTGTGACATCATTGTGTAGTGTCAGCCATGTATGACTCCCCAAAGTCTAGGTAGGATACATGCTTGTGATCATGACTGCAGGAATGAAAGAACAGCAAGCACCTGTTTCTTCAGTCAACACTATCGACATGAAAGGAATGCTTTTTCTGGGTACTAGTAGATAAAAAAAAACTTTGTAGGTGCTATTGCTACCATGTTTTTTTTCTTATACTAGTATTTCAATTTAAGTTGCCAGGGATTTGGCACAGTGTTCAATGATAGATGACAAACATTCAGCAGTACATCCAATGAATCTCTTTCAACCTGATGAGGAACAATGCACACCTTTGTGATACCTATTGGCATTTAAACATTTTCATTGTATTCTTTCAACAATAAGCTGTTTGTTGTTTTTATTGGAGAAGACATCAATAGGTCAAAACTAAATGCTTCACTGTCCAAGAGGAGAATCCTCACTAAAGCTGAACTTTAAAATCTTGACAATAAGCAACCTGTTAAGGAAACGACCTGACATTAGTTTTCTCTGTAGAGCTGAGAAAATGTCATGAGATTGTGCTGTTATGGAGGCTTAATTACAAATCCTCATACAAAGAAAACCTATCCATTATCAGGACTGCATAGTTCATTTGGGCTTCCTCATGTATCTCAAGCTGAAATAACAACATGTTTTCAGTTTATTTTGCATTCCCTGCCTCAGTTTGGTACCATTGGTTCTGTTATGTAAGTGTAAAGCATTAGCCTCTCAAGTTCACCCCAATTTCTGTAAGCACATAGTTGCTAAGGAATCTATATGCAATGCACGTAAGGCATTTGCACAGTTTTGCAAACTCTATCCAACTACAATCATGTACTTCTAAAATCCATTTGGTAGATGTATGGATATTGTGATAAATGTTCAGTATGCTGCAGATGATAAGGGATATGTGAGTTGAAGTGATGTTGAAGATATGAAGTGAGCTAGATGTACATTTCAACATGGCAGCTATCTTGTTGTTACCCATATAAAGCTGTGATATCTAAATAATAACATCATAAAGATGCTTCATGATTCTTTGTCCTTCAGTTCCCCAGAATCCCACTCCTCAGTCAGCAAGGATGGCATGTGGGTGTGGATGGCACTACATGAAAATTTCTAGTACTTAGATTAAAATAGACATCTTCATGAAGACGTGAAACACGTGAGATGTTTCTTCATACAAGGACATATTGTCATGGTACTAACCTTGAACTCGTAGCTCTCAATGATCTTGAGTTCAACCTTCTTGTGTTCGCCCAGTTGTGGCCTGCCCAGCCATTTGATGCGCTCCTCCTCGGTCATCTCCTCCACTGGCTTGGTTGGTTCCTCTACTTCCTCTTCTTCTTCCTCTCCCCCTTCTGTCAACACAACATATTTCACATACTTAACCTCTCCATCTAACAGCATTTCACAAAATTGAGCTAAGTTAAGAGTTGTCACCTGGCTTTAACTTGTACAGTGTAGCCCTGATTTCTATTAGAAGAAAAATACATAATTCATTTTTCCTGACTGTTGCTGAAACATTTGTTGGTCTCATTTCTTGATTTTGTATGCTGAGTGCATCACGCTTCTGTCTTTATCAACCAACCTTCATTAGGGACTTTCACTTAGTGTCCATTCCTCTTCCTTAACACCAGTTGGCATAATGTAGTTTAGAAAATGAGATCAAATTCCAACATCTTAACTGCTAAATGAATGAAACTCTCTTTTTTGGGGTTCATATGGGAACTGGGTACAAAAGTAATCTCATCCCAGGAAAATAGTTGAAAACGCTATCTAACAACAGCAAGTCAGAAAGCCTATTCTTGACATTTTTAGTTAATGGAATTTCCCAGCCCAGGCTACAATACTTTTTTGAGTGTACTGTTGAGCATAACATATCCTCATACTATTGGCCAGAACAATAGCCACTGTCTTCTCCTTGGTGCTGAAATACTATCTACTGAAAACAAGCAAGGCATGCATCATCAGCATTTCATTACATGATCTGAAGACTTAAGAGCCTGATAGATGAAAAATGGTATTATGCATATGAAAAGACATACTAAGGTACTGAATACATCACTAAATTTACTTGACACTCCACAGACAATTTGTTGATTAAAAAAATATGCATTTGACAAACCAGAGTTGAACAGCACTTTTTCTTGACTTTGTATTGGATAGAATGACTGGTATTGTTGATCAATATGTCTAGTAAAGACTTCATTAAGATAATGACAACTGAGGGTACCCCTGGGTCATGTTCTCTAGTCTAGAAGCCTGGAGGAACCTTGACATAATGAGATCCTGGCACAGGAAGCCAAGGGGTACATCACCTCTTATCCTCTTGGCATGCCCACATCTACACCCAAAAGTCTTAATCCAGTTAAGATTACAAAATGGTTCTCAGAGTCAGGCTACCATTTCTCTTGGCACTATACCAATGTAAGAAACTTTGTGTCAATTTCAGCATGGAAATATTTGCCTTTTGTATGCAATTTTCTAGTAAACTCTAGTAAACTTAATTTCAGTCAAAATTGTTCTATCCAAGTTTTACCTAGGGATATGAAAAATGTTGCCTCACTGCTCATTAAGACAACTGTATGACAGACCTAATATCACAAATGTAGTGCTCTGGGATCAAAGTTCCCAGTTGAAAGTTGCAACACATATTGGACAACAAATTTTCTTTAGAACGGAATTGCCTTCTATTTCATTGGCTATGGTTAGTGCCTATAGTGATGTGGACCACGATTGACTTTAGGCTTCAAAGCCTTCTCACGAATAAGGACATAAGTAGAGCTTTGTAGCAAACTCAACCTACAAGTATAAAAAGCATGATGTTGTTCTTTTTCCATTTTAGACTTCTTCATACATCAAAATAACTTTCACCATAACTTGGCCTAAGGCTTACATTGCTTGGAAAGTGGCATGATCCAATTAAAGTGCCAGATACCAATATTGGATTACAGAAAAACTGAATACAAATGACAGCCTTACCTTCTCCTTCTGGCTTGACCTTGTAGGGCTCACCAAGCTCAACAAAGAAGTTCTCATCCTTCTCATATTCCTCGTCATCAATGATGACAATGTCGATGTGCTTTCTGCATGGAAAATGGAAACAGTGTAAATGTAACATTTATGGACTGAAGATCCTACAGCATTTTTATTAGACTTTTATTGGGTAACACAAGCAGGTGATTTATACCTGTCCCAGATATCTTATGGCATGGCTTGATGACAGCATTATGGCTACATAAAGATGATCATTATCATACTCAAAAGGCATTAGATTTTCTGAAGCAGCCTGTTAATGGTATTTTGATGTATTCATACCCAGTTACATCGAATTAGATTTCAAGGCACGTAAAGTCATGTTGCAGGAATAATCTCAAGCCACATGAAGATGTTAATGGATGCTAGCCAAACAACAAACCTGCAAACATCTTATACCATCCTACCATACAAACCTTTATTGTCTACTAGCTCTAAACCAGCTATAAAATGGCCCACAAGGTATAGATCACATCAATCCAGGAATCAACTATTGCATTAGGACAGAACACAGACATACTGTGTGTCAGACCTCTATCTTGTGCTTTGATAAGGATTCATATCTTTTATTGCCAGAGAGGCTTTAGTTAGACACAGTTAGAACATATAAAGAAAAGATGCCATCTTGAACTATTACAGACACATGATTTATGTCTTGCAAGGTTTTGGCAGACCTGACATTTAAGCACCATTGCTGAGAGTGGCAGGCTAAGTGTCACAACCCATCTCCACCAGCATCAACCCCAGCATTACTCCAGTGTCCTATTTCTATTAATATTTGCAGGGTGCAGGAAAGCCATTACAGATTTCCAATTGCATCCCGAATGACAATTATGCAGGGTAGCCTTACATCTCTGCTAGCTTCTATAGTGAGCTCCACAAATCAACTCTTGTCAAACCAGGAGAACATCAAATCAAATCCAATGTATGACTTCAAACACTTTTGTCTCCTCCTGTAATCCATATGAGGACACTTCAGGAGTATAATTCATTGGACTTAACAAAATGTCACAAAAATTGTCTCAAAAACTGCAAGAGCATGTACTATATCAGAAAGTAGGATCTGATGGAAATACAGCATAAAGAATAACTAGAACAGAGTGCCCTGTGCGCATGCCATGATAATAATACTACATTAGCTTGACTACAACTGCAGTGCACCAGGGCATAAAATTGAGGGAAGCTGGGAGGGCCTACCCTCTGATGCCAACTGAGGCACAACATGCCAGTATAATCTGAGAGGCCCTCAGGGTCTTTCTCCTCATCTCTCCAGTTTGTCTCATCCCATTCTGAAGTACTCAACATTGCTGCAATAACTCTTTGATAATGTTGGTACCAAATGTATCAATAAAAGTATGACAACTAGGTTCCATACCCTGTTTGAATTCAGCAATAATGTTATTGTAAATGTTTACTTTCAGGAAAAACAAGAGTTTCAGGTAACACTGTCAAGAGATTTTCATGGCCCGAGAATTATTTGCATTCATGACACGTCTTTCCCAATCAAGTTTTTTTTTATCACCGACAATCGATTTTCTCAAGATAGGATTTCTGCTTGCTGGCTCGCTGTACACTGGTAGCCAATGACTCTGCCCTGCCTCTCAGGAAGGGACCAGTGTCACAGGTGGAAAGAAGCCACATAAAACAACCGTAGATTAACCTGATGACCCTAACAAACTATGATTGATACACTTTGCTACAAGAGCTGAAGTATCCATTTTATAGGTCCTTTTACATTCTAACCACAGAATCTACTGATACTGCACAGGGGGTCCATTTAAGGTGTAGGTGACACTACTCTGCCAGAGGTACTCCATGCTCCATTATCTAATGCTTTCCAGTGTGGTTCAGGATGTGTGTATGGCATATTAAGTGTAACTCCAGCTAGAGAAATCAGGAATGGGTCAATTCTTAGTCTTGTGGTCAGAGTGTAGTGTAAGCTGATATAAAGCAGGATTAATGAAATAACCTTTTGCTAACTGAAGATTTGTAAGTTGGCCATTTACAGATAGATGGATACAACCCACTCAAATATTCAAACGTATTGTTATTGTCAGGTCACTGACCATGCTGTCCTTTGTGCTGAACAGCCAACAGCTAGCAATAGAGACAACATTGATAACATATTAATCACTTTTTAAAGGGAGACCATGTACTTTTCTTGAAAGAAGAGCAAAAGACAAAATTGAGATTGAAGAAGGAATGGTTTGAGTTGAAGCTCCATGTAATGCATAGCATTTGTTACTAAAAGCAGTCCAAATGTTTGTTAATCCTTTCCAACATTTTGTCAATAAATATGTGCTTTTTTTTCTTTTCCCAAGATTACCAAGTAGATACAAACACGCGAAAGAATGGATCCTTTACTCTTTTTACATCTTAAAAGGTGCTTCCATAATACTTAGCATGCCGAGTATTCTCCACCCTTCTCAGGTACCCTGGTATCTCTTCCAATATGCCCAACCGTAACTGGATAATTTACCCAAGGGGCACCATTGACTCAAACATTGAAAGAGCTGCCATTTGTACTAACTAAGAGAAAATGGAAAAATCTTTTTGTCCATCACAATAAACATTAATGAATTTTCTCTTGTGGTCTGTCTATGCCCAAATACACATTGAGGATTTTTAAGATAGTGTCTATGGACAATCAACCGCTATATTTAAGTTAGTGCTTATTATTACAAATTTCATTCACTGTGAATGTGCTCATTAGTGGTTAACAACAAGAGTACTTCTGAAATATTTCAAGCCTCTGATTCTTCAATCCAGAAACGTTTTTAAAAATGCTTTGATCCTCCAACATACATTTTACAGTCAAATACACCAACACAAAGCTCAGTTTACCAAAATAACGTACATGCACTAGATCTAAATGTCGGGTCTTCCCTTCTTGATATGCCTTGTAGATTTGCTGAAAGAATGAAATGCATTTTTTGTATCTACTTGAGTAATATCAGAAATATCTGTGACCAGAACATCCATGGTTCTGAAACAATAGTTGCTGTTATGAGAAGCTCCTCCAAAATGCAGAGTGACTCATTTACTCCTTTACTTTCAACTTACATTATATAATTCCACAAAGAGAAGTGGCCAGGCCACTAAGTGCAATCACATTATTTCTCCCATGATATTCCAACAATTGCTCTTCATCATAAAAGGAGTTTTGACATTGTCAAGAAGCACAATGTTCTACCTTCGGAGACATAATAGCTTATTTATGTTATTGGTGTCTCCATAGATATTTTGGCTGGCTAAACAATAGCACAAGGACAGGATTCTGCAATGAATACCAATCCTCTCAGTAAAAAATCAATGCTGTGTCAATTAATTATTTCCATCCATATCAAGTGTATTGCAATCAACAAGGTCCTATGGAGCTTAGTTTGTGAAGTTGTATCAATCACACAAAAGCCTCTTTTGCATAATTAGAGTATGGTAAGGACATCTTAATCTAGAGTAATGTATCAGGGGATTGTATCATGCCTATGTCCTAATCAATGAAACATATCTTTCACATTTGTTCCATCAAGACATTTGACATAACAATATGCAGAGGGCCAGGAAAAGGATCTGGAAAATGAATTCTGTTCCCATCCAAAGGAAGATGTTTGAACGTCAGATATCATTTGAAATGTGTCACTCATAGTACAATCTATTGGTATTTCATTGATACAGATTGTTTTGAATGCCCATGCACCTGCACCCCAGTCCTCTTACTTCCTACCTTGCTGAGTACATTTGAGCCTTTAAGAATTTGATCTGGTAAAGTGTGAATCTACAATGTATACTATTATATTGTTTTGAGTAGCTGTTACTGCATCATTGTAACAATCGTACAGAAGATGAAGAGTCAAAAGGGTAAAATATTTCATCCAAAGTCATCCACACAAAGAAGCAGTCCAGGTTTGGCTGTACATGTAATTTCATGGCTCATATAGTATGCATGAAGATGGCTGTATGTGTGGACAGCTGGGTTTGTCCCTAGATGTTATCACCTTAGGTGGACAGAGTTACTATTATGTGGTTTGCACTTCTGAAAGTATCAGATGTTCTGCAGAATATGGCAAAACAGTCCCAAATGACATCCCTTTACAAAAAAAGTAGCACAGTAAAGTAACTCTCTCATCTTTGTGCTTTGAGCCTTTGTCATGCACTCACCATATATCTGAGGGGAAGAAGAATGACATTGATTTCATATTTTGTCTCCAACCTCATTGTGTCCACCCTCATTAAAGGTCTTGATGTGCTGAACAATGTCGCATTCTGCTGAAACTATTGACAATCTTACATCATCAAAGTTGTACAGAGCACCCCATTCATCAACTTCTGCATCAGAAACAATTTCCATTAAGGCAGGAGAACTGGGGGCTAGATATCGGCATTAGATCTTCAGGAAAAAAAATTACATAGTTGGAAACCTGTGCTGATAATGCAGGTTAATTTGTGACAGAAGAGAGGTGGGGTTATCTGTATGTTACTTAATTGCTAGGATGGCTGCAAGCCACATGCTCTCATGTTCGATTCTGGACATACAATCGAATGCAATAATCAAGATCAGAACTTTGGTGCAAAGAAAACAGAGTTCTTCCAAAGTTTGTAAACCCTTACATAGAACACTGGAGAGTCTGCGCATACTTATACCAACCTTGGCATAATTATACCCACAGTTTGTGGTGAATTCGTATTCTTGTCACGGTCTGTGAAACTGAAGCCTGCAAAAATACAAATTTTCTCCTTTTTTTCTTGATGTTTCTTTGAACTGATTGATTAGTAACTATTCCATGTGAAAGGATGACATGGGCTTCTGTCATTACCTGCAGCCACCTGAATTGATAGTATTTTTCACCCCCACACCCCACTCCTGCAGCACTGGATACCATAGTAAATTGCATTACTTTAGGATTAACACTGAATAACAAGCTATTGATTGTGACCCCAATATGCATCTCATGCTCAACATCATGCATCCCACTGTGCACTGTAGCCATCCCTGTAAGATTACTACACCTGTAAAATAATTTTCCATGCATCTAACTAGAGCAAAGACAAATCAAGGACTCCACCCTCTTCATTAGCTAACGAGATGTGACAGTTAACACTGGAAAATCCAACTTGATTAGCAGTCTGGTATTGCTTGGCTATTTCCTAGAAGAGGGTCTCCTTTCAATGATTGGAGGGTAGAAGTATGGAGGAAGAAACAATGTATAAGATTATATAACATGTTTCCATAGTCTGAATCACAAGCAATATGTAGGCCTGGTTTGTCATGGGAAATTATACCTCTGCTCAGATTACATCATTCTCCATACTGCAGGCCAAAACTGTATAAAGAGTTCTTTCATCAACTATTTCTTTGTTAGGAGAAGAGCTACACTTAGAGTTATCTGTTATGATGCTAACTCCCCAGCTGGGGCCCCTCCAGGCTATGAAGGCAGTTTGATATAATGGAGGAGGGTTACAGCCTGACATACATATTATAGTCATGAAGCAGCAGCATAAAGGATGACAGAGTGGTCTGTTCTGAGATGAGGAATGTCTCTATTGCTTCACCAGAGACTGTGTACTACCCAATTACTTTGTGACATATCTATGGGAGAATTTCTACTGTTATGGGATTTACAAAATTTAGTACAATATTTTTAAAAATGCCATGCATGATAGATAGAAAGAGCCTGCATTGTGTGTCATACACACTAGAATACAAACTAAAACTAGAGGCTCAGCATATACATGTAAGCCATTATGAATTCTTGGCAACATTTCCCTGCAGAAGGCAGTACTGTATAATGTGTTTTCATGGAAATACATGCAGCAAATTATTTGACCCATGTCCACCATAATGATTAAACATTTCCCTCTACATGTACATAACCAGAATTGCTGGTAGTCTTTACTCTCAAAGCAGTAATCTAAAGATATTTGATTTGTTTCCCACTATATTTCAAAAGTAATGTGAACAATATTTGATATTACTTTTTTCAACATGTAAAAGTAATCCAGTCAAACATATTCCAAAAAAGAAATGTTACATCTCACTCACATACATGTAAGTTGGACCCTTTACCTGTACCCCACTGCATCTGATTACTTTATAGATGTATCTCTCTCCAATGACATTGGCCCTTTTACTGCAGACTAAATAAAATGGCTTGATGGGATTTGGGCTTTAAAAGTTCAAGGTTTTTGAGAATGAACAGTTCAATGGGGTATATTCTGCAGTTCAGGTCAACAGGTCAACTGCAATTTATTTCTACTTTATGGTCCTGCATGCTATCGAAGAAAGATGTTACAGGAGAATACATTTGTAGCACCAGCAGTTGGCAAGCTTTACATGAGAAGGACTTGAGGCATTGAAATATGATCAAATTTTATATTAATACAAAGTTATGGAACCATCTTTAGGCAAATTAGAACCCAAATTGATTGTTTTAGCACATCCCTGGCACTTAACCATAATTAATTGTCCTTTGAGGTACCAAAAATAATCTTACTTAAACAATTTATCAAGACTTCATCCCATTTTTCAATGTCCAAAGACATTTTTTCATATCTCTTCAATGATGAATAACTGTCTGGTCTTTTCCTTTGCAGTATTTACATAACTTGAAATGCACTATGGGACCCTCCCTAATATATGAGCTGCATTTTGAGGATGTATGGGTGGACTTTTCATAAAAGTTCAGTCTATACATGTAGGTGCATACTGAGCACAGACAGATAAAATCAACTGGTAAAAAAATCAGATGTGTGGAAACAGAGAAGAAATACAGCCCTCCACTGAAAGGTTTTAGATGTGCCCAGTTTTCTTCTTAAACCAGGTTTTCAAAAGAAGACTTGGGATAAGCAATAAGCCATTATGAGATGAAACGTCTATGTTATGATATGATCTACGTATTCTTTAAACCTCTCCCCTATCCTTTTGCTAGTAATAAATCTTAGGCCACCTCTAAAATGCTCCACACAGTTTATGGTCTGTTACGGACAGAGTGGTCACTCCCATGTTGCAATGCTTTATACATTTGCAATCTCCTAAGCTGTAGGTACAATATAAACTCCCCAAGAACATACCTGCAGCTGCTTCCTACATGTGAACTCAGGAACTGTTATTTTTTCTTGAAGAATGGTTCTTGTTCACTGTTCTTCCTTTTTTTATATATGCTGACTTCAGGTAGAAAAGTGTGCTTACATGTATATCAGTCCAGTCCATGCTATATCTCAGCTCAGCATCTGTTCCACAAAATACTGGCCATTAAAGGTTTTCCATAAATCTTTGGTGGTAACTACCTTTTATGCCTGACAGGAGGATAAACGGGCTTAAAGTAGTCTGGACTGTAATATTGATGTTTTATATCCTTCCATCCCAGTGCTATTGAGCTGCTTGGGACACTGTTACATTATCAAGCTTAGAATAAAATGGGTGCCATTATGTTAAAGTTGTGCAGAATGGGAGGGAAATGATTAAATGATCATTCATGTTGCAACACTTTGCTTCTCTGTTAATTTGTATCACTTCAGTATTAACTGTGGAAAAATCAATATGCTGATATTGCCATGGACATGGTAAGATTATACATGTATGTCAGTTTGAATGCTTAATATGTGGATTCTTAAAAGCCTGCCAAGTTTTGTTTCCCTGACCATTTATACCCAAGGTCAGGGTTATACGTAAGGCTAGCTAGGAAGGGATAATTTTTCATGCATACATTTTCATCTTTTAGTACTCAGTGTCACAGGTGTTAACCTAAGTTTCCCTGTACCTGAAGTCTCTTCCTGTTGTAAATCTGATATGAAGCTTCCCCCCATCTTTAATACTTGTAGTAGTAAATATGCAGATAGTTAGAGTCAGCATATTTGTAAAGAAATATTGTGATAGAAGGGAAAAAGGCTCTATAAGTCATTAGAGTGAAAAAAAATAGACCAAAGAAGGTAAAAAAAGATCTACATGTACCACAAAAGCACCTCCATTAAGGTACAAATGTAGGTTGTTGGTTTCACACAAGTCAGACATTGATCATAAAGTCTGATAAAACATATGGTTGCATCTGGATATCATTGTGCAGGTGACCCATGGGACCAGCATTCTAGCCCAGTATACTTCAATAGATCCCAAGTGATTCTGTATTGATAGACCCATTCAAATGAAGGCAGGTGCAATATCAGTCAAGGTCCTGTGGCGGTGTGCAATCACCCAAGTCTATTGTTAGGAGACAAAAGGTCTATAAGTCCTGGGATACCTTGCTGCTTTCTGGGCTCACTTAGAAGATCTCATAGTTTTCAAGACTAAGTTATTTTCTCAGGGCACAATTGACTGATTATACAGGTGTTGTGCACCCATAGTTCCCATGAGCATATTCATTTGTTGTTATGGTAGTTTAACTCTTTTAAAAGATGTTGCTGTGATATAAACAAGTCATTGGAAATATCCCAACAGCTACATCAACAAAGCTGGACTGTGGCACCACCACCATGCCCAGAAAGGTAAAGTATGCCAAACCAAAATATCAGGATGTTACCCTAACAACTGGATCAACAACAAGTGTTCCTATTGACTGGTGATTTCAGCTGAGAAGCCCAGATATGCAGCATGATTTTATAGTTGCTTTGAAATTCCAAGAGCTATGTCTCATAATGAGATTTGGCTTGGTTGGGAAGTTGCTACATTGCCTATAATTGTTGAAACCTCCACTGGGCTTTTAGGATAAGGTACCTTTGAAACATGTTTAAATTCTCCTACCCCTCATGTAAAATTAAACTTCTCACTGCTGAGAGCTCATCTATTAATCAGATTTGCATTGATTAGAAAATCAATTCAACCCGGGAGAAGGTCTAAGTCTCCAGACATGGCTGGCCTGGCATTGATAAGGAGGCCTGGCCTATTCACGAAGTTCTGACTTGCACAAATTAAATGTATACAGTGATCAGCGTTATCATGATTTAACAATCTTATATCTAAATGTTGGACTTTGACTGTTTACAAGTAGCAACTCATTGAATGGAGAAGAAGGACATCCACTATGGTCAAAATGTGCCACCCCTGCAGTATGATGGTTTAAATTTATCTGACTGAAACAGACCTGTCACTAGTGCCTGCCCTGCAGTGGACATGATGTTAAATTGGTCTCTGAAACAGGTGCATAAACAACGTATGCAGAAAACTTACAGCTCCCTGCACATAGTGGGCTTTATATATCTAGATGTGCAATAACTGGCATAGCTGGCACACTTGATAGGGCTGAACCATGTGGAAGGTGTTTTAAGGGTTTGAGAATTGCAAGCATGTCCCTTCATGATAAGTCAGCACTTAAAGAAACTAGGTCAAACTTTCGTCACATTCTGTAATGCTTGATGTATAATAAGATACTGTAAAAAGTTTCTCTTCATATGCTAACTCAGTTCACACTCCAAAGATGATTATGATCTTTGATTAACAGTATAGGCTTACCAAGCCTGTTATTAAATTTCAAACACAATTTCATTGGAAAACATATGGCATGAGACTAACAGTAAATGTGTGCTATACCTTCTGAGCTTTGTCTTCAGGGATGCTTCTGATATTTTGGCTAATACCATGTTTTATGTATTATATTACATGAAATGAGAAACTTAAGCTGATATACAGCTGGTACACAAGCCATAAGCAGTTTGCTTGATACTTAAATCTCACCACATTTGTGATGGACAGCATTCTACAAAGTTGTTAGACCACACAAATTAAATTAACCGACAATGTTAATCAATGGATTTTACACCTATGGCATGGGTAACTACCACTGTAGTAGAGAGTAACTTACTATGTTGGAAAATTTTAGCAAATACATCATCCAGTGAAATCTACATGTCTTCACATTATTGAAAGAGTGTTGAATTTGTACATCACAACGAGAGTATTCTGCTGCATGAGTACTTCTACTGCAGTAATAAATCTTGACATCCAAATCACATCTTGATAACTGTAGTCCAATTTTGGCTTTCTGGCTGTAAAATCTTCCCAGATCAACTTGGCAGCTGCTCTTTACAAGAGAAGACAGCCAATGAATCTGCTAATAGACCTCTTCATACAAGTCGCTATTGCTAACTTAACAAGTTGCTATGCTGCTATTGAAAACTATCTTGAAAGAAATGTGATCAAGATAGATCCCTTTACCAGATGTTAAGTATTAGAATATCAAGCTTCCCTTACAGCAGCCAAGTCCACCCAACAAACTTCTTTTGGTTACAGCATTCACTAGCTGCAGGAATGCTAATGGTTCCGATCATAATTTATCGCCACTTTACCCTGTGCTTTATTCAGCACTGCCTGCTATTGAAGACTGAACTGTTAGCATGACCACACTGAAGCACAAGCCATTTTGCCACTGACAGTGATGAATTCAGCATCATACTATGATGCCCTGGGGAAGCATTCTACCTTCAAGCTTCTCACAGTGCAAGTGATCTGAGATGGAAACATTTTCTTTCCAGTTTGTCCCATACACCTTCAGCATACATTTTATACAACTGTTCAAAAGGATGACACAGCATGAGATCTTGCTCTTCTTGTAGCATTGGAATTAAAAGCCGATGACTAATGGGCAATTGTGATATCGGCTGTACTGACCCTACCAAATGCAATCTGTAATTCCTGTGCATACTAGGATGGAAATATGCCAAATGAAAGGGAGATTTTATTGGTCTTTAGATAAAGGAGAGTATGGATCAATGAGCACCTCATCTAGCATTGTTCACGAGTTCCATACTGCTGACATGGCAGATTTGACTTTGTAGAAACTTCTCCTGTTCCTTTCTGATGCTCATACATGTACTTCACATCCAAGATATCAATAAACATCCAAGATATCAATAAACATCCAAGATATCAATAATATCTTCCTCTGTCCTTCACAGTAATCTAGACTACCTGTAGATGATAGTCATGTGAGGGTATTGTAATCAAGTTTATTGCACCATGATTGCTGATTGCCTATTTCTGCAGCAGTCTCTATCTGAACACACTGTTGGAGGCTTTAAAAGATAAGGTTGATGAATTGTGCAGCATCTTGGGAGCCACATTAGCATAGTGATTAGAATTATTCCTTTGATGATTATCCCAAATGAATATCTTTACCACACTGACATTCACCTGCAGTAATAATACATTCAGCCACAGCTCTTGCTAGCATTCACAAGCATACTGCTAGAAACTTCCTTACCGTATGGCTCAGTATTTTTAGATATCATCTGCATTTTTTAAAGGACAGTGGTGTATATGGAGTACAGTAATGGAAAATTGGAGGATGAGGGAAAAGAAAATGGTGTATGAAGGTAGGCAAAAGCAGTTTACCATGTATGCATGTACAAATGTAACGTTATATTTCAAAGCCTTCAGAAACATTGAAAGTAATATAACTGTTCAGTAGAGATTAGATCAGATTTTACTTCCAAGACAAAGAGTTACATGTATCGAGTTAACTTTCCTTTCAGAAAGACATCTTGGATTTATTCTACATACCATCTGATGTATTAATCTACAAATATTATCTCTTCACTATTCCCTAAGCCTCAAGGTAATGGAAATTGGAAGAAATTAGAGAATGACATGGACAACCCTAATGCCAACCACATGAATGTTGATTGAGAGGGATTTATTGCCTTCCCAACCATTATCATCCACCCAAATCCCTTGGTAATAAATATTGCTTCCAGGTCAAGCCTAGGTCATTTCCTATGGGTCTTGTGGAGGATAGGATCTTGAATGGTAGAAAATGAATCAGACCTAATTGTTCTTTCTGCCCCACAAGATTCTTCTCAATGATTCTTCTCTTCTCTACCCTCTAGTCAGGGCAATAATATGTAGTATTACATAAATATAATTTGTATGCAAAGATTGCATTGAACTTTGTACAGAACTTTCCAAAGTAAAGATTTTATTTCAAAGACATGCAAATGATTGAAATTTGAAAAGTTGATCTTTATAGCATGTCAGTAGTAACTTACAATCCCTCCCAAAATAAAGGTTGACTGTAAGCACAATGTATATTTTGATTGAAAACTGTCTAATAAATAAATGTAAAGACATTTTGCAGGAGATAACAGTTACGTTGACAAAATTTACAAGATACATGTGTACCTCCAACTGAATTTGCTCAGAGCAGGCTTTACTTTGTCAGCCAACAATGTTAATATTATGTAACATTTTCTACCTGATTTTGTACAACACCCCTATAAGGAAAATTTATCAAAGTTGTTTTTCTATGTCTGTTTCTATTCTAAAGGACTGCTCAACCACAAGCTTTGCTATTTGTTCTTAGTCTCCTGACACCCAACCTGTGGTTCTACCAGGAGGAAGATTCCACCACTGCACTTGGCTAGGTTTGATGGATTGTCTGTGTTTTATTACCTCTCCGTCCAGACTCGAGAAAGCTATGAATTTTTAAAGACATTGGATTGTTGCAAATCTCAGCAATTGCAGCATTCCAATTGTTACTGTGTCACTTCCACAGGAGAGAAGGGTACAGTGCCAAAATGCATGTGTGTAAGCAGACAATGCCAAACCTTTTCTCAACACACAAAAGGCAGATTAATTTGCTTCCCTTGCAACCTTGTATTTCACTCATCAATATTTTACATCATGTTTAATCCAATAGTCTCCACGAAATGAAGTACCCTGCTTTTACCTCCTTGAATGTGAAAACAAAAAGCTAGCAAAAAAAGGGGGCAGTTACTTGTCACGCTATGTATTAATCAAGACAAAGTTTGCACGTTCTGCACTAGTCTTGTGCAAAACTTTCAGGGCCAAATATTGATTAACAAAAGTCCACCACTCTACATAAAGGAGAAGGTAAGGCACAACTAAGATGTAGTTCCCTAAACCATCGGGAATTCTTTACACTGGACATAATCCCTTGTGTACATCAGCTACTGTAATGTTGAACTGATCCCCTGTGAGCCTGAAGCCTTTCCTTTCATCCCCACAATGATGAAAGTTAGGTTACATTGACAGCTGTGGCTTGGGAAGGTGTTGGTTGGAAAGGCCACAGCCTGTGGGTAGAATGAGGTAATCCATAATGGTTTTCCATGTCAGACTGGGATTAAAGTCACTCCTTCAGCATGCCTTACACGTAGCTGTACTCAAATATGTGACTGACACTTAACAATGATTTCTCCAAAGGACTGCTACCCCTATTGGTAGGATGTACATTGAGTTTAGAATTTGATGCCAAGATTCCAAGCCAAGATGCCAAGCCAAGATTCAAACCTCTGAACTTTTGATCCAGAAACAAAGTTGTCAACTGCAATATGAAGCTACATGTACATATACTTTGGTGCAAAGATTTTTTTAGCAATGTAAATTAAACAGAAATGTTGTTATATGCATTGTAAAGAGAAAGTTGATAACTGATGTATTTTTAGACATACCTTCCATTTAACTAGCAATGATAAGGATGTCTTTCAGTGAACTTAAGTTTTGGAATGAAGTTATTTTATTTACATTCATAGTGTTTTAAACAATGTAAGGGTCCACAAGATACTGGAAATGAGATAAGCTGGGTCAAAAGCAATTGCCCAGTGTGCTGTGTTTTAAGCAAGCAATTATTGTGGTATGATCCTGGCACAAAGAGCCCCATTTCATTAACCCAATTGGTACAGCCTCGGTGATTGAGCATTACTTTGCAGTGACTGACAAGCTCATCTATGGCTTTCACTGCCTCAAATTCCACAGGATAAAATTAACACACAGCCAATCAGAGCACAGTTTGATTACATAGGAATTAAATCACTGTACAATGAACTTTGTACAATTAGCATTGAGAGACAGTGACAATGATCAATATTTAATCTATAATAATGACTAATTCTTATTCTTTTACAAGGGCTGTTAAATAATGGTACTCAGGTTGCAATGACTACATAATTATACTTCAAGGATTTTGTACAATCCAACAAAATACATCATAGTTCTCAAAGATGATAAGGAAGTATCAAAGATATTGCAGCCCAACCGATCTTTGCCAAAACAGGTGGCAATGATAGATGTAGTTTTGTAAAACATCTTGATATTTCATACTTCTACTATAACTTTTATCAAAGACACTGAATCAGATAAAGAAGCATGGAGAGAAGTCAATCATGAATTGTCCTTTTCTCCTCCTCCCCTATAGAACATCCCTCCTCCACCTTCCTCCAGCAATAACATCACACA
Source organism: Branchiostoma floridae x Branchiostoma japonicum (assembly GCA_013266295.2). NCBI lineage: Eukaryota > Metazoa > Chordata > Leptocardii > Amphioxiformes > Branchiostomatidae > Branchiostoma > Branchiostoma floridae x Branchiostoma japonicum. The sequence goes on from CM023840.1 coordinate 15,581,478, forward strand.
TACATCACTGAGTATTTCCAGAGCTGGAGCCATTTTGTTGCAGTAATTTCATTCATGAATATTTATGACCCTGTTCTCCAGATTAAAGTGGAGATTTGATGCTTGATGAAAATGCACTGTAGGTAAGGAACAAGAATCAATCTCCTTCATCACAGGCCTGTCTCCTGACACCCAATTAATAGTCAAGTTTTTAATCAATTCCAGTATAATGAAATTTTAGATCATACTACTTATTCCATGTGATCTCTAAGGACTTTAGAGGAAGCAGTTATCTATTTATTCAAGTCCTATAGATTTTGTTCTGGTAAATGTGTAAGGCCACAAACAGCTGAACACATGCACATACAATGTATGCTAAGAGTTTTGTCAATCTTTGCCAATTTGTGTCAGTACAATTTCTATACTTCTATATATTACAAAAATTCTAGTCATGTATTGGTTGTTGGTATATGATTTCAACCAGATAGAAATATAAATGATTCTTCTTTAAAGAAATCAGCCAGTCTTGATACCCTCTTATTTCAATATCTTATCTTTTGTCTTGACCCCTTGGCCTTCCAAACGTTGAAATAAATGAGACCAAGCAAATTAAATTTCTTCTGCAGGAGACTTATCTATATGACAATGTAGGGCAAGGAAGTAAACTTATTTTTAAAGTCATCTGAGGTGAATACCATGGTCTGACCTAAGGTCCAACTTGGTTTTCATTCCATTTTATTGATAACAGAAATTTATTATTGTATTCAATCTGGAAGTTTTCTGCAGTTAAATCATTTTTGCAAAAAAAATGCTCCTGTTCGATGAAAAGTAGGAGGACATGTACCAGTATGGGTGTCAGGCCTCTTTCCAAATTCCTTCACTCACTCACTTACTTCAGTCAGATTGAAATGGAGAAAACTACATATTGTGTAAAACAATGTTGTCGGCAAGCTACAAACATGTAGAATACTTTGCTCATGATGACGCTGATATGAAATGGGAGCAATAAGAAGCTTTCTGTGTGCATAAGCTGATTGTTTTCTCTGCCCTTTTGTCCAGACCAAATAAGGGCAGCCAGCCTGGGCCAGCCGTCAGGAGGGGTCAAGTTTCCCTCCCCTGCTAAATATGGAATCACCTTGGGGCCAGCCTCCCAGATAGCTATCAGTGATGAATCCCCCTCCCTAATTATGCCTGCAGTGTGCCAGCAGTGTGGCATGCTACTGGAATTACACCATCTGCTGTATGGGGAGAGGGGCCCTTCTGCATCAATCCCCACCATACAACCCACTTCTAGAGACCTCCCATAGGATTCTGGTTTTCCCAAACTGAACCAACACTGGCCGACAATTAGCAAAAGTCTCACAACACAAGGAACACCAATTAAGCTTTAGTGTACGATGATTATCGCGGCTTAACATAGATGCGTCATAAAGTTCCAAACAGCTCAAGCATTATCATGGTGGAAGCAGTCCAAAAATGATGTGCTTCAAACAAATTGGGCAGTGGAGGATTTTATTACAAACTTGATGGAAGGCCTGTGGGCAGCAAAATTGCCACCGTTTAGGTTCCTTCTCCAATCTACAGGAAATGAGGCGTCTGGATTCTCACCATAAAGCACTGAATTTCCTGTCACAACTTGACACAAGGATGGAATATAGGATTGGAGCATTGGAGACCCCAGAGAAAATATTGATGTCTGAAGCTTGGTAATAACTTATGGTAGCAGTGCAGCAATGTTTTATTGTAATACCTGCATGAACAAATCAATACGTTTATCTTTTTTGTGATGTCATTTTTCAAAGAAAGACAGTATTTTATAATATTAAGCCAGATTTATAACAGAAGTGACTTAATCAGTCTGAAAGGAACATTTTGGAAGACTTTTACCCAAGATAAATGAATATGACAGTATGCCGTAGGCATAAGTCTGGTCAGATTAAGACCAACTGTGATGGTATTTTGTTTAGCATCTTATCATACATATTATCTGATTGACACCAGGAAAAGGAACAGCTACATGTACATGTATAAATACCCACATTTGACCCAGTCATTGCTATGACAGCCATGTCTATTGTTGGATGATCCAGGAACATCTATTGACTTTTTGTTATTAGTGTAATTGTTTGGCCAAACTAGACTTCAGAACACTAATGCTCCTATGTGTAGAGAAATAAAAGAAATTTCTTCAGGAAAACAAGTGATAATTAGACTAGATAAAGATAAAGGCAAGGACAAAACTACTAGTATCTGATACCTTATGATCCTTATGAGTCTACTGCAACTGTAACTGAATAAGTACAGTGGCTAATAACATATGTATGCATAATTAGCAAATTACTCTTCCACATAATGAGACAAATACCTTTATTGGCAGTTCTCTCCATAAACATTAAAAGCCCTATACCTGAAAATGTATGGCATAACTATCACATCATCACTATGCAATGAAACAGCTTGGCTGGATATCATAAATAATTACTGAAAATATCAGGGCTCTGCGTGCATTCCATGCTTGGAATGCAAGAAAGGTTGATCATTTGGGGGTCAGCTTTTATTACTTTGATTAGGTAAATGGACCATGCCGTTACCCTATGGTCAACCATGTTGTCCATTAGGGATTAAAGATTATGGCCATCAGTACCTGAAAATTGTATCTGTCAGAAAGACAAATGAAAGTGCTGACTGTACCATCCCTCACAAGCTGGGAACCTGGAAAGGGACGATATGTCACAGTAGCAGTAGACATTAGGGTATAAGTCAGTCATGCCACATGTGCACATCAACTGCACAGCTTCCACACAATCCAGGCAGCAGGTTGCAAAGCACTGCATGTATGAAACACGCATCTCTCTCTGTACACCAGTGACCGATTTTCCCAGGAACAATTTCACTTTACCTCGAGTATGGTCCCCCGATCACATTGGAGCAGGGCAAATAGAAATGGAATGGCTATGTATGAATAATGTAATATCACATCACAATATGGGGGTCTGATTTCCCTATAGACACTTTCTTCAATGCCCCACTCCCCATAAGATGGGAGTGGTTTGTGTTTTAAACCCTTTCATGTGTACCAATTACAAATCACAAAGAGCATAGCCCTGGATCCTGTACAACTGCCCGAGGCAAGGCTATGGAGCAGGACTATGTAGCAAACCATGAGACCAAACTATTAATCATTATCATCAGATACTACAGTTTATTTGATAGCAGTCACACTTGCCACCATGTGAGTTTCCACTAATTATGTCAAGTTCCCTGCACTCCAATGTCTGCTACTCTTTTAAGATTGCATCCAGGATCACTTAAGGTCATGTCATGTCACAATAGTGTAACAATTTGACAATTTCCAATGTTCTCTTCATTTTTCAAGGATGCAATGAAAGCTTGTCATATCTAGTGATCATGCTTAATGTGGGTTTTCATTTTTTCTGAGTTAATCAGCTTGGATATCCCTGGGGGTACATTTTGTACATGTCGTTGACCAGCATGAATGCACAGCACCTGCTTCCATTCGTTTCAGCTAGATACACCATCATTTTACTGTGAAGTTTTCCAATTACCCCAGTCTAAAGCACCTGCTGCTGTCCCAAACTGGCCTCATTTTACTTCTTCCTACCAGTACATGTCGACCCTGTCAGCAAACAGTTTTATATTGCATGTTGCTCTCTTCACCCTCACCACACACTAAACAGTTAACTTTTCAACACACGCTGTGTGGACAAAACAGCATTGAGGTCATAGAGTAAACAAGACCTTTCCTAGTTGCCTGGTAAGAGTTGTAACTTTGCGTCATGTGTAACTTGATACATATACGTCATGTTGAATACAAATTGACTGAAACTCCTGTTGTTTTGTTGGCACCTGAATAGGCCAGTTTAAGCACCCCTCTATGGGGCCTTTTTTAGGGAGAGAAAATGGAGATCGAGGTCACATTGCCATAAACTATATGTTGAAACCCTGTACAGTGAAAATAAAAACTTGTTTGGTTCAATATACAACAAAATGACTTAGCACATATTTCAATAAACAAATCAATTAATGAACAATATGATTCTGCTGAATGAGTATTTAGCACAGGATAGAAAAACCTACCTTCTCTAAAAGGTAAATGTTACATAGTAGAGGGAGCTACATTGGCATTTTCAAAGGCTTGTCAAGAGAAATCCCATGTTGATTTTCTCGCCACAAACCCATTACATGCTGCATGTAACAGAGCATATGGCAGATCTGATAAGCCGGTGCTTTAATTAGGGAACAATTGTAATTTTCTTGCTCATTATTGGAATCTATCTCCATAATATCAATACAGTGATGCTGTGAAGAGCAAAAGTGACTACCTTAATTCTAGCATTCTAGCAGATGTTTTGACATATTGTGAATAATGCTGATGATTACCATGCCTATTTTAAGACATGGCTGCTATCATACATAATGAATAGCCTGTAATGTTAACCAGCATAGTTCCAGTAGAAGGTTGTTTTACTAAATACTGTACCTGTAGGAGATGATATTTTGTTATTTTCTTTGTGCCTTTCTTGCGAAATATTTTGAAAGGATTTTAGACTCCCATTTTCAATCTACACAATGATACTTAGGTTAGTACCTTGGTTCAATTTCATTATGCCCAGCTTGCTTATTTTCTTTTCATCAAAAGTCATTTTTAGTGTTTGTGGGTTAAAGGGCAAAATCATACGTAAAACATATTTTGGACTCCTGAGCCCAAAAGCTTGACAAGATGAATCCTTTCAAAGGGCCATTATTTGGACAGTTTGCAAGATCACTCCATAGTCCTTCCAAAGGGCCAATTAAGAGCATTTTTAAGATATGACAAGCATACCTTATCATCTCCCACTTATCAATATAGATATTTGCATAATCATGTTTCCCTTCCCATATAGGTGTTAAACATAGAATACCACAGTCAGACAAGTGGGGTAATAATTTTCCCTTTTTTGTTCAAAACATACAATTAAACTGGTTTTGCACACATTGCCATCAGTTTCCACTGTAAACAATGTATCATAATCCATTACACAATAGTTATCTGTGAGGTTGGAGTAAAACCTGCCCTTGAATGTCTGTAAAGCTTATATTCTAACAACCTTGCGTCTATCCAGCATGGCTCATCAAGTTGGAATCAATGGTAATGCTATTTCTTCTCACACAAACAGGATATCCATAAATTTCCATCTTACCTTTGGCCTAAGGGAAAATTTGTCAGTACTCTCTATTTGTATCTATTAGATTATTTGTGACAGGAGTGTGGTATCAGGTATTTTGACCACACTGGCAGCACCGATTATTCACATGCATCACCATCAATTTCAATATGAAAGTAATGTACACTGCAGTGTGAGTTATAAAAACAGTATATTAGTAAACCCTATTAGATAATATTTTTCTTGTTTTCTTCATTTTTAAGCAAGACCTATGTACAACACTATTTCTGTTCCATGCAGTTCTTCATTTAATGTCATGTTATATAGAAATTAAATTCTAGAGAAAAAAAGCATCAATGGTACGGAAAGTGAATGAATATTCCATTCTGAGGCATATAGTGTTTACTGCAGAACAACATAATTCTGCAGATGTGATGAGGGAGATGCCTGCATGAATTATTAATCAGACATGCAAATTTCATGTGCATGGTCAATTCTTTGGAATTGAAAGTGTTGCATACTACAAGACAATGAAATGTACCAAAACACCCAACCACACACACAGCATAAGTGACTATTCCACAAAAGAAGTCTATCATCCAAATTTGTATAATGTTATCGTAATGTAAAAAAAAGAAGATAATGAAAAACAAGCAAAAAATAACATGAAATTGTTAAGATTTAGGAGGCTGCAGGGGACAGAACAAAGAAAATAGCTACAACTAGATGCTATGATGGGCAGCCATTTTCAGGTAGCAGAACATCAGAATGAAGGGTCTTTACACGTGAAAATGGGTCAAGGTACAAATTTTGGCTGAATATTACATCATAACTTAACTTCATGTTTCTTAAAGGTATATATGTACTATATTATCTACCGTAGTATTCAACATATACATATATAAATCCATCCATATTGTATATACAGATGTGGAGAAAGAAAGTGATTGTTTTGAGCATTACAATTTCCCCTCACAGGGGCCCCACCTCTGACCCTACTATCCAGGCATGTAGCCTCTGGCTGCAACCATGGTTCAAACCCATTAATTATTGTGCCGATGGAGAAAATGGTGCAATAATAATGGCCAGTGGGCATATCCGCTTGCACTCAGTCTTATGTGCACAAATAGCCAGCCTCCCCATTACTTTCACATCAAATAAAAATTGACCACATCTCAAAAGCTTTTACTTCTGCAGAGCTGATTTTCAGTTAACACAGCACTGAGGTATTCAAGAAAATCTATTTCTGCACAAAGGTGTTGTCATCGGCTTTCCATTGGATCGATCATTTCAATGTGACCTTTTCCCCCTGGATGTGCCTGCATGACAGAATAGCCAATCGTTTTTCCTGGCTTCCTGCATGTTTTTCTCCCAATTCAACCTACATGTAGTTTACTAACATTGAGTTGAAAGGGAAACTGTTTTCCTAGTCAATAATAACAAGGTTGAAGGAACCTTTAGCTACATTTGGGCCTCAACGTACCTGAGCCAAATCATCATGTCAGCTGTTGGTTCTGTGCATCTAAACACCTGTGACTTGGACACATAGAATCTTCCAAGGAGGTCTGTAATGCTCTTTTAAGATTTATAGAAAATTTTGTTGTCTCACTGGTATTTTTACTCAGGCAACTGAGAATGTATTGTATAAGATACATATGCACATGTAGGTGTAGATAATGACTACTTTTCCAAATAGCCTTTGGTTGGTTACAAAATATGTAGTAAAACCAGTTTCAGATTAGATAAGACAAAATACAGGAGACAAAAGTGTTACAAAGTCTTTAGTGAATCTTGGTAAGAGAATTGTTTTCCTTCCCAAAAGATTTTGACAGTCTTGGATAATAGATAAAAAGCATTCTGTTCCCAGTGAGACTGAAAATAAAAGGCAAATACATGTGTACATGTTTTGTAAGTTATGTTTACAACCTGTCCCAAATTCTACCAGCCATTTGTCTTTGTCATTCCTAGGGAAAAAGGTGGTTTACAATTCCTTGGGAAAAAAATGTGGTTCATGATGGTATGGCTAATTACTGGTGGTAGCTGTCAATAAATTTCCACTTGTCACCTCCATATCAATAGCTTTATTGTCAGCTTCTAAATAGCAAGGCATATACTCTGGAAAGTCATGCTACCAGTAGTAGGTTTCTTGATGGCAGCAAAAACTAGCTTGCAGTTGCACAAAATAGGTGTGAAAATCAAACATATCTACAATTTCTATGTGAAAAGCCTCACTAGCATGGTTTCAAGGATATGCTTACCTTCAATGCTCTAAATTTTTGGACATCACTCTACTGTCTGGGTCATATATTCTCTACCTAAAAGATGGGCTGGATTGAGATGCATGAATTACAAAGGAAAGGAGTTTTACTATCTGAGAGACAAATTCAATGTATTTCAGGAAGATGATACCCATCATTGCAGCATAGATTTTGTTTATTTTACCAACACAGCTGTCAGTCTCATAATGAAAATCATTTTACAAAATTTATTTGGTACAACTGATGTAAAAATGAAAGGGAGGTTACATGCATACACATATGGGTTCACCATGGCAACAAAAACAATACCATAATTGGTGTGTCTTTGGCCAACGCTATAGTGTGAGTAAACATACTGTTTGCAAAAATAGAATATAATGACTTTCCCTCAAAAGTTTTCAAACTGATCTAATAGATTAGCATACTGGCGATAAAATAATGAATACATTGTCACTGACCATTCCTTCCATATCTGTCCCAAACTAACTGCTCAGAGATAGAGCAGCCTCATCTGCCACATGACATCTACTTAACAACCACTGGTGCAGACATCTGGCCTGAGTTTAATGTTCATAACCGTTCTTATCTTGTGGACGTCATCACAAATGTGACTTTGATAGTCGCCATGGTACTTAACAAGGCAGAACCCTCAATCTATATTGGTACAATGGGAAAAAACCTTTCATGTTAAGACGCTGTCTAGAAATACTATGCCTCAGGTACTGGTAAATGCCATTTGTGATCACAATTGCATTTGGTGTACTAAAGATCCAGAAAAATAGATATCCATCAGCACTGTTCCCCACAGCTACAGGTTTGTCCCACATAGATTCATCCTGTCAATAAAGGTCTAACATTATCAGCATGGAGTCAGGCTGTCGCTTCTGCTACACTATGGCTGAGGGCCGTGTAGACATTTAATGTGAAGACAATTGTAAATGATCTGTGACAGAACTGTTACACGCAAGCATATACATGTGGGAACAACTGCCGAGATCTTCATGTCAACTTTTAGAGTCTTCTCACATTGTGTCTATTTGGTATGTCTAATAATATATTGGGTAAGTATGTCAATGAAACAAGACAAGTAAAAGGCATGATACATAGTTAAAGAGCGCAATGGATGAGTACACACAGACTTGCAACCCATGTCTGATCGTAGAATCATTTTGATAGGGAAAATTGTCCACAATGCATAATGATATTACATGTTTGTTGCTTTTATCCTTGTAAAAGGCCAGCCAATTCCACTGCCTAGAAAGATAGGTCTGATGATGCCCTCTGGGAGTACCAGCCATTCCCATGTGAAGAAAGCCGGTCCCAGTGAAACCTGCCCACCCAAATCCTCTTGTGGAACTCTAAGCCAGCTTAGGTGCTTACACTGTGGATCATAAGCTAGAAGGCAAGCCCATGACTTAGGAGCAGAGTCTTTTGCTGACCCAACATCAATATGTGGGCCAAGCCTTTTGACATTGTCACAATTCGATGTTCAGATTTTGTTTTCTCAAAATCATATTTGTATACATGTATATTGCAAGATAATTATTAGACTTGTGTTTGCATTGCTCATTGATTGTGATCATCAAAAGGAAGATGGGTCAATTGCTTTGTATTCCAGCTGAAAACCAACATCCATGAAGTCTATTGAAAGAAAAGTATGGTTTGTCCAAGTAAGTTAAATGTTTATGTTAAGTTCAAGTAAGTTCAGGCACTAACCTGAGCCACAATTTGTTTGTAAGTCAAGAGGAGGTTACCACCAAAGCTGTCAGACAAGCCACCATATCCAAGACATGGAAGTGAAGCTCTTCCAGGTGAAGCACAAGTCTATTATATGTTACTTATAATGCAGCTGGAAAAGGTTGTGCAGACAATTCTCCCCAGCCACCCACATTTTTGTATGCAAGCATTGTAGAGCAATTTCCTTTTTCCCCATCATAAGCCTATGTTCAATCAATGGCTGGTGTTCAATGGCCATAATCAATAAACATGAACAAATAACTGAAGCCAAGTTAATGGGTATTTCTGGGGTACCTGCAAGAAGGGAGATATTTTATGATTGAACAGCAACAATGAAATTACTCTCTCCAGACTTGTCATGGAATATATTATGCCATGTTTGGATGTTTAATTGACCTAAGGGGCTAAAGACAGCAAAGACTTCTAGAGAAAAGTTGAAGTTGCTTGCTTGGAGGAAATGCTGCTTTTACCATAAGTTTCTCTAAAAATTTTGAACGAACAAGAGATCCTGCTGACAGTTTTTCTCATGTTTATCTGTACCCTGTAACATGCTGGCTTAATATTATTGGATAAAGCAGAATATAGAAAATAGCTAGGGTTGGATGTTGGCTTGACTTACTCAGGCCCCAACGTGACCCTATTTCCTGGAATCTGACTGCAATGTTTATGCTGTGGCTAGGCTATGCTATTTTGAGCTGGAGAAACACATTGCTTGCTGAAGCAAAGCCATTAGACTTGTAACATGTTCCTGTGAACTTTTCATAGACTGACCAGATAGGACATGGAAAGGACAGACCTGATCTAGTAACCTGCCACTTAAGGGTGCTACCTATCTCTTTTGTAAAGCAGGTCTATGTCACCCCAGTTGACCTCTGTCTATCATGTTCTCTATAGAAAACATTGTATATGCAAACTAGCATGTGAAAAGTACAATAATCTGCAATTTAGTGTCAGAATGTAAAAAATTATATATACACTTACGATGTTTCGTCGTTTTGGAATTCCAGCTCACCAAAAGCGTCTTCGTAGTCATCACCGCCACCCTTGGCTATTCCATCGATGGTGCGATATGGGACACGGACCACGCCTCTGGCACCTGCTCCCCTGATAACCTTCAACTTGTAGGTGCCAACACTTTCATGAACTTCTAACTCCTTGTCCTCAAAGGTGAAGACACCTGCGTGGTCATCGTCAAGGATGTTGATGGTAGCTACAGCAGGGCTGACCAGCTTGATGTCGTTGGCGCCTCCTGACTCTGGGCTGGTGCGGACATTGCTCAGCTTCATGAAGAAATGCTCGTCCTCCTCAAAGACTTCATCATCGATGATGGTAACGGAGATCTCCTTCTGTGTTTCACCTGGCTTGAAATACAGAGTGCCCTCCACATACTCGTAGTCGGAGCCCGCATTGGCTGTGCCGTCCTCAGACTTGTAATCAACGTAGGTAGGGCGGTTGAGATCTCCACCCCTGCGGGCAACAGTCACGTCGAATGTGCCCACATTTTCCAGAACGGTGAAAGTGTCAGGGTCGAAGTACACCTTGGTTATGGAGTCGTCCTCCTGGCCTATCCTGATCTCTGCCAGGCTGGCTTCCCTTTGCATGTCCTTCTGGATGCCCTTTTTGATGACATTGCCTGATCCGGTCATCTTCCTGGTAGCCTGGATACGGTAGAATGCTCTGCTCTTAGGGCCGCTGTTGAGCAGCTCGTAATTGGCCTTCTCCATGAGGGTATCCATGTCAGCATCAGGATATTTCCTCCTCAAATCCTTTAGCAGTTCTTGGATTTCACGCTTGTTGTCACCAACTCCATATGGAAGATCACCATCAGCCAAGTCATCCTCGCCACCCTTCTCAGCCAGCTCCATGTCACCACCTTCAGATGCCACAATGACCTTCTTGCTCCTGCTTGCACGATATCTCTTGTCCAGGTACTTGTAGAACAGCAATCTCCTGTCAGCAATATAGGCGATGAGCACACAAACAGGGAAGAAGGCCAGAGTGACGATTCCCTCCCACACATCCACACGACGTGGTGAGATGACAGCAAGGATGAGGAATAGCCACAGGTATGCGAACAAGCTCCATGTTGCAGTGACGATGAACACTCTCAAATGCTTTATTCTGCGGACCTCACCATCAGGAATCACCTGTACACAGATGGCAATGATGACAAACAGGTTGAAGGCAGCACTACCTACAATGGTAGATGGTCCCAAATCTCCTGCATTAAAGTTGTTTCCTATGATTTCAATGATGGACAGAAGGATCTCAGGGGCTGAAGATCCCAAAGCCATGAGAGTCAAGTTGGAAACTGTTTCGTTCCAGACTTTAACAACCACAACTTGGGTTGTACCATCTGATCTCTTGATTGTTACTTCTCTCTCCTGTGCAGTGATGACCTCAATGGCAGCCATGAATCTGTCCGCAATGATTGAAACTCCCAGGAAAAAGAAGAGCAAACCGGCGAAGTAGATCGTAGCTCTTGCAGCCTTGTCGCCCTCGGTCATGACAACGGGTTCCCAGAGAGGTAATATAACACCTTTCTTGCATTTATCGGCCTCCATGGTACACACCTCGTCGGCGGGGGCCGGGCTCGTCACATTGTCCTGAGCGCTGATGCTGTTGGCTTGTAGTACCAGCAGGAACAGGGCGGCTCCCCACAGCCACCTGCCCGACAGCGCACCTGCTATTCTCCTGAACGTCTCCATGTTTCTCGCCGGGTGACACGCCTCACACCCACCTATGGGGCAGAACAAAGAAATGTTGTGTTTATATGGACGGATTCAAGGGTAGTGTAACATGAGCGGTACCGGTAATTTATAAGAAAACGGTCTACCCGTCGGTCACGCCCCTTCGTTAAACAAAGTGCAATGGCCAGGCTTTGTCGCCCCAGAGCCGAGCTGACAATGTGAACCATCCAAACGTTTGCACTGAAGAGCTATATATGGCGAGGACCAGTACTTACGTCCACCGGCGTGCACTAGTCGGGACTGTTTGCTCGCACCCAATTACTGACTACAATGTTAGTTTCTCTGCACTCGTCTTGGCGACCTGGGGACGTTCCCAAGCCATTCAGCATTCTATTCCGGACACCGGTCCCGCTCCACCTTGCACACCTTGCCCGGCTGAGCGCTGAGTGTTCCGTAGTGTTGGCGTGAGTGTTTGCCGCAATGTCCCAAGCCCAGTCAGGTACACTTCCGCGTTCTGATCACAAACCAACCGGACTGACGTCCCGTGCTCGCGCCACAGTTTTCCGTTCCCACAATACGCCTCAGTGTTTTATGCCCGTCTGTCTGCCCAGAATTATTCAGCAGCACCCCTCTGCAACACACTAATTTCTGCACAGCTATCGGACCATATCATAACACGAGAAGCTTGCCAGCTAACTGTCGTTACGCGTTACTGCACAGTCCAACTGAAGGCGGGGACGGCCTTTTGAGCAGTGAGGCTTTTGGGTTAGGGTGGACCGCAGGGTATCACGGGTAGGGAGCTATGGCGCTTCAACTTATCGTGGTGTGTTATTAAAAAAAAAGACGATCGTTATCGACACAAGCTGTATTTCTTTCTTTCATGTGAATTTCGGAAACAAATATACTTACATCTAAAATAGTAGTAGTGTGATCGAGAGACGCCTGTAACGGAGGCATTACACTTAAAGCGAAGGCCTCTTAGGTGTTTCATGTGGCACTTGAAAAACAAAACGCTCCCTTCCATATAAAAAATATTAAAAACCCAAAGACGTTACCACCATATTTGACATGTCCACAATTACAGTGGAGGTGGAGACTTCAATGAGGGTGCCTGGAGCGGAACAAATGCCGCTCATTTACATCTTTCATGCCCTCAAGTCAGATACGATCACCGCCATAGTCCCCGGCGGACTACCTTTTGCGTCACATGCCTATTTCTGGCATGAGATAAGAGGAAGCGTTTTACAGGCCTACCTACTGCAGATAGCCAGTTTCCTTTTCAACTAAATGTCGGGGTCAGATACTGTATAAGCGTTGATGTACTGAGATATAGCGCTCATGAATTTATTTTCCCTGTAGGTCCCCAGACAATTCATTACTGAACTCATTCATAGATCAGTTGTTCTCATGATTACATGTATCTACCGGTGGTGCTAGCCTTGCTTTTTATGTTGCAGATGGTAAGAAATGGTCACGTGACCAGGCAATAGTTCTTTTCTTTGGCTTATGTCGGTAACCTCGGTGATGAACTGGGTATATTGCCAGAATAAAAAAATCATGGATAGGCATTGCTAACAATATTAGCCGAGCATACGAGAGCTGTTTATCAATGTAAGATTTGCCTATTAGAATCTCTTGCCGTGGAAAAAAAGGCACCAACATGCCCTGTCCGTGCTTATTGTCGTCGGTTGGTTCGAGTGGACATTACACGTAGTCGGATTAAAAGGCATTCGCAAGCTCAGGTAAATCATCTATCTTTTTATCCGGGGTTGCTGACCTGTGGTTTGTGACTTCTTTATGTACAAGTGCCGAGAAGTGCCACTTCCATGTACGCGTACTTGCGGTTACCAGATTCGACAGTTTTCGCCCCAGGCGCCTAACACGTGTTCTGTCACTGCTACTAGTCAAAGTGCAAAGACATCGCTCGGCTCTTTTTCCATCTATAGAGTAGATGGCGGGAAAATCAGATGATGAATCGAATGCACTGTGACGGGTGTCTGTTATACCGATGAGTGTTCCCTAGACACAGCTGGCGACTTCGTTCCAAAAATATTCCACAAATTTCTATTAAAAAGATCATGTTTATGTTCTGCGAGGACGCATACGTGACCCCTTGAATGGTGGAATTTTGAATCGAATGTCTTTTCGCTTTTATCGCTCCCATCGGATAAGATGTGCCACTTGATCAAGCACCAGCCATCAGTATCCTAATTAAACCATTGATTCCCTGACAGCGGTGCGCACAATTCCCCAACCCAGGCGATCCTCTGCAGCGGTTTACAAAGCGTCCGTTTACCCAGAGCTTACACCAATTCACAATATGAAAGGTTACGAATTATGTTTATCTCTAGAATTTATAGTAGCAATTGTGAATATAAGCTGAAGTCAATTATAACGTGGGTGCAGAGACAGCTGGGGTCCGCCTCCTGCTGACTGGGAGATGTGACAAACGTCTGTGTACGTTGGGAGGGGGGGGGTCCCCTTTTAAAATTATGTTGAAGATGAAGGGTGTTAGATGGCCGGTTCAATATAACCTTATATATTACATTTATTTCTTGTCGTCCTAATGCTAACGACGACACATTCTGCATTGCGATGTTGAATCGAAGCAAACTATTTCCAGCGTCACAACATGATCTAACAAGTCCCTCAGAAACTGGGCTCCGAATTCTCGACATATTCCACATTGGTCTGCTCGGCTCTGTGTGTGCAACTTTAACCAAATCTACGAAGAAGCACCATATTTTTCCTGTAATCAAGTCCAATTCAAAAAGCTATCCACATTAAGTCCCCCCGTGTATACAATTGGTTACACTAGACTATTGAAAGGATTAGACATGCCATATAAGATATGGAATTGTAATGATTACCTGAATATGGTCAGTTCAACTCCAGGGGCGGCAGTTCTTAAATCCAACTGAATATCCCGTCCAGAAAAGGTCCAACAAACCACCAACCAATGCTCGGCTCTGTGGCTCTGTAGGTCCTTAGACCATCGCTACCTCACAAGAGCTGAAAGAACGTCGAAAATCCTGCTGGAGGACTGGAGCGGAGAGGTACAACGGCACGCGCGTTCTTCCTGCGGGGCTGCACCGCCGCTCTGACGGAAGATGCTGATTCGGTAGACTTGCCCGGTTTCAAATTGCGTTTAATATTATACGTCCATGTGCTTATCCATGAAATTCAATCAATCATAGCGCACATCAGTTCATGCCAGTGAACATACTGCAAATTCCTTATATCTGTAATCTCGTTTTTCGAGCCAAACGGAACACTCCGAGTACCTCGAACAATATCGCAAGTTCGGCTAACGCACCTCTAAACTAAAATTTCGATCTGTTGTCGTGTAATTCGGGGCAGGTTCTTTTGACGATAGATCGGCTGTAGCATGAAAGCGTGTCCTCGCGAGATTGGATCCTATGAATATTTTTAGCGCTGACCCAATCCTGGAGGAGGTGCAGACCCATTCGCAGCTCTGTGGAGGCGTCCGAGACGTCTGTTTGTACAGACACGCTTTATCCATTATGTTTTAGCACCTGCCAAATGCACTGCGTCTAGCATTTGCTAGAGTTGTATACAGAACAAACAAATGGGCAATTTTAAACAGTGGGAAATGTAGGGTAAATGTTTGTCATTTGATTTGGGATTTCAGTTTACAATCCCTGTCAGTGATTAAAAGACTTAGTTTACAAGATCTGCAAGCAGTGTGTAGAGGCGGGGGGGGGGGGGCATTTCCATGGCACATTGGCCGCATTGCCAGTAGCCCGACAAAAATAGCGATTGATGGAAGTTACGATGTTGCAATTTTGATGGGGGACCACGGACGGACCAATAGCAGCACGCCACGTTTCGATTCACGCACTTGTTCAAGCAGATGTTGGTAGGGAAGATCGTAATATTTTCTGGTTGTCCAGCGTTTCTGACGCACAACCATAAAACCATAAGAGCATTCTGTGTCAAAAAAAAAAACACCCTAGCCTCCATAGCAGGCTCCACGGCGGGTGTTTTTTTCTTTTCTTTTGTGTGCTGTTCTCTGAATGCTACAGGTTTTCTGATTGCTGCCGGGTCTGACTAGCCTCTTCAGCAGACTCAACAAGTCGGACTTTATGTGAGGTTATAATGTGATCTTTTATAATGTCATATCATTTCTCGGTACTCGTTGTCTTGTGGGCGGCCTCCATAAAAACAATATAAGCCCCCCAGAAGCCGACTCGTAGAGCCTGCTATTGAGGCTATATATCGCTTGCCGTTCACGGACATAATAGCACATCATACGCAAAGGAAACAAAACATCAGCCACACAGCCTGCCATTGAGGCTAAAACATCCCAACATTTGCTCGGGGATTCGTTCACAGTCGTGTTCCGTCCTGTCTCCTTTTATGCAGTGGGAAGTCGCAGTCGGAGGGACTCAAGAACTGACAACACAAAGATCAACCTTTTCCTGTTTGTTTTACATGTTATTTACTACATCTCTATATGACCCTCGCCGCCAGTAATCAATAGCTGAAGTACAGTACATTAATATTATAACTGACTGCAGTATCATAATGTGCCCAGTCTTCGCACATACATAACAGACGCCCAAATATACACCTATGCATATTTACAATCAGTAAAACTGCGTTTATACGAGACTTTAGAAGTCATCGTCGTAATCCAAACAAACGAAGAGGCTTTTGTCACGTCTAGAATATTAGTCATCAATCACTTGTCATATCGACTGAGCAAGTTAGGTCTTTATACAGATGTATAAAACCCACACCATGAAACAATCTATAGACGTACGGTTGGCGTTTGTCTCATCTAACTGATTTGATAACTTGTTCGTTTATTTAAGTTTATTATTCGCAACTTGCTATTTGGGCAAGTTGTCAGTCGGGTTGTCCCACAGGGATCATCATCAGACTGGCAATGAATACTAAGATATAGTGTGAGGTGTGCCGCCTAGTAGCTTATGCCAGAATCACATCTCTCCAGTGGTTATGTGGGAAAGAAACCATCATGCTTATCTGTAGTGCATCTCGGCTGTTCGTAACCTGGTATTTACCCTATTTAGCTACCTGGTAACTGTCCAAAAGCCAGTTGTAAATACGTCTGGCAACGGGTTATTGGATAGAGACCAAATCGCTAAATAGGGATGGATACCCAAGTGCTATCAATCATCGGCCCTAATTGTTGGGTCGACCAGCAGGCCCTTCCGCATCAGAGTACATCCTATCGAATCCTTATCGAATTGAGAACTCGCATCCTTGGTTGGAGTACATTTTTATTAACGTTTGTGTATATTTTTCTTCTCTGACATTCAGTCTGAGTGTTGCATCTATTTTTTTTCACTCCATGACCTATCGTGGTCTGTACACGTATACAATTGCTAATGAGGCCAAACAATAAGTATTATACCAGGTCTCTGGGTATCGATAGTTCTCACTTGGCTCTCAGCTGATAGGCTTGTCGTCACAAGAATATGTACAGGTCCATACTTCACTTTCACGACTGTCCGTGCTAACAATCAATCATCACATGACAAATTGGCGAGAAGATATATTCAGCAAAGCCTCCACAAAGTGCTCTGACAATGGAGTAATCGATATCCTAATAATTAGCTAGATATTGAGTAAAGCCATTTATTTTTCTTATTAGATCTAAATGGTATTGCAATTTACAAAAAGAAAGCGAACAGTAGCAATCTTTGGCACATCAAACTCCCTCTGATCGCAAACATACCGGATAGTATTCCGCTGATCATATTAGAGGGACCTATATGGATATAGATATATATTAGTTTATTCGTTACTCCAAGAATCAGCTGTGATGATGAACTTTATCAATTTTGTCAGCAAACTATTTTTGGCCCAACGGGTCTGTGACCAAATGTTGCGATTCAGAAGTGTTAATCAAGTTTCACTGTGATCTCCAAGCAGATGTTTGGAGAGGAAAAGCACGAAATAAGTGGTTGGAAAATTACATTTCAACATGTATCACCAAAGAATAATACCAAGACAGTAAAAAAAGGTGACAGTACTCCGAGAGCTGTCAGAAGTTCACATTAGCATCTGAATGTCTGGAATAAATCTAAACAGAGACTTACAAAAAACAAAAAAAACAACATTGACCAACATTGGATCATATTAGGAAATACCGCTTAGGAAATGATCTAATAAGGACGGTTGAACAATGTACAATCAATGACGTTGTACGCGATCGTATCAGGTGCAAACTTAACCCAGCACCCTGATGTCTCCGCATTACTAGGTACTGCAGCTAGGGTGACATCTGTACACACAATGAGCAATGTTCAAGTATTCTGTAGCAATGTTACGCATCTGTGACTTGGTGGTGTCATGTTTCCACAGGTCACCCAAGGCGAAAATAAGCATGTCTGGAGAACGTCCAAACCTACTCAAGCATAAGTGTATGTGCAGTGTACGACGCAGATTAAAAAGAGGTTTTAACTTAAAATTACCACTGTTTCGATTATAAAGAAACCTCAGTGTTGTGTTGATTAGGAAGCGCAATGTCTTTTTGGTCGAAATATGACCCACGCAGAAAATTCTGTATTAGGAAATCTCAATCGCTTGTTATGGTTCTCTGTGTGAGGTAACGGTACTCTTTTGAATGTAACAATTTGCGAAGGAATGTGTGTGTTTATGTCCGGATTCATGGACGCATTTTGTCACAAGTGTAGGCCGCATAGTCTGCTATATATGTATATGCTAATATGGCAGTCCTGTCAATCAGGCAGTCCTCTCTACAGTCCCAGGAGAAGCAGTAGATTCTGTAAAAACAAACGCTGTCCTCATCCAAAATAGACATTTTGCAGCACTCCTGGACTGTCAAGCTTTCAGCAAATTCGTTCTTGACGCGGAACTCACTGCCCTACTTTTGTTTTTAATGAGCAGCCCCGAGCGTCTACTTAGGTACGTCTTCACTGGCGGGAAGTAACACCGATATTCTCAAGAGGCATTTTCTCATAGTTTTTCACCATATGTTCAGTAACCCAAGATAACCTTCGTACAGCCCGCGGTGTCGACTCGTACAGACAGATTTGGGTGAAATGATGACAAAATTGCCTGTCTTAGTTTCTCTGACGACCAGTCATGCATCTATAACGTTACGTATACACTACATGACGTGCACCTCCAGATTGGTACCGTCTCTGTAATCTTCCCATATAGTGATCCACGAGCGCAGAGTAATGATGTCAAGGAGAGGGAACATTTGTCAGTCATCGTTAGTAACCCTTATTAGGTGCGTTAGTGTGGATTATAAAGTTAACATTCCCAGGTGCCACAAGACATCAGCGACTCTGGCTTTGATGCCCAAATGTTTCCGAATACGATAACACGCAGAGACAGACAGACAGGCAGAGGGAGACGTCATACCCCAAGCATCAAAAGCTACCACAGCCGCACAACTTGAAAGTCTAGTACGTGCCGACTTATGGTTATACCAAGGAGGCTCTTTACTTATTTCCTTGGCTATACAAACTGTAGTTGGGAAGCTTTTTGCTTCACCTGTGATCTTTACCTTGAAATGTTTTCAAGTTTTCAACGGCGCTCTTTGCAGTTCCTTGTCCATCAACGCAAAGAGAGCACGTGGAGAATAAACAGACGTCTTCCGCTGCCAAGCACCGAAGGTAAACAGCCTTTCAAGACCGAGTTTTTGAGAACGCCAAAAACTAAGTAAAAGGGCTGTCACTCATCTCCAAGCGCCTTGTAGTTCCTATTCAAATCGGCCTATTTAACGTTAGGATTCAAGTTCCTCAATGTCCTTGTTCAAAGTAATATCTCTTGTAGTCGTCAATCCGTGAACCTTCTGATTTTGCTGTGTCACGACTTTTGACAGCACAACTTGTCCTTAGAGGTCATCTCGCAGGTGGCGATACCATCACTACCAGTGTCTGTCACCAACTTTTCTTGCAGTCTACCCATCAACTGGTAACCTTTCAATCCTCAGAGACTTGCAGGTGGCGGGCTACGGTCTTCATAAGCCGCCAGTCTTCGCCGTCGTATCATGCTTTAATATAAAAAGTAAACAATTTCCGTCCATGGTGTACTCCATATGGCAACTGAGCTGGGAAGTGCGGGATCGACAGTCACCAGGGCCTTTGATCCAAGTATTAAACCCGCTCATCTCTTACATCATAAGAAAGACTCGGATCCATCCTTATCCGGCTTGTGCCGCCGAGAATAGAGCGGAGACAAGCTGAACAAGGATGAATTTCTGAACAAGGATGAATTTCAGGTTTAGACTGCGCCAGCAACAGCGGGTAAAATATCCTCACCTCACCTCACCCGGCCGCCTGTAGACCTTCTGGTCTGTCAGTTGTCAGCCTCAGGGTCAGTTCCCTCCATGCTGCCCTGTCTTGTGTCAGGTTTTCCACTTCCTCAAAGTCCTTCTGCTCTCTCTCTGTGATCTCTTTAATCTGATCTTTCCACCTCTTTCTTGGTCTGCCAGGTGGCCTTTTCTTCTTGGGTTTCCATTGGTAGATTCTTTTAGTATCCCTGTCCTCTGGCATTCTTAGTACGTGCCCGAACCACCTCAGCTGGTTCCTTTCTATGATGTTTAGGATTGACTCTACTGAGAAAGATCTCCTTATTGTGTCATTTCTCACTCTGTCTCTCAAGGTGACTCCGTAGATTAGGCGCAGTACTCTCATTTCGGTGGCTTGGATTCTGCTTTTGAGCTTTTGTGAGAGGGTCCATGTTTCACTACCATATAACAGAACAGGTCGTAACACAGTAGTGTAAATGCAGATTTTCACGTCTTTGGGGATGCTTCTCTCCTTCAGGAGTGGGTACAATGCACATAGATTGCGAGTGAACTTAGCAATTCTGTTGTCTATTTCCTCGTCAATCAAGTTGTTGGATGCCAACTTACTGCCTAGATAGCCAAAGCTGCACGTTTGTTTAAGAGTGTGCCCTTTTATGGTGATTTTCCTTTTTTCTCTTTTTCTGCCAACTTTCATGTACTCAGTTTTGTTGTAGCTTAACTTTAGCCCGGCAGTGGACAGCTCTTGGTCCCATTGGCCCATTATTCTTTGGAGTTTGGCCAAGCTGTCTCCAGTTTGTGCAATATCGTCTGCATATCCAAAACGTTCTGCTTTAAAGTCTTCTCTCTCTATTTTAATGATGACATGGTTGAGGTAAGTGATAAAGAGCAGGGGTGAGAGGACACTACCTTGACGAACACCTGTGTTGATGGCAAAGTAGGTTGTGCCTCCTAGTACTGTACTTGTAAAATATAACGTTAGTAATATAATTATGTTGCAAGTTTCGCAGAGGACCCTGTATCACATTCGCAATTACATTTAATAACGTTGATCGAGTTGACAGAAAGTGTACGTTATATAAGATCTACGTTGAACTATAGGATATTTCAGCTGTATTGTCTTATTCCAGAGCCTCGGTGTTAACTGCTGGCCTCATCTCTGAAGGGGCACGGTGGAAAGGGGGAACATGAAGACGAAATGCTGTGGTAACGGACGCAAACTACACCGTAGCACGAAGGATGCTTTGTCTTACGTTAGACATCTCTCGGGGCTTCATAAGCCAAGGCATTGTGTTAATCATTTGCTAGGAAGCAAGTTAGATTTGCTAGGCCATGAGGCCGAGCTAAAGGAAGTACACAAAGTGCTCTCTTCATTAATTTTTAAGCTCTAAGTCAATCTCGTAAATACTGTCATTGTCATCGATACGTCGACGAACAGCATTAAGATAAATTACCTACGACATGATCAATATACCAGTAATATCATACCCTGCTGCGAATACCACATGCTCATTTCAGATAAGTACGTGTGGTAAAATGCTTCAAGGTCAATACTGATAACAAGCAAGACATTTTAGATAAAAACCATCGTCCCAACCATTTTCACTTTTCACGTTCTTCATTAATGAAGAACGTGAAAAGTGAAAATGGTTGGGACGATGGTTCCTACATTCACACAAAAATACATATAACAGGTAATGTCTACAAGGCATTCTGCAAAGATTAAAAAATGCAATATTGCATTTTTAAATCTTTGCAGAATGCCTTGTAGACATTACCTGTTATTTGTATTTTTGTGTGAATGTAGGTGAGCATTTAGTTTTCTCAGTTCTTAAAAAGGAATCCAAGCCTGAAGTCCTCCAAGTGGCCTTCTTTTTTTATGCTTCAATGTATCCATTCCTAGTGTATCTTTACACATCTGGTTCTATATGGCAACTGTAGAGTGTTTTTGGCCATGTTGATTTGATTATATGGATGACATCCTCTGGGTACCCCAAAACTGATGCGAGCGTGCGTATAAAAAAAAAGTTTAGCAAAAAAAAAAAAGTTGCCTTCATTATGAAATCTACGTGGTCATGAAGGTTGAACAAATGGCTAAACACACAGATTATGGTATGGCAAATAATCTACGTGGTCATGAAGGTTGAACAAATGGCTAAACACACAGATTATGGTATGGCAAATAATAGACTCTTCATTTTCATTTCTTCTTCCTTTGGAATTGATTTTAGTATTCTACGATATTAGTATTTATATAGTTTTCCAATATTTTTTTTCTATTTGCGGCATATACTTGCTCATTTTGCAGCTGCTTTGTACGATTTCCAGTATGGTCGAAAACTTGTTTTTTTTTGGAAACGAACGAAAATTGATGCGCGCGCGGATGTCATCCATATAATCAAATCAACATGGCCTAATATTACATGACTATGGACTTACAAGTCATCACTACCAGTAACAATGCAGGATACATTCACACTCTACCTATAGACACCACCACAACAGTGAGAGAGCCAATAACCACAAACCACACCTTCAGGAGATATTTTAATAAGCATTTCATACAATCATACAGAAAGGGATTGCACATTGAACTGGATCCTGTTACAAATGCTGCTCCAAATGCGGTTCAGTATTTACACATAAATACAGCAGCGAATCATTTCTTATGAATCTAAAACCATCAGTCTATATTCTTCTATGTGGTCATTTCATGCTACTATCCTGTAAATCAAGCTGATGTATGATCTTGTCCCAACTATTGCTATACCCTATTATGTGCTGTGCCAAACACATTGTCGGATAAAGTTGCTTCAGTACAATAGATTCATGGACGTGATTACTGACATGTATCTGCCTGGGACTGAGCTAAATGAAATCTGAAGTAAAATGAAGACCATGTTACAACAGGGTTTTACACTAACTTTCTTAGAGCCAGGGATACTCTTTACAGGAAAGAGGTTTATGTTTATTGCAAGTTTGACATTTATCCAACAGTACTGCTGGGGAGAACTACATGTACAACCACAAATGTTAAGTACAAGTTACAAATGTATGTTATTAAAGTATAAAGTTACTTCACATGATGGTTGAACCAGTCAGAGGAGACACTATATCTTTGATTCATAGTGATTTTTCGCCTCTGTCATACAACCAAATCAAAGTCACAGACAGTAGGAGACTCTGCTCAAAGATGGTACCCTTATGCTGTATCTAATCCAGGACCTGTGTTCTTGTTTTATATAAATATTCCTGATGCAAGTTGTCACAGCATGTAAAACATGTTTTTTAAACACCTAATGTCTGCAGTGGTACTATGTATATGTATACATACTTGTTCTTGAGTCAGATATTTTTTTAGCTTGATGTTCCATATGAAGTTATGATGACAGTATCAGCACCAGGCACAAAGTACTTTGATGTGTACATATCATACAGCATGCCAAGCCATCCTGATCATGTTTGTTCCAAAAAAGTGTCCCCAAAAATTTTGAGGCAAGAAAGTGCAGTCAGCCTCTTCCATTACACATTTTATATTTTCATGACAAAAGGGAGTCTACATAACAACATAGAGTTGGTAAATTGGTTAGTTAGAGTCCCAGTCATAATATTACAGACCATCACTTTAGAACAACCTTTCACACCTGCATGCAAAGCTGTTATTCCTCACGCTGCTTATATGTAGCATTTATTTAGAACAAATCAGCTATCAGATTGGTACATGGCATTGGTAAAAAGTAGACATCTACAAATACATGTACATACACAGGACACCAAGATTCTATCATACTTACTACACTCTTAATGTCCTCTGTTACCCTTTAAAAATTACATTTATATTGCTTGTTCACCATAAAGTCTCTCCATGGAAGGATCTGCAAATTTCCTGAAATTGCATATATAAATACATCTTACAGCTCTGCTTTTGTGAGATGGCAATTAAATAAACTACCCAACATTTACACCATTTAAAAGCTGATGTCTCAAGAATTGAACTATTCCAAGTAAAAAGCATGACATAGATTTTTAGAAAACGTAGCTCCCTCCATTCATCTTAATTTTCACAATCTTGTGAGGCTTCAATTTTTCATCATGATTATCCTATACATAAATTCCTTTTTAAACTTTTCTCAGCAAAAGAATGAAGTTTGTACACACTGCCATTTCATGGGGAGAGGATCCACCCTTTTTAAATGGAATAGCCCATATTGGTGACATGGAATATGTAATAGTCACCTGCCAATTAAATCAAACTTTTCAAAAGTTAAAATCTCACACTCTTATTGGTTGTTCTAGTTGGCCTATTGCTAACCAGCTGTCCATAACCACACACAAGTTTCAAATAATATGGCATAAAGCAGTAAGTATAAACAGGACAAAGAGGGCAATTAAATCATGAAAATCTAATCTAATCCTCATGAATAAAATTCTTACATTCTTCGACTTCCCCTTAACTTCATAAAATCAAGAAGATAAAAGTCATGTGATATGATATTTAGGGCCATTATATACTAGTACTTCTGGCCTCAATAAATGATGGAAATGCAGCAAAGTCATTACTTTTTCATTAACAAATTAAGTTATACTTCCAAGGGAATTGTAGAATTTTCTCTCTTGCAGGCATCACTCCAAAAGTAAGCATTCAAATTTAAGCATCTAAATTCTACTAGCCCACAATGCTTCTTGTTGCTTGTATGTAGTATACACTTAAGATAGCTGTGATACTTCAAACATTCCTATGCTTGATTACCTAGAATTCATAACTCGTCCCGGCTCTTTTTGTATGTCAATGGTGTTGAACAATTTAGTCTCTGATATCTTCATTTCATCTCTACCTGCTATGCACCACTCCATAACACTATAATGGATACATTTCCTGCCTTCTGGGGTTGCTTTCCCTAATCACTGTAGCTCAATTCCATTGAACAGTTCTGGAATATTGCTAGACGTCACACTTGTAATTTTATGTCTTGAGTAGCTATGGTGAGCACAGATGTTTGGGGTTTGGATCATGCCTCAGAAACTGAGCCATTAACGTCTATACTACAATTATCATCTTTTTAAAAACCTCATACTGCAGATATATAAGCTATGTGGTATGTGACTAAAACATCACTTGCTGCTCCACAGAATGTAGCATTTACAGTAGATACATGACAGTGCAGTTCCATTCCTTGGTACAGTTGTGCTAGTGGTGTTTCAGGTTGTTAAGGGTGAATTTCCAGACTTGAGTGAGGGAGCTAGAGTCACAGGTTTCCAGAGTAAGGCCCTTCTCCTTGTGTACCTTGCTGTCGATGCACAGACTGCTGCCCATGAACTGCAGTCTGTTGTTATCCAGCTTTTCCCATTTCTGTGGGAATATAAACACATCATCTGGATTAATGACACAAGCTTACCAAAGTATAATGGTATTATTCATCATCAGGATCACACACATATATGTATTCCTCTAAGCCCTAAAACATGTATACCAGGAGGGGTTGCTAGCCCTTCACCAATAGCATGTACTGTAATTCCTGATTTTTTCACAGTACTTTTATGTTCACTGTTTCCACGGTCCCTTCTGTACCATGAACTTATCATTACCGTTATCAAATCATTTGTCTTGGCCTCTTCTCCCTCTAGCTCTTGCTGCCATCATGAATATTAAATACTGTGAACATGTCCATTTTTCTCAGACCGTGAATTTTTTTTTACTGTAACTGTGAAGACAAAGTGAATTACAGTTACTGTACGGTACCTACTTTTACTGCATGCTAAATACATTTGATACACAAGGAAGGCCAATATGGAATGGTCACTCTAAAGTGTCATACACAAAGAGATATACAGTATGTTGTAAGTTGTAAGTATCCTATCAGTAAGATCAGTACCCACTGAAGTGTTGCAGATTGAAGAAAGTAATTTTCAAACAACCCAAATACACAGGGAAATGAAGTTGCTAGAGAGAAAATGTTCCAACTGTGGACTGATGATCCAAATGGCTGTGGTAAAGGCTACATGTATGCTATGCATTTGCTGAAATCTCTTTCCACTGAACAGGATGTACCTGTTTGGTGTTCTTTTCCTGACAGCCATGTAGTTTCAGCAGTTCTCCTGGATTCTGGTTCACCACAGTCAGACACAGGTCTGAATGGCGGATAGACTTATCCTTGGTTAAGGCCCACTCCTATCCATAACAAATATACAATAGAATGTGTTAATGTAATGTAATTAAATAGATAAGTAATATTAATGTAATCTGCTAGAAAATAACACCTGCTTCTTTTAAGGTGAAAAATTGCATATTATCCATAAAACTAAATTCCAAATGTTTCTTGTTTAAATACAGCTCCTCCTTAATATCTCACATTGAATCAGAATTGGTGAAATGCTTGTCACACCTGGTTTCCACCACTCCCATGGCACTCGTACACACCCACAGTGCCATCAGCAAAATGGCCCAGTGTGTCCATGCACAGAGTCCCCTGCTGCAGGGCCCCAAATGCCACATCCTTCTTGTCTGGGATCCTGTAAAACATTGCAGGCTAAGCATCATTGAAAAACATTGTACTTATTCATTCATTCATTCATTATTATATCGATGAAGGTTAGACATCCAGGTAATGAGATACACAAGAAAACAGTTACTCAAACACCTGGATAAATTTTGAAAACTGTCAGACATTTCAAGTAGCATCTACTACTCTTTGCCACCAGTCACTGACAGAAAGTGGTAGATGCCACTTGAAGTGTCTAACAGTTTTCAAAATCTATCCAGTTGTTTGAGTGACTGTTTTCTGTTGCTATCCATATATACCACCACTTCTGCTGTGTCTGTGTAAGCAGTTATCTGGAATATAACTTCCAGTAAGGTAAATATAATGCCTTTCTTTCCTATGTAGATTAAATGGTGAAACAGCTAATAAAATTAACTTTATCATTACATAATGCCACCAAAATAGTTTTGATCACTTTATTACTCACAGTAGAAGCAATGCTACTTAAATTATTTTCATCCCAGGTACTGACAGATTCACTGCTCTTCTCCACTCATTTATCAGTAGTTTGGGTCAGGTTTGAAATACATCCATTTCAACTAGATAATCCCTACTACAGTGTGTGTAATTGATGAGTAAAGGAACGAGGGAGAAATTATAACTGGCATCACTGCTTCTGTAATAGATGTAAAGCTTCTCTTCGATTCCAGTACAACTTAGGAACACAGTCACAGGCTTGAAGGTGTTATCTCCCTGGTTAGATTCATTTCTCACTTTGCTAGTCTGACTGGTGCGTGGGAGTAGATAAAGGATCCACCAGCATCTGTGCACCCATCTCACGCCTGTTTTCCTCTGCCTGAAATCCCCTGCCACAATCGCTCAAATACACAGATAACCATGTAAAACATGCCAAATGCACACCACAACTCTGTCATCTTACACACAAGGATGCACACAACATCTATCATGACTGTATGTTGACATATTTGTGTTGAGAGCATCTGATGAGATATGGGAATATGTGAACAAACTTTGTACATATTTGTTCATTGTGAGGATGAACTGTTGCATTTTTTTAGAAGAAACTTGTGTTTATTAATCCACATGCTTATCGATACATATACACTAGTTCCTTCTTCCTTAGTCTACAACAAATACACAATGTACCTCATTGACAACATCACAGGAAAGGCAACATTTCTGTCTTTTTAAATTGGCATATGAGAAAGAAGAGATAGCATTTTATGCCTTTTTTTGCCATGATAACATGGAGGAGACAGCTAGACTCATTTCTTGTGTGGAAATCATCAAATATAAAAAACACCAACAACTGAGAATTAATACGTGACCCAATCAGGGCACGGGGGGAAGGTAAGTCAGGAATCTTGACCTTCCATCACCATCTTGTAAGAGAGAAGAGATGTAATATATATTCTGATTCAACACCTGAGCTAGTGCTCCTGGAATCCTGTGTCTGATTTATATGATACCCTAGGCCTCACAGCACAATGGACCTGACAGCAGGTCAGATTTGGCATCTGCCAAAAAAGGCAGAATCTGACCTTTCATGAAAGTGTCACATTTGTGTCAAAGCGGAGACCTGGAGCGAAGGTAAATGTAATGTAAAGACTACAAGTCTGACCTAGTTAGTAGTTTCATTCATCAAATCCCAACTCCTTTCAGTACAGATCAGGGATCACTTCAAACTTTCTGTATTAGTATTTTCTCTAAACAAAACTGTGCAACAGGAACTGATGGAAACTCATACAATCAAATTAATCAATACAAATTATCTGTTTTGTCTCTAGAAATAGTGAAAGTTTTAAACTCTAATAGACCTAGATCTTAGACCTCTCTTGCAGGCATCACAGACTTATTTTTCATTTTATTCTATCGAATCCACTTCACTTTCCACACAGTCCAACACACTTCCCTTTGGTTAAATGTACTGGTGCATAATGTGTAAATCATTTCTTCACTGCTGGTCATGATGATGTCTGGTAACCTTTCCCTTGTGATTACTACCAGGTACTCACTGCACTCCTAACCACTCATGGAGTCAGCTTAGAGCACCAAGACAATCAGCTACAGTCTAAAGATTCTGAAGATAAATTGACTCACCTGAGTTCTGGGTACACATGCTCAAGGTACCAAGCAAATGGCTTGCAGCTTAACTTCTTACGCAGTTCCAGCCTGCTCTGGATGCTGTTGAGGAGATATACAAGTTAAAAGGGTGAGATTTTCTGAAAGATAAGCAGGTATTCTGCAAGGTGCAATGTATGTCCAAGATTCCTCTCTAAGATAAGCTAAAACAAGGCAAAAGGACAAGATGTTCAATAAAAACATGAGATGGGGGACCTATATCTAGATAATGTTGTCCCTGTAGTAAGATAGGAATAGCTTTTGCCATTTTCCATCATGATGTTTCTTTTTTCTTGCAAACAATTACCACAACACAAATCACATGCCAATGACATTGCTACTCTGTAACACAAAGAGTTGGCAAAGACAGCTCCTGATTCAAGTTTCATGCACCTGAAGAAAACTGCTTGTACTACATGTGAGTTTTCAGCAATGACAGACGACTTTGATGAAGACACTAGAATGACAGATGATGCAGATAAGCAGCCTTTTGAGTGTTCTAATCTACAGAGTACATGAACCTGAGGGCAGGGTTAAACCTGCAGTGCTACTGTGTTAAAGCCTCAACACTTTCATCTGATTGTCCCTAACAAGCAAGACTATAGATTGAAAGACAAGGTAGTGAATACTCTAGGATGGAACACTAATCCATCATCCTGATAACATCGGCTTGCCAGAGGCTCACCAGTCAGCTCATCTGTGAAAGAGTTATCACTGACTTTCTAACTATGAAAAACAAGTCATTTAGCAAAACTTTCTAGTTGGCATCTGAATGAATTTGTCAATACTGGTAGCCAGTTGACACATTGGAAGCCAAAGGGCTGGTCCTTACTGGGTGATTATTCATTCATGGTGAGCCCATGCGGGCAGTGATGAACACATGACCTCCGAACATATCTCCACCGAGACAACATCCTCATTTTTGCCACAGGGTCAACTATGCCAGACAGAAAATGTCTTTTTAGATAATATACAACTTGACCTCAAAAGATGAATCTTAAAAACCTATGTAAACAGTCAGTATCAAAAATCAACTGCATGCTAAAAAGTTAAAATTGTCTCCACTATTTTCCACACAGATAACAACATCATACAGTTCTGTTCTTCATGGAGATTATATGATTGGTGACTCAACAATTCACTACTAGTGCAAGGGAAATTCAGCCATTTAATACAAAGTGACATTTCTCATTTAAATCAAGCAAATATCTATTTTGTGTGTGTATATATATGGATAAATATGCAAGTCACAACTCTTCTTGCCTACTGGTGTGCAAGCTGCACTGAAAATTCATATTGTCATGGCTGAATAACATATTTCCAGGGCAGGCATGCATACTTTTGTGTGTTCTTCTAATTTGCAGAGCTTCCAAAGCATATACTGAGTCGCTGTAAAGAAGACTTTGGGCACAGACATCTTGGTGCCTGCTTAAGAGATGAAGATAAAACTAGTGGAACAAACACCCATTATGGTCTTTGAGGAAGATGATAGCTTATGCAGATTGTTCAATCTACTGTCTTTGCATTACAACCTTCTGCAAAATTAATACAGTTCAGGTAGAAGGAACAAGCTGAAAGCAGAATTTCTCTCCAAACAGACAAGAATTGCTGATTAAGCCTAATGCGGCATATCAAAGACACAGGTCTATTCCATCAGATACTCGAGTACACAAGTGCACATACAAACTCAACATAATTTCTTAGTAACAGGACAACCATATGAAGATACTGAATTAAATTGAGTTTCTTTACATATAGCCCTGAAAAGCTTGAACCAGACATAATTGTTCACCTTTATTTACAAAGGCTGGAGAATGTTTATATGTGCCTTCCCTTTCTTCTTACATACAGTTATGCTACTTACTGCTAGGTGGCTCTTCCCAACAGTTGTGTTGCATTTACAATATCATCACTATGGTCAGCAAGGAAAAAGGAATTTTACATTTCCGATAAAGCAAAGCTAAAAGATGGTTTCTGATGAATTCATAAAACACTATACATAGACATACAATGGCTCTTCTATTGCATGTTGTTTGAGGTAATGAATGCTCTAAAGTCATGAAGATATGTCTGAACATCACCACACAGTGAGTGATTGCAGCAGTATATCTTTGCTTATGCTGCATGATAAAAAGGGAAACACAAAAAGATTCTTACTTTCCAAAGGGAACATTTCTTGCTGAGGGTACAGCAGCGTAATAGTACTCCTTGTACTCATCCATCCACACCTCTGCTGCTCGCCGAGTGTTCCTGTTTAAGAACTTCAGGTTAAGATTGACATGGAAATGAGGATATCTAGTTGAATATTCATTAGATTCTATAGACTTTTTCCTGGATTGTAATCATCTAAAAGTATTCAAAATTAAAAATTGTCACTGAATCATGCAGTATTTTTAACATTTTGGAACTCGGTACATACTATATATTAATGTTGATAAGCAAATAGCTTTTAATAAAAGCTATTTGCTTATCAACATTAATAAATGGTGTGTACCCAGTTCCAAAATGTTGCATGATTCAGTGGCAATTTTAAAACATTTTACATGTATCTGCAACACTGAAAATATGTAAATTGTTCAAAATATGTCACATATCTTTAATGATTTTTTTATATTAATACAGATGCCATTTGGTCAAGAAATAGCTGAACAATCTTTTAATCATGCCAGTAATGTATGTTGTAAAGAATGGCAAAGAACTGTGAAATTTTATGAATGAGACCCATTATGAATACACCTACCTTGTAAAGACATTGCCACTGCCCCCTGGGAAGGTATAGGGGTGTTGTTTGCGGAACACATGCCCCACACGGCTACAGGGGATGATCTCTAAACTACCCTGACACTGCCACACACGGAAGGATATTTCTGAAAAGGATGTTTTATAGTAAGCATGAAAAGAAATGACTGGATTCACATGGCTTAGGGAATGTAAAAAGTGACCCCTATTGAGGTACCTGTACATTGCATCCTGAGCATCCTACATAGGACTGCATTGCAGCACCCTTAGAATTTATCAATAAAGGAGTACACTTTAGAATATCCTGAATGCCTCTGTATGTGTTCAGCACCATGGACAGCTCCCTCTCTCTATCTCTGTGTATAATTCCAGATGCCGATAAAGCATAATGTATGTGCATGAGAGGTGTTGAGTACCATATACAGGTCAGTATGAAGACGATGTTCAGGTCCAATAACACATATATTTGTGGATGGTGGTTTGCACCAGTAATGGGACTGTATTTTTGTAAATACAGCACTAGGGACAGGTCTATGTGGATGAATGGAATGTATTCAGTACCAAGGACAGGTCTGTATTGGGATGGTGCTATCATGTCTTAAAGTGTGAATGGTGTGTAAATGTGGATGGTTTGCAAATGTGGATGGTGTGTAAATGTGGATGGTGTTATCACCAGGGGTAAGCAGATGTATGCAGATGGTGTTCAGACCAGGGACAGGTCTAAGTAGATGGAATGGAAAGTATTCAGCACCAGGGACAGGTCCCTATTGGGATGGTACGATTACCAGGGGATGTTTGCAAATGTCGATGGTGTATATATGTGATGTTCAGTACCAGGTCTGTATTGGAATAGTGCTTTAAGTACCACCAGGACTACATTTGTGTTCTAAGCACCAGGAAAAGTGGGATCATTTTTGGACTATATTCAGCACAAAGGTCAGGACTGTGTCTGGATAGTATTTAGTACAAAGCCCTCATCTATGTCTGGCCAGACCTTCTACTTTGGATTTCGTTTCTAGCAAGAAGTAGGATTCTTACCAGTCTTTGACAAAACCTACCAAGGTTCTCGCCTCCCCACACATCCATCATCATATCGTATTTTCCAAGCTCATCAAACCACGACTTGTCAATCATGAACAAGCCTCCAGCTATCATGGGTGTTCTGAAACACAAGATTCAAAGTTGAAGTGAAGGGTGTAATTTGCAATAAAAATAAGATCACAAGGAAGAGGCCTACTGTAATGATGAAGAGATAGTGGTTGTACTTCATGACACAAGCAGGAGCTGCACTCTGTTGACAACTCTAGTATAACCTGCCCATACATCTTGGGGACATGAGTAGATGAGCAAAGTTATCAAAATATATTTCAAACATTGCTGAAAAATCTCATGTAATAAAAAAAGTGACTTCTAAGGAAACTCTCTACTAAGTTATGTGAAAACGGCAATGAGGCCCAATTTTGTATTAACGTCTTATATCATAAGTTTTTTCAAAGGTGAGTATTACTGAGGAGAAATATGCCTCATAGAATGTGATTTGTGGCAGGAGAGGCACTTTTACATACCTCACCATACGTCTGATACTGTTGTAATTATTGAGAAGATGGGCATATAACTAGACTTTAGTTGCCTTGTTCTACGAATCACTGTCATAGTGGACAATGTACTTCACTTTCTCCTATTGTACTCCAAGTGCATTTGCCCAGACAGCTATCTGATTTCAATTTGTCTTTATGACACGGCTGGATGCCTGGCATCCATTTATCACTAGCCAGGGCCAATCAGCACATAGATTCTCAGGGCTGTGGAGTGACAAATGAGTTGAGACCTGCCTGGACCAAGGCATGGCCAATAAGGAAATGGCCTTATTGACCATTGTACATTCCATTTCATAGAGCAGTATACCATAATCCTTTTCATCAGGCTGTATATGTACTCCCATTTCTTTGGAATTACAAGACTTACATGGGCAGAATAAAATGCAGCTGGTGGGCAGTTCACCTTTATTTTCTAATAACTACTGAGAATGTCTATCAAAAGACAGGATTTCTTCTTAAGGCTCAGTTTGATTCACATCACTATTTCTCTTAATGTGCAAACCCATCATCCCTTCATATTCATGCACTGCATATGACCAGGTATACCTGCTTTACAGATGTACACCAGCATGGACAATCACAAAAGGTGATAATGGCTTTTTTTATCACACACACTGTAAAGGAAAGCAATAAAACCTACACATTCATCCTGCAGGACATGGATCACTGCCATAGTGACCATACCCTGCAGAACATTCTTCTGCTTTATGTTCTTAAGCCTAACATTCACAAGTATATCTCACAGATTCCCTCAAGTCGTTCAATGTCTGGTCCAGAGAATTCCTTCAATCTGTCACACCCCATGTTTTACGTGAGCTAACTTGATGTTGGACAGGTACCGATTCAGCTACAATGTACATCACGCTGAGCTAAATGATGGCCCTTCACCACAGCTACATGCCTAACAACCATTAGATGTTTTAGCAACATTCTGGAAATATTACATGTAAAAATTAATGAACTAAAAACGTAACCGCGGGGTGCTCAGTAACCACAGAAAGTCTGTAACATGATAAGGAGTAGAGTGATTCCCATGAGTTATTGTCAGGATTAGTTTCCTTTTGGCTAAGTACAGTTCCTTCCTGCAGACAATGTCATCCTTGAAGACATTATATTCTCATAATAGCACCTCCTAATATGGATCACTGAGTGCCAGGGATGAAGATGTCACTGAATCGGGAGGAGTCTCAGTTAGAATAATAAACAGCATATGCTTCATACTTCACATTGAGCATAATCAGTGGTCTGTTCAGAAATGGACACAAAAGGGTCTGAGAGTTAACCTTTGTTCAGCAACCAAATGTTGCTATGGCTCTATTCAACATCATAATGACAAAAAGTTACATGACTTGAAACGCACAAGAACCTACATTTACACATAGAACAGCAGTGACAGGGGGATTTGTTTGAACTTTGTACAAAACACTTTCTAAAAGCTATACTTGCAACTTATCTGTCACAATAAGAGTGCATACAACAATACTGCACATTTTTCTTTGTTACTGCAGAATGAATGCTCCACTGAGAT
Source organism: Branchiostoma floridae x Branchiostoma japonicum (assembly GCA_013266295.2). Taxonomy (NCBI): domain Eukaryota; kingdom Metazoa; phylum Chordata; class Leptocardii; order Amphioxiformes; family Branchiostomatidae; genus Branchiostoma; species Branchiostoma floridae x Branchiostoma japonicum. Next base: position 15,616,065 of record CM023840.1, read on the forward strand.
CCATTATTTCTATGCATGTTCACAGCTTCCTTGGGTAGGTCCTTGAACACAAATAAAATTGCTTATGTTGTGAAAGGCATTGTCATAAAGGTAGTGCTTGGACCAGGGGACCTGCCTCTAACTAAAAGAGTACCTGCTGAGGAAGGTGGCCTTCACCAATCTCTTGAGTGGCTGTGACAAACAGCTTCCACTATACTTCCTGCCCTTTTGACCTTTTGTGGATTTTGTCATATTGAATGTAGTTGTGATCTCCTACAGACTCTAAATATAATGCCATTCACTGAGGTAAGTTGATATGTCCCCCAAAAAGAAATTTGGGAGGCGTAGCGGTACTTGCGGACCAAAGTACCCCCCTGCAAGAACCTCTGACTTATGTATTTCTATTCTACTCATCCCCAACAGCCCTGTCAAGTAGGGGAATGTCTGCTATCTGCTGGAGCTTGTACCCCTGACTGATGTTGTTCTATTATACTCAGTCCCTTCAGTCCTGTCAAGTAGATGAATGTCTGCTAGCTGTTGAAGTTTTTTTGCTGTTATCTCACCCCCTGAGCTGAATGTTGCCCCATCAATCCTGTGAAAATACCTGAGCATGATTGCCACTTATGATCATCTTCCTTGTTATCTCCTTTCACAGCAGGTGTCCCATCAAAGTAAATGTCAGCTTCCATAAAAGAGTTCAGTTTTTCATATATAAACACTAGTGCTATAACCTTTTGGCTTCTTTGGGGAAGAGATCCTAGGCTACAATTCATCATCAGTAAGCTTACTATGTGGTGGTGGCGGCAAGAATGACAAGGTTATGATGAAGGCTCAAGAATTCTCTGGAAACATGACATTCACTTTACTACAATAAGTCCATTGCACCAAGTGGAGCTGCATCAATTCCCAGGAAATATCTACCAGCGACAGTGATGCCAAATGTTAAGGTATGATGAAATTTCCTGTAACTGTCTTGAGATCTTCCTCCATTCATCTTTTAAAAACTTCTGGTATCAATGTCTTTTTCATTTTATTTTTATAGCATGCAAGTCTGAACAAACATATCACCTGCTGGCACTTCAGCTGTTTACCTTATATACCACCATGGTTTGACTAACTGATTTTTCTTGGCTGACTGCAGGTTTCATATAGGAAAAAAAATTGCACTTCCCTAATGTTACTGCACTTTCACAGATGCATGGCTATTCACTTGTTATTTAGGACAATTTAGAGTCCCTGGCTCTTCTGATTAACGTGATGGGATATCTGTCTTTAGTTAATGTGCAGATTGTGATTCCCACTGAAAGCAGGACTAAAGTTATGGTCCCATTAGAACAGGAAAGTGAGCATTGCTCAATGTACACAAGGAGCCCAGTTCAGAAGTCGGAACACAGATCAACTGAGGCATGCACATCAAAGAACCAAAATAGTCTGATGATAGAGATGGCAGAAGTCTTTTATATCTATCCTTCCCATCAGGATTCAGCCTAAGCTGTGAACCATACCATCACCTGATGAAGCCTACAACGTTGTAACAGCTTCCTTGTTAATATTCAAAATGGATTGCTGTGATGCATGTACAAATACTATTGCAAAAGTGAAAGCTTATGTCACTCATTAAACCACTGCACTGGAAATTGTTCAGTTTTTATGAAGTATTATCCCTATACTATAAATTGTCAGACAAGATGGTTCTGTTTTATCATGTTCATTATATGGTGAGCAGATTTAAAGCATTGCCAGAATATTGAGATGCCTTCTAAATGGCTTTTATTTCTTTGGACATTTTTATTGCCAAGTTTATTTCTTTGGCTATTTTTATTGCCAAGTACAACCCCCAATATGTTGATTTTTCATATGGAAGATTGGCTACAGTGCAAGAGGTCACTAACTTTCATGAACCTAAATGGAAATAGAATATTTACTCTACAGAAAACAGTAAGAACATAAATGAAGGAGCAAATATTACATTCAAAGTCACTATACTCTTGAGAAGATATCAAATTAATCATCTATCATAGAATCTAATATTGCTTTCATAAAATACTTCTCATTTTCTACCGTGGAATGAATGATGCATGTTGAAGCATCTCAATGAATAACAACTAGATAGCTATGGATTTTTCTTGGAACCCTCTGAAATAAACTTACCTGATTGGTGCAATCGGATCTGACCTCCTAGCATTCCTTTGATTGGCTGTCATATAATCCCATTTAAAGACCAAGTTCCAGTCAAAGCCTGTAACAAAATCAGTTATCTGCATGACACACTGTTCCGTAGTGTGAAGGAAAGCCATGCATGCACTAGCAGATACCATGTGGAGACCATCTCCTAGGAGATTCTGTCTGAAAAAAATCATTATCAATCACAGTAGTCATGACTCCTAGGAGTAGACCTCCAGGAAGGCATACGTAAGTTTTTAGATTTATCCTGTCCCAAATTATGCTTTTTTAAAAACTTTGTCAAATAAAATGACATTTTGTTCTATAATGCTGAACCTGACCTAATTCATAGTGAGATGGCTACGACTGGTTAATTAGTGATTGAGGTATTGATTTTTGCTCCAGCATCATCAATTTTCATTCAGCCCTTCATATGGCTCATCAGTTTTCACAGTAAAATGGATTAGAACTTGAAAATGGTAAAGGAATAGGCTTAATAATTTGCAAGCTGGCAGACAAAATTGTGTAAAGAGAGGATTAATGTATACTGAAATTTAATAAAGTTCTAGCCATGGTATAAACCCCCCAAAAATATAACGATGATAATGTGAATTGGCTGTTATGTGAAACATCAGGAAAGAAAACACAACAAGAGTTCCACAACCTCATACCTTCGCCAAATCATATTAATCGTCGAACTAATTATACATTTTTTTCTTAGTAAGAGCCTCATTTGCATGAATCATATCAGTTGATCATATTCTCCACCCAATGACAGTCTTATCTTGAGAAAAAAGGCTATTCTAGCATTTCCTCAAAATTATGCAAATGAGGTCCTGATCTGAATAAATTATGTTTAGTGATGTTCACCTTCACTAAACTTTCAAGTATGGCAAGTATTAAATTCCCAGCAGTTACCACTATAAAGTTGTAGCAATTTTCCATTAATTATGCAAATTCGGGCTTCATTTACATAATCTATATCTGCCAATGTTCCTGTCGTTCTCAATTACATATGTCACAAGTGTTTCATAGCCCTATTATCGAACACAGTGGATTTATAGAAATTCCTCATTAATTATGCAAATTAGCTCCTGATTTGTATAATTGTCATCTAATTATGTCAAGCATCACTTAAGGTACCTACATACCAAAAATGGTGACGATCCGTCAACCGGTTCTTGAGTTATCCTCTCTAGAATATTTTCAAACAAACCGCCCTGCAGTTCCAGAACAAGCTGCTAGGGGGCCTAAACTCACGTGACTTCTTCCCTAGCCCAAGAGCTACCTACCACCCAAACGTCATGACTCTAGCATGTCCAGATCGCGAGATATCAGAACCGGAAGTTTCGCTGCAGTACCATGACAAGCCGCCAGGGAGCCCAAAATCTAATCATTTCTAGGTCTCATCAAGACCTACCCAGCTACCAAGTTTCATGACAATCCATCAAAAGCTTCTTGAGTTATCCTGCTAAACCACATACACACACACACACACACACACACACACACATACATACATACACACACACAAACGCTATGGAAAACATAACCTTCTTGGCGAAGGTAACAATGTCTATATGGAGTTCCATACCTCCTCGGAGGTCAGCAGATGCCCCTACATACTGAAAGTTGTCCATGTTGATGACATCGATGATGGGACATACAACCCTGGTACGGTCCTGTAACACAACAGGTCATTTTCACCACTTGGAGAACAACCCACGGATTCCTGTCTTCAAGTCCCAAAACTCTTTGAATAGTTTGTTGAGGTTGACTTCTTCTTTGAAGGCAGTGGATGACAAATCCACTACAAGTCTTCTATAATGTGTGAATTCCTTGATTTTAATACAGTAACTGTAACAGTAGTAGAATTGGAACACAATTTGACAAAATTTTATGATATTACCTTGTGCTTTAACAAATCTGAAGTACAAATATTATATATATATCAAATATTATAGGAAACTACATTAATGTATGTAATATCTTAAAGTTTTCCTTTCACTTTGAGCTTTACAAATTTCTCAGTCAGGTCTACGAGTTCAGGTATTTTTTTCGATTTTGTGCAATATACCAACAAAACTGCACCTTCAGATGTTGGATTCTAGCTACATGTAGCTTCAGATTATTTAGTCTCTGACCTCCATGACCCTCTCCAGCATGGGTTCCAGCCAGTGTTGGTTGCACTCACAGTGGCTGTCCAGGAAGGTCAGGATGGGCGCTGTGGCAGCATCAGCACCTTTTACTCTGGAGCGCATTAGTCCTGGCACAATAACAACCATACCAGTCAGCAACACTGAAAATCTATAACACTTAATACAACACTCCTTTCAACTGCATGGGAAAAGGAGGATATGGCTGGAAAAAAATGGAAACTTGGTCAAGGGATTAAAAATAAAATGCCCTTGGTTGAATTATGCATAGAGTCTAAAGGTCTGGAAAAGTTTGCTTTTCCAAACTTGATGCTCTAATCTTTTATCTAAATTCCAAAGACATCTATTTATATATGCCCAGCTTTGACTCAATGGTTTATCCTGAATAAATGTAGCTGAGTTGAGAAAAATGGTAAAACTTATTAAAAGTCTGAAATATACGAAGATGGAACCAATGTCACTTTGCCATGGTGCCATTTACAGCGAGGCATGCATCATACATCCTATATCCTAGCACACCCAGGGAAGTTCAAGTGCACATAATCAATCACTACAAGTGGAACCAAAGCCTGGTGACCATTCTCTACGGGCCAAAGTCTTTCTGCCTCAGGTTTTTTCACACTCGATCTTTTCAGCCGGCCTTTCTGATTACTGATGTCCCTTTGTGGCAACCTAATTGAAATCCCTAGTGTGCGCTGAGCAGGAGGCTTGGCAGGCGGGCACACTCTTAGTGCCGTAGAGATTGGGGAGCCACAACCGACTGTTACACCAGGCTAGTGGAACTGTCTGTTACACCAGGCTAGTGGAACCACCACCACCACACAAGGGCATTCAACACCTAGCCTCTTATCACCTTTTGAAAGCCACAACCCTTTTTGGTTAAGACTTTCCTTCCTGGCCTGTGACCTCAATTTTCAAGGTGAAGTCAAGTATCTCCCAAAGTGCCCTGAGGCAGAGTGCAGGTGAAGGCTTATAATCTCTGGGAGATTTTGTTGCTCCTGTTTACTTAAACATTTTATAAAGGGCTCAGGAGGACATTTTGAGGTGGGACTGCCTTTTATCCCATTCATCAGAAGGGTGAACAGATGTGTGTTCAGCTGTAGACCAACAGGATGTAGCTACATATAACTGCTGACAAGGCCTGCCAGCAGTAAGCAGGGAAACTGAACATCAAGCCCTTCCCCTCAGTTTTGGAGCAAATTCCACTGTATTGCCAATCAGGGACACAAAATTAAACCCAACATTGTTACAAGGGTCAAAATAAAAGACTGTTAAGGTTAACATCTGTAAACCAGTGCAACATCTTGTTAAATGGTCAAACTAAATAGGAAAAACTTGAGGCTTGGCTCAATGTACCTTTAGTACCAGTTGAAAATGTAGACCAATGATCCACCATCTTTCAAGGTAAGGTATTTCTATCCACTGCTTTAGGTGTACTGTGTATACATGTAAGTGGCTTCAACGGGATGAAACAGGTCCCTTTCCTTGATTGATGGAACAAAAGAGAAAAAGAAAAAGAAGAAGTACAAACTGTAAAACAAATTATTATGGATTCCCTTAATCCTACCTTCTCTTCTCTCATTCCGTAGGATTTTGACCTTCTGAATCTGTGCCAGCTCCAGTCCATCATCCGCTGTGACAAAGGAAATGTGAGATCAATACATGTGACAGCAGAAGGGATCTCCTCTGTGATTTGAGCCACTTTTCAATTTAATCTACAGGTAACCTTGCCTGACACCAGCTGGAGGCTAAAATTGAGTCAAATGTGGATTTACAATAAACTAGAACTTAAAGTAAAAAAGGGAAGAGAAAGTCTCTTAACAAGTAAACTAAATAGATACAAGTCACATTCTGTCTGAATATCAAATTATGTGTACCTTGCAAGTACATATACTCAAAACTCCAGCGCATCCAGAACTTCATACGACTTCAAAATGAAAAAAAAAATGATAAGATAATTTTGGCCAAAATATGTACTGTTCACTGTGTACCTAAAATGTGATGTACTAGTATGTGTATCTGACAAGTGTCTCATACTCACGTTTATCACTGTAGTCATCCACCAATATAATCTCCTGGATCAGGTGGGGGGGACTTCTTAGCAACACACTGGAAGACAGCATATCCTCTGATTAATGATCCTTATGATAACATGTCAATCTCAGTGAGGACATCATCTATTTCACAGCAGTGCAAAGCCTGTAATAAAAAGCTCAATCACAGGTGAAGAATTGCCTGTAGCCATGAGAGGTACAATCAGCCTGCCTATCAGGCAATGTCTGCCCTGGAATTGGATCCAAGATCAGGTAGTCATATCTGGCCCCATTTGCTATATGATAGGATAGAAATTGGAGGCCACAAAACCATGTATCTTCTTCACACTTCGGGCAAGCAAATGGGTTTGCAAAATGACAGTGTTGCAAAATCATGACTTCATTTTGTTATTAATAAAGTATGATATTTTTCAATAAGAAGATACATTCTATACAATAGACATGCAATCTACACACCTCAACAATGTCAATAACGTCATAAAAATCTGGACTATAATCACTCCTGGATTGTGCCAAAAACACATGTGGTGAATAATAATTTCCAAAGAGTATTCTGTAATGATGGCTGCTGCAACTCTTACTTTCCTTGATTCTTTGTTAGATCTTAGGCACAGTAAAACTTGAATCATGAATTGGCGACTGCGACATATGTAAACAATATAATTCCTTAGATATGCCACTGCAGTGTTGATACGCCTGATGGTACAACCTAGCACAACAAGTGCTATATACAATGTACATGACATTGTACATGAGAAAATTCTGAAAAAACACATCAAATGAAATACTGTTCTACCTTATCTTTGTCTGCTTTATCTAACATTGACTCTGCTATGTGATTATTCTAAAAACTCCAGTAGGTAGAAGTTTTGCCATGTGACAGGCTTGCTTGGAGATGACATACGATCCAATACCCGCTCCTGCAGATGGATACAGGAAGACCTATGCACTGGGTTTTATGGACCAATTCTTCAAAGGGAATCCTTGATAAGAAGCCCCTGTGGCAGTCAGAGCTGATTTCAAGAGGATGTGAGAGTACTCATGCCAGAAGCACACACTATCCGTCATGCTCACATCACATGCTAGAGATGGAAACACTGTCTTCATGTTCTTTGGGCTATAGCAAAAACTAAGACTTTAAAAGGATATCTTCAGGATTTCAGCTTTAGGCTTGTATACTGCACATACTAGTAACAAACTTCAAGTCATCTTGTACTGTTACAGCCTACCAGCAACTATACGACATCATGATATTAAGCAAAACAACAAATATTTTCATTGCCTCAAGGAAACTTTTACCATATGCATTTCTTGACTGTGGAACATAGTTCATCATCATCATTGTCATTTCTTGGCTTGAACTTGAGCACAGGTTGTAAGAAAAGGCTTATTCATCAGAAACCTATTTCTGCATGTACCCAAGAGAACAACTGCTGCCTTGTCCTATGTACATGTCGTTTTCTTTACATATATAACTGCAATCTGTGGTTTGTAAGGAAGCTGGAGATTAAAATGAACTGTTAGTGGCCTGTCCTTTCACCACTTTTTCTAAGACCCACATGCACAGTTACCTACAAACAAAAGTACAGATTGAAATAAATATGCGGGGGGTTCATGACCCCAAACATATACCAATTTGTAATTATATATTAATATTACTATTATATAACACAAGTAAATTACTATAGTTAGAGGGGAAGATGCTTCTTAAAGCAATGTTTACCAAGTAACTTGTTAAGTTATCCTGTTCACAAAACACAATCTCCTTTGCTACATGGATGGAAACAACTTTCATGAATGTTCATTTAACCGTGGTATACCACTATCAGAGGTTGAGTCGACTGTTGGAATTCATTGCTGATTCTATGTACCCATGTTTTCTGGGTGGTATCTGATGTTATTCTACACTACTTTTCCATTTGTCCAACATGCTCCAAGTCTCATTATATCCCAGTAATATCCAAATGAAATTAGCAACAATTTTCAGTACTTTGGCTGTCTCTTTTATGTACATGTTAATCACATGTAATAACAAATATTCAGTGAAGACACAGCTTTTATACCATGATGTATTACTATTGGCATGAAAAATAACATAAGGCCCAACTAACAGGATTAATTTTTGGTACTGAGGTCTAGCAAAATTAGATACAGATATCTTCTTATTTTTACAAGCAGACATGTCAATTAGATTTACATGTTGTTATCAAATAAATGCACAAATTGGTATTGAGTTCTACCTATATCAGATACACTGTGACCCTTTTCCCTGGTGATTTGTACCATAACAGTTCCAGGTAGGAAAGGCTTCCTATTTTGAAAGAAAGGCAAACTACATTAAGATGATTTTTCTGTCCCTCTAATTTAATTAGTATGCAGATATCATCATTGTACATGATACAAACCTTGTCCAGGAGTTTAGATAAATAAATTCCAGTCCACTTTATCTTGTGCCAAGAGGGTAACTTCAGTTTTATTTTAGGCATTGCCATTTTTACAGGACACAGTGCAATCTTGAAGTACTGGACCAGGTGTTTGTACAGAAGGAATCATTAGGGAGGCTGTAAAGAACTGTAAATACTTCCTAAAAGGAGAAGTTTATGTGTCTATTTTCTTACAGTTCAGGTTTGGAAGAGTGATAGACATCTCTTTGATGTGTTCCTTGGTACGAGATACGGCACTTATTTATGTTTTATCTTAATTGTGGTCCTGATTTTTTTTACACCTGCATATCAGCACAAAATACAGGTTACTGACAGACTAGGTCTAACCTCAGCTGGTACTCATACTTGCTGGTGTTACAGTAGAACATTTCCATTTACAGCAGTAGCTACTGCTGTAAATGGAAAGGTTATCTACACAGAATTTAAAGTGACTTTTGAGAGGGTTCCAGGGTGACACCTCAGATACAGGCACAATGTTAGTTTCTCCATGTACACTTGTCGATATGAAAATAATAAGAGACTGGTTCCTTACTTATTTGGAATGACAGTAACGTTAGATGATAATTGTGGTTACAGGTAACAGAAAAGGTACCTTCTTTCAAGTATCCCAGCCAATGATGGATCATACATTCATGTCATTCTCTTTCTGCCTACCACTGATCAGCAGCAAGATTGAAAGGGGTTATTATATTTAACCTTCAGACATGGGTGGTCTCAAACGGAATACTGGATTTTTTTTTCTAACGGTATATATAAAAAGGACGGTTCCTCAATACTATTGAAGGTTATGAATCATGCCATAGGGCACAGAGGTTTCCCTGATTGGGCAACTTTGTAATTCAAATCTATGCAATGAGAGCTAGAAATCATTCCAAACAAGACAGAAGTTTCTCACATGACAGGTCTGGAATGTAATGAAGCTGGAAGTGGGTTCGATGAAGCAGCGTTGATTTGGCATCCATATAGTGCAACAGTTCATTTGCCAGACCACTATAATTACAATATCTGTCACAGTGTCAGTAAACATTAAGGAGGGCTGACAACTTTATTTCCCTCATGACACAGTATCTCCAAAAAGCGACCCATAGTTATGATGTTTTCACTGTGCTAATGTGACAACTTTGACAGTGGTAACAGGAGCCATGACATGCAATGTAGTGTTTCTGAAGTTTCAAAATTGCCCCAAAAATTTTGACTGTAGAATACTGATACAAATACTGATACAAAAAAAAGCTGCAGCATCGTTAAAATTGGATCTTTTATCTGGGAATGCTTTTAACAAAATACAATGTATAGCTTAGAATTGGCAAGTTAAATTCCACACCAAACAGTATCTTTAGGCCACACCAATTTAATTTGTTGCTTCTCGGATTCGCCTCTTAATTTTTTTCTGATTTGCAAAAAAAAAAAAAAATTTCTGGTTCTGAATCAACTAAAAATGCTCATATTTTGCCTCCAACAGTTGAAGAAAGTAATTTTCTTCCTAATTGTTACAGTTGTTACATCTACCAATGCAGTGGTTTAATTAAAAGTTCAAAATTCATTGTTTAAATTTTAACCCAGTCTTTTGTGTTGACTTCATGGCACCTATTCTAGCATTTGGGCTATAATAGGATGCCCAGGCCTGTTTTTATTTTTTTATTTTTTCGCCCTGTCGCTTCATATTTTTTCTGAAAAAATCCGAGAAGCAACAAATAAAATTGGTGTGGCCTTAAAAGGTATAAATGCATAATGCAGCACTTAGTTATAGTTTTCCTATTACACTACATGTACATATATTGGATACTCAAATCAATCAATAAGTAATTTTGTCCGATGATTGGTTCGCTTTTGTACCCACTCTTCTAGCTAGACCTTTTCCCAAATGTATATAAAATGGACCTTGCCTTTCATTTGAAGTGATCTTCAAGTTACAGTTTGTACTGCTGTGCATGCAAAATATGATGATAACCATGCAGATACTATGAATTCATGACATAGAATCTGAAACACATTTTCTGATGTTTTCTATCAAATTACAACATAGAAGGAAATAAAACCCTCTCTGAACAACAAAAGAGATTATAATGGGAGTATAGGAATTCAATCTAACAGGACTACAAAGGCAGCAATATTACTGCTATTAGAATCTTCCTTTATGGTTTGCTCAAGTACAAAAGAACAGTTTCAAATTTGATTTTGTCACACTTGAACCCACCTGGCAAAAGTTAGCTTTGGAAGTGAATTAACCTTAAGTTGTGTGGTCTGTTAACTACGAGACCTACCTACATGTATGTACCATGTATATGAGGTATATAGCTTTGAGCAATGGTATTCATGGGCTCTCACCTTCAGTGGTCCACAGTGACATTGAAATATTATAATTTACTGATCTGATCATAGTCTCAACTGAGGTTACAATTAAACCATCAGTGAAGTAATACCACAATATCCCTCTTGGCTCAAAGCAAGTATTCATGGCTTAGAAATTGATCCCTTTTACACCTCTGATTACACTAAATGATCAGCAGGAACCTTAGGGTCATCTTGGATCTCTTTCACATCCGTCAGCGGCATTATAAATTACACATTCCATGCAGACTTCTTCATCAGCATTCAAGTCAGACAACCATCCATAACAAGACTAAAGCTTATCGCAATTTTGCTGTCATGCATTAAGGAATATTCAGACACTTCAATTTCTAGCAATGTCCTCAGGTCTCCAGATATGTTTTATTAAAAAAAGGCTAAGGAAATTTAAAGTGTTTTCAGAAGAAAACATGTAACATGATTTGGGTACATATTACTATGGCATAGTCATTTGCATTTAACTTAAAACATACAAAGTGGTAAGATCTGGTTTTGGTTTCAATAAGTCTGGTTCCACTTGACATTTAGTTGACATTATGATAATGGATTCATGTGATAGATGCCAAAATAGTATTGTTTTCATCATCATGGCAATCAGTTTATCCTTTGCCAGATGCCATACAGCATTCTAATCTGTATAGATTTCTTGGGAAGTTGGAATGCTAGTAATTAAAATATACCTCACAGTAGATAACATGGAAACACTGACAATCATTCACATATGATAACAAGCTTTCTTGCATGCTGGGCTGCTGAGCCAGTGGGATAACTCAAATGTTATCCTTGAGCCAAGTAATAAAACTGGTGTGGCCAGCTAGCTCTGATTTGCTTTAGTCAATCAATCACCATGGACAATGGCTTGGAACTGATCCAAGCATTTGTCAAACTTACCTTTCCTTTTACAATATATGTACTTTACCTTGGCCTCTACATTGAAGTACTATGCATTTATGGTTTAGACATTGAAGGACAGATAATTTGGCAGAGAAACCAGCTGGTAAAGGGAGCCATTATGGAGATGGATAAAAGCACAAGCCTTTCGTAACTTGATGTATAAGGAGCATCTGTCCGTTTTACTTCACTTTACAGCTCCACAGAAAAGGAGTCCCTATAAATTCTGTATCCAGCCATAGAGTATGACGGTCTATGACCATAAAAGAAGTATAAAGTACATGTATGTTACATGTACATGGCATCAAAGTAGGTGGATGTTATGCTTATTCTTCCCACTTCATATGCTAAATTACTAATCAGACACAGTAATCTATAAAATTCAGGTAAGATGTCCTCATTTTTTCTTACCTAGGAGTTCATAATGCTACATTTCCTCACTGTTTCCACTCATGCAGAGCTGTATGTTTTATGCTAGACAATGGGATGGCATCATTATTTTAAGGAGAAAAATGTGCCAGACCAAGGGGTGAAACTGCCTGGTCGTAGAAGCTATAGGTGATTTACTATTATTTGAAGCTCTACTAACTTCAACATATGGTGGGGTGCTGATTCAGGGGGTGCGTTTCTGATGGGTCACAACAAATCTTGCTCGCTCCATCACTCTGGCCCTGCTCTAATACATCTTGCTCCCAACTCCCTTGAGGAGTGCTCAGCCATATTTCTCATAACCGTGACATTTGCAGCATGCAGGGAGGGAACCTGAAAATCCATATTTACAGCTAGGGTAAACTAAACAAGGAGGCACAGAGATAAATCACTAACTTTGCACTTTTACCAAAGCCCCAATGGGTCATAAAGGAGATTGTACATTCACAGGAGCATCTCCATCAGCACCTTACCAAGTGTAATGTTAGCTTTACTTCCAGAACTTTCCCAGTGGTTAGGTTATGCATTTTAAAGAAAGGAACTTTATACTATACCTCAAATATCTACTCAATATCTTAGACCATATTTTGGGACAGGCATCAACATAATAAGATGATCTATGAATTCCTTCATCCAATTGTGCCTTTCTACTATTGCCCTCATGAAAAGATTATTTGATTACCTAATGATATGATGATGATTCGTATTTTCATTCCCAGTTATAAGTAGCAGGAGCATAACCATCTATTCATAGCTTCCTTACAAAGCAGAAATAACTGCATGATGACAAAATTTTGTCCATACAGCAATTCAACCACAACGCATTAAAGAAAACACAATAACAATTACCGATAGTGATACAGTCGATGTCTTCAATCAACAATGGGATGTAAGCCCTTTTGAAAAGCATCTTGTTCCTTAGGGACATTGATATATTCATGCAACTACATGTAATTCACATCCCAAACATTCTCCTCTCACGCTCATGTCCATGAATGCAAATGAACCATAGATATATTGATTAACCAGTAATCATAAAATGGCAATGCAGTTTACTAATCACTAGCATGCAGTGATTACATTACGTCTGAAAATGTCAATCATGTCCCTGAAGGCAGAGAGCTACAGCTGTCAAAATCAAGAATGGTTTGGCTAAAAGTAAGCTTGTCATGGATCCACATAAATATGGCCCCTTGCTTGAGATGACATCCTGTTTGACCCTACATGCGACAATCCCATAATAACCCTTACCTTCACATTACTACTGTTATAGGTGTTACCAGATGGCTCCCAAGTGACTTCAAGTTCTTACCTGGTGATTGTACGTAATAAGGTGGAGCGGGCCTCATTGTGGAATGTGATGATGACACTGGTGGGCAGCAGATCCTCCTTCCATGCATGAGTTTTACATCTGTTAAGAAGCAACAAGAGAGGTTACTATAACTTTTTTTAGAAACTTGATCATGCAAAAAGTGTAAGAACTCATTCTACCCAAGTATCACATTCATCACGATATATCATGGCACACAAGGACATGAAAATCAATGTGCACTTCAGTTTCCAGAGTTTCTAATTAAGTTAGATTTGAATTGTAACACAGAAACTCCCTGTTTCTTCCCCAAGTATGCAGCTCTAAACCTGGATAAACACAATTCTGGCACATGACCTGTGAGACTGTGACCATAGTGAAAATAATGATTGATGGCCTTCATCAGCAGTGCAGATATTGGTTCCATATATTGGCAAAACCATGTATCAGCCCATTATCGAGTGAGGGACAGGGCATTGGGGGACCCATTTATGTGAAGATTGGCCACATTGACCAATTTAGCAGTTCCTGATGACCTAACCTTTTGTCTAACAGACAATGGTATCATTTTGGAGCTAGGACGGCTTTACTATGATAGTACATTTTACACTATGATAGGAAAAATCAACCATAAGCTATAGTCCTATCCATGGTACTGATATGTTAGGTGTTGGTATCTCCAGATGGACCAAAAGATGTTCATTTTTGTTAATTATTTTGTTTTTCAGGTGTAGAATATAAGCTTTTAAGGGACTGTACGATATTTAGCGGGGGGGGAGGGCCGGTCGTCCAGGGGTAGGGTTTAAAATTTTTTCCTAGGCCCTCCCCCCCAGGTCAAAAAATTTTTCCTAGGCCCTCCCCCCCGGCTCAAATTTTTTTCCTAGGCCCTCCCCCCGGCGTGAATTATCTAAAGGAAATTTCGTACGGGGAGGGGGCAGATTTTCGAGCGCCAAAGGCGCGAGCGCTCGCGCCGCACGGACCAGGCAGGAGCGCCGAAGGCGCGAGCCGTCGCGCCGCACGAACCAGGCAAGAAGCTAGGGGGGTTGGGGGGCATGCTCCCCCCGGAAAATGAAATCTTAACCCTCTAAAACGCTATTTCCTGCATTTTAATGGGTAAATTTTGCTGGTACACCGAGTTTATTCCTCTTTTTCAGGCTATATTTCGTCCACGATCTTCTTCCACGTGCTATTTACACAACCGGGAAAACAATATTGTCAGGTTGTTTTCAATTTACTTTGGAAGGACATTCAGAGAGGCAAATAAATGTTGTGACAGTCCTTAGTTCAATCAAAATACCTAAGTGTTTAATGCGTCCACATCCACGCCGAGAAGTTCGAGCAGAACGTGGGGCGGGATCTTTATCGACGACGCATATACGATTTTAAACAAGAAAAACTACCGTTGTGCGGCTGGGAAGGGTGCGTTATGCCGCGAAAATTAATTAAATGTTCTCTTCAGAAGAGGCTTGGCTGCATTTTTATCGATATCGTTACGAAAACCGCTACGAAACGCGAGTTAGTTTGGTTGTATCGTCGAATTTCGGCTTCGCGCCCGGCTCGACTACCAGCTTTCCCAGAGGGTTGTGGGAGATTTGGGCGAATCCACTAGAATTATAGGGATGCGTACTATTTTAACGTAACATTCTGCCGATTCCAAAGGCCGGCAAATCACTACAGTACATGTGAGATTACGTTTTTGAAATTATCAAAACGTCGGAAAGATTCGTGGATCTTGGAATTTATTTTTTTCCTAGGCCCTCCCCCCAGGTAAAATATTTTTTCCTAGGCCCTCCCCCCAGCTCAAATTTTTTTACCTAGGCCCTCCCCCCTCTGACGACCGGCCCTCCCCCCCCGCTAAATATCGTACAGTCCCTAAGATATATTAGAACCAACCTATTTCCCCCCTTCATAAGATATACTTAACCGAACTGATTCTAACTGTGAGCCAGAAATAAACATTACTTTCTCCTCCTTATAGACAGCCAATGTCAGCAGAGACATACAACATACTGAATTATACATGTATCACACAGCAAAAGTAGCAATTCTCAAGATACCATAAATGCATTGAGGTTTTGCTACAACATAAAGGTGGCATCAAATCATCTGTGAGGTAACAATACCTTCTAGGTCTCTAATTACAAGTTACTATAAAAAAAGTCTGTATGTTAGAGGATTAATGGTAACAGTAATAAGAATGATAATGGTCCCTGGAATTACAATTCAGCAAGCTTCAGCATCAGTGCTAATGCCATGCAAGAGGTTCTACTATTCTGTAGCCTTTAAGTAACGATTCATGTATCTCATCTCCTAGTAAATAAATAGGCCAGTATCAGGGAACAATAGAATGTAAATACATGTAGTCAATAAAGACATGGGGTAGGTAGGTATGTTTATTTTAAATGTGTGCTATATTTAGCAGACATCTTTGCACCATCTTCATCATTCTAAATAAAGCCTCAGGTTAGCACACTCTTATCACAGATAGTGTTGCAACATTCCTTAATCATGTAGACTACCATACAAGGTAGTTCATACTTACAGCTGGTTTCTGGTATCAGGAATGTCCCTGGTGCATTTCAGCTTGTCACTTTCCACCTGGTTGAACTTGTTCCTGGAGTAGGCATCCCCTCCTGGGGAAACCTTGGTCTTGTCAATGTAGCTTCGTTCATGAGCTCTTAGCCACGAGTGAATGTCAAGTTTGGAGCTATCATCTGGATTTTCAGCAAGATTTGCCGCTCTTCCTGTATCCCTACCACCTGGCTCAAATCTTAGGTTCTTGTCTCCAGCAAAATCATCTTCATTTTCCTACAAAGAAAAAGTAAATAGAAGCAACAAGACATTTTTTATTAGGATGTTATTATAGGTGTATCATATACACTGCAGTGCAACATATAAATGTCATGCTACAATGTGAAAGTATAATTAGAAAGCTTTCAAGTGATCCTTCAATTTTCATCTTTACAATATACTGTTACAAGAATGATGAAGCACATCATGCTTTCAAGCAAATACTGACCACTGGAAAAATGGCTTTCAAGAGGAAATGCTGTCATTTCCCATAGACAATCACAAGCAATATAGCCTGTTGACCAGTGAGTTGCTTCCACTGAGGGACTAATTAACCGGACCTATGATCTTAACGTTAAAACAAATTTGAAGGAAATAAGTCGATGAAGAGTCCAGATCACCTAGCAGTTATTTTTTCAAACCTTTTTAACAACTGTAATTTCACTGAGAACAGCCTCTATGTTTACATAGTACAATCAGTTCAATATTCTTCTCTCTCGTCAGGATGTACAATGAGTACTAATAGGGTAGAGAAGTGTTCACGTTCATGTACTTTATTGATGGGACATATTGACTGACTGAAGTCATATGCAAATGTACAAGGCCTTGAGGACTGGCCAGCTTTACCAAAGGCTTAGCTGACACTGCATGGGTGGTTGCTTGGACTCTTTCCAATTCCTCTTAATGCTGTACTGGGACAGTTTCCGGATGCCAAACCATTTGTGACCATTGGTTGATACTCCTGACTTCCAAAGTGCATAATGTACAGATCAATTGTTAAAGACACACTGTTACCTTCCTTTACACTAACTGTTAATGCTTCCTTCCAAAATTGCTTTAAGTTAGATATACAAGACATGGCTGCAAGCAAATTAAAGGCACATTATATACAACTGTTATGTTACATGTATAAATTACCACAAGTCCCTCTAATTCAAGGGATCCATTTGAAGTGTGAACAATCTCTGCAGCAATTACCAATAATGAGCACTGCTTAGATTAACAGCTCTATATGCTTTACGAGAATAGGTGTAATTAATATTTCAGGGCTATAAAGTAACAAAGGTAACATGGCACCACTGGCTGACTGCAAATCAACTACCCAAGAACAGGGACCATATATTCACTGGTGTCTGGTGCTCAGATGACAACTTACTCCTGGATCCCAAATAAAAGTACTCCTCGGAATAAAAGTACCCCTAGGAAAATCACAAAATTGACAACCACATTCATCTTAAAACGTGTTCTTACAGGTCATTGAAGTGTATGTTACTTACAGTCTAATCTATATCTGAGTACATGTACATCTCAAAGGGAGGTAATCTGTCCGTTGCAAAGGAACAGGTATGGTGACTTATTAAATCTGCCATATGTTTGGTGTCAGTTAAGTTTGAATTCTGTCCCATGCACCACCGGCAAAGGGACTGCTTTTTAGTTTTACTTTGGGTCCATTCTAACCACACAGGCATATTTCACCCTGCCTATTTCCCTCCCTTCCCCAGTTTACAGGCTGTGCCATCATAAATCCTTCCTCGTCCCCCCTAGAGAGAACCTGTCAATCACTCAGGTAAGTGTCTACTTAATGGGAAAGTCCTAAACAGTGGGACAGGTCGGATTTCTTAACCTTCAGCCTGTTAAGGTAGCCATTTGCCATTATATTTGTATTGGTTCTGGTGTTAGGCAGCATGGAGTAGGATGAACCTGTGCTGAAAGGTAAAACATTAGGTACAGGCCAGCATAATTAGCACTAAGCTGTATAACGTGAGGATTGGACTGTTATTACCCTCCGACAGCAAGGGCTAGATATTCTATTTATTACCTGAATACCTGCATGAAATAAATGCCTAAAATCAGCGTCACATATATTATGTTAATGTTATCACGTAGCGGGTCACGTGCCCACGTGTTACTCGTCCGCCATCTTGGCTATTGTTCTCTCTGTTGTTGTTTGAAGTCCGCATTAAACTTTGCGTTCGTCAGCACTTCACGTCGTCTCGGATCCTCGATTGTGTCCATAACTGGCGCAGATTGAATTAAAACAGATACATTTATATTCCCAGTTTAGTTCTCAACTTTTTACATGAAATTCATATCACAACATTTCTGAAATAACTTTCATCACTGTGAGCGGGTAGCAACTGGCAAAAATGTATAACATTATAATATGTATCCTGAATTTTCAGTTGAATCGTTTATGATATTGATTATGTGGTGAAGGTCTAAGACAAGCCTTTCTCCCTTGTCCTTTTATCTGTTATTTTGTTTGCAATTTGTTTTACTGATAATTGTACACAACATTACTTCTTATAGTCATTAATGAGTGATTAATGGATTGACTGAAGATGAAGTAATTGATAATTGATTAAGAAATGCATTTGGATCATTGAGACTGGAGACAAAAATCAACTGGAGACAAAAAAACATTTTTACAGTTTGATTACTTTGATTGGCTGAAGGTTTCACAGTTTGACTGCATCTTTTCTCATACAGTGACAAATATACATGTACCCACTTTCACATCAGTATCCTCTAGTTCTCCTGACACAGGTCTAGGAACAGGTGGTCTGTGTCCCAATACATTTCCAGGTACTTTAGCCAGCCCTGGCATTTTCCTTAAGGGCGCCGACCTTTCTTCAACAGCCTAACAAACAAAATTGTCAAGACATGAGACTCTTTTTGTCAGATATCCATCTATGATGTAATGCTGGCACAATGAGGTTTTTATCGTCTACAATGTACTTTATTCTACAACAAACTAGTTTATGCCATCCTACAATTAATGTGATACAGTGTTCACACCATCTTGTGTCAGCTTTAACAACCGATCATGCCCCTGGTCAAGCTAACGCACCTGCATTTCTACACCATTATCAGCTAGTGCAAGAACACTGTCACAACAAATGATATTCTTTGTCAAAGTCAGACAACCTGATCATTGATGTCATTCTCTATCAATACACTTCACCCCAGGAGGTCCATTCCAAGGACCATATAAAAGCAATCAAAATCTGCACTCTTTCAGGAGTTTCAGATGTCGAAGTAAGGTTTACAGTGGGCTGCTGAACAACACCATGAAAGCCTCGCTGATGAAGGGGAATTTCCCTGGAGCAAGCCTGTGGTACAAATATATTTACATGTATGCTCCATAACTTTTCTTTTAAAAAAAGAGATGCATTATGCTCTTATTTCCAACCAAAATTTTACATAATGTTATTTAATGCTAAGTGTGGATATCCTTTTTTGGAACTAAACATATTAAAGACTTAGTACATAATATGTCCCTTCTGTTACCCAACAGAAACCATACAATGTACCGATTTCTTCTGACCACAGTAGATCCTATAAGGGGGCCTGCATGGGGGGGTCCCGACAACGCTCTACGCTAAATTTTGAGAACCGGCTACGTATTACGCTGAGTTCAGGAAATCTCTCGATTACGTTCTACGGTAAATTCCGGGGCACTACAACGCATTACGTAGAATTAAACGGCAAATTACGCTCTACGGAAAATGCGCCGATTACGCTCTACGTTGAATTAGAGCGGTCCGTCTACGCTCTACATAAAATTAAAACGGCCGATTACGCTCTACGGAAAAGGGCATGCGGGGCCCCCTATAATACTAATAGTCCAGTGGTCCACTGTGTTTGTGGACTGAGTAACAGCAGTATAACCTCTCCAAGACTTATGAAATAATTACCAACACAAGACACATTATTGGAAACTACTTTGACATGTCACTTTTGCAATGAAACAGTCAACACAAATGAAAAATATCCATCACAATGCAATATTGTTAAACATGTATTTTGTCCTACAACTATCAAAATATGTAGATTGGTAATGTATGACACAAAGTGAGAAAATGGTTCAAATAGACATGTAGGACAATATTAATATTATGTATTTCTCTAACAGGGATGAAGTTTTCTTTATTCTCTTTACGATTTTATGTTCAGATTTATTACATTGCAGATTAAGACTTCATCATATGCATGCATCTGTCTGACACTAGATTGCATATGTGGACTTTGGTAGAGGCCACTACTAAAGGTATCAATTTCCACAGTGGAGAGAGATGCCCTTGTCACTGTGAACTGTTCATTACACCAGAGGGTACACCCTGCCATGTCTGTACAGGCATCCATCAGAATCTCATTCTCATCACTCTTCAGTCTTGATACATGCAGAATTGACAACTTTGGAAGATTAGTTTTACATTTGCATGTATATATCATATAAGTTAGAGTAAATGAAGGCCTATCTATAAATGGTATATTACATGTAACTTCATGTACAGTACAAAAATACATGTAATCGAAATGTAATGTGCCATGTCACAATTTTTGCGGGGGTATGGGGGTGTCTGTGGGAGGAAAACAGGAAAATCTATTCACAAATCATGCGTAAAATCAATAATGTGTGGCATTCTGGAATTGGTCTCCTGAAGGTTGATGTAATGTCAATGAGCTCCCACATGTCTGACTGGTCTGCACCAAGGGCTTAATGACCCTGCAGGCCCAGTTCTCCATTTCATGGTTGAGATTCGTTTTATATATAACTGATGTATGCGCCCTCAAATCCAGTGGCGAAGTCTGTTGATTATATATTTACCTCCAGTTAGTGCAATTCTTGGAATGTAAAATTGTAAGGGTCAAAGATGCACGTCTTGTGCTTATAAGCTCTCAGATTCTCGAGTACACCAAGTGTAATAGGGTGCTCTAGCACTGTAGTTAGTTTCTATCTCGCGTGTTATTCTAAAAGTTAGTTCTCGTATCTGGGCTTTCCACTTTCCTTGTACATGATTCAGTCACTTTCCCTGTTCTCTTCTGAGAAGGGCAAGAGTCCTTTGAGTGACATCTAGTTAATGACCCGGGCAGACGTAATGGGGTCCTGTCAGTTGGAGGTCTAGTGTCCAGTGCTCAAGACATTGCCTTATTTGGTATAGCTAGACCGGCCAGTGACCATAGAGAGGTTAGTGTTGACCAATGATTCATATAATGACTGCTATAGGAACTATGTGACTCTTTCCAAGAAATCTGTACGTAGGTGTTTAGAAGATATAAAAACCCATGTAGTCTTGTAGTCAAGTTAGTTCGAGAGTACCAGTTCGGGAGTTCGAGTTGAGTTGAGAGAGAGAGAAGAGAATACAGTCACGTCTCTATGTAGCACCGGCTCCTGTGTCATTTCTTCGGGTCTGTACGTACATCTACAAGATCGGCGGCTATCTACACGAACGTTGTGAGGGCACCCATCGAAGCCAAGGCCACTACGCTACCACGTACTACACCTTACTTGGCGCACCCTTACATTTGGCGGATCAGCGGTGGGATAGCTGCGTACGTCGCCCAGAAGAGAGGACCAGGAGCCAAGTTCAACATCATCGCTACAGAAGACTAGAGACCAAAGATGCTACCAAAGACGACACCAGCCGAAGAAGAGCGACGGGTTAGTGCCTTCCAGTCGACAATGGAGGTAGAACCACATACGTTGTTGTCTGACCGCTTAGAAAGTGTATTTTTTAGTGTAGGGAAGCTTCGTTTGATAGGACTGTTGTTTGGAAATGGATTGTGAGAATGTTTTAGTGGGAGTGTGGATTGTAGTTCATTTTGGCAGGGATAGTTTTGTGCAGTTGTAAAAGCTCTGGACCGTTCGTTTTGGCATGACAAAAGATTGACTCCACTAGGGTTAAAGCTGACCTCTCGCCCAAGGAAAAAGAAATGATTTTCAGAGTTTATGTTTACGTAGAAATCCGCGGTTGTGTCAAGAGAAAATGTTTTGTCAAGGCATCTTTCCTTGGAGCCTCATGTGTTTGGCTGTTTCCATGGTGAAATTCCGTTCTTGAAGTTATCTTGGCCAACAGGAGAAACCAGAGTTGAATTATGGGAAAAAAAATAGAGGTTCACAAGATTGAGTTTTGAGATCGGATAACCTGGAATGATTACTAGTAGTCTTGGTGTTTATTTCTAAGAAGGCTGTTTTGACACTTTAGTAGCAAAGAAAAAAAGTTGTGAAGTCGGTAAATGCGGGGGAAAATGATCAGTATTGTCTTAAAATTTTCAGTTTTGTTTTCGATGTAATTCTTAAGAATGCATGAGTGGAGTTTGAATTTTCTGGGTAAGAAGTGAGAACTTTACTGAGACGGGAGATTGTGTATAGGAAGGCAAAGCCGAGACGTTTAGTGTGTTGTTAGATTAGATGTTTCTTGACTAGGACTGAGATAGGCAGAATGAAAGGATAGATTTGTTTTGATCACCAGGATGGCACATGCATAGTCCTGGCAGGCTAACCGTTTCCTTGGAAACCCAGACCTCGGGGACTGAATTTTCATTCAGATGGAGCGATTATGCTTTGTCGGACGGGCTTGTCAACATCCTTGTTTAATTGCACTTGTAACTTTGTTCTAACGGAAGAAGTGTCAGGCCAATCGATCTGTTAAAGAAATATTAAGTAACAGCTCTTTGGAAGGAAGATGGTTTAACGCATGGATGATAGGCATTGGTAAGTTTAATTCACGTTCAGAGAATTTTGAGGAGAAGAAGAGGTTCAAGAAAATAGGGTTAAGGATTTTAAGGAATAAGGAGTTTGAGGATTCTCCGGAGCTTAGAGTTAAGAATAAGGAACTTAGATTAGTTAAGGCGGTCAGACTGTGGCGTTGTGTTCTTTCCTACGTTGTAATACGACTTATCGTGAGGATGGCAGGATTTCACGGCTCATCGGGGACCCCCAACCGTGTCACCTGCGTCTCCAGGTCACCGGCTCGCCGATCAACCTCAACAGGGACTTCTAAAAGCGCAAAGTGTTCTACACCGGTGGTACATCCGACAGGGCCCCGGGTAACATGCTACCAGAAGGATCAACGCAAGTGCGGAACCTGCGTGTCGTATAGGCAGAAAAGGCGTGGGACTGGTTACCAGCGCAGACGAGTCTAGGAGACCGAGGATGAACCAGGAACGACGAGAAGAAAATGGAATATGAAGAACCTCGAGAAGAAGAAGATTATGAAATGAACTGGAATTGAACTTATGATGTCCATAGAAACCCATGTGAAATGTGAACTAAGGCAACAGAATGGAAAATGCTTCATAGGGTACTGTTACAAGTGGTATGTAAAGGAACGATCGTATTGTCCTGTATGTTGTAAGTTGAGCGTCGCTTTTATAATCGTTGATAACACGTGAACTATTCATACTTGCTATGTTATGATATTGTTGTATGTTCTCTAGATTTATACTGATGTTACCCACATGATAACGTCGCCAGGGACGGCTCCATTTTGAAAGGGGAGCATGTAATAGGGTGCTCTAGCACTGTAGTTAGTTTCTATCTCGCGTGTTATTCTAAAAGTTAGTTCTCGTATCTGGGCTTTCCACTTTCCTTGTACATGATTCAGTCACTTTCCCTGTTCTCTTCTGAGAAGGGCAAGAGTCCTTTGAGTGACATCTAGTTAATGACCCGGGCAGACGTAATGGGGTCCTGTCAGTTGGAGGTCTAGTGTCCAGTGCTCAAGACATTGCCTTATTTGGTATAGCTAGACCGGCCAGTGACCATAGAGAGGTTAGTGTTGACCAATGATTCATATAATGACTGCTATAGGAACTATGTGACTCTTTCCAAGAAATCTGTACGTAGGTGTTTAGAAGATATAAAAACCCATGTAGTCTTGTAGTCAAGTTAGTTCGAGAGTACCAGTTCGGGAGTTCGAGTTGAGTTGAGAGAGAGAGAAGAGAATACAGTCACGTCTCTATGTAGCACCGGCTCCTGTGTCATTTCTTCGGGTCTGTACGTACATCTACAAGATCGGCGGCTATCTACACGAACGTTGTGAGGGCACCCATCGAAGCCAAGGCCACTACGCTACCACGTACTACACCTTACTTGGCGCACCCTTACACAAGGACTTGAGTACACACTTGTATGATTCTCTAAAGGAGTATTGTATGTTTGGACCAAAGATTTGCTGCAGTAAAAAAATAAAATAGACTTGCTGACCTTTGCTGCTGCTCAGCAGAATACATGTCTTGTTTTGCCTTGAGTACCACAAATCTATGATTTTTCCAAGGTAAAATTAGCTAGCAGACAAACATGGGGCTGACAAGGTTATAAGTCCTTGCATAATTAGTACCAAATGTTGCCTACAAATTTCATTACAAAATGGCATGCTCTTGACTTTTTTTTTTTATGGTATCAATATTCCTAGCCAGATCTCTCTCTCCCTCTCAAATTCTAGTCTAACTTGAAATTTATAAGAAGGGACCATGAGACAAGCTTCATGTCATGTCAGCTTTCTTATTCTGAGTGTGTGACGCTGCTTCTTTATCATTCTTATCAATCCTAGAAACTTTTTTCAAGTCCACTTTTAATCAAAACTCATTTGCAACTTGTAGCTGAAGACAGCTTTCTTTGTAAGAGCTCTGTGAGGTACTGCCCCTTTGCTACATGCCTAGATTTTCTGTTGATCATCACCATGCAACAGAATCCATTCCAAGGCAGAGATTGCACAGTTGCAAGGGTGATCTACATTTGTAGTACTACTTCATGGAGATCAGCGCTGCTGTACAGAGTGGAGCTCACTCCTACGATCAGGCCTTGTTCCCAAATCCTGTTAGAACCTGACAACACCTACACTTCTATGACAGAGAACATGAAGCACACAAGACTACCTTCCCAGATTTTTTTAGTAGCTGATCAACCTTGGTAAGGTAACCTGATCTGCTACAGCATTGTCTATTAAATGTTATTACATTGCAAGTACTGTATAGTCAATTGTCTACCTGAATATTACACTTACAGTCCCTGTTTTAGCATCCAGTGCCCATACTGCTTTCACATAAAAACTCCACTAAACTGAGTGCTTTTCATCCATAAAGCAGATCCAAGGGCCCAACCAAGCTTAAATGTATCCAAACCCATTAGAGTCGCATCCAAGAAATGACTTATAGGAGATGGACATATTTTCCCTGAAAAGGTCACTGCATGAGGAGTGGTCACAGACAACTGTCTGCAGTTACAACCTTGAGCATTTCCAGCAAGAGCATTTCATTTCCAGCAAAGTAGACAGACATACTGGCAATCTAGCTGCATTCACCTTTAAAGGAATGGGCCAAGCAGTCTCTACCAAGGTCATTAGAAAGCTCACTGTTGTCATTTGCATGCTTATCTTAACCTCCAGAATTCTCCAAGGAATTCTAACTAAGTGTCAGTTGCAGATGCGCATATCAGTAGAATATACAAAATATATGGTGTATCCTTGGTATATGCAAGGATAAATATTGTAACTTATGTGAAGAAATTCTGCTTAAACTACTCAGATAAGCTACACCAGACATGTATCATAAATATACAGTATATTAAGAGTATAACAAAACTACATAAATGAATGAAACAAAAAACACTGTTACCATTACTTGTGCTATGACCTGGTGAACAATACAATTTCACATAGACAGCTGCACATGTAATAAAAAGGTAATAAAAACAGGGTCTGCATGGGGGGATCCTGGCAACACTTAACGGTAAATTTAAGAGGGCTGATAACACTTAGTGGTATATTCGGGCAGGCCGGCAATGCTTAACAGTAAATTAAGTTGTCTTGCATAAGGCTTTGGAAGCGACTTCTTTGGAATGTTCTTCTGTATTCATGGAGTGTCAGGTAAAACTAGTCTGCAGAACTTGGATGCTCTGTTATGATTTTGGGGTAATCTGGCATTTCACTATGCGATACGAAGAATTTTTCATTAACACTTAACTATAAATTCAGGATAAGAAATAATGTACAACATGGAACAAAAGCGACCAATTGCCCTTCACGAAGAATTTCCCGACTACGCTTAACGTTGAATTAAAGCGGCCAGCTACAATTAACGGTAAATTAAAATGGCTTGCTATGCCTAACGGAAAAAGGCATGCAGACCGACCCTACGATATTGATAAGGCATATATGGTTTTCCATCTAATCATAACCCTTCCTATAGGTACATGATTCCCCCCCCCCCCCCCGTCTTATTATCACAAAAGCTGCCCCTATAGAGCCTACTCTTCACATAACTTACCAGTTTCAATAATATATTTGCATAAACACAAAAGTCACATGTTGCTGGGGAGTGAGACGTTTCAGTGTATATGATGAATGTGTCCATTTGATTCCTTTCTACCTCCTATAGATCCATCCATGATTTATGATCAGCTTACACATTATTTACTTATTTACTGTTTGCCTGTTATTGTTAGCCAATCCAACCATAGCACATCATCATGCTTCCTGCAAGCAACCTGTTTATAGGCGAGGAAGACATTAATCTGATTTTGTCATTAGTTTACATGGCCATGCTCCTCTTACATGTATATTAGTCTTGGTACTAGTAACTTGACAACACTCCCCCTAAGTCAGACATCATTTGTCATATCAAGCAGGTCACCAATCTATCAAAATTAAAATTGTGGTTTATACTTTAAAAGAAAACTTTGTGATATAGCTTTGTCAACTTTCAGAGTAACCATTTAACTCATCTGTATTGTTGCACTCTTGAAGCTAATGTTGATTACATTTGAGAGTGTGTCATGACATTCTACATCATCTGACTTGGAACACAATGTGATATTGATAAGCCATGTCCTTTGTAAAGTTTATCAATAGAGAAATCTACCAATGTTTTGTTGGTATCTTGTTAATGAGCAGATATGCAACAGATACATGTATGTAGCAATAATGGTATCACTAACTATCTGCTACCAACCCTCAGGCTATGACTACATTTTTGTAAATCAGGCTATACCCAATGGTAAACTCTCTCAGGATGTCACAATAACTGAATAAGGTGCACTACGTGGCACTGCATGGTAATAATTGCACTGGCACCTCCAAATGTAACAGTACCGTATTGCATTGTGTGCTAAGATATAAGGGTTTAAACAGATCACGGTATTATCCAGAGACCTGGCAACCTACCTTGTTGATGGGTTAAATTATGGTAGCTTACATTCAACCTTCACTCAATCAATTGAAGACGAATTTCACTTTATCATGAAATGCCCTAAATATGATGTTCTACGTAATAAGCTATTCACATTTATCGAATCTAGTACAAGGAATTTCAACAGACTCGATGTTATGGACAGATTTATATATATATTCAAATGCAACAACTCTTACAATGCAAAAATAGGTAAATACATAAAAGACTGTTTTGTTATTAGGAAAAATGCCGAAACTAATGATTAGCCCTATTGAATACTGTATTAGCCCTTGTTATTTAGTAATTAAGATATTAATTTCCTTTCTTTATTTCTGAACTATGTATTTGCCATACATTGTACCGTGTACAACTGTCGTGCAATAAAGTTCTATATACCCCCCCCCTCATTAAAAAAGAAAATGTACTACCGGTACCACATCCATAAAAAGTATGTACTCGTAATACTGGAATCTCGATATCTTTATATAGAAGGTGGATATGCAATTACAAGGTTAAACAAGTGTATTTGTGAGTCATGAGAGAGATCAGCAGAAATGCATAATGCATATATATTAGGGCAAGAAAATTCAGCTACAGTCATTTCAGGTCAGACTAGGTCAAATGCCACAGAGCTGGATAGATTGCAAATTGCACTTACAGATGGTAGGGGAAAACCATTAACTTCTGTGTTCCCTGTCATACTATCATAGTTATATTTCAAAAACATGTATGTGTCCTTAAAGTCTCTCAAAACCATTTTAACACATCTTACCCTGTAAGTGCTTCAAGCTCCATAAGAAAGGCTTTTCTTTAGAATGAAATGGTTACAGCAAAGGATTATATTACAAATATACATCCTTTGCAACCATTCGGAATGTTACTTGCACACATGTATCATAAAATTCAGCATCATGTTTAAAAGTTGCAGAGGGTCCAAACTTGTTAGAAGAAAGTACTCATCTCGATGGTACTTTGAACAGCAGCATACATTAGTAAGGTCCGGGCTTTTGGACAGACCTACGTAGGTCTACACATAGACATGTGCTAACAGACAAAACATAATCGTAGCATAAAGCAGATTACAGCTGAAGCCATTAGGTTAGCACCCCCGACCGTCCTGCACCTTATCCAATGTTGTAAATTAAATGAACTTTTAGCCACATAATATTACAGGTACTAGGTGTACAGGTCTACAAAATACAAAGTGGTATGACAGTGTTTCCTTTGAATCATTTGGTATGGTTAGCCTGGGTACCATCCTCCGTAGTTTTTGCCGCTCCCAAAGGTCGCTAGCGACCTTTGGGAGCGACCTTTGGGAGCGGCAAAAACTACGGAGGATGGTACCCAGGCTATGGTATGGTAGCTGTTGACCTGCCACATCAGAAGTGGGATACTTTGACTGTTTGAGGGATTTATTTTGGATACCACAATAGTACTAGTATTTCTAAGGAAGTACAGGAAGTTCTGGTTCAACACATCACAAACACATTCATTGGCTTCCATCCAAATGGTGCCTAGTGGCAGTCTTCTCTCTCATCTGTGCTGCTGCATAGATTCATTTATCTCAGACTTTATTGACAAGCTATTGTAGCCAAAGCCTGTCAGTGTAATGGTGTGAAAGTACATAGCAGTACATGTAACCCAGACATCAGTGGTTCTTGTTACTTTTCAAGGTCAGTTCATAAACACTTAGTACATTGTAATACATTTACACAGTGGTCAAATGGATGATGAAAGGGGGCACCGGATTATCAGTACAGTACATATTTGGCAATGGAGGGGAACAGCAGGGGATTTGCTACAGGTGTCAATAATGTTGTTACAAATATTCTGTGTTCACTTTATGTTGAAAACAATAATGCAGACAAGAAACTAGTGCCGAGAATACTGATGTGTCTTTCTTGTCATTAAAGCAATAAAATGTGAAAAGAAGCGAGCACTCCAAATATTGAAGCCCAGCCCAAGGCGCTGAGATGGTGGTGTGACATGTGTGAGGAGGCCACAATGAGATTGAGAATAAGGATTTCAATATGACTACTCAATTACTGCCTTTATCCCAAAACTACAAATCCATGTAAATGTAACGTTACTTGCTCCAGGATCCTGATAAAAATCATATCCTGTTTTGAGTCACTGTGCATGCTTATTTGCATAAGATTAGGACAGTAATGGATTGTAATCTGAGCCATGTCATTTGACTCCTAACTTCCAGGCAATATGCAACAGGCAGAGCTAGCAAGTCTTTCATAGGATTTAATTTGAAATGTCAATGGTTTAGTTGTGGCAACTTTCTCAATGCAACCTCATGTTGAAGGCTTCTTTACTCATGATAGCATATGTAACGTTAAACCACTAACTAACTAACTAACTGGCATTATAGTATTATACTGAGAAAACTGTGGCCTAATTTTTAAATTACTTTCATGATTGCTGTATTTCTAGCTTTTAACTTGTTAAAGTGCAATTCCAGAACACAACATACTGTACAGTGTTTCACCACTATAACCTCCTTGGTTTCACCAAGACATCTGCTAGCCATCATCATAACTTCCTTCGCTAAGAATGGAATAAATTTAACTGCCACGCTGTTAATTAACTGCGATCATGGAAATTCAGCACGTTCCTACACAAGGCTTTATCGCTGGATCTGCTGATAAATCTTAGGTCATTGCCACTGGATTATGACAGTGAATAAATCAGGCAGAAAGATTAACCAGGTCTTTCAGACATGGGAGTGAGGAGAGCAGTGGCAGACTTGAATATGGGCGGGTCACAGCGGTGCCTGGCCTCGTCACCGCTGCCTGATTCCGTACCCAAACTCCATTCGATAGGGTTACGGTTATGTACGGTCTCCGCATCACAATCAGACATCACAGGAAATAGGCTCGGAATGGCACAAATCTGTAAGACTATGTCGTACTCACGTTGTTCTTGTTGGAGTAGCGATACATATAGTATCCGACCCCGGATATCCACAGCACCGCGATCGTCAACAGGATCTTCGTGTTTCGTCTCATGGTCGACCTCGACCGTCCCCTTCTCTCCGTAAAATATAAAAGAACTGGCAGATTTAAAAGCTATGAGTTAAGGTAAAATACGCTTTGACCGGCGTCCCTTGGACGCCACATTCTTGGAAAACAAACGACAAATCTTAACCAAGTGGGAAGAAATCTGGAGGCGTGAGGGAGGCAGCGAGCAGCTGTTGGATGATGTGTAAACCGGATGTATTCACCAGCTACCGGAAACCGCAAGGTTAGGTGGGTATGGCATTTAACCTAACTTACCTGATTAGACCGTGTCAGGTGTTGCGTAGGGAAAGTATAGAAATCGACTCTAAACCATACCTCATTGCTCTAACTGCCCGAGTATGACGCTCTCGAAACATCAATGGTTTTCGGTGTTTAATTATGGACATGACGGACATGTTTGAAGTGGATGTGCAGCCATGCAGGTGTCACTGCACTAAATGATGTTGTAATTTCAGCTTCAGAGGGCAATTTATCTCCCCGGAGATTTATCAATATACTTGCCCCCGTTAATATTCAAAGTGCATGCATGCATATATTATATAAAGAAGTTTAATTCATTAATTATATTACAGATGATTTTTTTGACATCTGCATATTTTTTGCAGTTCCCCCCCAAAATGCATACAATTTATTTGTTTTATCACATCATGTTTTTCTAATCATCATCTGTGTTGATCTATAACATTTTAGTTTTCATGTGGATGAACAGGGTATCATTAACAAAGAATACTGTCTGCCATATATTGAGGACTCCATAGTTGCATGTCAGCATCTTTGTGTTCTATTGTTTTCAAATATTTCTTTGAGCTTCAGATAGTTGATGATTATTACAGCATCAATGTATATCTGAATATCCCAAAACACACATAGGGACCCCGTAATGGCAGTGGATGCACCAATGCAGATACTTGACTTGACGATATTCTATCAGCCCTTCTGACATAAAATCAAACATATTCTTCTTCTATCATCTATTTCCACTTCATCTTGCTGTAGGTCTGAATTGAAAGGCACATACCAATGCTGTTTCATTGTCTCCACAGGTTTAATAATGAAACCACCATAGAATATTGCTATATTAAGGTGTTCCAACTTTTACGCTGCCTGTTCTTTTCTTCCAAGTCTTTTCGACAAATCAATCCATTTGCCTTGGTTTAGAACAAAGCATGAACATCTTAACATTTCACCAACATTAAAAAGTATGACACAACTCATTCAGGATTATTGTATAGTAATTACATGTACATATTTACCCTATATACATATATTGTATACAAGTGCTGTAGGACACCTTCACATCGTTACAAGTGTTGGAGCATATATGGATACATCACTTGTAGCCTTGCCTCAATGGGCCCCATCAAATTCCAAGCAAAATATTTTATCACTGACAAATCTCAGCTTCTTTGCAATGAATCCATTTTCAGTTCACTTTACTCATAGGGGAACAGTTTCCAAAGAGTACTGGGATAATCTGACCAGACAAATGTAAAAACTAGAGGTCAACGATCTCATGCCTTCGTCAAAAGATGTTATCGTTATATAACTTAAGAAGGTAGAAGTGATATATTAGTCCCCCTAAATATGGAAGTTGGATTGTGAAAATTACCCCTGCCGATGCAGTCTGCAATCGTGCATTGGGCAAGGGAAAAAACATCTGTGCAGGCTGTAAGGCAACACCGCCTGCAGTTACATGGACTATCCCCTCTGGGACTTTCTCCCTCTGGGACAGCCTGTAGCCCATGTGTCACAATGAAGGTAGAGTATCATGGAAGCCCTATCATGGAAGGAAACTGAATTATATAATTGCTTCATTAATTATGCAAATTACATCATCATTTGCATACTGGTCATCTAATTATGTCAAGCATCACTTACCCTACCTATGCCCCAAATATCAGGATGATCCGTCGACCGGTTATTGAGTTATCCTACTTTAAACATTTTCATACAAATGCTCCTGCAGTTCCAGAGCAAGCCGCTAGGGGGCCCAAACTTATGTCACTTCTTCCCGAGCACAAGACCTATCTACCATCCAAAAATCATGACCCTAGCTCCTCCAGATCACCATATTTCAAAACCGGAAGTACCACTGCAGTACCATAACGAGCCGCCAGGGGGCCCATATTCCTATCACTTCTAGGTCTCATCAAGACCTACCCACCTACCAAATATGAAGACAATCCATTAAAGCCTTCTCGAGTTATACTGTTGACAGACTCACACACACACGCACGCCCATGAAAACATACCCTTCTTGACGAAGGCAAAAATGACTGTGCAAATGACTGGTTTGCTTTGTGTTAGTCCATAAAGCAGATAAGGTCACTGAAAACAGATTCATTTGTGAGATGATAAAACAGTGTATCACCACAATGTTGACCTATATAATTTTATACTTTCATCTATGGTGCATGGAGTACATTAAGTGATATGTCTAAGTCAAGCATACACGTGTTACATGTGCACTATTGAACCGCTGCAAAGCTTACTAATAATGGATTTGACCTGCTCCTGTCCAAGATGACCCGAATTACAATACATTTTCTGTCTGTCTTGTATTCAAATCCATTTAATCCTCAAAGTGTCAGGGAATATTAGAACTAGGCTTTAAAACTGGCCCATGACACTGGGAGGGTTAATGGCCCCTCATAGGCTTAGCTTAAGTAGGTTCCACATGAGGAGCTGGCTTGACCATTTGGTTCTGTTGGCCAAGTCTAAGTAGTGTAGATCTACAATATAAATGGCAAGTTGTGTGATTAAGGCAATTCAGTGTTTAGTTTCCCAATCCAGAAAAGTTCCCATTTATATCTTAACAACTTAGTGATGCAGTCAAATATGAAAATGGTGGAACTGCTTGTACAAAATGCTACAACTCTTTACACTATTGGGTAATTATAGTTTATACATTGCAGAAAATTGACTTTGGTCATTTCAGTGGGAAAATGTACAGATCTATGAAACAGGAATAAAAGTTTCAATATTTTTTTTTTCTATTCATCATTTGTAAACTTAGCCTAGCAGCACCAGTGGAACATCCTACAAATGTACAAGGTCTCCACAAATCTGCACTGGATTTAAAAAAACACTTAGTCTGAAGCATTTTTGCAAAACCTTGACTCAAGTGACCACAGCACAAAGTTTCTGACTTGGCAGAGCACAGCCATTCTCTTAGAGAGAAAAATATTGTAACAAATTTTGTGAAGCAGGTAGCCTCTACAAAGCAATCAGTATGAAAAATTCTAAACGTTTTAGATTTATTAGCAGCTGCTGTACATATGGTTAGATTAATTTTTCTTCAAGTTAGATGTTCTATATAACCAAAATTGATTTAAAACAAACCATTATCAAAATCCAAGACTCATCAGTGAACTGAAAAAGACCAGTTGTGTTGTGTGTAACATGTAGCCAACAGTTTTGTCAGCAATTACCAGCAGAACATTGACAGGTTACCCAAAATTCCTGCAGCATATGGAATATGACTTGACTTAGTCCTCTTCGCCCACTTGGGAGCATAGGGCCTCTGTGAGAAGTCATATGGAATATAGGTAACTGGAAATAGGTTACTTCTGGAATCGTTCTAACAATACATACAGTATCTGGAATCTTACGTTGCAGCCCACCAGGTTAAGTACTATTAGTGCTTGTGGCCAATTGAGAGGAGGAGAGGGAACAAAGCACCTGTAACAAATGCAACAAGTTCCAGTTTACTGAAGCCATGATGGTGTCCTCCATCACCACCCCCCTCCCCAGCAGCCTGTGTTCCCATGCTCTGTATCTCAGGCAAGACGTGTACTGTGGCCACATACAGAAATGTGCCAGCTGAAAACAGCATGGTGATTCCTGTTGCATTCACTGATGACAGAGCCTCTTTGCCACTCTGTGGGAAGAAAAATATCTTTCATCATCTTGTATCAATTAACAAGGAAAATCCTTCATCTTTATGTAATTCACAAACAACATAAATAATAATAATATACAGGCATAGGAATAGCTGATTTAGTTGCTGATTAATATGATTACATACTAGTCACTATCCTCTCATTGATAATAGGTAATGCCTCACAACATTTGCCTCATATTTCTAAAATACACATGACGTCTTAATTTCAGTTGCAGTTGTAAGGATACAATTTGCTCAATACTGACCATCAAATTGATCAATGGTACATAAGATTTGAGAGTCAACAAGACATTGGCATGACTTACCTGGCTAAGTCCAAAGTATGTGATGATAGTCAATAATGGAGCAGCTAAGGAGAAGATTAACAGGTGTTTTCTTATTCTGTTCCTGTCAAAACCCTCGTGCATGAGGAAAGACACCAGGCCAAAGGCTGCAGGAGCCTGGAACAGACATTACGGTACATAATTAATACCACCTCAATGGACAGCCATACTGACCTGAAATTGGTAACCTAGATGAAGGTGACCTTACTTTGTCATCTGAGTGTGTGTAAATGAAATATACAGAACAGAATGACATATTTCTATTTTGTGTCATATTTCTGGCAACAATTTCAACCCAAACATTGTGTTAAGATCCCCTTGCTATACATTTAAATAAAAGTACAACTTGTATTATGCACAAGAACTTAGAACTCACCTTGTGCAACATGATTGCAATAAAAACTATCAACTCTACATCAGCCCTGGCTGTAGAGGCTGCAGCACCCAAAGCTACACCATCAGCTGTAAAACACAGGAAACATGTCATTTCTTTGGTGATACACTGCATCTGTAGCCTTTTAAATCATTTTGATCTGTTTCACTGTCACAAAGGATAGCTTAAAGGACATGCCTCATGTAGAGTCCACTCATCACCTTCCTCATAATTTGTTGTACATGTATATGTGTATGACAATACTTGTACAGATGTGGTATGGATGCAAGCTACTTGTTTCTGTTGATCATTGAAATTACATGTATACTGATCAGCACAGTTCAACAGAGCCCTCTGTCTGAACTGTCCATAATGCAAGGACAGCAACAAGTAGACAGACTATTCCACATTTTGTACTTGTTAATTTATAGAAATTTTTTTGCAAATACAGATGTACATCCATTTTAAAAGTGTAGGCTAAGAAGGACAACTTAGCACTTAGCAATGTCTGTAACGGTAGAGGTAAAAGAGACAGAGAGAGAGAGCACACTGGTACAAACCTACCTGCCGCATGGACAACAAGGCCTAATGTGGCTGTTATTTTGTTTCTATTCTGCTTTGTGGGTGTGCTTCCCTCTACATCTAATGAAAAAACAGGAGTCACATGTCAGATCTACAGATCATCATGGATGCTTCAGGCCTAGTTTGCTTTACAAGATGCTGATGTATATACTAGTATATAATAGAGGATTGGAAAGTATTCTGTACATCTTTAGACTGTTTGAAAGTAAGACATGAATACAGTCAAACAGAGCAACACTTATTTCGTATACCAAATATTACCATATCAGCCATAACTTGCCTTCCACAGAACAAAAAACTCCTCTCTGTTACATTTTGTCAGACAGACATTCCTGCTCATCACATTAGTTTTTCTTCTAAAAGACACATTATTTGGGGAACTGATAGCACAACTTGTGATCCTCATCTGAGAGACTACAACTACAGTACAAGGAATGAAAAACTAGAGGCAGCCTACCTGGAGTATGGGAGTGCCCATGTGCCCCTCCAAGCTGATCTACTAGCAACATGAAGACAAAGCCCAGCACCAGAGACACTCCAATGTACTGGTGAAGCTCTTCATGCTCATCATGGTGCTCATGCATGTGGAAGTGGAAGTCCTTTGATGTGTTTACAACCTTAACAGCACGTGGCCCAACGCTTTCAATCATCTTAGCATGGTGTTTCTCTGTGATAGAAGACAGTTGAGACATAGTACATTGTAAAGAGATTTGGGTTGATAACTTAACATAATACACAAGAATGCAGTTGTTACTTCAATTAAAGAAAACAAACTATTGGCCTTCTCAAGAATCTTGGTAGCAGTATCTAGTCATGAAAGACCTGGGATATATTTTCTAGATATTTACCAGTCTGGGCAGAGTAGAGTGAATGGACACCCTCTGGAATGATGACAGCTAATGCAGTACCCACCAGGAGCCCAGCTCCCATCACAGTCACAAGCTTTAGTCTTTGCTGTAACAAATTGACAAAGGCACTTCGGTTAGTAAAAGTTATGTACTAGTACTAGTAACCATAGGCAATCATACAATTTTTTTTTTCAAATAGGGGGAAAATATGCAATCATCAGAATTTCCCAAGATAGTATTAGTAATCTCTTCATTTCAGAAAAAGAAGAGCATATCACTGCTTCTAGGATAGTCAGGGAAATAGAAACATAATATTATTAATACAGTAAATAATCGCAAAGTATTAATAATAATTAATTTGTAGTGTAGCAACATAGTTTGGGGTCCTTTAAATAGCTTTTGGAATCATTCTTTTGGAATCATTAATCAAGCTTAGAGTATCTTTTGTTAAAGTAACTTTCAAAAAGTTAGGAAGACATTGTAAATTGTCTCCAATCATGATGTTTTTTTAACCAGTCCAAGGAGGATTTTTTTAAATCCTTGATATCCCAACAAGCTCCTTGTTTTACCATATGGATGAATCGATCTTGAGCATGACCCTTGCGTCTTGACCCTGAGCGTCAAAACGCACAGCAATGACAGCAAAGCAAAATCATTTCAAGGAAAACTGTTCAGCCAAACAAACACTTAGCGAGGAATTGGTGAAAAAGCACAGATTCTGTCAAAAATCTCAAATCTCACCTCAGACAACGATATGGCAAGTGGTATGGAGCCTGCCACGTAACAACCCACTAACATCGCTAGGGACAGCAGCGTGATTCCCCAAACATCTCCGATCCACATATCCATGGCTCGCTACTACAGGACTTGAAAGATCTTCTTAAAAGCGTTACCAAATCCCTAGAGCTCTCTAAGTCAAAATAATTGGTTTAATCATGACACTTCTTCCCTGTGCCGAATTTTGACGCCACTACGACAGCCAGGTTTCCCAGGCTGCATCATTCTAGGTCAAAGGCGAAGGGTTAGTAAATAAACAAGAAAGGTTTTGACAAAATTGTCAAAATTTCTTAACTCAATCATAGATGAATGATATATTCCAGATAATGTGTTCTTTGCCATCTAGTTGTCAGAAAAAATCGTCAGAAAGAACGAATACTAACAATTCCATCATTTGCAAATGAAAGGTCGTAACCTTTGCCCCTAGGACGCGTATTTTTTTCATCGACGGTTTGGGAGATCATATCCTTTCTCTGAGCGTTTTGCTAAATTTGAGGAGACGTTTGCTGTCTGTGTCGGTAGGAATGGTGAGGAAGATCCTTTTGGGATACACTAGTAGATGGTTGTGTTTTTAAAACTGTGTGTAGAATGCATGAGCTCTACCACATGCACCAACTTGCACCTCCCTTCTTTTACTTGTCCGTGGGTGGGCGTTATAATTATTTGCTTTTGGCTGGGCGGGTCATTATTTTGCGCAAATCGTTGACTGCGTCTGTTTTCTAGATGTTGTATGAGCAATACTAGACTTGCAAACCTTTAAATGTCAATATGGTATCTGTGAAATACCATTGCCAAACGCCATTGGAAACAAGAGACAGCACAATAAAATGCTGTCTGTTGTGTATATTTATGCATTGAGTTCTTACCTCCATGGTTTATGCAAGGCTTAGCTGAAAATTTATGTTGATAAACTTTAGTTGCATTGCTTTGGAGCCAGTTCTTCAAATTATTATTTTTTGCTTACCACAGGCCCATACCATACTGTTGGTCCAGCCAACTGGCAGGCCAGAGTCCAGAACATACTCAGACTATGAAACAGTGACAGAATGTATGGAGGGTAAGTATGATTACAAGGCAAACACATTTCATTAATCACAACATGATAATCATAGTCTGAAGATGTGATATATTGAGTGTTTCTAATGTTACCTGTATATTTTACATAAGTAGAATTTTTTTTCAATGCTGTATATAGGGTATGCCTAAATACCTCAACCGCCCTCAACCCCCCTCAACCGCCCTCAACCCCCCACTTCCTGGGCTAATATGCAGTGTACATGTGCTAAGAACCCTTGTTTACACTCTGTATACATTGTCTATACGATTATAAATAAAAATCACATAGTAACGTCTAAGTATTTGCAATTTTTTTCAAGTTATAACTTTTAATATATCATAAGTGGAGTTACCGTCTTTAGGGAGTGATCCACCCCGCAAAATATCCGCCCTAAAGCTAGTATTGAGCGCTAAAATCCACCACCAGAAACATGATGTTTAAAGAGGTTTCCCTCTATATCTGCTGAGTTTCCGTGCTGCACAAGCTTTTTCACTTTCCTTATTTTGACTTGAAACTTACGGCACGATGCGTTCTGGCGGCGCGACGTAAACAAACAAGATGGCGGACCCTGTTCCTCGGGCGCACGGCGCGCCGTAAAAAAACTGGTAAAACGACAGAGTTACAGTGATTTTCCTATTTATAATTGCATAGGCAATGTATCCAGAGCGTTAAAAAGCGTTCTTTGCACATGTTCACTGCATATTAGCCCAGGAAGTGGGGGGTTGAGGGCGGTTGAGGGGGGTTGAGGGCGGTTGAGGTATTTAGATAGGCATACCGCTGTACCGCTGTATATAAATGGATGAGCCATAACCTTGCTGTTTTTGATACCTTGCCTGTGCCAGGTGTGTGTAAGATATTTGAGGAACACTTGAAGAGGGTAAACCCCACCAGCCCTTCCATCACCTATGACATCAGTCAGCTGTTTGACTTCATTGATCAGCTAGCAGACCTAAGCTGTCTTGTGTAAGTACTGATGATAACCTTTAAATATAACAGCAGAGTTCAAAATGCACACCTGCAGCCCTATAATGATGGGGGTTGTTATGTGTAAGCTGCATCAGAGTTCCTTTTAGACAGCATACACATTTTGCCATGTCTCACTCTGATTATAGCAGTCATAATTGCAATATACACCTTTGGCCCAGTTTGGGTCTTACTTGCAGTATGTACTGTACCTTCAGTTTGGGAATTTGCCTTTCTTCACATAAAGGTAAAGCATCATGCTTTACCTAAACTGAGGAGAAGCATGGTCCTTTTTCAAACACAGTAGCTAGCAGTAGTGCAACACAGCTCTGTCATAGTGATATCTTTTTTCTCCCTTTCTGAACATTTTACAGGCATGTAAACCTTTGTAGATCTAAAATTGGGTTGAGACTTGATATTTTCATCCTGAGGCATGCTTGTTTATTTACAAATGTATTGTAACAAGTAGTCAAAGACACCTTTTTACAGCTAACATGGGTTAAAAAAAATAAAAGCAGTAATCTCTTTAATATGGTAATACAATGTAATATACAATTTTCCTGTAACAGGGATTACTTGTTGCCTTGATAGCACACAATAGAAAAAGTTGTGTAATGTTAATGATATTCATCCTGTCCAAAAGTGTTTTGTTTAAAGCTTTCAAATTTCAACTTCTATATTTATTCTTACATTGCTTGCTAGGTTTCAAAAATCCACGAACACCTATGCACCCCACGACAAAGACTGGATCAAAGAAAAGATCTACATCTTACTGAGAAAACAGGCTGAACAAGCAAGGATGGAATGACACTGAAGTCATCTTCCTAGGACATTTTATCTTTCGTACTAGTTGGATTTCTACAGGAAATAGTGATGCTTGTCACCAAACTTAGGAAGATGAGAACAAAACAAAATTAGCAAGATGAAAGTTAGTTTTGTTACTCAGGTTGTTTTAAAGCTACTTTACGTCTTTAGCCCCTAGAAGTAGTAGAACTGTTTGAGGTACTGTGAGTTTTTCCATACCTCCAAAATATTTAAGATATAAAGAGTTCACAGTTTGTAGTCAATCAGGAAGCAACCATTACAGTTTTTGTCAGGTTCATAAGCAATATTACAACTATACAAGGGAGCCCTTAGACAGCAAGTGGTCTTGATGTATTATATCTATAGGTGTAGAGTTAGTGTCTGCCATGGGGATAAAGTAAAGAATACTCCAACAGAAATGTAGTCAACTAGTGTACCAACTTTAATATTATTCCAACTACCATATATGAATGGCAACCTGCTTTTGAAGTACTGAAATCATATAAACTGTGGAAAGAAATCTAGGAATGGTTACAAAATCCTTGTTGTGGTTTGCCATGACATTGGTCATTGAATTCGTTCAGACCAGGTAACGTTACCTTTATTTATAGGATATTTATATCAAACTTAATCATGTTTATGGTTGTAGAAGATAGAAAGCCATCTGAAAAAGAGAACTTCATAGGGCCTGAGGTGTCTGTGAGTACTGTCATTTCAGAATTGAAGTGAAGTTGTATGCTGAATTGGTGATTAAATGATACAAAGTAGCTGAACACCTGGAAGTTTGTTGCCATTTTGTGGTAGTGAGGGATTCAACATGTAATGAATGGGCTTGCATGTACCAGAGGTTTTGGGTACATTGTAGAGAAACCATTGGTGATAAGTTGTTCTCTACTTGATGACCAATTCATTCAGTTCCATTGTTAACCATGTGATTAGGGTTAAGATGGGTAAGTCTTGTTATGTATACTTGGGTCAGTAGGTCTGTTGAATAAATGATTTTGATCATTGGTTGTCAAAAATTTTAAGGAATATGAAAAAATTGCTAACATATCTGTATTACACTGAACCTGTCATGAACAGATCCACTTGTTGCAGGAAAGGTTGTGGAGTGTTACTGAAATGGTACCTTTTTGTTGAACATTGTACTTCACTTGTATTTGTTCATGCAGCCCTTGTTAATAGTTCAGTTTACAATACAAATCATAGTATCCTTATATTCACATTGTGATTCAAAGGCACGTACATATGTAGCAAGCAAGTTACATGTAGTAGTTTTTTTTAATTTTGTTCATTAAAATATACAAAGTAGATGATAAAAGAAATGCATATGACACCTCTCAATCAAAGTGTATTTTATTACACAACACATCAGTCACAAACAATCAGCAGCTAATCATTAGACAGTTGATGTTATTTAATGTCACTATAGCACAGTCAATCAAAAACAGCTTTTGATAATTATGAATGATGACTCCTTATTCACCCTGTCATCATTGCGTCATTTTGTAGACTGATTGAAACAGCTTTTACACATCAAGGTATAGATACACTCCATATACATTTGTACTTCGAATAGCCTTACATCAAATATAACTAGAAAGAAACCATGACATAGTTTGTTATGGTTAAGTTCTAAAGTCAACACACCAAGTTGTAGCATATACATTGTACATGTATATATATATTTAAGTAATCTAAGTTAACTTTGGAATTAATTTTTTTACTTGACATCAATCCAGCTACAATGATTGTTGTTTTTGATAAGTTGCATCCTATCTTATCTTTTTCTTAAAATGAAATGATGGCTGAAGCGTGAATGCTGTTATTCCTCTATTGTAGCATTGCTACACATACTGGCAAAAGCATTAAATCTTGTCCAAGTAAGACATCCAATAGAGCAGGAGCAGGATCACTTTTACAAGATGGTGCACCCACCACCACTCTCCACATTTACCACAGCTGTAACAGAGTAACACACCATCATTTACTACAGTTGACCTATTAGATAGACAGAACAGTGTTGTAATGTGCTAGTCCTGGTATCGGTATTTTTAATTTTAGTACATACATACAATGTAATGATCATTTATTTGCATATTAGAGCAACATTGTATATAATAGACATTAATGAATACAAGTGTGATACTCCCATAGTGTTTCGTTCTAGCTGTCCTGTAGAAGATATCATGGGAGCAGGAAGACATTACATAATGCTACACGAACTGCCATGTTCCACCTTCACCACAGCTGTAACAAAGAAGCATGTACCATCAGGTGCTGCAGTTGATCAAAAGCAATTGTACTACCCCAGTAGTTGTAGACATTTAAGTGTAACTATAAGTTATGATATTTCCTTCCTTTCAAGTATTTGTATGTAATGTTATAGTGTAAACTAATGAAATATCATAATGCAAATTATAACTCATCAGGCCATCATTCAGTTCACCTCAAGGGTTATACATGTTGTTTTGGTAGTTGTAATTGTCTAGGAGACGAAATCAATGAACATGCATCTAACCAGTACATTGTACTTACGTGGAGGTGCATCCCTGATAGCCTGCATCAAGTCCATCATCTGCTGGTTCATGTCTGCCTGCTGCTCCTGCATCTTCATCATCAGATCCTGCATCTGGGATGAGGACTTCTCGTTGAACTCCTGGGGGAGATGTTACAGTAGGTGTCAGTACATTAATTCACTTTTGCAAGAAGACATTGTGTTGTCCCAACGACCATCAGTGTGCAAGCACATCTAACCCTCGGAAGATGGAGAACAACAGGCGCTAAACTGAATAGAGTGTGAGTGTTTTGTAAACAATATATATACTGCATCCATAAAGCAGCAGGGAACAAAATTCCGTTTGTGGCCCTTTGACCCCTGAAATCCTAACTTTCACTTTGGAAATATCATGCAGTCCAGAGCAGAGAAAGGAGATTGAGGAAAAATGCACAAGG
Organism: Branchiostoma floridae x Branchiostoma japonicum; assembly: GCA_013266295.2. Classification (NCBI taxonomy): domain Eukaryota; kingdom Metazoa; phylum Chordata; class Leptocardii; order Amphioxiformes; family Branchiostomatidae; genus Branchiostoma; species Branchiostoma floridae x Branchiostoma japonicum. The sequence goes on from CM023840.1 coordinate 15,659,197, forward strand.
CTATCCCTAACCAAACATAAGATGTGCTGCTGAAAATTGGATTGTCTAAGTATGTGAGAGCTGCTTCAACATGGCTGACCTTGTCCATAAACTGTTGTTACTCTGCTGTAGCATTACTACTTTTTCTTACCCTTGCCATGGTTGCATACTGCTCCATCTGTGCATTCTGCAGGTCTCGGTACTTCTGTTCCTCCAGCTGACGTCGCTCTGCCTCCTCCTGTTGTACCTGAGGTTCATAAGATATATACAAATGGAACTGATAATGGAAATGGTATGAAGTCTTTTTTACCACTTTCTGGAAACCTAGCCAATGGCTATGATATGCTGGACTAATCAGCACCTGAGCATTGCTGGACAGTCCTTCAAATATTCAAAGTGCCGTACCAGTTACTGGTCAGATGATATCCTTGTTACACACACCTTCTCCATCTGCTCTCTATGCTGCTGCTCCATTTTCTGCAGAGTTTCCTGGTGGGCCTGCTGCATGTCTTGTGCCTGCTCATACAGCTGCCTCACCTCCCTTTCCTTCTCCTTGGCCTGGAGCTCTGCCTCCTGTGCCTTCTGCTGTTCCTGCATCAGCTGGAGGAAAGAAAGAATTGTCACACAGGCATGTTAATTATTCATTGTCTTTGGAATGTATATTGCTTCACTGCTGGGGGTGGGGCCATTGAAGAGCATTATACAGTAAGGGGTAGGAAAACTGAAAATATTCACCCATCCAACCTCAGTCACATATAGTGCTTTTAAAAATCACAAGTTACTGGAGTAGATATTATAACTTCAATATTGTACAGCCTTACAATTGATAACCGTACAGTTCATTGTACTGAGGAGATTACCTTCTTCTGGTATCCCTTAATTTTCTCAAAGTTTGCCTTCAGTTTCTCAAAGTTTTTGGTCATCTCTTGCAGAACGACCCACTTCTCTGGACCACGAGCCTGCTCGGTGTAGCGCTGGCGTGCATTGTTCAGCTCTCCCATCAGCTGCTGGAAGTCGTAGTTTGGTGGAGGGGACTCTACATGCTTCCTAAAAGATAGAACATTACACTACATTTAAAAATCAAATCCTGAAAGATAGAACATTACACTACATTTAAAAATCAAATCCTGAAAGATAGAACATTACACTACATTTAAAAATCAAATACTGAAAGATAGAACATTACACTACATTTAAAAATCAAATCCTGAAAGATAGAACATTACACTACATTTAAAGATCAAATCCTGGAAGATAGAACATTACACTACATTTAAAAATCAAGTCCAGAAAGAATGTCAATTTCCACCTTGATATTTCAGCACTCAAAAAATCAATCAATTCAGATATCTTTAAAAACAGTGAGGTTCAGTCAGAGAAACATTCTATTACATAGAGTCACAATTACTAGGGATGTCAATTTGACCTACTTTATCACCAAAAAGTTTGCATTACCTAATTGGGTCAAACAAGCGCTCGAAAAGCTTCTGGCAGAAGACCTTGGAGAGTTCTTTGTTTTCCTGGATGTAGTGGAAAAGCTCTCCACCAGTAACAACGAATCCTTTCTGCTTCTTGATGGTACCGTCGGGTGCCACATAATCAAGTGTGCGCTCCTCTCTTTGAACTGCAGTAAACCAGATAACAAAGAATTGCTGTGAATCCAGTATACATGTATGTACTAGGATATCTGACAGTTTTAAGCCTTCTGAATTTGTGTTTCAGAGTGCTTTTAGTCATGCCAGGTCAGAAGCAGCAATCCCTTTAATAACAACATAAAGACTACTAGTCTCCAGGCATATTTAGTAATCTTAAAACACCTATAGGCAATGTTTCATTCATTTTGCAAGGCTTGAATGCTTGGCAGAATGTCTGATATTTTGACATCCTGTCAAAGTCATAACCTCCTGATGCAATCGTGGTCTTCCTGTAGTCATGGTGGCGAGTCTCGTAAGACTTTAGTCAGTTTCTATTCTCCAGTGAAACCAGTGGGATACAAGTGCAAAATGTAGAGCATGTCTACCCAAGCGGTTCTGCATCTGGTCCACCACAATCTTGTTCTCATTGCCCAGCTCCCCTGAGCTGATACCAAGATGGCCGACCTTCTCCAGCAGCATGTCTGTGACTATCTTGAACAACTGGTGATGGAGGTCCATGAGAGACGGCTGGCTGGGGGGTTTCCTATGCAGAGAATAGAAATGGAATAAGCATGGCATTTGGGACTGTTTCATCAACATGGGAAAGGTCTTGATTATTTGCTTATACTTGATCAGAAGTTTTCAGTTTTTCCAGAAAAATCTTTCATCAGTAAAATATATTAGCATACCCCTTGTTTTCTGTATCTTCCAAGGGAATCTGTCTATTCTTTGTGGCTGCAGCTACCTGGACCTACAGAGGAAAAAGTACATGTTTGTCATTTCACAAATGAAGCAGAACACTGTTGGGAAGTGAATTAGATTGATGGCTTACTCAAACACACTAAAAACAGCACTTTGGACATTTGATTTAACATTAATGATATTTATAATATATAACATTGTGTAGACCTTACCCGCATCTGCTGGTTGTACTCAACAACCACCTCCTCAATGGCCTTGGCCCGCATGAGCTGTATGGTGTTCTTCCAGGTGTTGTCCAGGGCAGGGATGGCCTTGGGGTCATTGACTGCTTCTACGTACTGCTTGGTCATGAAGCTGAGGGCCACACCTGAGAAAAAATATTTCATGCATATTTGGGAAATCTTGCTCAGCAAAACTGCCATCACCATTGGTGGGGATCATAGTCCTGCCACTTGTAATAAGTAAAGGAGCAGAATATTATTCACATTGTGTCTACAAAATTGACTACTGGGTACATTTTTTCTCTCTCCTACTCACCACTGACAGTTGAGCCCTTGTCATAGCCTCTCTTGGCACGTGACTTCTGCAGCAGCCTCTCAATGAGGAGATCCACACCCTTGTTGAACTCTGGATTGAGGCTGCCAGTGTGCTGAGCAATGTTGTTCATTACCTCCTTCTTCTCAGAGGGCCGCTCCAAGGTGGCACACTCCACCGAAGAGAAGAATGTAAGAATGGCCCGTCCTACTTTGTCAGTTGTAGACTCATCAAAATCATCCTCACCCTGACGTCCAAGAACCTAAGTGCAGAAGGTAATCTATCAGCAACAGTGGAACTGGATTGATGAAACCACGTACTCTTGATCAGCATCAGTCCATAGAGGCATCAGTGTAATCTGACTTCAGATTTTCTCTAAAACCTTAGTAACACTGGAGCTGATCTCCTTTCCATACTTTCATACCATCATCTTCCATCAACCACTCCCTGCTGACAATAATTGTGCACTGCAAATTTTATATCTTACCCTGGTCTTCAAGTACTCCGAGGGATCCATGTCTACCCCATCCTGGTCAGTGATCATCAGAGAAACATCTCGCAGCAGCCACAGGAAGTCTGGGAAGAACTCACGAAATGCTGACATCTGTGTCTTTTCTCCTTTTTTAACTGTGATCCCTTTAGCCAGCTTGATGAAACACCTTGTGAGATTTTGAATAAAAACATGTCAGTGATTCAATGTAGATACATGTATTTGCAATGAAAATGAAAGTAGATTTACTATAATGTTCACAGCAAAGCACAGAAGTATCACTAAAGACCATAGTATCATTAGACCATTCTTCACAATAATAGGTAATAATGACAATATTGAAATAATTTGAATGGAGAGTTTTTAGTCAGAATGTTGTTAGCCTAAACTGTGCAGTATAGCCAATGTACTCACTGCATCTTCTCCAGGTCTCCCTTGTATGGCACATTGAGGGAGTTGTAGATGAGTAAGGAGGACAGCAGGATGGTCATCACCAGGATACGGGCATCCTGGTCTGCACTAGCTCCAGCCGCATCTGAAGTATTTAGGTTTGAGTGTGATTCTTTGTCTTCTAACTTGACTTCTCAGGATTTTGTCTCTTTTGTATTTGCATATGGCACTGCCCCTTGGACAGCAATCTGGGAGTTGATGTTGAGTTAACAAAATTTGTCACACCTTACGCAACTTACTCCATTGAAAGGAGTAATCAGAATCAATCAAGAGGCAAAATGATATCTCTTGATAATATGACACTTTGATGAAAATTCAATTTCTACATCCACCAGGCATTGTTTTCTACACTTGTTTACTGTTAGTAATATTATTTAAGTCATGTTACAGTAGGTACAGACTGCTACCTAGCTGCAGTTTGGCTGCCATTTGAGGTAGGCTGTATATCTGCTCAAGCTTGCATATCTAGCAGAGCAAGCCTAACACACAAGTCTTCTATGCTAACCCACCCACCTATGCCTTCTGTGTCCAGCAGCACGATGGTGAAGTCCTTCCCCCGCAGCACATTGGTGCCCATCCAGATACCAAACGTCTGGGGGTCCATGCGATGGCCCAGCTCAAAGGCATCAGCAGTGCCCAGTAACCTATATCACCAGTGCAAGATTTGAAGAAGCATGTATTCTGATATTGTCATCCTCCTTCATGATTTTAAAAGTCAACTTGGCTTCCTTACAGATTACAAAGGCATGATATGCATATTGATTTTTAAAACTAAAGATGATAGTGGTGCCCCCTGATGTATGTGGTGGGTATGTGGATGGGAGGTTTCAGTGACCATGGACATTATCTTGCATGGACACATATGTTTGACAAGATTCTTTGCTTCATTTCCAATTAGATTTACACAAAATGTAACATTATCACCAATGAAATGGAACTCATTAATGGCATAAATGATTACATGGTGAGATTTCATGTTTGCCTTCATTTAGAGTACATACATCCCAATACTGGTATGTGTTTCGATGCCGCTGGGATATCATAATCAACATCCGCCATGAGAGGAACAGTGCTGTGAAGTCCACGTTTCGATCACCCTAACTTTATGCACCCCTTTCTGCCGAATGGTTTGCACCATTTTAACAGCGGGGATACTAGAGTACACTAGCTGTTTGCTCCAAGCCGCCCTGGCCTGCTCCCCCTGCGGGGTAAGGATCGAGCGTGAAATGATTGTAAACAATGTTTCTGAAGTGTAAATGCTGTCCCCTCCTCCAGTGTACAGAAATAATACTGGAATAAAGCTCAATAATTGTTCCATACTGTTCAGCTGAGACATTATACCACTACTCCGAAGCTCATTTCATTCACAGCCAGCCTCTTCTTTCAGAGGTGATTACTCGGGTTACTTGCTGTATGTGAATGAGATGACGCCCAAAGACTACAAAGTTAGATTGCCGGTGACAAAAAACTGTTGCGTGACCGAAACTAAATGCGGAAGTGACTGTGTGGCATACCAATCTAACGATTCTGCTGTCCTGGTAGCACGACAATATAACATAGGTTCTACCAAGGAACATTCCATGTAACATTACCTGGAGAGGACGTAACTTTTACCGCTCCGACATGGCCCACATATTGCCAGCGCACTCACGGGCTCCTCGATCCCCTCCAGTAGGTCCAAGGCCTCGGGAACAACCTGCAGGGTTTCCCGTCGGGTGCCTGGCACCTTCTCGACTGCACCGGTGGAGGCATTGTACTTCAAATCGTTTGGCAGGATCAGCGGGATGGCGGACCCCTGGACGACCTGCCCACCTGCCTTTGGCTTCAGTGCCTCAACTTTGAACCCGTGCTTGGAATGTAACCCCGACATGTCGTGTGAAGACCTGGTCACCCAAAAACAGATACAAAGATCTTCTCTGCTCCCTCACGGTCACCGGGCAATGTGCTTCTCTTCCTCTGAGCGCTTTGCCGAAACGCTGCGTCAGTTCTCCTTTTATCCAGATCCGTATTCAAAGTGTTTCGGGGATTTCCAATGTTGTCATTGCACTATACCCGATAATGAAAGCAGAAAGGGTAGCAATGCGGTTTCCCAGTAATCGGCCCTTGCATCATTTGGATAATTGGTTTTTGCCATAGTTTCACCACACACCCATCTGAAGTTTGTGCACGTCTCGGAGAAAACTTTCCGCATTGTTTCCATAAGAGTCACCCCGTACAGAGCTGTAACGGTGCATTCATAATCCACAGTCATAATTCTAAAACCACATATTGACCCCTTAGTTGATACAATGAGTCATCCTGAAAAGCCCCAAGTGAAAATTCCCCTCAAACAGGTGAATGAAATGATGGGACAGATACAGATCCCTGTAAAAATATAACCTCCAAATATAAGGTCCCTTTGCTGAGCAATTCTGCATTTGTCGAGGTGAGGAGGTCACAATACTAGTATTAGGTACTACTACAAGTAAAGCAAACTTTAATCGCAAAGTCTATTATGTAACTGGTTGATATTACAATCATGAGGGACCCTTTTGCAGCGCAATCATATGTTCAACATAAGAAAATACGAGTCAAGTTTCTGATGATTCATTACTGAAAATCCCCAGTTTCACATTCAGTGTTCTGTAAGCCATGATGATTTATATAATAAGCTGTTTTGCCAGATGGCGCCAGGCCAGAACGTGAAAGTGAAAGTCGAAGCTACCCTGTGATTCTGAAAGTGACGTCAGTTCATTGGCACTTTCAGTTTCGGTGGTCTGGTGTTTTCATCTTGCGTGGGTCACAATTGGGGTTATCAATCTGGGTTGTAAGGAAAGTGAAACTTCCCTTTGACACGTTAAAATCGTTGATTCTGATCTACAGTGTACAGGGGCTAACGGTACCCTGTTCTGAGAAGGTTCTGAGAAGGTTCGGTGCGGTGAATTCCCCTATTTGACTCACTAGCCTGTCGTACTGCTAGTCAGGAAAATCCCCAGCGTCATTCTAGTTCCTCTTTCTCCTCTGCCTTGGTAAGCAGTACACATAGGCCCACATAGGCGTTCGCAGTTGTGTTGGGTGTCAGTTAAGCATGGCGGCACAGCGGAACTTCTCCGTCGAATCCCTCGGTCAGGGTCAGTCTATCCCACCGTCTGTACCGCTAGTCCTGCCCAATAACCTGGAGTATGACCTCGGCACGCACACCGTTCGGCGCAGACCGGGGGTTGAGCGGTCATCCCTGACGGTGGTGGCTGAGGCGATGACGCTGCTGGCGAGTATTGACGACCCGGTAGCGGTGGTGGCAGTGACGGGACCCTGTCGCACGGGCAAGTCTTACATGCTGTCCCGCATGCTGGGCTCCCCAGACGCCTTCCAGCTGGGACACTCCTTCGAGCCAGAGACTTTTGGGATTTGGATGAGCACTAAGGTATGTTTCATAGCTGACGATTTATATAGAAGTCTGATCCAGTTTTTTTGTCACGTCATCTGGTAGTAGTATCACAATACAGAAACTAGTCTAGGTAAATATTGCAGTTGGTGAGAACAGTGTAGCAGTAGGGGTTGCCTTTTATTTCACCCTGTGTAAAATTCACAGGTGTTGACATGTGACGGACTGACAGTGGTGTTGCTGGATACGGAGGGTATCGACGCCGTTGAGGCCGAGGCCCAAAACGACGCCTCCCTCCTGGTACTGACCATCCTGTCCTGCTCCCTGCTAGTGTTCAACACCACGTCTGTACCAAAACAGGGCCAGTTGGAAAAGCTACAGTAAGCCATTTTGACCTTTGGCGTGTTTCTTTTGTTACCGGGGGCCATAGTTCAGTGCACTCGGATAGTGCGCTACGCACGTTCCTATTATAACTTACTAATAAGTTTCTCCTGTTGAGAGTTTGAAGTCACAAAATTAACTACACTTCTGTTCAAGGACACTTTACAGTAAAAAAAATCAAATAATTAAGCAACAATGAGGCGTTTTAGTTAAAATATCATTTGCCTACTCTGGCGTTAGACTTGCTCATGCGGAGTTCTACATACACCGCTGGTTTATCTAAATTTACGCAGGTGCTTTGCCGAGTTAGCAGAGGCCGTCCGTATTTGGAAAAGCGGCGAGCTGGACCACGAGGAGTTCAGCCGTCATTTTCCCGACCTCCTCTGGTTACTGCGGGACTCCACTCTCACGCCGACAGACGCCGACGGCAACCCGATAGATGCTCGGAGCTATTTGACTGTGAGTAAAAGTAGAAAAAATTGTGATAAAACAGAATGTAATACGATGGATTATTAAGCGGAAATGACGACAACGTAGAGCAGAAGTGTAACTAACTCGCTATTGCCTATTTATTCAATTCTCATACTGACAGAAGAGGATCCTGAAAGAGAGCGGTAAGTTCAGACCCACACCCAGCGACATGGTCAGCCGGGCCATCACCAGCTTCTTCCCGGCCCTGGACTGCCGCACGCTCCCACCTCCGTCCAGCGACAACAACGTCATGCAGAACATCGAGACCAGCCAGGACAGCCTGGACCCTGAGTTCAACCAATGCATGGAGGACCTGGTGAAGCACATGTTGTCTACTGTCAAACCCAAGCAAGGATTCGGACAAGGTACTTGCTAAGGCCAGGAATGTACACGGTTCAGCACACCGATTGATGACGATAGCACCTACATTAATTTTAAAAATGCAGATCAATGCCACACTTACAAGCATTTGCGCACGTGCATCTTTGATCGTTCATGTTTCATATAAATGTCTTCCAGGAAAGACAGTTACAGGCCGTCAGCTGGCAGCCCTTGTGCAGCATTACGTAGCTACCCTGAACGACCCTAGGTCCCTGCCAACCCTGCAGACCGCCTGGGATGCCGCCCTGATGACGCTGGTGGAAGACACCGTGCGGGAGCTGCAGGAGAGATATGTACGGGAGATGCGGCAGGGAATCGAACAAGCTGGCGGCATGCCTCTGGAGGAAGGTAAGGGCACTTTTGTCTGTACGTTTGCACCAGCTTTGATGGGTTGATCCTTTCGTCAGAACTTTGCACATGAACCCTAAATTGTGTTGCAACTCGATCGAGCGTAAGCAAAGTACACTAGCTCGTATATCAATTGATATTAAAGAACCTAACTTCATAACGTCTTGCGACTGAATGTGAGCCAAATGCGCAGAAAACAACACAGTCTAATTAATTTCAATGTGAAATCTAAGAAAAGGTGTAAGTTGTAACGACTTACAAAGTAAAAGATTGGTTTACAAATCATCATCTCATTTTCTCATGAATTACATACTGCACATACTGACCTGCTGCCACAGATCCCAACAGCAGTGTGCCATCCATGATGTCCCTGCACCAGGCCGTGTTTGAGGGGCTCCTGGACACCCTGAAGGGTCGGCTCCACACGTTTTGCGAGGCGGCTGAGATGACACAAGCCGTGGTGGAATTGACAGCTGGCGTCAATGGGACCCAAGGTAATTTTCGTTTGTAAGCTACCTTAATTCCCGAAACTTATGGTAAACCCATCATGAACCATGTTAGTACCCTCCAAACCACCCTTTAATTGTATGTATCTCCATGTAGATGACAGCCACGGGATCTTGTCCACCCTTCTGAGTGAGAACCGCAGCAGCTCCGAGAGTTTCTGTAACCAGCTGGTCCAGAAACTTTACCAGCCCATCAACGACAAACTAGCTTCTCCACCGGAGGACTACGATATCAAGGTATCAATTTTGTTAAGATCAAGGAGGGGGAATGGATCATTGCACACTGAATCATATTAATTTCATAAACCAGTTATGATAAACAGATATACATTGATTATGTAGGCTCATAAAACTTGAAAAACTGGCGTTTGACTGGACAGTTATTGGATTTTTTCCCAGGGCCTTGAAGCTGAACTGGCACAGCTGAAGGCAACATACGATGAGAAAGCTAGAGGGCCATGCAAGCACAAGGTTTACCTGCAGTTCGCAGAATTCCTGGAGGGACAGAAGACGGCATTTTCTACCATCAAGGTATCGAAATCCATCTAATTCGAATTAACCATACTTAAATAGATTAGGGCATTCCTTCAATGCTTGCATTGACATATGTCCTATTTTTTTTTCACAGACTATATTCTGTTGCTATAACTGGAAAGACTAGAAATGCTACCGGAATATATTTCTACTCAAGTTCATGTCATATTTCTATACTCATGGATGATGGATGAATGTCCAATTAGGGTTACCAAGAGGAGGACTACAAGCTACAGGAGGAGACGCGGCGGCGGGAGGCTGAGGTGGCCAACCTGCAGGAGGAGAGGTTGCAGGTGGAACGCCAGGTGGCGCTGTCCATGAAAGAGCAGCAGGACCAGGTGGAGATGCTGATGGCTGAGTTTGGTCGGGAAGTGCAGAATCTGAAGGAGGAAGAAAAGTAAGTTGAACACACAGCCAACATTGTTTGACTACAGAATTGCGTGCATGGTGAGGCGATGCGAATATCATATCAGAGTAAGTCATGCAGATACAAATAGTAACCGCACCGCAACGGTGACTACCTTTACATGTAGTCAGAAACATTATGTCACACAGATGCATGTAAGTAACAAATAGATTCAACGTCGTCGTTGTTCTATGCAGAGAGCGTCGAGACGCCATCTTGCGGAACCTGCAGGTGAAGATGGAGGAGACGGCCCAGCGGAACGTGGCGATGCTGGAGGAACTGTCCCGCCGCCAAGAGGGCATGGTGCAGCAGCAGATGGAGGCCATGCAGCAGCAGCAGCGACAGCAGATGGAGACGATGATGGAGATGGCGAAAGCCATACAGGACCGTAACGACAAGCTCACACAAGGTTCGTGATCAATATCAGACTTGGCAGTCAATTAATTTGTGCCAATTTGATTTAGATGCGGTAGGTGCCAAATGCTGGGCTGCTGGTGTTCGTAAGACACTAGAGGAAAGCGGTTTTGCCTATGTTTGGCATTCGTCCTTGTCTTCTACCTTCAATTTGCCCCAAATTATATCTTCCATCAACCAACGTCTTAAGGACATGTATCTCCAATCTTTTATATCAGAAATGCGGAACAACAACAAATTACGGACATACAGATTATTAAAAAATACTTACCACGAGGAAAATTACCTGAAAATTACAAACATTCGACACAGAACAGCCTTCACAAAACTCCGGATAAGTTCACACAAACTCCACATAGAAAAAGGCAGACACAACCGCATTCCTCTAGAGCAAAGGATTTGCCAATTTTGCGATTTAAATAAGATTGAGGATGAGTATCATTTCGTAGTCAATTGTACGTTATATAGTAATGAGAGAGATTCCCTATATTCTTATATAATAGATAAGTTCCCCAGCTTTGCACATTTAAATGAATCAGAAAAATTCCTATTTCTTATGAAACTTGACAAACCATGTATCACTAATTCTATATGCTCGTACATCTATAACTGTGTCAAGAAGCGAGAAGAAGTCGAACAATGTAAATAGTAGATCACATTAGTATGTATAGTTTAAGTATCATTGCTGTATCCATTTCCTTGTCTATCCATGACCTGTACTTAGCTTGTTAGAGCACAAACGTACAATAAAGGTCTTTCATTCATTAATGTTTGCTGCAACGTTTTTCAACGACATTGTCCAGCAGGGGCACACACACATAGAACAAAGTCTTCGACCTTTTTAAAGATATTTCCAGTCCATTTCATCATGACAACATGCCCTTTCATGTACATGTAACGTTACCGTGAAAGTGTTGCCCGAGTTGCTTCTTGCAATTGACATTTTTTGTGTGGGTTTCTACAGAGATGCAACGACAAGCACAGAAGGCAAAGTCACCGGGATTATTGGACAACGTCATGGGTTCCGTGGTCGACATCGTGAAGCAGGGGGCTTCTCTGTTCCTCATGTCCAAGTTTCCTCTGGCGGGCGCTGCTGCAGCTGTCGGCGCAAGCGCAGCTCAGGCAGTAACAGGTCGCACCGCCAACACCAGTACCGTGCCAAAGGCACCAAGCACTAAATAATTTACAGCTGTCATGTACACGTAGAAAGCATTTATGTACTGGCAATAGCAACAATTGTCTTTACTTTTACATTTGCAGAAGAAGATGGTGTAGATTCTTTCTCATGCATGTATATCACATAAACGTGGTACAAAATTGATTCCGACAGTTACTAGTATGTCACATCCCGGTGTCCTGCTTATTGTAGTGTTTAGCAGTCAATTTGCCAACTATAGCTACCGGGCATTTATGATAATTTATATTCCGATATTTCAAGAAAGTCGGAAGAAAAAGTGAAACCTGTGAGATTTGTCACCTGTCGTTGTTATGTCATGTAATTTGTACTACAGTGCGCTTCGTGAATGTCGGAAAGTCGGAAGAAGAAGAAACCTGTGAGATTTGTCATCTGTCGTTGTCGTGCCGTGTATTTTGGTTAATTGTACTTGTGCTCTTGGTGAATGTACTGATAATAAAACACTTAGTCTAGTATACCCCGCCTAACCCTACTCAATATGTCTTATTTATCACTACTGTGTAACGTTATCTGATAAGATAAAAACGGCGAAAGTACCGTAATGTAATTGGATATTACCCATGCAGCTTGCATGGTGGAAAGCGGATCAAGAAAATTCATCTAAAAGAGACCATTCAGGTATATTTTATTAAAAGCGGGATCGCCGGAGAAACAATTCGCAGCTCATTACGTTAGTCACCAGATAAACAGGTGCCAAACTGAGTACGTTATTCAATGGAAAATAATGTAGGAAACTTCGTAACTGCCAGCCAAGACTTTGTTCACCGCCACGGAAGGACTTGATGCCCAATTATGACAACATGCCTGTAGGCACAGGGGGCCTATTAAAGCCAAGGTCTTAGTTGTTTCAAGCCGGGAGAGCCAGTCTGGCTTGGTGACCTTTGACCTATGTACTCTCACATGGCATTGCCCAGTGGTGGTGTTTCAGAAGGAGAGGGGCAACAGAGGTTCAACTTTCTCTCCTGTCTCTCGAGCTCGGTCCCATACAATTCAGATTTAGTGACAGTAGCCTGTTAAGCGTACATCATAATATTAGGATTAGATTTAGAGTAACTAACTAATATGTCCGATCGCCGCTTAAGACACGCACGGCGTCGTAAGGAACCTGCCGAGACAGAAGGCAAGCGGACAGCTGATGGGCCACTTAACGTCTCAAGTCTGTTCGACGGTGTGTCCGTGGTGCTGCTGGACATAGAAGGGACGACAACTCCTATCACCTTTGTTAAGGTGGGTACTTATAAGCACCAGATCACTAGGAAAAGGGGGGGGGGGGCATGCACTTTTAATTGCACAGAAACATTATTTTGGAAAGTTAAAAACCCTGTTACTAGTACATGTCAGGTTTGACACTGAGGGGTCACTGAGGCTGCACCTCTACCAAAATTTAAGATTTCTTTCTGCGTGTAAAACCCTGACAACCCATAGATTTCATTGACTACAAGTTTAAGAATAGGAAACAACATTTATCAGAATATTTAAATTCATAACTGTAACGTTACTATCTTGGATCAAGGAGATTTTGAAAAGCTGTTTGTTTTGAACTGACCATTTTTCCAACAGGATCAGCTGTTCCCATATGTGCGCTCCCATGTAAGACAACATCTAGAGGAACACTGGCAGGAGGAGGAATGTCAGCAGGATATCGCTGCCCTGAAGAAACAGGTAAAGATTCTGCCATGAAGTCATTCCTACACTCGTTAATGTTAATGTTAATGTTACCTGTTCATCGTTTAACTTATCTCAGGGTGGAACTTAAGATCTACAAATTCTGACCCATGCCTAATCTTATCACACTGCCACCAGGCAGAGGAAGACAAGGAGATGGATGGTGTGGTGTTAATCCCAGAATGCACCACAGTCGATGATGAGAGCAGGAAAAAGGTGCTAAGCGCAGTTGTGGACAATGTGCTGTGGAACATGGATGCTGATAGGAAGGTCACAGCACTGAAGCAGTTGCAAGGTCACATGTGGAGGGCCGCCTATCAAACAGGCAAGATCAAGGGAGAGTACGTAGACTAAAGTTTTGTTGGTATGAATTTCAACATTGTGTTGCTTTGGAGGAATTTTCTCTACATTTTCATGTATGTCTTCTACAAAGTCTGGGTCTAAACTTTTGATTTATGTGTGGGGAAAATTCAGAAAATAACAGCGTTGCAAACTTGTAGCTTTGCAAACTACAAAATATGTCTGTCTTGGCAGGGTTTGCTCATAATCTGGTTATAATGTATCTAATGGATGCATGATATTCAAAGCTCCTTTGAATTTTCCTAGGGTATACCCAGATGTGGTCCCTGCTATCAGAGCGTGGTTGGAGACAGGGCGGCAGGTGTACATCTACTCTTCAGGCAGTGTGGAGGCACAGAAACTGCTGTTTGGTTTCTCCACAGAAGGAGACCTGTTGGAGGTACAATGAAAATAAGCCACTGCTGAATGACAACGTACCACAACTGGAATACAGTGTACTCCACTTTCAGATGGGAAATGTCAATGATGTTCATGTGTAACACAGCAATCATAGGTTGAGGTGTATGCTGTAATGCCTAAGGATGCCACATTTCAATTACCAGTACCAAGAGTTTGCCAGACAGTGCATTGGATTAGTTGATTGGGGTGTTACTAGTACATCAAAGGTGGCACTGGATTGAATTATGTACTACTTCTATTCAGACCCATTCTAAACTCTGACCATTGCTATATTGAATGTATCAAGCTTTTCTGAGATAAAACGTTGACAAGACAAGATAGTTGTGTTGGTGCTTGTTATCCACATTGAAACCAAAGATGGTGACATTTTGTTGCATCCCTGTTCCTGCAGCTGTTCAGTGGCCATTTTGACACCACCACAGGTCTGAAGGTGGAGATGGAGAGTTACAGGAGGATAGCCAAAGCTGTGGGCTGTGATCCTGCCAACATTCTCTTCCTCACAGATGTTGTAAGAGGTTAGGATCTGTGCCACTTGTTTACTATAACGTTATAGAGTTGAGTACAGATATCAAGGGTGTGTCTGTAGCATTTGTCTGTGAGATTTTGTGGAATAGCAATGCTTTGTTATGATGTTAAGCTGGGAAGAGCAAGATGTGTAATCTGACCTAACAGACTACTTGGCCTTTTCCTTACAGAGGCCAAGCCATCACGTGAGGCTGGGATGAAGACCTGTCTCACTGTACGACCTGGGAACACACCTCTCACGGAGGAAGACATGTCAGACTTCCCTATCATCAAGTCTTTTTCTGAACTGGCAAGTGATGTCAGTCCTAGCAAGAGGCGATCCAGACAGAAAGCTGCAACATAGGAACTCGTCAGCTGCAGGGTCATTGTGTAGCTCTTTGCAAAAGTAATGAATTGTACCTTGGATACTAGTATGTAAACTCTTTTAAAAGTTGGTATCTGTCTATGGTACAATGGTATGAAAATGAGATTTTGAACATCTCAGTGAATAAAGGATACCGGTAAGAAAACAATGGGCTTGGTTTGATATTTCAAATTTAGCCATTTTTACATTATGCAGATTACTTATAGTTTGAATTATGTTTTTGTTCCCTAAGATAAATTGTGTATTGTTTTTCTGGTTAATGTTTGAAATAATTCAAGCTGCAGGATTGTCATGCATTGGATCTTGCTTTATATCAAAGCTGCAACTCCTTTCCAGGAAGTGCAGGAATGTTACCTTTTTTGTAATTTGTGTTATGAACTAGATATATGAAGTTGCTCTCTTTATTGAAATTCATCTACAATACAATGGACTGTGGTACACTAGGCAGTTGTTACTGAAGTTGTTACTGAAAATGACAGTGGGGGACTTGAACCAAAATAAAAAGTGGACCAACAAAACACACAGGAGTTACATTGCATATTTTGATAAAATGCAGCTGGGGGGATTTTCATACTATTTTCCCCTGGAGCAGCCTGAGGGAGCTGCTGTTATGCAATGCTCTAATAAAGGCATCAACCTTGCTGACTTTTCTTGTCATAGTTGTGGAGATCATTTGTTCATGCATGAAAGTATGATGCTTCAGAGTTCTGATAATTCATATCTGAAGCACTAGTGGGTGTCAATTGGCCATATGCTACTGCAGGATTTTGGTTACTTCTTTCAATGTCCAAATTAACCTTTAGTACTTACATTCCAAGTGTCCTTTTTTCAAATTAATTACTGTATTCAAATTGCCATATTGTGATTGTTGTCCTCATAGGAAAGGTTACCAGTGTATTTTTAGACAAAAGATGGTATGTACTTACATCCTCTAATCAATTGGGGATTGTTCGTATGACAGGCAGAATTCTGTCTGTACAACATAAGTCACAACATATTAAGAAGAAGTAACAAAGTAATGACATATACACCTGTTTGGGTCTTTGAAACATTTATATAACAAATCTTTCCAGTTACAGTAGCAGTGGCTGCCATGATCATGCAATTGAACAGGCGGAAGGCTGAGGGAAGCGAAGGCACACCAAAGTCATTGCCAACCAGCAGGGACAAACGCCACTGTAAAGAACTGCTGACTGACCATTCCTGTCTCAACTGAAGATTGGGCATATTGCAACACATGGAGGCATGACAGGCATGGGACTAGCAGTCTACTTGGAAGGGGGTGTCATGCTTCTTGACTCTTATAATGACTATGTTGATCATGAATGATGGCTATCATCCGTCAGAACATTAATTTATTACACCTGCGGCATTGAAGACTACAATGAAGAATTGTTTACATTCAACAGCTTGCCAACTAAACTTACAGTGTTTCCATACACTGGTGTTGCAAGAAGCTTACTATGTCATCAAGTACATAATCAGAACCTAGGGACTACCAGTCAAGTACTTGAATTACTGGTCTGGAAGGTCTTCCAATTGTCTTGGCTTCCAAGAAACTGGCAAGTCCCATGCCTGTAGAATTTCTTTTGCCATCCTTGGTCTAACTTGGAGATGAAAGGCACAGCCATGGTTGTCAAAACCTTGAAGACCTATCCAAGCCACACCCAACACCAGAGAAGGGGAATGGGCAGGGAAACTGTCAACATTGGTTTTCAAAACATGGATCTTGCTACACCATTTCAAAATTCAGGAGGGGATGATTCTGACCCTTAAATCTCATCTACTATATTTACATTTTTGCACAAGCACCTACTCTCTTTTCAACAATCCCCAATTAATTATTCATCTCCTTCCATTAAGTAAATGCACATCCTACAATGTTTTAATTGTTTCATCTAGAACAACTTGGTCATTTTTCAACCCCTCTCAAACTTTGAAGGTGGAATTGCTCTCAACTGACTGTGCCTCCCATTACTAGACAAAGGGACTTTGCTGAATGTACTGGAAGTTATGTAAAATACGAAGCAGCTTTACATTTGACATCTTTCAGGAAAGTTCTGTTTCTTAACTGTTGGTTTTACTTCTTGTAGGTTTCTGAAACTAATCAGTGATATCTCTGCACATCCAGTATCAGTACAACATGAAATACCATTTGCATTTTTGCTACCTTATATTTGTAAATGCTTCCCTCTTACTGGCTAGCAATTGCTTGTGTTTAACATAACAAACCAGTGAAAGTATTCAAATGAACAAAAACGAAACAAACTGTAGCTAGTTAAGTATTTGTGTAAAAGAAGTCTTGATACAAGTACTGTCCTGACCACAAATGCTAGCATACTGGGCATGTGTACAAAGTCATAAATACAGAACAAGTTCAAGTGACCAAAGCTATAGTAAATCTGCAACTTTACAATTACGATATACTGATCTCTAAAGGCCCCTATGTTGTTATAGTCCTCAATTATCATAGGTTATTTGTTTTCTATCTACAAATTAAGCAGGCAATAAAGGCTCCAAGACCAGTCCTCACATTGCATGGGAAAGGCAGTGCCATTTTTTTGCATATACACCCCCTCATTATATCTGTCTTGGAACATCCCATCCACACCAAAGTTATAATTAGCCCACAGCAGCAAACACTATGGCACAGACATACAGGTACACTGAACAAAGTCATGCATCTCCCAGCACATGCACACTTGTTTACACACTGCATCCACAGTCTCTATAGGCTTCTTGTATGTTTTTGTCCGAAGCAACAATAGTAGTAATTATGGTGGCTAGAAAACAGAGTCATCATTAATTTAGGTGGAATCCCTTTTCCCTTGTTGCAGCTAGGAGTCTCTCTCGTAAAATCTCTTCAGAGGAGTACTCAGGGAGTTTCAGGTAGTGTACGCAGGTGTTGACGGATGGGAAGCTGCCATCAGAGGCGTCCACTTTGCGGACAATGGTGAGGCGTGGGTACAGGTTGGCCAGACCACCGGGGGGAAGGGAGGAGCATCCTGTGGCAAACTGGAGGAAGGCCTTCCGCTCATCAGCATTCAGGTTGCACATCACGTTAACAAACCTTTGGAAACCAGGGCTGTGGGCAGAGAAAGAACAGAATCAACTATGTGATTGTGATTAGTGCCACAGACATTGCAGGGTGAAATTGAGAAACATGCATGCTTCTTATCTGCCACCAGACCCTTTATTTCCTGTTGAGGACCTCACAAAAAAAGATGCTTCAACCTTCTATATTTTTTTTACATTACAGTACCACCTCAACATCTAATCTTTCATGGAAGCTGCAAAAAATGTAATAATGTTGGTTTTGCTGCATGGGCACTGGAAAGGGAGGGCTACATACTGTTCTGGTTTGATTGATAGCATGGTTTTGTACCTTTCCCTGGTATATCCTAGCTTGGGTTCTGTGTAGTTCAGGATGTCATCCCTGATCCAGGAAGGTGCCTGGTCCCCACTGATCATCAGCTGCACTTCTGTCGGACTGAAGCCCTGAAGCTTCTCCATGGGGAACACCTCTGAGAAGCCAGCTGAGGAGATATTTATCAGTAGTCAGGTGTGTTAAACTTCTATCTAGTTCATGCAGCATACCTTAGCATTAGTGCTTCTTGCACACACACACACACACACACACACACACACACACAAAACATTTTGCTGCTCTGAATACAACACTTTCAACTGTAAAACAGGATGTCTTTTTGCCTTGTGCTAACATGACAACCAACATGTCAAAGCTCACCAAGATATCATTCAGTAGTCTAATTGTTGCTGGTAACCACAGACATACCTCTGAATGCCTCCAGCTGTTTCCTGACACCGGTGTTCATACAGAAGTCAAACATCACCTCAACATACTCTTCCAAGTTGTCCAGAGAAAGATGCTGCAACAAGATAAACATAAATTGTGTCAACTAACAAGGCTCAATCCTTCTTAGCATGAATAAGTCCCAATGATTGACTGCTAACTGCAGAGGTATGTACTTTTACACGAGATGTGAATAACATTATTCTTTTGCCTGTTGGCTCTGTTAGAACTGCTTGTTTTGTTTGTCATAAGAATAAGGAATGCTTTCTCCAATAAAACAAGTACCTACCTCATCAGAGCCATTGGGTTTCAGGTCCAGGTGGGAGAATCCGTACACCTTAGAGGAGGGGGAGTAGGTGAAGTCCAACCTGCAGAGGAAAAAGAAAAACTCTTCATCTACATCATCTGTTGAGAAACTATTGTAACAAAAAACAAACAAACAAACAAACAAACAAACAAACAAACAAACAGTAATTTCTTCGGAGGAATTTACAGCAACAACATCTTAAAGGCATATAACGATGGCACATTCTGGAATATTGGTAAATCAAAGTTCTCCTGGCTGGAGGGTGATTATACATACCCTAGGTCCTCTAACTTGCAGGGTGGTCCTGATCCAATTGGGTTCACCAGGCACAAGTTTTGCAGCTGATTGGACCTGTCATCCTCTGACAGGGAGTTATCGTTCAAGATGGCCCGCTTCTTTGACGCCAGTTCCTTCAGCTGGTCCAGGAAGCGTGCACGGTGCGGGTTCACCAGCTCAAAGTCCTCCCAATTCAGCAATCCTGCCAACAACAATCAACAATGAGGTGTTGAATGAATTTAGCAAGATAGAAGTACTTCTTGCAGAGCAGACTCCTAGTGCTACAAAACCCATTCTTTCTTGTCATATGATCTTATATGTATAACTTATTGATTGACCTTTGGATTTGAAGCACCAGTTTATTAGTACATGTACCATGTTGAAAGCAAGGGGTGTGTAAGATAATGAAATGACTGGAAAAAAATAAACTTAAGAGCTTGAGAGAACCTATGAAAACAGCACTACTAACCTGTAAACCAGGCAGGTGACTTGGGTTTGGGTGGGTCCTGTACCAGATCGTACTTGGAGTCGTCATCTGTGATGTAGCCTGTGATGATTTCTGTACCATCTTCTGTGGATGCCTCTGACTGGGTCTCATTGGAGTGTAGGTCGATTTCTGACATGCTGCGGTGATACTCTGCACAAGTCTCTGTCATGCTATTCTCAGCATCCCCAACACACATTAACTTCAGGAAGGGGCGTGACAAGGGCAGGTCTACAAGTCGTCCGTCCTGCAAGCTCTTGGCCAGGAAGATGCCCAGGAAGTGGAACATGCAAGCCACACGTTCTGTTGCCTCTGCATCCTGCTGCAGTGGTGCAGGGAACAGCCCACAGGCACGCTGGACATAGTAGCCTGGTGGTTTGGTGCCATGTCCTATATCCACCTGCAAACAATAAAATCTCTTCTCAGTCGTTTTCGTCTTGGTACATACAATCTTAACTCTAATCTGTATTCCCGTAATCTTATAAGTAGTCCTGCCTGCTCTTGTGGATATCCTTGTGAAACCATCGAACATTATTTCTTGCACTGCCCTATGTATAATCAATACAGTATGGCCCTTTTCAGCAACTTAGAAAAACTGGTAGGATTTGTTACTAATATCAATGATTTAACTGATGATGACCTAGTTTATTTACTTATTAGAGGTTCTTCTCATCTTTCAGACGCCAATAACTGTAAACTTTTACAGTATGTGCAGCTGTTTTTAAATGAAACCAAAAGATTTAAGTAAATATTATTTTTTCTCTCTGTTATCCTACCAGTTTAATTTAATTAATTAATTAATATTTCATTTTCATTTTCCTACATGTCATATTATTTAGTTGTCATGTTGTTCACCGTAGTTTACTTTATTATTCTTGCTTTGCATGTCTGTTTTGCGTCATTTCACTTTTGTATGTTTACTTTTGTATCGTTTGGATGGCAACACTAACATAAGCCATGCAGCTTGAGCCTGTTGCCATTATGTTTTGTCATGTTGTTGTTATAATAAATAAAAAAAATAAAATAAACAATAAAATGGTTTTGAGCAAGGAAAGCTGACAGTTGTGTAGTCTGAGACAGGGCTATACAAACATGTCACATGGACACTCTTAAAACTGTCAAACATCCAGTAAATCTTAATTATATCAGGCTGAGAGGAAAGTAAACATTCTCTTCACCTCTCTAGCCTGATCATCAGGGAAGTCATCATCACACAGCCACAGCCCAAGGGACTTCCTCTGCAGCTCAGCAGCTACCAGAGCATAGAACTCCAACGTGGGACCCAGTCCTGTGCCTTCCTCACCAACGAACTCCACCTAAAACACAAATGGGTCATCAGTAAGCACTACTTTCTCATCGTTGGTCAAACTATAGTGCAGTCAATGTAATAGATGACTGGAAGAACTTTCACCCAGGTTGTAGAACAGCCATTACCTCCAGAACAGATTTCCTCTCAGCATGTATTCTCATGACATTCACCGCCCATTCCATCAGACTCTCGCCTCTTGGGACCTTGACCCTCTCGTGCTTCAGACGCCCAACTCGGAACTCATGGTGATCATCACGGCGTGGTGAGGGGCCACGTGACCTTTCCAGGGCTGCATCCCTCTTGTTCTGTAGCCATACTATTGCTCTGAAAGGTGAGAGGGAAAATGATTCTCAGAACAAGGTTATTTTATGGCATTCTCAAATAGCCATAACAGATAATTTCTAAGATACTGATGCATAGACAGATTCCCACACTAGTGGGGTAATGCATGCAAATCTTTCATCATCAAAGTTTTCATGATCAACCGATCAAAATCTGTAGCATAACTTTGTCACTAGAAACAATTTATTTTAGTGCATGTTAACTCTCAAAGCACAAGCAAATGCAAGTGTGATGCTCAGTGACAGAAAAACTCCTATAATTCACACCTTGAGCAGCCAAAGGCAGTGCAGTTGAAGTAGAGTTGTCTGGTCTCAAAGGGGAAGATCATGGGGCACTTGTTGGTCAGCTTCTCACACCACTCAGGCAGTGCTGCAGCAGCCAGGCTCAGTGGGTCCTGGGGAGGGAGGTGGTTAGAAACTAGTTGGACATCTCCCATATAACACCATGAAATATCTATATCAGAGATCCTTTATGTAAGAGGGCATCCATAAGCCAAGTGTTGGTTACACTAACCTGAGTTTGTTGAATGACTTTGTTTGTGAGCTTTTTGCTCTGGAACTCCTCTGCCGATACGTTGAAGTGGTGGCTGTCTCCTCCCTCTGTGTCCATGTCTGCAACATCTGATGCAACTGCGTACAGTATCCTGAGTAGCTGAAGGACATCGTCCACCGTACAGGAGGATGGATCCTCTCGGGCATGTGGGGGAGAGAAGTCACCCTCACTGAGAATGTTGCTGGTGTGGACAACTGGCTTGTGCTGTGGTGTTGGAGGTTTAGATTCACCACCGCTGCCAAGAAACTCCTACAGCCATGAAATATCAGACCCATTGAGCATCATCAACATGACATGAAAATGAAATCCACAACATCATGCTACCCTGTTTAGTATATTTTAATACACGTTGCAACAAAGCAGTCTTGTAATGTAAA
Source organism: Branchiostoma floridae x Branchiostoma japonicum (assembly GCA_013266295.2). NCBI lineage: Eukaryota > Metazoa > Chordata > Leptocardii > Amphioxiformes > Branchiostomatidae > Branchiostoma > Branchiostoma floridae x Branchiostoma japonicum. The sequence goes on from CM023840.1 coordinate 15,681,760, forward strand.
ACACACCTTGTATGCTGCCACCAACTGTGCACAGTTTCTGTTCTTCCGGATGCTCTTGGGAGCCCCCGTCAGCTTCCATCTCCTGAGAAACGCGGTGTCTGCGTTCTGCTGAAGGTAGGAGATCAGCTCCGACTTCGGCAGATCGTCTGTGCCCAACGCTCTCTCCACAAACTCAACAGTCCACCGGCCCTGAGGCAAAAGGCGAACACAAGTCAGCTAATCTTCCTCTCCTTTCAGAACAGGAGGAATGCCAAGAATAAAGGACTTCAATAATGAATAACAAACTGGCAACATCTATGGCAACATCAGCCAGCATTTATATTTTGTTTGCTCTCTTAGGCATTATGTACCCTTTATCTCATATTCTCTCTTTGATCATTATATAACACGAGGCTTCTAACACAAGGAGAAAATGAGTTCCTCAGATATTTGTTAGCAACCAAAATTCAGACTCACCCTTTTTTCTACTTCTTCTTCCTCCTTTCTCTCCCTGTACACGATTCTAAAACAGGAATAATACACACATGAAATAAAACTAATCTATTTAGGAAGACAGCAAGAAATCTTACCCATGTTTGAAAAATTGTGAGATTGCATTAAGAATGGCAATGTAGACAGGCATAGTGTTACACATACATATATGTGGGTTCCCATATCCTGCGTAGTCTATCAGCTCTGCCACCAGCAGACACTGCAGTGGCCACCATGTGTTGAATGTGGCTAAAGATGGTGGAGGCATCTCCTTCCAGGGTCTGCTCAACTGAATCTACAAACTGTATTTTGCAGAAACACAGTCAATTCAACAGGTCATATCATCTATTCTGTACCTTTTTATATTCTCAAAATACAAATATGGTCTACAGTACAAGCAGCTATCCTGTTACACATGGTGTCATTATCAATAGCAAGAGAAGATCAAGAACATACTATAACTCACTCTAGCATGTGTGGGAGCTGAGCTTCCTGTATTTCACCTTGATCCAAATAATTCCTTCAAAATAGACTTGTACATAAGATGACAGTGTGTTACTCACCCCTGGTGCTTTGAGAGTGAGAACCAGCTGTGGTGTGGGGACAGTCTCCTCCTGTTCAGGTGTGGCTACTTCAGGGTCACCTGAGAGATTCATTACAATGAGTTCAGGGCTCCAGACTAACTTTTTCACTTAGGAGCACTGTGCTCCCAACCCAAAACATTTGGGAGCACCAGCAAAAATCTAGGCGCACCACCAGAAAAAAATAATCCTATTGACGTAATTTGCACGAAATGTCGAATACTGTGTTCAGGGTACTACACTGCCGGCAAAGGTAAAATAATACTTGCTGCGATTTGCATGTATAGAGAAATGTATCCTTTTATTTATTACATTGAACCAAAAAGGTTAAACCTCCTTGATTGAACATGAGAAAATTGTGTGAAATAGAGATACCAAGAAGATACTGTAATTGTAAAGCTGCCGAAAAATATTACTCTCATTTCCCAAATAAACATACCCTCCGGAATAAAAGTACCCCCCAGAAAAACTTCAAAATGTAATAAACATAGGAAACATACCCTCCCCCCCCCCCCCCCCGAATAAACGTACCCCCCAGAAAATGACCAAATTGACAACAACGTTCATTTTAAAATGCATTGCCATTGAGGTGTATGTCACTTGCAGTCTAATCTATATCTGCTGGACCTAAACCCATGTCATACATTTGAAAAACACATGTAAACAACAAACTATTATACAGTACATGTATACAATTTACAATGGTACAATTTTTATATAGCAATAGCAAGGAAGTAATTAATTTTGCCCAAGAGACAAAATAGAGGCGGAAACGCAGTGCTACATTTAATTTGTTTCGTTATCGGCTCTCTACCGATGTCTGTAACCCAGCAGTTCTCACTAATGTCGATAGGGGCATTGCATATTCTCGCGTACTTTTAATCCAAGATGGCTGCTATTGAGTATTGTTTTCGTCTCGGCCGATTGCCGCGAGTTTTGGATGAATTCTTGCGTTTATAGGCGCATTAAAACAAGTTGACTACAGATGAAACTTCTCAATTAACATTTCCTAATGGAAAATGGGTCATTGTTACCTCAAAATTTGTAGCTTTACCTGGGTTTGGAAGCCCTTATTTTGAAAAATGACTAAACGTAACTTGATTTTTTTGCTAGGAGCACCGTGCGCCTGTGATTTCAAATCTAGTCGCACTCTCGAAATTCTGGGCGCATGTGCGCCTAAACCAGGCGCACTCAGGAGCCCTGGAGTTACAAGGTTTCAACATCCAAACATAACATAAACAAGTTGGGTGGTCAAATGTATTGATCATTGTGTTTATCAGATAACTTTTCTTACCTTAAGACAAAGACAGCCCACCCCCTTATACTACAACTTTCAAACTATTGTCTGTTCACAATAAGTATAACCCTTCTTGTTTCATGGGTATTCTTGACCACTCTGGCATTTTTACCACTACCTGGGGCAGGGATCTCCAAGTCTTGTGTCTGCTGGACATTGGTCCGGCCAGGACGGGGGTCAAAAGCTGGTACAAGAGAAGAGAACTGTCTCTTCAGGACAAACTCATCGTCCCAGGTGCGGCGACGCCCCCCGCGCAGCTCATACTCCTCTTCCTCCTGCTGCAGGCGACGTACAATTCCCATCAAAAGACTGCCACAATGTTGGTAGGCTGACTTCAACTACATGAAACACACCACGCAGAGCTACGGTATCACTTGCTGTTAGGCACGCATGCATGCTGCAACCGAAGGTTAGCTGGGCTGATACATAACCGTCAAAGCTGCAGCCCAATATGAAGGTGAATTTACACTAAAACATGTCACAAGATTACAGTTTCAAGCCATGTCTGTTCCATCACAATCAATTCCAAAATGCTTCCATGCAATTCAAGACTAGCACATATTCTCTTGGTGCACATACTGTAATCACTTCTAGCAGTTAAGAATTAAACATGTTAGTATTCATTCAAAAATACCACTACAGCCAGGAGACTTGTTTTGAAGACAGTTATGAGTATATGAAACATACATAATATGTATACAGAATGAGAAATTGTTAACAATTCTACTTGTATCATCTGGCCAGAACAAAGATTTCTACATAACACAGTGGAAACCAGAAAAAAAACATCCTGACAGTAGGGACAGACATCAGCTGAATAATTAAGCACTGACCACAACCTCCTCATACTCCTCTTCTTCCTCATTCTCATCTTCATTCTCATCATCATCCTCATCAGGCTCGGGGAGATCGTCGTCATCCTCCAGCTCGGCCAATAGCGTGCTGGCACGGCAGGTGTCCAGGAAGTCGTTATCACTCTCGCTGGACGTGGAGGTGAGGCTCATAGTCATGGTGGTGCTGAGGTTAGCTGTGGAGACAACAGTCTTGCCTGTGAATGCTGACAAGGGGACTGAGCTTTGGCTAGATGGATGAATATAGGCATATGCAATGGTTTATCTAGATGCTCTCCATGTTGTGCAAATATGGTGCTAAGTACAGAATTTGAGCATTTGTGAAACCTAAAGCTAATGTACCTCATATCATCTTACAGGATGGAGAGTGCCATTTTTGTGAACTTCCACTGCCTTGCTATGACTCAAATCTTGGAGATCAAGGATTCAAGGATCTCAGGTCAATGAAGCAAGATAAGTAGATAGGTAGTACAATGTACTTACTCCTGTAATCGAATCCTTGGACAGTTTGTATTCCTAGCAAACCACACCTATCAATGATCCAGATTTGATACTTTTGAGTTTAGAATCACATTCCTCCAGCACTGCTAAGAGGAATCCTTACTTGAGGATGTTTTAATTCTTTACAAAAGCCCAGCAGACAGGCAGAATAGTAGTCTCAACCAATTTTAGATACTAAATACGAACAGTTATTGTCCACTATAGTCTTCTAGTTTTTCATATGCTTAATACATAGAAAAGTATACATAAGATACATGTATGGCACCACAAATCTGTGTCAGTGCAGCTGAGTAATGTTACTTGTGAAAAAGGGAGGATTGGGGAAGTGCATGAGGTAGCTGCAAAAGACTGGGTTGCATGGCTTGATATGAAGACAGCTCAACTGAGTTAAACTGGATACATTGGAACAACACATATGGTGAAGGACAGGGTGCTTATCGAGGGAAACAACATTTACACGGGGTAGAGAGCAGAGAAATTTACACAGCACTTAGATCACCACCACAAGGCCACAGCAGGGTGTGTACTACCAGATCTCTGCATTGTTCAATGGTACAACAGAACTTCCAACTAATTTCTGTGATGATGCCCTCAGCAAATTTGTTCTTATATAATAGCATTTGAAACTGTGGCTGCAAAATTTAACATAGCTTTACAGAATCCTAGCCAAAGCCATCAGAAAAAGTGACTACTATCTGTCAGCATCCTGTCAACCCAAACATCTACCAGCTGTGATAAAACATCAGTCAGTCTGAAGGTTGTCTGGTGAGATGCCTTACAAATGTAAAGAACTTCTATCTTATCTTTTAGGACTGTACAAACCCTGCTGAGCACAACATATAAAGATGGGCAGAATCATCCATGTACCTGCCATGGTGGTTGTGTTAGTGGCAGTAGCGTTCGAAGTGCTGGACGTAGTCAGGTTGGGGACACTTTGGGCCGAACTCAGCACATTGTTTGATGCCACTGGAGGAGACGGGGTACATTTGTTGGACTCACACAGCAGAGACTTACATCAAACTCATGTCTTTCTTTTCAAGACTTTATGTAAGACTCCTCGAGCGATGATTTGGAAGTTTCTTGCTACCATTTTTCTCACCATGCATCTTGCAGCATGCAGTAGGGAACAACTTTAGAACTCATTGATTAGTCTAAAACTGATGAGGGTACTTTGAGGGTTAAGTGACAGACACCACTATTGTTTTGAATCTATCAAAAAGTTGCCACATGAAAAAGTTTATCATACATTTCACGAATGCATGCCTCATGCAGGACTGAAAAAAGGACCTTTTTACAATTGTAAGTTGTTATTACAATCTGATAACACATGCACTTTTGATGAAATGGTTCCATGACTGTTCCAAACAAACCCCTCCCACACACTACACAAGCTCTGCCTTCTTATCTGTGCTGTCACCACACTAACCTGACTGAACAGCATTAGATCCAGACAGGCCCAGTCTGACCAGTCCGCTGGCATGGCTGCTGCTGGTGCTGCGGCTCAACAGCATGTTGTTGGTAGCACCAGCGCCAGCCCTTCTTGCGATGGACACAAAGGACTCCATCAGGCTAGCTGCAGTTTCCCGTGCAGACGACAAGTTTGGCACACTTGAGCTCATGCTTCCGGGTGCACTGGAAGGCTGCGGTTCCCCTCTCAGTTTTGCAGGCTCTGGTTTGAAGGTGCTTAATGTCCTTGTGGTGGACTCTGCTGACATGGCTCCAGATTCCTCTCCAACAGACGACAGAGTCTCCGAACTCATTGCACTCGTGGGACGAGGACTCACGCTACCTGGCCGTGGGTCACATGTCGGGCGCTCCACTGGGTCGGGTAGGGCGGAAATGTCCTCATTGGATGATTCAACAGAGGGTGGAGCCGGTGGCCTGTCACTACTGTGTACCACCACACCTGTCTCTGAGGTAGCCTCTGTCTCAAGGTTCACCACAACAGTCTCTGACGTTGTGGATGTGGCCCCCGCAGATTCCTCTGAGGAGGCACGTGCTCGAGACTCTCTGCGAGACTTCAGCTCCTCTCTGGCGCTCCTCACCTCATCGTGGTCAGAGTCCCTCCTACTTCGCTCAACCTCAACTCCTCCTGTAGCACCCTCCACCTTTTTAGTTTCCAGGTCCTTTTCTCGTTGGTCCCGACGAGTCCTCCCCACGGCACCCTCAGTGGAGACAGACTTTGTATCAGCCTTCTTGGCTGTCATGACTGCTAGTAGGTCAGGGTTGTGGGACGGGGCCAGCTGCAGGTCATACTTGCCCTCTGCACCCATACGGTACGAGTTTGAGCCTCCAGCATCCCAAGTCACATCCACCCAGCCTGGGGAAATAACACCACTTTAACAAACAGCTTACTAATAAAACAAGGGTACATCTACTGACAAAAAGGAGACTGTGTGACTGAAAGCCAAATCAGCTGAAAAGGCTGGGGATATGAACAGAAATTCTGCTAAAAGTGTTCAAATCCTGCTTGTGCACATCTTGCACACCCAGTTGTAAATCTTCCGTGTAATGGTTATGAAGCACATACCATTGTGAAGTTCTCCTGTTACAGTGCCCTCTCCACCAGGTCCACCATCCTGGTCCCGCCACTTCCAGTCAAGTCCTCGTACCACACGTGCACCCACCACCATCTGCCGCAGCACCTGGGAGCGCAGGATGCGCCGCTGTTTACGCAGGTATGCCTCCTGCTCCCGAGCTGCCTTACCTGCAGGACATACATTAGCATACTGTAATTACTTCTTGCCTTAAAAACAGACTTAAAGCCACAAGATGCCTAACTGTATCATACATGTACTAGGAAACAAACAATTCACTAGGATAAGAACCTCAGAACACACAGCCATACCTATGTCATCACAAGCCCCAGTCACGAGCCCGTACAGCTCGAAGCCTGACAGGGAAAGGTAGTGGGTCTGGCCGCTTGCATTCTTGCCTGTCTGCTGGAGACGAATATGGCGCCATCCCTGCTTCTCGTCTTTAGGGGATTCTATGGGCCAAGAAGCTGTGGACCTGCAGAAAGAAACAAATGATGGGTCACTTTTTTTATTGGTTTTGGTTATGGTTTTGGTTATAATCGATGGACTTAAAATTATGGACGTGGATTATTGAGATGGATTCAAAAGGAGCAAACTTTTTAGGATAATCCAGTACTGAATATGAAGATTTTGGAGTAAGGTATTTCTCATTAAACTGCACCCTTTAAGTTAACATTCTCCAAATAAATTACAACATCATAGTCAAGCTGACTAGATTTAACTCTTAGCAAAATAACAAAGGATAAAGGATTTAAGCTCCAGTTTTCACACTCACCCTGGTTCATTCAGAGAGCTGTCATCAGTGTGGTTGAACAAGGTGACCCAGTTCTGGCCGTCCTTGGACACTTGGAACTGCCAGTTCCTCAGTGCCGACCTGCCGTACCCACGGGCATGGCGAAGGGTGTAGCCTGTGGGGATCACCCACACACCCAGGTCGATGGCAAACCAGGCTTTCCTGTCACAACACAGTAACATGTCAGCTGAGGGGTGAAACATCTTCATTCCAAGTATTTGGCAATGTCTAAGGTGATTTATGATGTAGCCATTAATTTTTTCGACGTTCAGTTTAATTTTAAGGTCAACATTTACACTATAGACACATAAAGGATTGCTCTCAAGACAGATTGACTCAAGCACCACTATTGAAACATACTTGTCATCATTGGTATGACAGTTGAGGGCAGAGGAGTCCCGGCTCAGAATGTCCTCCAGTCGACCATAGGGCAGGTTCTTCCCTTCTGATGATGTCACCACCACCAGGCCATACTGGGCTGGGTTCACCCACTCAAATGCTGTCCTGTGAAGAAACAGTTAACAAGGTGTTACCATAATAAAAATGTGTAATGCAAAAGTTGCAATTAACGTCCCCATTCCCAATTACTAACAAAGAACAAGTCATTACTTACTTTCCATTGGTTCCAATCCAGTATATGATGCCATTCTCATCAAAATCTTTCACATGTTTGAATGTGAACGTCTGCCCCTCTTTGAGCCGTCTGATGTAAGAGAAAGTACTGCGGTCGTAGTCATACCATTGTTTGGCAACCTGTAAAAACAATTTGGTCGTCACCATTGGAAACTTTTCAGTAAAAAATTATGTCTCTGTTTGGGCATGCTTGTGACTCCAGACAAAGTTTAACATGAATCTCCATCATAGTTTCACCCTCTTTCAAGAATAAATATCTGTAAGTTGCATTTCCTTACATTTTTCTTTCAATCTGTATTCTTTTTATTTTTTTCTCCTCCAGTTTCCCCAGTCTCTCATACATACCATTTTGAGCAGATATCTTTCCAATGCCCCTATAGTGGCCAGGGGCTCCATTTTCAAGGTACGGCCTGTCCTGTCGATGAGCGACGTCTCCCCATTGGCCCGCTCCAGGCGGAACCGGAGACGTCTTGTCAAGATCTGTGGAACACAATTTCATTCTCCTATGAATATCAAACTTGTAACATCCAGGAACACATGAAATAAATCTTTTGCCAGAACTCTAATACAAGGCATATGTAATTGCAGTGCAACTGCCTTCCAGAATGTACTACATGAAAGGAAATACACAAGAGTGACAATATGAAGACTTCCTCAACAGCAGTAACTATAAATTTGTTTTCTCAGGCAATAGAAGTGGGTGCAAATTACTTTTACTGCAGACAGGAAAAAACAGTGTCCTACCTGAAGACCTGTTCCTGACCCAGGTCCATCATGTACAAATAAGGGCAGCCTCTCGATGGATTCCAGAACAGATACCAGTTTCCCCACCAGGGCCACTGATGGGGTCACACCGCTGTCATCAAAGTATAAAGGGAGTCAGAAAGTGGAAATAACACCTTTCCATAATCTTCAAGTATTTTTCCTATTTCTGTGACAATCTGTCTTACCTTCCACACCATCATGTGGCTTTAGAAAATGTGTAAAATGATGCTGTTTGCTTGGTATTGACCTAAACAAGCCTTTCACAAAGCCAACTAACCTGTCCTCTACGTTGTCCCTGAATGCAGCTTTGAACACCTTGATTCTGGATGCAACCCTGTTGCTGTCAACATCAACATTCTGCAAGGAAAAAATGGGTATGATTATGTTGTCTCTCTCCAAACTTATGATTTTCATCTGATCTTCAATCTATTCTTCATCAATCAGATAAACAAAATGACAACTGTCAACAACTTCAACTTCTCGTGTTTCGAACCATTGATCTTTTGATTGTCTAAGTTTTATGTGCTACTGTACAAAGGTGCCCAGCTCTAGCAGGTGAACATGAGTAAGAGCTCACATTGTTGAGGCAGTTGAGCAGTGCCTGCACCAGCCCACTGCTGTGGAGTTCAAACGCTGAGATGGTGGCCTCGTCCTTCAGCAGCAGGGTCAGACACTCAAGGGCAGTTTTCATCTGGTCTTCCCACCCAAGCTCTCCTTCCTGCACCTACACACACAAACAAACTTTCATCTCACACAGGAAACAAGTACTTCATATGAAACCATTAACGATGTAAATCACTCAGCCTAACCTTGGTGTGTAAACTTGCTGCATTTACTCAACCTTGGATATAAATCTTTTCATACATATCATTTTGTTACTGGCAGTGTGCATTTGATACTAGTATACCACAAGAATTGACATTTCGTTTGGAACAACTGCTATCCCTTTGTTAAATCATTTCTCAGTTATTGGTAAAATTGTTCCATGTTCATTTAACAGCTGACATACATGTACAGTATGATACCACACTACCAGGCAAGTATCAGTATTGTGTTCTGCCTGTACCTTGTTCCCTTTGCCATGAGCTTCACATGCTGTCTCTAGCTGCGCCACGATGCTGCGTAGCTTGGACACCACGCCCCTCGGGGTCGCCTGTGCTGCCTTGAAGTGCTGTTCGTACAGCTCGCGGGCCAGACACTTGATCTTCTGTTTGGTCTGCTCGGCCTTGGACTTGAACCTATGGCTCTTCTTTCCACCCCAACCTGCAGAGAACTCGGGACCTGTATAGATGAAACATGACTTTTGCAACATAACGCCCAACAAATCCATTGGGTACTTGCTGACACTGTTCGGTAGCAACATTTTTGCGTTTGGCAAATTTCCGATGCTACATAATACAATAAAACTTTTCCCCCAACTTTGGGATATGCTACAAAACTCAAAATTGCCTGATAACACAGAAAAACAGAGTATCTGTACAAAGTATGTACATAGATTTGTTAACTGTAAAGAAATGCTGCCAAGGCAAGACACTAGAAAAGCAATAAGTTGACACAATAGCTTAATGACAAATCCATTCTAAAAATCCTATTACTTGGCAATACTGAGCTATGTCACAAAGGACTTACCGAGAGAGGTTTCTGCTGTGAAGGAGTGTTTTGTTCCCCTGTTAGATTCAAACACAAAGCCTGGAAGGTCTTCCTTCAACACAGTAGCCTGCTGTCCATCAGAGTTGTGGACGGAGATCTCCCCTTCCTTGCGACACTGCAGTGACCAGTTTCCCACCACAATTTTGGTTGGTCCAGCTTTGGACAGGATGGGAAGACTGGGTGTACCGGGCTTTACCCCACTACGAGCCCTCTGCAGCTTCTCCAGGAATTCTCCACGACTCTCTGTAAAACCAAAACAACCAGTCAACTCTGCTTCAAGGAAAATAAATGCAATAAAGATGACAACTAAAACTAAACTTCAACATCTTACAATTAATCATATTTACCTGAACTATCTGAGCCACCTTCAGGGCTACCACTGGAATACATGGTGGCAAGTTTGCCATCCAGGATAAAACGGAACCAGCCGTTGCTACCATTGGACAGTTCCAGGGCCGCTGCATCGCTCCACACGTACAGACAGTCGCGGCCACGCACCAGGCACCAGTCTCGCCAGTGGTACGGCTTCCCCTGCACAATCTCTGTCACATCCTGTTGGCCTTCTAACCTCTCAGGCTGAAGGAAGGAAACAATATTTTCCTCAGGCACTTGGGGTAAAGAGGTGGCTGACACAGCAGGCTACAGGGGGACAAAAATACATCAACATACAGAAGTGCTGCCGCAACCAGTCAGCTCAGCTTTAGAAAGAAGCAGAAATGTTTGCACCCAATCCTTACTAATTAGTTGCAGAAAAGCAGCTCCGAAAGACTGAGGAAAGGAGGAAGAATGATATTTACCTTGCCTCCCTTTGCACCTTCCTCTTCCTCTATTTCCTCTTCAGAGTCCTCATCAGGAGGGCCGGCGAGGGAGCACACCTTGCTGACCACACCTAGTCTGGCAAAGTGATCCAGGTACAGTTCAGCTCCCTTCTTCATCAGGTCATTCACAATTTGTAGTGCCGTCAGATGGCCATCATCATCATCCTGAAGAAAGGAGAGTGTAAAGATGCTGGACTTTAACAAGATCTGTACTGGATGTAATATATCAAAGAGATTGGCCAGAGAAACCTTCCATTGTTATGTTGATCAGAGCATGGAGTGCTATAACAAGTTTCTTTTCAGGCATATCAGACAGTAGTAAGACGGAGTACATCGAAATGTACCTCCTGTTCAAGTACCATTGCCAACACATCGACCAGCAGGGAGGCGAAGGTGGGGCCTGTCTGTTCACTGGTGCTCATCTCCTCCAGCAGGGAGGGGCAGATGTAGTGTACCATCTTACGCAGCAGGGCCAGGGAGGCTTTTCTGTAAGCCAATACAAGAGTATTAGTATTAAAGACAGCCTTGCAAAAAGTTTCTGTCCTACCACAAAGAGCCAACCACATTAGGGGGAAAATGATTACCAGAAACTGCTGTAGTAACTGGCCTATTCAGGTCAACTTAGCCCCTTATACTTTTTACAAACAAATTGATATAACTAGTATATGTAATAGATTCTTTGGCAGTACAAGTTCAGTGTACCTGACAGATGGCATCATGGTTTGTTGATAAGCTGCAGCAAACACAGGTAGGAGTCTCTTCAGGTAGATAGGTGCCATCTCAGGGTCTCCCTTGGGCTCCACCCCATCCTGTGGTTCCACAGGTTCCTCCCTAGGGCTGCTGGGCTCTGAGGACACCGGGCACATCCACTCCCCGGGGGACTGCAGGATCTGTACCACCTGCCGGTGGCCTTCGTCGTTCCTCTCACGTGCCTTATCCAGCGGTGTCTTACCGTCCTCGTCTCTCAGGTCAGGGTTAGCACCATATCTCAGCAATGTCTACAAGAAGGAAAAATGCTTCTTGAATCTGGTGCATAATATCAGATTCAGTTATCTCTCATGATTTAGAAAATAGGATACCTGCAGTCAGATGTTCAGTCGACCATATCACAGAACATTAACATGTATATAACTGTTGGTGGGTTACCTTGGCAACCTGTGGTCTTCCAAAACAGGCAGCGTAGTGTAGGGAGGATGACCTCTGCCCCCTGTTGACATCTGCTCCCCTTTCACAGAGGAACTCCACCATCTCCTGTGTGCCGAAGGCTGAAGCCCAGTTCAGCAGGGTCTGACCAACATCGTCCATGAAGTTCACCTCAAATGCTGCAAGGGCAGAAGTACTTAAGTCTTCTCAAAAGTAACAGAGAGAATACAGATGGAATAGAAGTGTGGGATATGCATGCCAAATATACCATAGGAACACCTATATAAGAGTCTACATATTGTAGAACAAAGCAAGAAGTCAGTAAGAAGACATGGGGAAAATTCCTAAATACCCGAATCATTGAAGAATACAACTACAAATGTATCTGTATACGGAGCAAGTCGTACAGCTAGTGTTGTTCTGGTACAGAGCCACTGTCATAGACATTGAGTGTTTTTCACAGCAACTCAAGATAACCAAACTTACTACCGGTATCCACAGCGTCGATGAGAGCATCGGTATCCTTGCTGCGGATACAGTCGATGAGCTGGCGGTGAGAGCGTTCCCCAGCACTGTCCATCCTACGCAGACCAGGCAGCCTGCTGACACTGCTGATCCCTGTCTTAGGGAGGGCTTTCCTCCCCTCAAACACCAGCACCAACAAAAGATCTACCAGCCGCATGGTATCCAGCACACATCTAGGGAAGGTGGGAAGTCACAGTATTGAGAATGGAAGTCAGTAAAGAAGATTATGCAGATCCATAATGTAGCTGTAGATTTACACATATTACTGTACAAATACAGATATTGTGAATACAGCTGTAATTGTTATCCAAGCCATGAATGGGGTTGTTTTAGTTACAGCAATTTTTTTTGCTACATTTAGTTATATCTATGTTCTTTTACTACATTACCTTATCTAATGACCTCTACAGCAGCAATCCATTTACAAATGTGTGCACCACATGTTTTCATAGAGCTTTTATTCAGCAATATATCTACGAATGAAATACGTATTGCATGCATAGATATGAAGTACATTAGAAAGCTTTATTTGGTTACCTTTCATCTCCTGAAAGAGCTTTCTCTATGGCTTCTGGCAACTCTGATCTCAGCAAATCCTGGGTGAAAATCCATCCATCCATATTATATATTCACATTAATTCTCAACCTGTGCATACAATGATTGAAAAAACAAACTGATGTCGAAAAATAAGAAGGAAGGATTCCCATCACAAAACAAGATAAACCTGAAATTTCTGGTATAGATAAAAAGTAAATTTGTACTTTTGTGATGCCCTCTGATCCTCTGCAAAGTGTGGACAGTAAGCTGATAATAGTGGAGACATTGGCACTAGATTTTGTCGACTCGGGCGTGGCACCAACTGCACCTGGGGTTCCACCTGGTGTACCTGCCTGGGCACCTGTCAGCTGGCCTGATGCACGGCCCTGCAAGGAACATGCCACCATGAATTACATAAGACATCTACATCTTACATGACTTGCTGTTCTACTTTGTTCCACTTAATTACATAACAATTCAGTCATACCAAGTTGTATTGTACAGAACTTGAATTGTCTCCCATTACAATTATTTCTCTTTATAAACTTCCAAATTACTATAAAGTTTTGTGACATCACACAATCACAATGACATTATCCCCACACCTGATTGGCTAGTCTGCTAAGGAGCTCTGAGGTCAGCCCGTGCTCGGCCAGCGGGGCTGGGTCCATCCCACGCCGGGTGAACCTGTCTGCCAGCGAGGCGAAACAACGCAAGGCTCCATCTGCAACCTGAGAGGAAAACATGAACAAGTACAGATATTAGTTACCAGGTAATAATCACATGTAATACGGGCATGTACTTTGTAAATGGTGCACCTCAACAGAGGACTAAGTAATTGATGATGGTGACAGATAATAGAACTATTGTAAGAAACTGGTAAGTTGGACATGCATGTATACTCCAATGAATCTTCTTGAGTAAAATATATTTTGTCCTACCTGTGGGTCTTCGTGTCTGAGCAGTGTGGAGAGTGACTCCACACAGGTGGGAAGTGATGTGTCCTGGGGCTCCATCTTCCCACACAGCCGGGACACCACTGCCATGGCTGAGTGCAGGGTGTCTTTGTGCACCAGGGAGCCATTGTCACGGATGAACGTCAGCACACAGTTCAGACCTCCAGCTTCAAACACAGCTCCTGATTCCCGTGTGCACATCAACTCCAGTACCTGAGTGAGACATAGACATCTGAGTCAACATGAGTTCTGATAATCACTGCAGTGAAATATTGCAAAAATTATCATAAAACAGTCCATGTACAGGTGTACACACTTCCCTGTGTGTAGCACATGATGATACCACAGTTTATCATCATGTGCTAACACTATGACACAGTAGAATGCACTAAGTAAATAAAATATGCAAAAGTGTTGTTTGATGAAGCTTTCCTACCACTGAGCTTGATATCTGCCTACCTTCACACATTGTTCTGCCAGGTCCTTACTGGTCCTAGAGGACAGCTCCACTACTACCAGTCTGTTGCAGATAGCCTTCACTGCACCGTCCACTGCCACGATGCGCCGGGTGCATTCCGCAGACACATCCAGGTAGTAGGTCAGGGCGCGGGCAGTCACCTCCAGAACATTATCAGGGGCACACTCATCCAGGAAGATCTTACACAGAGCTGGGATGAAGGATCGGGGAGGGCAGCTGAAAGGGAAGGAGTTACTCATTAAGAGCTGTGTAACAATATTATCTAAAGCTTAACACTGATGTTATGATTATTAGAAAATTGAACTTACTACAGTCAAAATGACATCAGCTCTGCATATTGGAAAACATAAAATAAGCTTCTTATTAAGCTGAAAGAAAAACACTTTGGACATGACAGGAAGATAAAGTAATGCTTGGAACTACTCAGACAAAGTACTCTGTCATCCTAATGACTGACCTCTTACAAAAGCAGGCTGAAACCTGACACTACATACAAGTGAACCATTACATAAGTGCAACATAGATATACTGATACTGCAGCTTATATCATCCTCATTTTACCACACATGGATTAATCTGACTGCCGTCAATTATTTTTCCATTCCACTGAGCAATGTTATTGCATGTTCTTGCCATGTTACATAAGCATCAGTGCTCGTTAGTGCGCCTGGTTTAGGCGCCCAGAATTTCGAGAGTGCGACTAGATTTGAAATCACAGGCGCACGGTGCTCCTAGCAAAAAATCAAGTTACGTTTAACCATTTTTTAAAATAAGGGCTTCCAAACCCAGGTAAAACTACAAATTTTGTGGTAACAATGACCCATTTTCCATTAGAAAATGTTCATTGAGAAGTTTCATCCGTAGTCAACTTGTTTTAATGCGCCTATAAACACAAAAATTCATCCAAAACGCACGGCAATCGGCCGAGATGAAAACAATAGCGGCCATCTTGGATTAAAAATACGCAAGAGAATATGCAACGCCCCTATCCACATTAGTGAGAACTGCAGGGTTACAGACATCGGTAGAGAGTCGATAATGAAACAAATTAAATCTAGCACCGCGTTTCCGTCTCTATTTTATCTTTTGGGCAAAATTAATTACTTTTTTGCTATTGCTATATAAAAATTGTACCAGGCTGAAAAGTATTTTTTCTTAAATTGTATATGTCACAGGGCAGACTGGAATTCAGGACAATCTAAGATTGTCCTAGGACAAACTGGAATTCTAGTCTCCCCAGTTCACCATTTAACACTCCTAAGGGCCTGGTCACATTCGTTATGTGATTGCTGTACAATCGCAAACTAAAGGGCATTCTTGGGACAGTCATGGATGTGTCATACAAAATTCAGCTGTCTTGTTGTGGAAAAGGCTGTCTGAGATCCTTGTCTGTGGTTGGTTCTGTCACAGCCTAGTTAACAATTCTATACATCAAAACCGTACAATGACCTACGACGAATGTAACCGTGCCATAACCAGGTCCTGACACAACTGGTAAATCAAATACCTGATTTCAAGCCTAACTCAAGCCAGAGCACCAAATGGCCTCAAATAAGACGATTCCAATAGAGTTTACATCATTTTATATTTGAGGACAAGTGCTGACATCAATATGATCATTATCCAAATCACAACAAAGCCATGGTTTCACTTTGATCTACATATATAGAGCAATTAAAATATCCCACTTTCTTCTGATAGATTGTCTGGTAAATCTATGAGTATGATGCACCATTGTATAATTACCTACAACTTGTACAAGCAGCAGTCATTGAATACTATATTTGGGGATCCTCGTTAAAGCATTCAAAGGAGAGCTGGAAATTCTGGAATGAATGCTACACCTCAACAACAATTGGCACTATCCAATTCCAAACAGTATCATGATAGACTATAGTTTATAAATACTCTGTTCTGCTGACAAAAATATATCCCTTGTCAAAAATATTCACACTTGTACCTCTCCTCAGCTTCTGTGTCACACCATACTAGGTTTCATGTCTTACTGTATATGGTGTGTGGTTGTGCCAATTCCCACAGGTCTGCCTTATATCCATATACAGACATGTGTTTCATGGTCCAAGTTACTAGCTCCTGTCTCCTGGCTAATAATGTAACTTCCAAATCTAAAATTGAAAAATAAATCAGAGCTACATAAATGTAAGCATCATGTCAAGTCCATTTAAAATTGAATACTTTGTTGCACCATGCGGTCCTTTTCCCTTTATTGTGAAGTCGACTGTTTTAAAGAGATCTTACATAGAATGTTTTGTCTATGACCAAAGTGTTCACTGTAAATAACTATAGAAAGAGCTCTATCTTAACCTTCATGAGAAATTGGGCTGACCAAAGGACACAAATGTTTGGGATAACTGGGACAGTTCATGTTTCACAACATTACACCACGCAATAATAAAACACTAGTACCTCCCATCTGTATATGATGTTCTTACTACAATAATATTTACTACAAGGCAACTTCAAGTTGTTTTTGCATGTTCTTAGGGCAACCAAACGTTAACTATATTAACAGCATAGAAAAGTCTGACTGTCTATAACAAATGATAAAACAACCTAACAAACAGTTATAATCAGTTCAGACATCAGAGGTACAATTTTTGTAATAAGAAGCTTCATATATAAATAATACTAGTATTGACTAGTTAATATTTGTTGTGTAGGCAACCAATTTGTTAGGCAGACAATAATTTTCTGTTCATTACTCGGCCTTGTGCCAAACTCCCTCTTGCCATTCATGTATCCATCACCAGGGCAGTCATTACAAAGCACAGGTGGCCAACACGGAAAATTAACAACTCTACAGCTGGAGGGCATGAACATTACATTTTACTGTTCTCTTAATAAAAGACACAGAGCTGAGCAAACAGAACCTGGCAATGACTAATGACTAACACAACCCTGAGTACTCCTATACATGGTATGGGGGATAAATACTTTTGCCAGAAGATTGACTATGCCAAACATGCAACCTGAAAAGCATAGTTTTGTCTACAATAGTTACATTAAATTTTTTACTGGTATATGACCAGTTTATAGTTCTTCTGAACAATTTTTCTTGTCTGTTTATTGCCAGAGGACCTTCTATGGTCCACCTCTCCCTGCCATGACCTGCCTAATGACCAAGGCTACAATAACCTAAAAATATGACCATCACACCGAGAGATGGCTCTGTAAACGAGACTTTTCTAAAGGATTATCAGAATCATAGGCATATGTTTGTCGCAATCTTGCCAAGGCAATAGTGATGCAATAATGACAGGGTAGTCAACTGACACAGGTCAGCATTTCCTGGGTCATAATGATGTAACAATAACAAACAGCCAACATACTGTGGACTGGTAATGTCTACAGTGTATTTAAATTTTGTGCCCTTTCATCATCTTGCCATAAGGTTTAATTCATTCTACAACAAAGGAGATCAACAGTTTTGCCTAATTCTGTACAACACAGTCATAAAGAGAACATTTTCTCTGTTCAAACTGAATCAAAGACAATACAACTTTTGTTAGGGGAATGAATGATTACATCATTCAAGAATCATCCTTTGATAGTCTCTTGTTAAAGCCAACACATCATCATACATCACTATAATTATTTGGAAACAGCTTTCCTCTACAGGATGTTGGTATTACTAAGGGCCCAGAGTTGAAAGTTTAACCTTATCAGCCAGTATTACACTGGCATTGCACAATACATCTCTCCCAGAGGGCATTAGTTGAACTTGTCAACAACTACTATATAGTACTGTATAATACAGACAGGATTGCTTGCCAGGAAGCAAAAAGGGAATGGAAGGTTATGTAACCCATACACTGAGAAAGAGGAACAGGAGTGGCTAATGCTCTTACATAGAAGGAAAAACTGGAATAACTCAAAGAATCATCCTTGGTTATACAATGTAGTGCTGTCATACATATGGCACTCATGTTCGCTGCGTCTGAAAACACAAATGTTGTTTTTCCATCGATAGTTTTGAAAGTACCAGAAAACTTATATTTTCATATTTTCAATGCACATAAGACCAATGCATACAATGTCACTGACAAAACTATGGCGAAAAACAACACACCTTTACTACTTACTCAAGTCCAATTTACAACTAAAAACAATCCTCATAAAACAACTGTCCCACATGTATGACATAAATATGTGGTTTCCTGTTTCTCTACAAATAACATCTGTATGCAGGAGTTCATGTTTTCCTTCTGGGTGCCACTGTACTTGGCTGTTTATGACTCATGCACCAAAACAGGATGCAACTCACACGGTCAGAAGACAGTCACAATGTTAGGCAGAGATTGACTAATCAAGTCTGTTAGACATGTTTAAGAAACTTCCTTTGTTACACATATATTTCTTACATTAAATGTATGATCAGGGCACAGTAACTTTCCCTATACCGTGCAAATTATTTAAATTCACATTTACTCAGAAACATTTTGGCTGGGAAACAGCTACAGCTACATTTTTGTAGACAGAACCTAAGTGAATTTCCTGTAGAATTTCCAGATCTACATCCACATTGTCAAGTATAACTTGAGTTTTGTCAGGACTAAAGACGGCCAGAAGCAGGTGGACGGGTTCCTCACGTGGCCTGAGATCGGGCCTCATTGTTCCGTTGTTCGGAGGCCACAGCTGACACTGCAGCCCTTTGTTGTCTTTCGACAACTGACGACACAAACCCTTGCTTTCTATCGGCTTAAAATTATGGGTCCAAATCGTGGATATTACAAACAAGTAAAGATTTTTACTGAAACTATATTTCACGTAGTATTGTTTTCGGTTCCCTTTTCCATAACGATGACTTGGCCAAAAGGAAAGTGGGAATTCCCGTTCGTCACTGGACACAGTCTCGTGCGGTTGACTATGAAAGACACAACTCGGCATCTGGCAAAAATGATGTGATATGCACAAAAATAATTCCTTACCTTTCAAAGCACCTGTCCACGTTGTCTGACATGAGCAGCAGCATACAGAGCTGTTCCAGGGCGATAAGCTGCATGTCCCTCTCATCTCCCTGGCCCATCGACAGCCACTCCAACAGTGTCTCAGGGTCCACGTCCGCCATCTTGGGTTTATGGCCGACCGTCTGCTCCGATGGTTATGATACACTGTAGGCACTGCTGATCGGGAAACCCGCGGCCGACTAACAACGATAGTCGATAGTTTTACAGCATATGAAATGATAGACGAGTGTACCGAGACTCAGGTGAAAATATGAGTCGTTTCCGGTCTTCTTCGGGAACGTTTACCAGGCTTGCATCACAGATGACCCTTGGCCCAGGTTGCCTATATACACCCGGTATCCTGCTAGAAGCAGCCCAAAGTCTTCGTCATAAAAACATTTCCGCCGTTTCAATTGGAAGCTACCTCTGCAGAAAATGGTCTTCAGCTGATCTCGGCGTTTTTAAAGTCCCGTCTGGACTCTCAACTGGCTCGATTTGTTTACGAAGGACAGGTTTTGTTGTCCTCCAAATAGCGGCTGCTGTCAATACCAGCCAGCCTCGTTCTGGTGTCACCTACGCGAATGAGTGACCCGGGGTCAAATAGCCGATTACGTCACCTTAATTACAGCGTCATCTAGCGGTTATATGGTGATGTGCATCAACAAACTCTGATACAAGAGCCCGGAGTTTATACGTTATATGGCTTCTGTTACCTGCTGTCAAAGGCAAATTCAGGTACAAGCTTACAGGCGGAAAATAATGCACGAACAACCATTCCGAGTTCTCGAATAAAGAAAAGAAACAACATACAATGATAATCTATTATCTGTTAAATTCTGTTTACTCCGACATTATCGAGGCACATCATTGCAAATGCCACTGTAATATAGCCTTGGTGTCGCATCCTATTTAGTTCACTGGGACTGCAATACTGGCTGCCTCACGTACAAAATGGAGCGAGTATGGGAGCCCCGGTAAACTTAATAGGATGGGATAATGGGACCGCTCTGTTTAACATTGCACCGTATGTCTGCATGTCCCACTCTGACTTGTAAATACTAGTAGATACCGTATTACCTTGGCAAGGAGGATTGAAATAGTCCTTTTGACCCTCCTTGGTGTGGTCATATCAATGAAAAGCCGCTGGAACGGGGCATGGGCAGTCCATACACCTGCCGGGGACAAAGTCAATGTCGTAGAAACATTGTTCACCGTTGCCACGGGTGTCTAACGCCGTTTTATATCAAGAAAAATAATGCATTAATTGTCGTGTTTAGGGACATTTCAGTAGTAAACTGATTAAAAAAGTGCACTACATGATTGACAACCTGGTAATTTGATTCCCTGCGATTAGTGAGTCGAAATTCAAGTCCACAATAACTGTGACACGTTAGGGGAAACGCAGTGTAACGTTGCATATCACATCAGGACAGTGTTGTGAAAGGAAGAAGGGTTGATCAGTCGATAATAATGAAGGCGCCGCGCCGAAACTATGGCAGGAACTTGTCCTTTGGAAGGGCAAGGATGGCATAAGCCATCCTCTTGATTTGAAGAAATGATAACATGTACTAAATTAAGTTCCGTTTTAGGAGATTACTTCACAGAACATGGAAGAATGAAAGGATCCGGACAGTACTGTAGGTAATCGCGCCTTATTTCCAAGCAGATGCGTCTAAGTTCTAATGACATTTTGCATGCATCATACGGTGTGCATTTTTATATGTTAGCGACAAAAAGATGTGTAAAACAAGCTTGGAGATGGAACTTGACCAAACCCGACTGATTACATACTGATGGGACGACCGCGAATAGATCCCTTCGTCGATGGGATTGCCGCATTGTAACTGTAATTTTCAATAAATCAAAATCACGCCGCTTTCTACAGAAAATTCTTCTCCAGCCAATATATTTTTCAGTAACCCCCAGGGCTGCATTATTCCCGTCGACTTAGCAGATTCATGCTTTTGTCTAGAAGCAGAAGAGCGACATTCCGGTGTGAAACCCAAGTGATGTCACGTACCACTGGTAAAACCTGTTCCAGCACTTGGAAGATGGCGAACATACAACAGTACGAATCGAAGTTTAGGCAACAGATGCGACAGGAATTCCTCTCCTGTAGCATCTGCACGGATACTTTCAAGAAACCGAAAGTTCTGCCCTGTCAGCACACGTTTTGTGTGACGTGCCTGCGAGATTGGGCCGAAACGCGAAAGCCTTTCCAATGCCCGATGTGTCGTGTGTCCGTGGTGCTGCCAGCACAGGGTGTCTCCGGCTTTCAGGACAACCGTCTTGTGACCGAGCTATGTGAGCAGTTCTCGGACAAACTGTCCACGAGTCCACCGAAGGCTGAACAACGAAACAAGGGCAAATGCTTCTTCCACCCAGGGCAAGACATAGCTCTGTTCTGTCAGCAGTGCAAGATGCCAGCCTGCAACCACTGCGTCAACGAAAGGCACACAGGCCACACGTTTTGGAGCGTGGAAGAAGGGGCGTTCCAAAGAAAGGATGTATTCGCGGCCTTGATCACCGACAGCCACCGATTCCGCGAGACGATCGTTGGAAAACTCCAGCACCTGGAGCACGGAGAGAAGAGGCTCAACCAGCAAAAGAAGGAGGCTGACGACGGTGTCGCAAGGGTTGTCGCTGACGCTATAGAGCAGCTGCGCAACTCCGAAAAAGCCCTGCTGTCTGAGATCGACGAGAACTATCGTCAGAACCTTGGACCCATCAAACAGAAGCACAATGCACTGCTGGCGCAAGTTGCTGAGCTCACAGAAGCATGCGACGCTGCACGGCTGTCCCTGAGTCAGGGGGGTCGCGAGGCCCTGGGGCAAGAGGCGGCCCTGCACAAGATGCTGTCAAGATACCGAACCGACCCGGCGTCGCAGCTGCCACCCATCCAAGCACAGGTTGTCACCTTCCAGTCAGCTACTGTCGACCTCCGCAATCAAAAGTTGGGCAACCTTAGTCTGCAGTCATTCACCCTCACTCCACAGACTGGGGGATATCAGCCGCCCTTAAGTCCGGGACCTGGTAGCCCAACAAGCCCGGTACCGGGAAGCCCAACATCAACAAGCCCAGGTCCTAGACTAACCATCCCTGGAATAGCGCTAGCTTCAACAGGTGTAGCTGTTTCTCACGCTCGTAATAATGAGGTGTACATCACCGACAAGAGGAACTGTCGGATCCTGGTCTACAATTTACAGGGTGCCCATCTCCGCCATTTCACCACTTCTGTACCGGGTGCAGCCGGCATGGAGGTGATGGGCCCAGACGATGTCGATGAGGAAGAGACAGGGAACCTGTGGGTGGTGGGAGTCATCGACAAGACACGCGACCAAGTTGCCGTACAATATGCTAAAGATTGCAGCTTCGTTAGCAAGATAGACCTGAAGCTGAAATACCCATCCTCGGGCCTCGGCATAGCCGTGAACAGGAAAAAGAACTACATCGTCCTGCCGTACGACGCCAGCCGTGACGCCGTCAACATCTTTAAGCCCAACGGCTCTGCTGTTCGACACGTCGGTGGCGGGAAACACGGCTTAAAACATGCCAGAGGGTTCGCTGTGAACGCCGACGGAAACATTTACATCTCCGATGATGAATCCCACAGCATCTTCGTGTATGACGGGAAGGGGAAGTTCCTGTTCAAGTTCGGTAGTTACGGCAGCGGTGACGGTCAGATGAACCAACCCCGCGGTGTGTGTACCGACACATCCAACAACGTCGTGGTGGCAGACACGGGGAACCGCCGTGTGGAGTTGTTTGACGCCAAAGGGACGTTCCTCCGTCACATCATCGCCAACATGAACGCTCCCGTTGCAGTAGCAGTGGGTCAGCATGGACAACTGGTCATCGGCGACCTTGGAAACAACGCTATATCTGTTTTCGACCGGTACTAACACTGCATATTCAACCTGTCGTCAAGGCGTCGGCGATAGGGGTTAGGTTATGAAACTAAGGAAAGGGATCGTTGTTTCCAATCTGCAAGCTACATGAAGGCTTTAAGTTTGGATTTCTTGTATCATATTTACCCAAGATATTGTTGGCAACCACTGAAGTTGTTCAGTTCGCTTTATATGTATCAGTGATTGTGCTGGTATCAAAGGTGTAAGTAACTTCAATATTTTGTTTGGTTACAATGGTGGTAGGACAGGTTACATAGTGCCACAGAGCCTAAAAAACTTTCAGTGTGTGCACACACACATGATCATAGGCACAGCTCTTACTGCGAGGTGGGATCAGTCCACTTTCATTTTTGGTATTGTATTCAGTGCTGCTACTTACAACATGACAACACCTGATGTCAAAAGTGACAATTTTGTACATTTAAGATTATCAGAAACACATGGCTGTTCCTATCTTATTATGATATGTATATACAGTACTTGTCTGTCACAATAACCGTTACCATATTTACTCATAGTTCTTGTAGTCATCAAAACTCTTCTTCATAAAATTTGATATGGAAGTAAATTGGTGAGTATATATCAATGTTAACTTTATATCTACAAATGTATCATATATAGCCACAGCACATTGGGAACATACATTAATGAAGTTTTTAGGTTAGTCTTCAGCTGTGGGAGGGTATAAGGTCTAGGTTTCTAAGGTATGATTACTGTTAAGTCAAGTTAAGGAGGTCATTGCACCAAGCATTGTTGCTACTCCAAGATGCAGAAGCTGTGAACTGTACCATATATACATTTTTTCATATATCATTCAAATACTTAGTATTATACATATAGAATACAACACGGTGTATTCCGTATCGCCGAGGTATTGGCCCGACCGTGAGTCGGTTTGGCCGTCAGGCGATCCGACTCGCAGGAGGGCTGGGACCGAGGGCGATGCGGAATACACCGTGTTGTATGCTCTATTTATGTCATACCCACCCGAGAAATACGCCTTTCAATGCCAAATAAGCAAAAATTTGGTGTCCCTAAACCAAAAAAATGCAACAACATCAGTTCCAAAGTCTGGATCCTGTTTTCGAATTTTCGAAAGCGTCACACGCGGTTAGGGTGAAACGCGTTCGAATCGTTCTATGGAAGCCGGTCATAAGCCCGGTCGTACCGTAAAGTACGACCGGGTCGGGAACACTGTATCGCCGCCCGGGTATGATATAAAAGATTATATAGATTAACAGTCAAACAATGATAAAAGAGTATACTGTAATTCCTGATTTTTTCACTGTACTGTTATGTTCACTGTTTTCACTGTCACTTCTGTACCGTGGACTTATCATTACCGTTATCAAATCATTTGTGTTTTGCCCCCTCCCTGCACTTGCCACCACCGTCAAGATAAAGTTCCATGAACATGTCTATTTTCTTCAGACCGTGAAATATTGCTACTGTGAACACAAAGTGAATTACAGTACATGTATAATATGTAGTTGAGGGGGAACTGATTATCAGTATTCGATCATCTGGTGGACATGACTAGATAACACGTAACTTACAGTACACTTTTTTTTTACAATAAAAGGTATTAGGTGAAAATCAATATGAGCCTTTGTTGTTCAACATGCATGAGCTCAAAAGTATAACATTACCAGTACTAGAGTTCCACGACCTCATACCTTCGCCAAATGAGGTTAATATTATATGACTGACGAATTATAGATTTCCCCCTAATTATGCCAATAAGATCCCCATTTGCATGAATTACGTCAGTTGATCATATTCTCCTCCCAATGGCAGTGTTATCGTAACAAAGAAGGCCATTCTAGCATTTTCTCATAAATTATGCAAATGAAGTCCTGATTTGAATAAGTTATGTTGAATGATGTTCACCTCCAGTCAACTTCGAAATGCGCAAGTATGAAATTGCCAGCATCAACCACTATGGAATTACAGTATTTTCTCATTAATTATGCAAATTAGGTCTTCATTTACATGATTAATATATGGCGATGTTCCTGTCATTCTTAATTACACATGTCACAAGGTAGAATAGTCCTTAATGGAAGATAGGTGAATTATAGAATTCCCTCATTAACTATGCAAATTAGATCCTAATTTGCATAATTGTCATCTAATTATGTCAAGCATCACGTAAGCTACCTACATACCCAATATCAAGACGATCCGTCAACTGGTTCTTGAGTTATCCTACTTTAAACATTTTCATACAAATGCTCCTGCAGTTCCAGGGCAAGCCGCTAGGGGGCCCAAACTTACGTCACTTTTTGCCGAGCACAAGAGCTACCTACCATCCAAAAATCATGACCCTAGCATGTCCAGATCACGAGATATCAAAACCGGAAGTTCCGCTGCAGTACCATAACAAGCCGCCAGGAGGCCCAAAATCTAATCAGTTCGAGCTCTCATCAAGACCTATCCACCTACCAAATATCAAGATAATCCATCTAAGCCTTCTCGAGTTATGCTGTTGACAGACACACAGACAGACAGACAGACAGACACACGGCCACGAAAACATAACCTTCTTGGCGAAGGTAATAAACACAGTAATGTAAAAAAACAAAACAGGTTTGACACTTTCAGAGAAAGCAGATCAGCATGGCAATGTAGATGTATTCATTGCTCCCAAACTGGATATTTTGTATGCTATAATTCCTCTTTAATAAGTATTTGCCTAAGATAGCTAATTACCAAGGAATGTAACAAATGCAGTAACTGTTATACTACATGTATATCCATACAGTACAAACATACTGCGTGCCTACAGAACATGTAGTAATCAGAACAGATAGCATAATGGAACTCCTCAGCATCTTCATGTTGAGATCTTGAACTTGTCCTTCCTCTCCCTGAGAGCTGCAAGAACACTGGCCTGGAACTCCTCTGTCACACCTGTCGATCTTCTGGTTGCCATGCCGACTGCTTCAGCCACAGTCAGATCCTTTGTCCTCAGGAACACATTGTGTAGTTTCTCATCTCCCACTGTTGATGGGCACTGTTTGTTGGGATATGGAAATGAGGCTGCTAACACCACATACAGCACAGGGGTGTCAAATTGTTTCACTGCAATACCATACTGCTAAAATGCCCCAAATTGCCATGTTTCTTTGGGACCTCAATAACTAACAACAAAATGAAATTAAAATAAATCCGTCCAAAGGATTGTGATGTATGGGTGCGAACACACAAGCGCAACTCAAAACAGAACCCCCGTCCAGAGGGAGACCCTCCTTCTCAGATGCAATAATGGAATATACCAGCACATGAAACCAAGTTGAAACCTAAAATCAAGGTAAGCCAACTCACTGTGGCCATCCTTGCTTTTCTTCTTTCTTTTGTCCACCTCAGCTTCTCCCGTATGTTCTCATTGTCTCCATCTATTGTCTCTCCATACAGCAGGTTTTCCAGAGTGTACTCATGACCTAACAAATAATATCAGATACCAGCAATGATTCAGTGAGGCACTCTCAGATTGAGAAGCCAGGTGTTCAGGAAGACTTACAGATAGAGAATCATTATAAAAAGCACCATTCCTACATTCTCTTCAAATGAACCACAGACACAGCCCAGAGGAGTTCACCTGGCCAGATGATCGTGTTGTCTGGCTGGCTGCTGACCTTCTCCAGGGACTTCAGCATGGTCGCTGCATCACCCTCAAATGTACGACCTGGCATTGGTGGTAAACATGATTTCAACACCTATGTTTTATGCATATGTTTTTCCACAACTTTTTCAACTATGATACTAATGGAAGCCTATTCAACTTTTATCTGTCAAGCTTAGCCTTGTTGAGTGCCATTTTCTCAGTTCAGAGTAAGAAGGCAATGACCACAATGATTTTCAATGTCTTAAAAGGCGATATCCAACTTGTTTCAATGTTACCTGGGTGTGAAATATGGTGACAATGGCGACATCTATCACAGTAAAGCAAAAACAAAATATATATATATATATAACGAATAATGTAGTAAGATGGGGATATCCACATTAATGTTTGTATGTCAGACTTACCACAGCCCCCAATAAAGAGAAGATCTCCAGTGAAGAGTGAGTCAGGAGCCTGGAATGGTGCTCCATCCAGCTGGTACACCACATGGCCAACTGTGTGGCCAGGAGTGGACAGGACATGGAACTGTAACCCTCCCACCTGTACTACATCCCCATCCTGTACTGGACTGGACAGGACAGAATGGAATACTGTATACTAGTACATCCATTACAAACAATTAGTAGGTATGGATACAGAATAACACAGTAAGACATAATGTATACAACAAACCAGCAAGGTGCAGATGGTAAAACTACTACACGTAACCTATGGTACTGCTCCTAATATCTCTATACTCTTGATGACTACTCAGTTTTTTTTTTGTCGTAAGACAATATTTATTGTGATTGTTTGTTCTGGTAATACATACTTGGTGAGAGCTGGAACTCCGTCTGTAGCACTGCCATATATGGGCAGACCTGGGAACATCCTCTTTAAGGCGTGGTTCCCTCCACTGTGGTCCCTGGGAAAGTACAGATAACAAAGGCTTACAGGTGGTAATGTTTGAGCTTTACATTTGTTTTGTTCTGACCAAACACTGCAGGTCACATGACGTCCATTATAGTAACCAGAGACTCTTGCCTTGGTAGGTAAAGACATTATTAGATATAACGATAAACTGTTACCAGTGTTTGTGAGTCGTCAACACAGCTGCAAGCTGTACCCCTTCTTGCTTCACACAAGCCTGGAAAAGAACCAAGGACTAGGAGGTTAAAAGAAAAACTCATTTGGAAAAGAACAGATATTGATATGTCCTAGCTTGTCTGACAGAAATATAAGTACTGTAACTTGTAACTTTGAGCTGTGCTGTATAATAGGCCCTACAGTAATATACACTATGAAATTACATTTTTTGTTGCTTATGATGATATAGCCAACCCTCAGAATATTGCTACTTTGAGAAAGTCTGCAGTGGGGGGGGGGGTCCACAACTTAACAGTGAATTCATATAATAACTACCCTTCACACTACATGTATATTCAACATCTTCTCTACATATTATGTGAAATTAGATTTTATGTAGCATTACACTATTGGCTAATGTTAATGAGCATGTAAATGAGCTAAGAGTCTATCTAATGAGCACTACGTCATGTGGTCCATATGTCACAGGTCAGGGCTGTTACACTTATGCCCATGAATCACAATGAATTGAAATGGCTAACTAAGCAAGATCAAACAAACCTAGCTGCTTCTAATCTATTAAAACTGGGTCGTATCTAGGACCATACCTGAACTGCCTCTGGATCAGAAGGGTCCACAACAACTGCAATTCTTCTCTTGGTGTTCATCACAACATAGCTGTAGTTATCTGAGACAATGGCCACTGGCTGGACCTTTAAGTCTGGAACAGGT
Source organism: Branchiostoma floridae x Branchiostoma japonicum (assembly GCA_013266295.2). Taxonomy (NCBI): domain Eukaryota; kingdom Metazoa; phylum Chordata; class Leptocardii; order Amphioxiformes; family Branchiostomatidae; genus Branchiostoma; species Branchiostoma floridae x Branchiostoma japonicum. The sequence continues at coordinate 15,710,597 of CM023840.1, forward strand.
GGTTTAACTTACTCTTTTGTACATACATACAAAGTTACTGCATTGAGGTACATTTGTATATGAAATCATAAAGCAGAGAACGAGTGCCATGAGTAATGTTATAGCTGCTTATCATTTTAGAGTCTTATAAATTACCAAAATAAAGCTTATTGCTAATACACAAACCTCTAAATATTACTGCTGATGTAACTGAGTGGCCATCTGGATGTTTCTCCCTTGCCTTAGTAAGAAGATGGTGGTGGTACCAGAACCCTACAGGTGTTTTTGTGTAGAGCCAGTACCTGTGAGTGGAGACGTTGATTGATTGATCACATAACGTTAACCGTTTCAGAAACATTGCTATAACGTTAAATCTAAGTCTTTTAGAACTACTTTCTTTCAGTGGCAACCATTACCAAGGATTTACTTACGTCATTATCATTCTGATGTGTTCCTTCACTCTTTTGATCTTTCTGTAATAATTGTAAACGTTTATTTAGAAAATTATTACATTAGTACTGACTGCCCTCCCCACACCCCATGTGAAAACAATAACACTTACATAACAGTGAAGAGCAGACTTGGTCTGGACCTCCTGGGTGACTTGGCACGTCCCCTGCTAATAACACAATACAGTCCAAACCCCATGGTTACGCCAGCTACAACATAGAAGAACATCTTCTCCCCTAAACAAGATCTGGTGCAGAAAGTCTTTGAGAGACACTGCTGTATCACACCGACTCAAGCTAGACCTGTCCTATCCTGTTTGGTTGTAACCGATTTACACAACAACGCCATGAAGTTGATGTGATAAGGTTACAAGATAGTCTAACTACATGTAGTTAGCAACTTAACACTGAGTCGTTAGCTGAACGATGAGACAGGGTCAACATCGCGGTTATCGGAAGATATTATGCCCTGTGATAAGCTGCATTGCTACTCCTAATCGCCAGGTGTCCCCATTGCACTGTGATTGTGCAATCTATACCTTTACAGGTGTCTCTGGTATGATATTGTATTTGCTTTGGAAGTCAAATTACCATGTATGTGAAGTTATAATGTCTTGATAGAGGAAAATTCTGCAGCTTGAAACCGGAATTTTGTAGGAAAATATTTATGCTTCTGTTAAGTTTTACTGCTATCATCGTTTATAAGGTACTAGTGGTTACTAGTGGAAGGCGCCGGGTACGGTATTGAGTCATTTGTTGGAAGATCACAACATACTCTCTTACATTGTACTATAGGGAACAGATTCTGTAGACAAGAACAGAGTTTTCAAGAAAAAATCATAAGTTTTGGAGGGTAAACTCCTGTTTGAGCTTCCCGCCACTTAGGAATACCCGACATCCCCAGTTTGCGCATGCCCTTTACGGTCGTGTTAGCAGGATGAACGTCATTCCGAGAGGCGGTCTGTGATTGGCTACAGATGTACAAGTGGCAACTTGAGCAGGACCTGCGAAAGGACAAAGATACCTAGTCCTAGATGGATCGGTTTGCAACATTTTGTCGTTAGAAATATTACAATAAACTACCATTGAGCCGCTATCAGTGGTGTATATAAATTCAAGCAGAACATTTTCGCTGAAGACATCCCAGTGCCACGGGACAACCACCCAATCAAAGCCGGGTTGACAGCAGGACGGTTCACAACGGTCCACAGTTCAAATTTGCCGCTGGTGATTTGTGCTGCTCAACTTCACAAGCAGCTGAGCCATGGACTGAGCAACATCGTGTCCCCGCAACAGGCACCAAACGCACCAACAACCGACCCACCAAGGCGGCGGCAGGAATGACACAGCCTCTGCTCGACTGTAAATATTCCTTGTAAACTCACAGAGACCTGTGCGCCTGGGTTCTCCTGTCGAGCCGGTCCGGGGAAGCCTGTGTTTGGGACTGTTGGTGTACATCCGTCCGATGTTGCAGACGTGAACTGGTGAACAACGTATGAGGATGGAGAGACGGAATAAACTTACGCGGTCTCCATCCATGAAGAGGAGGAGCAAACCCACACCTCTCTCTGACAGGGTGAGTTTGGAATAGTCCGTATTCCAAGCTAAGAAAGTCTGAAATTATATCTACCCAAGGAAATAATGGGGAGGGGGGTTGACACTTTTATACCTTGTAGTAGTTGTACAAATTTATATGGACGTTAATGAAGACCTTTATTGTACATTTTTGCCCCACTGGGCTAAATACAGGTCACATGTGAGCAATCATATACATAAACATGTATATACATATATAAACACCTATATGAACATTCTCACCAAGTCTTTGTTGAAAGTGCCAAAACGGTTGGATATCTATGACTTGCAAGTACTCCAGTACTTCCAGAAGCAGTTATATGTTAACTTAAAGGATTTGCTGTGTACCTGATACCTCACAAAGTGCATATGTACAAAAGGATTAATAAAAGGAAGGATGGCGAGTGGTGACCACTCTTCACATAGTTGTAAACTGTATGTGCTTGTTCTGTTGATGACAGGTAACTCTGGAGAGAGTGCTGGGGCTGACGCTCACCAATAACTGTGGTTTGGCCAGCAGTCCTGCCACCGGGGTTATCGCCTACCCGGCTGGGTAAGTACTACTGCATATGTGGCTAGATATTACATGGTTTCATGAATAACTTTCCAATAGTTGGTACATCAACTTACCTTGTGTATTGCCAGGTGTTGGTATTTAAACAGATAGACATGTAGTCAGGGCATGATTACCAAGAACATCCAGTGACAGTTGTTTACCACAATTCAAACACAGGGCTTGAATTACATTATTTGGTAAAGGTGCACAGGTGCACATGAGAAAAAAAAAATACTTGCACAAAAAGCTTACTTGCACTGGGGCAGACCAGTAAAAAAATTAGGTTCCCAAAACCAAAATTACGTGCACCAACTTGCACATGAAGGGGTAATTCGAGCCCTGAAACATTATGTAATTTTACCAGGTTGTGGCACCAAACCACCCAGGTCTGATTAAGGGTAGTTTTGCAAGTCAGCAGCCATTTTTGTAAGTCAAAACAGTCCAGAATTTAGGCTGTACAGAAGTAGAAAGATGGTACCATATTTCTTGTCTACATGACTACATTATAATGCAGTGCCGCATGGAACTTATCAGATAACCGCACATGTTGAAGCTTTAGCCTAGTTATGTTGTTAGTCAGAAGTGGAATATGCAAACAGTTTTTGTCCCAGATCACAGACTGGAAGCTGAACAACCATGTCATGACTCACTCTCGGAGTGTCCATTAATGATAACTTCTGTCCTTTTGTCCCATCTGAGTAAGACTGTTGCTGGAATTAATGTTTCACATTGTTTGTTTGTGAAGTTTGTAATTCAGGACAGTGACCAATACAATCTTGTGCTTTCATATCAGCTTTACTCTAAACAGATACATGTACAATGTAGATAACCCTTTTTCTTTCTTCAAATTCTTGCAGTCATGAAATATAACCCTTTAAAAGACAGGAAGTTGCATATGGGCCTTACAAAGCTCAAACCTCCTTTCCAGGTCATATTTGTTCATCCCTCAGTGAAACAGCAAACACAAAGAGAAGTGTAAACAGCTTCCCTGCATGCTGGTTTGACTTTTCCTTGAGTTAAATAGAGAACCCTGTTTGTCAGTGGAGTTAGTAATTAGGTAGCTCTGTAACTGACCTAAAACAAGTTGATGAAGATCTCTTGCAATCACTGATGGGATCAGAATGTTTTAATGTTAAACTGCTGTCTGTCATATATTGACTTGTAGTGACATTTGGAACCTGGATGTCAAGCATTGGTTCAGTGTATCATTTACAGGCATCAAAGTTGAAATCCATACAGTATTTTAATTATAGACAGAATTTTGAAGGGTCTGTATGTTCTCAACACTATATTCTCAGAACAAGGAGGGGTGGGAATCTAATGCTGGCCTATGGGGATGTTGACAGAACTCATAATCCTTCTTATGATAATAACTATTAACCTGCAGTACAGGTACTGTATTACAGTGACAGGAAACCCAAAACACGCTAATGATTTGCTGTTAAAGCTTTCTAGCTTCCAAAGGAAGCTCTCTTTAGTTGGGTGCATCAGCTTGGAACAAGGTCAACCAGAAAGAAAGAAAGCTCTTAGAATAGATAAACATCCTGGGGTACAGGCAAAAAACTGATGGAACGATGGGAAGGATACTGGTGGTTTCCTAGAATTTTGTTCACTTTCTAGTTGTCATCAGTTGAAGATGTGTAAATCATAGTTACTTGTTGGTCAGTAAATGTTGGATATATAGAGCATACAACACGGTGTATTCCGTATTGCCCGAGGTATCGGCCCGACTCGCGGGAGGGCTGAGACCGAGAGTGATGCGGAATACACCGTGTTGTATGCTATTTATATCATACCCACCTTAGAAAACACGTCTTTCAAGGTGAAATGAGCGAAAATTTGGTGTCCCTAAACAAAAAAAACTGCTACAACATCCATTCCAACGTCCGAATCCTGTATTCGAATTTTCGAAAGCGGCACACACGGTTGGGGCGAAACGCGTTCGAATTGTTCTATGGAAGCCCGGTTTATACACCCATGTTGTACGGGTGGATACAACACGGCCGGGAGCACTGTATCGCCACCCGGGTATGATATAAAAGAACTTACACGTTACTCCAAAGGCAATGGTGCAAGGACTAGCTGTTTTCTCAGTACATAACTGTAAACTAAGCTTGCTGTTTCTTGTAAGCAACAGACCGTGTACAACTGACTTGACAGGGGCCATTGCTGCTATGTGAACTCCATATTTGTGTTGTTCACCTTTTGTTTGGTTTGCTGACCTATTGTTTGGTGTGCCTTCACCACAATCTAGACTACCATTCATGGCCCAAATCCAATAGACTCCAACTTTGTCAACAGTATCTACTGTGACAAATTGATTCACTCAGCCATGATCTGTTTTGCTTTGTTTCTTTAAAGAGGGGAGACTCAACCTCAGGCCATATTGTACATAGTTTGCTGCAAAATAGTCCTGTGCTGCTATATCAGCTTTTGATGTTATTGATATTTTACATCATTTGAGTGGTGAAGATAATGTTTTGTCTGCTGATATTTTTAGTGGGTGATCCTGTGAAATTTGGATTTGTTCTGGTCAAACAATTTAGGATAGAGAAGTGATACTTCTGTTCATGTGATAGTGATACAGACAGTTCTAGAAGCTGTAATTTCAGAGGTAACCACCACCAGGGAGTTGCAGGAGTTGCTAAAAGTGGAATCATAAGGACATGACTGTAACACAAGACCGGTTGGTTATTTCATTCTTTTGAAACCTAGGGTACCCTTTCCATCAGTGTGGCCTTGACCATTTATTTGTAGGATAGAGAAATTGCTTGGACATTCCAAAAACACTTGCAAGGAAATTTCCTTTGGTAAGCACAGAAATATAGATCATTTGGATTGTAAAATTACTCTTCATGCTGCATTAAAAAAAATCTAGGGTACATGTAACAAGACTGGACCATGGTTTGACATAAAAACTAAACGGCACTGCTGATTGACCATTCGGGATGTGGCATCATGTGGGCAGTTGGTTGTTAGGGTATAGTGATTGTAGTCAGAAGACATATACTGCGACCTTCAGAATACCTCTGCAGTTAACAACTATTGCATTAAGCCTAGCTCAATCTATTTCAACGTCCCTTGTCTGGATATCACATTAAGAGGGTTTATTTAATCTTAAACTTGAATCAAGAGAGCTTAAGATTAGTTATTTATAGTGCAAACCAAGGGTAGGAAAGTTTGAGAATAATAGTACATGAATGTGGCCATAGCTAAATGTCTAAACACTGTATCCTGTTGGTGTTTCAGATAAGGAAAATAGTGCTGCAAGCTATTCATGTGTGACATATGTTTCCCATATGTTTTGTGCCTTCATTATAAGCCAGATTTGTGTCTATAAATCTATTTTTTCAGACTTGTCAGTATTTAGGTGTCACCTGAAAATGATAGTGTTGTGTTGTGTTGGCATGGTTTCAGTCAGGTGCAACAATAGCTTTTACCTCAGACCTTGTGCTTGATCAATGAAGCTGGGTGATGTTCCATTTGTATTAATGGGACCCCAAAGTACAAGCTACAGAACAGAACAGAAGGTCAAGCTACATATCCTGCTATTATGACAGCTGTCTCATGCGTCATCTCTGGCAGTGGCAGTACCGAACTGGAAACATCAGAGCGGAGGCTTCAGTCTCCAACAATCTCGGCAGCTGGAGACATTCTAATTGGGCTGGACTTGGTATTTTTATATCCATTAGAAGCAAAGGAACAGCTTTGGATTGGAATGTATACAGTTTATACCCTCTAGGAAAAATCCATAAATGCTGTTACCCATATAGGCCTAGGCACATCTTTTGGATATTTCATTATACTGGCAGCTTACAACTATCAGCAGTCATGCTACTGTAGCTTACACTGTCTTAAAAAAGTCTTTATTTTCATGAAAATTGTGGAAACTCTTTTTAGACTTTTATGGTTAGCTTGCTAAATTATCTGTGTATCTGGCTAATGTGGCTATTACTTAATACCTGCAGCAATTTTAAGTTATTCATATGTAGCTGCTGTACCTTTCTACTATTTGTTGATCATATTCCTAAGCCCTCTGAAAATTTACAGGTCATCGCATATTTATGGCTCATGTTTCTTAGCACATGTTTTCAACTGTTATTGAATGGCAGAAGTCTAGCTATAGAGGTGTAAGTGTGCATGTCACAGGTGTAGGGGAAAAATATCTAACACGTATCAGGTTTCTAGTGCTTAAGAATGGGGGTATAAGATGGACGATCTTGGCTAACCTTCAGCTGGAACATTTAAAATGCTGCATACAGAACCCTATACCAGCTTATCACTCATTACAGTTTGGACAATATTCCTTACCTTGTTGTTATCACCATGTATTTATCTATTTAGAAAGGCTCTAAATCACTGTAATGATAAATAAGTATGCGAGCTCTATCTCTTACAAGTCTGTGCAATATATTCATTGCTACTTTGCAATTGCCTGATAAGGCCACACCAATTTAATTTGTTGCTTCTCGGATTCGCCTCTTCATTTTTTCCTGATTTGCAAAAAAAAAAAAGAAGAAAAAGATTCTGGTTCTGAATCAACTCAAAAATGCTCATATTTTGACCCCAACAGTTGAAGAAAGTCCTTTTCTTCCTAGTTGTTACAGTTGTTACATCTACCAATGCAGTGGTTTCATTAAAAGTTCAAAATTCATTGTTTAAATTTTAACCCAGTCTTTTGCGTTGACTTCATGGCACCTATTCTAGCATTTGGGACTGTAATAGGATGCCCAGGCCTGTTTTTATTTTTATTTTTTTTTCGCCCTGTAGCTTCATATTTTTTCTGAAAAAATCCGAGAAGCAACAAATAAAATTGGTGTGGCCTAAGTGACCTTGAAAGAGATCCTGCTAAAATACCAGGATATTATGAAGCTTGAAGAGCGGGTCTGATTGAAGATTTGTTGTTAGTCCTATTTAGGTCCTTGTAGGTCAGCTGTTAGAAGCCTGCTGGGTTAGACAACCCAGGTAGCCTGGCAACATTTCCCTGGGGACAAATTTGTTTCTCATGCCTCAACACTGGCTCATCCTCACTTCCTAAAGTGTTGCTTCCAGTGCTTTGAAGGGTTTGGTAATGCATGGTGCAAATTGTGTAAATTGTTTGAAGGACATGCACATGAAGAGGTCTCTCTATTAAATTGTTGTAATGCCATCTTAAATATAGGACAACAAAAACAAATAGGTAACTTATAATCATATCACATTCACACTTAGTGACAAAAGCAAAGAGTTTTCTAGATCTCTTTGAAACAAGCTTAGAATTAGAGTTTCAAATTTGTATTCATATTTTTACTCAGTCGTATAATATAATAAATTCTTGATATGGCATATGGCAGTCCTAGAATTCCTATGTTTGCACATAAAGAATCCAGGTGTATCCAGATACCTGCACAGAGAAAAATGTCTTTTCATTATTCATCTCTCTGCTGACATTGCTGTAACCAATGCATATTTTGGTAATGGCTGAGCCCACAGTGGCTAGAATATTAATCCTGTTATAGCAATTTAAGTTACATAGTGATATTCATGGCACATCGGTTACCAGCTGTTTATCTGAAACCATCAGGCTCGGTCTCGTATCTCCTTCAGACAGATGTTCACCTTTGGTAGACTGCTACCTGACATGATCTAGAGTACGGCTATATATTCTAGTTCGTTTATCATTGGCAAAGCTGCCTTAGAATTACGTGTAAGTGCTACAGGAACTGGTGTAATTGGGTAGATATTATACTGGTATATTTCTTTTGCTATATTTGCTATTGCTGTATGAAACAAGTCACTTTTGTATAGCTATTTTTAGGCACCTAGTACAGATAAATTAGGGCACCAAAACCTCCGGCTTCTCTAGCAGGGAAGCAATATTCTTCATTATTCGTTGTATGGTACTACCTGGCAGACTCTGGAATTTAGGACAAGACTGCAGCAATATGACCAATTTGTCAGACTGACATGGCTGGTGTTTCTCACCAATATCCTACTTCTCTGGATAGCAAGATCAAGTCATTCACATCCACCTTTAACATGGCCCTGTTGGTATTTTCCCAGTTCTATCCCCTTTTCTGTATAACACTGAAGTTGGGCTGAAATCATTATCATGTTAAGAGAAATACAGCTGATGTAATAATGTAAAATAATGGACTTTCAGCCTTTCAAATATCTTATTGTTTAAATGTACATGTTCTCACATCATACTATATATCCAACCACTTTGGGATTCCTACTGACTGGTGCATAATGCCTAGACCAACAACCTAGGGGTCATGCATATGAATAAAGGAAGACTAGATATGTTGTCAATTTGTGTTTCTGACTGGCATCCTGAGGGTAAACAACATCCAACTGTGTGAGACAAACATCCTTGAGTTGTTGCAGTGCTGTATGTGTGGTACAACTATTGGTATCTTGCTTGACAAGAACTGTTTTAAGAATACAAGCAGAAGCAAAACTACATTGTTCTTGAAAAATGACAACTAATGCCAGTAATGGAATGTGTGGAGAACAAATATCACAACCAAAAATATTTTGGTTACTTTCCAAAAGGATACATTTTTCAAGGAAGACAAGAAGACAAATTATGAGTAATGATATATATATATATTATATATAGTCGCCTTGACTAGCAGTTTGAAATACAAGAAGACTTTGCCAAACTGCTGCTTGTTGTTGTATTGTGTCAAGTGACACCCAGTCTGTTTACCCAACATTCACCTCCCTGCTGTCTTCAAGAGCCTGTTTGCTGACAGACAAAAGTATTTGGGATTCGTTGATAGTCTTAGAATAGATTTTCTTCATATCTAGGATAGTCTTTCGTTTTCCGAAGCTGAAGAAACGTTGATACATATTATCATTTGTGGAAGACTACCTCATACAAGGGTACTTACTCTCAGTTCCTTAATGAATGATACAGATTAAAGGATAAGTGTTGTCTCCCTGGGACTGTAAGTATTCAGTCTGTCTGGACCAGTTTTGACCTTGAAGTTAAATCTGAACCGTATACATGTCATGAACTGGAAGCTTTGATTAGGAAAATGCCAAGCTAAATTTGGTGTTACTGGATCTTAGTTGGAGTTGACAAAATTGCTAGATGTAAGGTGTTTGTTTTGATAAAATGCCATGTCCTATTGTTATGTACATTGCAGAACAGAGCTGGACATGAAACATGTAGCACACTGAACAGAGTTATGGCCAAGAAAGGTTCTGCAATAGCAATAGTATATGAATGGCAAATGCTTTCCATATACAGGGGAATGTAGATGGTGTTTCTTATAATATAAGAACACCAAATCCTCCTGTATTTGTCAATGGTATTTTCTCTGTTTGGTTGCCAGTTACACAAGCTACTCTGATAAAGAATGTCAGAATTAATTCTGATGTCATTTCCTGATTTGCTCTGCTCCTTCTATTCAGTTCAAAAAGCCTGTAACAGGATGCTTTTGGTTGTCAGTCCACCAAAGAAAAGACTTGGTTCATTGTTGTTTTCATGATGTGCTGAGTCATCAATTGAATGTCTGTGTTATTATAGCTGATGAAGCAGATATGGTATTTAGTGTTCAAGATTGTGTTATGTTCAGTGAAGTAACTAAATGAAACTCACATAGAGTAGATTTATCAAAAATAGTTGTTTACTTTTAACAGAAATTCCTTTTTTCAAAAATCATTATTAGAGTTGTTGTAATCTACCGGTACTACTGCTTATATGCAGTACATGAAACATAATAAATGATCACTAAATCCATTTTGTAAGATTCAGTATTAACTCAGTACATATAGTTGAAATGTTCTTGTTAAAGATAATTTCACGCTGAGCTCATTGTTTGAAGAATTCTAATTGTTGGCTGCATGATACTAGTACCCAGTATTGGTACTGTAAGGGGAGTGATTTCTCTTGTGTACACAGTAATTAGTATCCCCTTTCACTGGAGACTTCACAGCTCTGTGACAATAGGCAGGGCTCCAGACTAACTTTTTGACTTAGGAGCACTGTGCTCCTAACCCAAAACATTTGGGCGCACCAGCAAAAATCTAGGCGCACCACCAGAAAAAAAAATCCTATTGACGTAATTTGCAGGACTTTGCACAAAATGTTGAATACTGTGTTCAGGGTACTACACTGCCCGCAAAGGTAAAATAATACTTGCTGCGATTTGCATGTATAGAGAAATGTAACCTTTTATTTACTTTATTAAACCAAAAAGGTCAAACCTCCTTGATTGAACATGAGAAAATTGTGTGAAATAGAAATACCAAGAAGATACCGTAATTATAAAGCTGCCGAAAAATATTACTCTCATTTCCCAAATAAATTAAATATACCCTCCGGAATAAAAGTACACCCCAGAAAAACTTCAAAATCTAATAAACATACCCCCCCCCAAATAAATGTACCCCCCGGAAAATGTCCAAATTGACAACAACGTTCATTTGAAAATGCTCTTACAGGCCATTGAGGTGTATGTCACTTGCAGTCTAATCTATATCTGCTGGACCTAGACCCATTTCATACATTTCACATGCAATTTGAAGAACACATGCAAAATTACTATATATTATTACAGAGTCAGTAGTAAACAACATTTATACAGTTGTATAAAATTTAAAAAAAAAACTATTTTTCAGCCTGGTACAATTTTTATATAGCAATAGCAAAGAAGTAATTAATTTTGGCCAAGAGATAAAATAGCGGCGGAAACGCGGTGCTAGATTTAATTTGTTTCATTATCGGCTCTCTACCGATGTCGGTAACCCTGCAGTTCTTACTAATGTCGCTAGAGGGCGTTGCAGTGAGATCGCGAGAATCCAAGATGGCCGCTGTTGTTTTCGTCTCGGCCGATCTCTTCGCGTGCGTTTTGGATAAAATTTTGCGTTTATAGGTGCATTAAAACAAGTTGACTACGGATGGAACTTCTCTATGAACATTTCTTAATGGAAAATGGGTCATTGTTACCACAAAATTTGTAGCTTTACCTGGGTTTGTAAGCCCTTATTTTGAAAAATGACTTAACGTAACTTGATTTTTTCTAGGAGCACCGTGCGCCTGTGATTTCAAATCTAGTCGCATTCTCGAAATTCTGGGCGCATATGCGCCTAAAACAGGCGCAGTCACGAGCGCTGATAGGGTATGTTTGTCATAATACACACCAGAAAGGGTTCATTACACATCATCATGTGTATTGGGTTGTTATTTGGTAGCTCAGCTGATAGATATTATGTTGTAAATAAAAAGCTACAAAATTTTGTACCATGAAATGTTGATTGACCAAATGGGTTATGTAGTTATGCTCATTGTATATGTGAAGTAAGTACATTTGAGTATATTGTGACTAAAAGAAATGAGATGAAAATAAACCTAACATATTATGTTAGAAACTCCCTCCAACATGTTAGACAGATTACATTGGATTTCTTAAAAAGGTCAACTGCTTTAAAATGTGTGGGTGCATGTGTATCTTTTCTGATCCTCTATAAATGATACCATTATATCTATCAGGCACATGGCACGCACACATGCCAAGTTTGACCAAACCCCTTTGGCCTCTCCTGTACCTAAATCTGACCCCTAGAACGTGACTGTGAGGGATAAACTGGCTTGGTGGTTGCTAGATCTGGGTATAGTTGGAAGGTATCATATATCAGGCAAGTCTGGCCTAATGCTCAGTTTGGAACTAGTTTTATACCTACAACATATCATATATCACCTGAACATCAGGTGTAATAATGTGTTGTGTGGTCTGGATCCTGGCCAGATATTAGGAATCATTAAAGCCCCCATGCAACGGGGGATGTGTATTTTGGGGAATAAACAGCTTTCCACACATGTAATTGTGGAAATTGCCTCATTTTTATCCAAGCGCCCATGAATTTGCGAAAACTGAGTGTTAAGTCCACCAGCTCTACTCTAGTGCAAACTCGGCAGTGAGACCGGAAGTGACGTCACAGTAGGAACGCGATCGTCATAGTTTAGCAGACGACAGGAACTGTCATGTAGTTTTTTCGTCAGCCCAAGTTTTTTCGTCAGTATCTTTGTTTATCTTTGTTGTTAGAGAAATATGGTGCGTAGGTGTGTTGCTTATGGCTGTTCTGGGACTACGAAATTAGGACTTAGCTTACATAGTTTCCCAAGCAGCCCGCGGAGAAGGCGATTGTGGACCCAGTACGTACAGCGCCGTAGAAACAACTGGACGGGAGGGGCACAAGCGGAACTGTGTAGTCGGCACTTTTCCAGCGATCAGTTTGTTAGTGGACTCGAGCGGGAATTCGGAATACGTTAACGCGTTCAGTTGAAGCCCACAGCCGTGCCCGATGTACATGTGTTTGACGAAAGACCGACTGAGAGTGGGGCGTCGTCTGCTGTAAGCGGCCCACGTACGGCGTTCGAAAAACGCAGAAGACAACAGGTAACGTTCTGTGAATACTCTTGTGACACAACAAAATCTTGGCAGATCAGGAGTGACGATATAGATGTAGATATCTCCAGAATTAGGAGCCGCCTCGTTTACTTTCCGCTTTAGCTAACACGTATTATTATGGGTGTGGGGTGGGAGGGGGGCGCCGGCGAAAATACGTAAACATACATAGCTTGTACGCGGCTCTTCCACAAGTCATGCAGGCCCCTTTTGCAGTGAGTTTTTAAAATATATAGTGTTGGACTTCGATATTTATGTACCGTACATATCTGTAGCGTCAGTCTTTATATCTCTTGCTGGACTCTTAAATTGTTTGACATGTATCATATAAATTTTGCCGTACAATGCAAATACATGTAGTACATTTACTTTTCACACAGATCATTGCAGACCTGTTGGAACCCAGTGTACAGGTATGTTGTATTGGTTTTGTTTGGATACTTTAAATTGAATTTTTAATTGTTACAAAGTGAAAGAAAAACTGTCAGGGACAATGGACAAGTAACCAAAAAATAATTTTGTTTATTTTTGTAACAATATAAGCTTATACATGGAAACATTTGTCAAAGAAAATCATTAGTCACAATGTGCTGTGTGGTAAATATTGTTCAAGTTTTTAAAAACACTGTTTCTGTTTCATTTAGGATCAGAATCTCTCACAAGACATGGTTGATATTGAGGTATGTTACTTGAAATAATAAATACTGTACTTTGTGATGAAAACTCTCTCCTATACTAAATGTCAGATATAATTGAACTTCTTCTAAGAGTTACAAAATTTTTTAATCTGAGGGGTGCACTGGTTTGATTGACTCTTTTGACACAATCTATTCTTTCATCCTGAAGATTATGTGGTAAACCTAATGTAAACAATCCTCATGTTGTAGCCGAGCTGAAAAACAGTGTGGGCACACAGACAAAGCCCTCAGGCAGACACAGAGGTAAGATGTAGTGCTGCTCAAGTGTTTTGTAACACAGTTACTGTAAAATGTTTCATGCATTACAGCTGTATCAAGAGTTTTGCAACATTCCTTTCCATTGTACATCTTTTTCAAAAGTTTATCTGTATACAATCATCATTAAGGCACATATTATTTTCCACTTATGACAGTGATGGTTTTGTTTTGAAATAGACATTTTATATGTATGTAATTTTAAAATACTATGAAGAATTGACAGTGCTAATATTTCAAAGTCATTTTGCTTGTTATTCTTCAGCAACACAGGTCACTCCTGCTCGCGCTGACGCAGGGGTCCAGTGCACACTCCTCACCCCACCCCCAGAGGATATGGACACCGAGTCGGAGTCTGAGGAAGAGGATGATGACGATGATGATGAGGACTACTTTCCCTCAGAGGAGGAGCTGTCAGACACTGATAGGTCAGAAGCAATTGCAACATATTCCTTCATTTGTTCAAATAGCCCATTTTATCACAGTGTCATGACAGTAAAACACATTTGTTGAAATCCCTAATGTGGCATCACAGCAAACCAATTCTTTTTCAATCTTTACCTAGTGATGACTTGGAGACAGAGATTCATCTGCCAGATGAGTTAGTACCACCCCAGGAGGAGAGAAAGTACCTTGTCTTCCATTCGGCTCTTCTGCAGCTTTTCTCTCTCTGCCTACTATGTGGTAGTGGAAAGCAGAAGCTTTGCCTCGAGACCATTGGGTCCTTCCTGTCCATCACACAGATTTACAGACAGTGGCTTAAACTGAGTAAGACAGTTATTAGGAGGTTCTGTCTATCAAAACCAAGCATTGGGTGGTCAAACTAAACAAAAATCAATCCTAGATAAACTTTAATATAAGGTCTAGTCTACAAATAAAACAAAAAAATTGGTAAGCAGAATTATATTTCACAAATGGCTGTTTCAATGGCAACATTTTGCTTTGTTTCTACAGTCTTAAGTTGTTTAGTCTTGTCAACTTCCTCAGGGCAATACTGACTGGTTCACATTGCACTGCAGCATAGGAAGGTGACAGACGGTCAACGAAACGTTGGCTGAATAAAACACTTGGTTGTGTAGAAAGAGTCTCTTTATTCAGTGACTTACCAACCTGATGAAACTATTCACGGATGTGGTATTTGTGTTTCAGACACAAAGGCCAGTGTTAAACTTTCTGCTATCATTACAAAGAAAAGCCTTCTGAAGGACATCCGAAGGCTGCCACCCAATCGAGGCCCACAGAACAAGATTCAGCATTGATGAATAGTAGTAAAAGTACAGTAGTGTAGTAATAAAATACACATGTAGTAGTAGTACAAGTTGGCATCCTTCCATATCAAGAGAGGATGGTTTCACTGTGCTGTCATGGCTGTGAATTTTTTGTATACATGTATATATTGAGACACCCTTAACTTTGAACCCTGATCAACATTTGAACCAACTTAGGTAAACTTATACTTCTAACAAGTTCTATTCTGTGACTGACAACATTAGCCTTCCATTACTACTAATTCAGTGGAGGGTACTGGAATCCTGTGTATTGTGCTGAGGGAAAGGTGTCCCTGATCTTTACCACTGCACATGCAGGGAGGACCACTCTCAGTTTTCTTCCCAGCCATCCCCAGCACCAGCGCACCAACTGGCAGTAGGCTATGTACCGGTACCTGAGCCGTACCTCCTAAATGGAACGGCTTGGTTAGGTTTTTCACATTATCCATTGTAGCAACTATGAACTTGTATATATGTCATTGTGTCAAATTTAGATTAGATAACCAACTTCACTCGTTAACTGAGACTGTGCACACTGCAGGGCCTGAAGAAACTACATGCAGTCTGTAGTTAGGATAGTGTTATTGTATGTAAGTAAGACATTTATGCAGACTGACTTTTTATGGCCCTTCAGTTCTATAGGAAACAGGAAAATATTTCCAGCTTTGCACCATGCTTGAACAGTGACTGTTGGTACTAAATTTAAATTGAGTGGTCATAAGATACATACTTTTTACTAGGTTTTGTTGCAGACAAGGGTATCGTTCATTATCATACCCTCAGTAAACTTGTAGTCTGTTAACTGCTGTAGTAATGTACATATACGTCTCCAATCAACATTTAACGTTAATTTATTAGTTGGAAACAGAGAACGTGCATATCGCTAGGTAGCTTACTCATGGTTTGGACCTTGACTGGGCCCATACTCTTGCCTGTACTGGTAGTAGGCACATTGTAGTACCCAAGTGTCTAGACATACAGATCTGAAGCCAGGGTGCATCGTGATACACTTGGGTACTGGTGACACACCTTCCATAGTGTTCATAATCTGTTCGATTTCTTGACAACAGACACATTCTGTTGCAGTTGTCATTATACTGCAGTTATCACATCTGCACCTGAAATGTTATATAGAATTATGTGATACATGTATATACCGTATAGGTACATGTAATAGTTGTATCACTCTCAACTTTCTAATGTCATTAAATACATTTTTAGGCGGTAGGTATGATGATGACTTATTCAAAATGTTCATCCCAGTAATAACTAGTGTGTATAAAAAAAGACATGTCTTCAACCACACATACCAGTAAACACACACACACACACACCTGTGGAATATCACAGACAGTACAAAATTCAAGACAAAAAAATTTTGCCAAATAGAGTTTATTCAACAACTATTCAAAATATGATACACATAAGAAACTGGTTTAGGACACATGTATTTACGTGCTGTCGAAAAATTTACCGCAAAGAAATCTGTTCTAATAATGTTTACAACGTGCTGTTCAGATGATGTGAGAAAAATGTATGCAACTTGACTTTTTCTGCACAATTTGTGCCAAATAAACTTGAAAAATAAAAAAAGTTCATGAACACAGTTTCTGGTGCGTAGCTGACGAATAGTCTGTGTTTTTTTTTCGTAGCGACACGACAAAATACTATAGTAACATACCGAGCCCCCCTTCCACGAACCGCATAAAACGTCCTGTAAAACGCCATAACGCCTAACTGCTCATACGCTGAACCCTCAGAATTATTCGGAACAATTAATCCGTAATATGAAAACGTTAACATAACTTTTAGTTCCTTGCAGACCAAGTAGCACATAAGGAAATATTATGCACATGAAACAGTACAGTCACCGCACAGTACCTTCATCGCGTAAGCGCTGAAGGACACAACGGGCGGCGCAACGTATACACACCAGCTTAAGTTGGAACGGCGGCCCTGATTCCCGCCATCTGGTGCCTCTGGCGACCCCTCTTCTTCCTCCACCGCCTCTGGTTCAAACTGATAGGGTTCGAAAGCTTGAACTTCGCCATCGCCGTACGCGTCGCCCCGCTCCTCTCCACCAACAACCATGGCTTCCGCCATTTTGCGCGACCTGTCTGACCCGTCGGCGGGTGGGCGTTCCTACTGTGACGTCACGTGACGTCACTACCCAGATTTGCCCATATCAAAGAAACCCAAGATGTTTGTCGCGCTGTGTTAAAATAGAGCGCGCGCTGGTGGACGCGATTGCTAAAATTCATGACCACAACCGACAATCTTCAGATTAAGTACAACAGATTAAGTCTATTTTCCCTGTTGCATGGGGGCTTTAACCAATTTAGGTGTACAATGTAGCCTAGATTGATTATATGTGGTGTTGACAAAAATGTGAACATATATATTATGGTCTGGGTACTTAGTGTGCCAGCTGTTGAAAATTAAACAGGTTATGACCAAGAAATGGCTTTTGCCTTACATATATCTGCAAAGCACCATGCATGTTTTCTATTTAGGCTTGTCAGCACCTATGATAAGCCAATCCTGTAGCATTTACAGGGGTCGAAATACCCCTCTGTGTGCAACTTGGTGCAAGTAAATTTGGTGTCGTGCAACTAATTTTTTGCCGGTATGCACCGTGGTGCAAGTTTGCTTTATCCGCTGTTACTACCAGGTACCTGTAGAAATACCCAATAAAAAGCTAAAAAGGGAACAAAACCAGAATCCATGAAGTTTTTATTAAAGTTACTACATGTACTTTTGGTTGTGTTCGTTTTATTTTTGGGGGGTGCAACTATTTTTCTTCTGGTGCAAGTATTTTTTTTTTCATCTGCACCAGTGCAAGTTGGCCCCAAAATCTATTTCGACCCCTGATTTATCTTGTGTGACTGCCACTGAAGTTTAAGATAGAAACTTGATGATAGACCTATTTTGGCACTCCTTTGTCTTTCCTTTTGGGAGTAGTCTGCTCTAGAGACATAAATACATGCTACATGTACTACCCCTAGGGACATCACACAAAGGATGATCACACACAAAGGACATTTAAAACAATAAAGATTCAAGTGATTGGTATTTCTCTCCATGTTTCAGATGTGTGGTGGTACTATTCAACACTAAGAAGAACAAACAAAGTCATATATTTAATACTTCAAGGTAAGTTTACATTGATCAACATTTTCCTCAGTTGTCTTAATTTGTTTGTCAATATGGTGTGCTTTCTACCAGATGATGTACAGAATAAAGTTTTCAAGCAATGTATTATGGCTAGGATATCTGTCTTTTGAATATATTTGGTATGTAAGGTTTATTTGTTTTCCTTTCCCCCAGAAAAACAATATCAGCATTAGCATTTTCCAAAGACGGCAAATATGTGGTCACAGGAGAGGTGAGTAAAAATGATTCTGTCAATGGGGTCCCATATTTATTTATTTATTTATTTATCTTGAGGGTAGCCCCTTCAGTTGATAAACAACTGATTTCCAAGGGGGCCCTGAAGTGTAACACTGAAGTTTGACAGGAATACTATCTTCAATCCTTATCATCATTTCAAATGACTTGAAGTTGATAGAGTCTGACACCTTTTCTTTACTAACTTCATAACAATCAAATCTGCCTCTTTTGCTGTTGTATCTCATTTGTAATGTAATGGAACCTCGTCTGATTTAAGTGCCGTGAGATAATAATGAAAGATGTGCTACTGTTCCATGGCAGAGTGGGCACCAGCCAGGTGTGCGTGTGTGGGATGTGGAGGAGAAGACACAAGTTGCAGAGTTCCAGGGACACAAGTTTGGAGTATCATGTGTGGTAAGTCAGTCTAAAATACCGCATTTTCTTTTGTCACTTTTCTTTGTTTTATGATAATACGATGTCTTTGTGATGCCCAGATGTTAGTGAAAAGGTTTTTGACCACTGAAGTGTCACTAAGACTTGACAGGTAACACTGACAGGACATGTCAACTCTTTTGTCTGCAGGCATTCTCCTCCAACATGAAGTATGTGGTTTCTGTAGGCTACCAACACGACATGCTCGTCAATGTGTGGAACTGGAGAGTAAGTGTCATCAGCTCTTCTCAATAATGCTCAGATAAGAATATCTTAAACATGTTTAATTTGTAACTTTGCATATGACATTTGATTGAATGCACCTGAATTTAATGTACATTTCTGTTGCTGGAACTTACTTTCCCATACTTGTCTATTGCAGACAAGCACATTGGTGGCTTCCAATAAAGTTTCATCAAAGGTAACCATAATACTGGACGCAACATTCGTTTGAGAGAAGGGAGAAGTGTAAAATAGCAAAACCTGTTTAGTTCAAACCTTACAGTTTGGTCTTACTTAGCTTGTACTTACTGTACAAAACTGGTGTGTTATGTCTAAAGGTGTTTAACTGGTTATGCAAAACGAACAAAATGCTTTAGATATTTTTCACTGATGTAGTTGTACCACCACAGACTACTACAGTTTAAAGTTGGGGGGAAACTGGAAAGTGTGATGCCTTATCAGGGAAGTTGTGCAGAGTTAGAGACTTCCTGTGCTAGTCCATAGGAGGGTCACATTGAGTTCATTTGGCTAGTGCCAGTATGAAGGGATGAATGTTTGTCTCAGGGTAAATAACCTCTTTAACAAGTGATGATATCGAAAGCAGCAATGTTATGACACAAGAGTAGGAGTGAAACACCTTTGTATATCCTGATGATTGAGAAAACAATGCCCTGCAAGCTCAATTCCATAACTATATCTGTAGTGCCTATAATCATGTCCCACAAAGCACTTTTGTGCCATGATGGACAGGGAAAATAACAGGTGTTTTCCTTCCAGGTAAAGGCCATGTCATTCTCGGAGGACAGCAGCTATTTTGTCACTGTTGGTAACCGACATGTCAAGTTCTGGTATCTGGATGAATCTAAAGCTTCAAAGGTGGGTGGCTGGTTGTTCTGGTGATAAGACCTGAGGAAAACAGTTCAGACTGCTTTACAATACATACTGGATGGAAACTGTTTACTAAGATCACCTAAAGCCCTTGAATAAAATGTGTTGCCTGATTTACACTGTGTGCTCTGGAGATTGACTGCTTGGCATGCAGAAAAGCTTTTAAAAGATTGTGTTGTGTTGGAAGGATCATAGCAAGTTTGCAAACCCCAAAGCTGGCCCTGGTTTTATGTGAAAGCATCAGGCATTCATCAAGAATGCCAAAATTACCCCGGTAGTTGATTTGTTTTTGAAATGAAACCTTGAATTTCATATTTTGGGTAAAATTTACCTTGAGCCGAAACTACTGTCTACTTGGTAGTGTTCTTTGCATTATTTATATATATTATACAAGGACTGTTTATTTTATGTCAGCCATTTTATAACCTTACACAAAACTAGACAGACCTGTCAACAAGGGCATGACCAGACATATTCGATATTCCACCATTCTTGTTTAAAATGTTCTTCAAATTTGTTGTCCAGTATATCATAGCTTCAACAGAACTGATTTATAGGCAAATGAGGTTATGATTTCGAGATGAATGTTTGGATGTTAGCCAAGATTTCCTCAGTCTGTCCCATTTGGCTACTGCCTGCCAGATATAATCAATATCAGTCTGGGGTAATGTCTCCCTTTCACACAGCTTTCTGGGGCGTATCCAGCCTGTTAGAGCTGGATATCAAAATTTTAGGGTCACAATAAGGGCCATTCTGAATTATTCACTTGGTCACTTGGATACAATTTGAATGCCATATTTAACTAAAAAAATAATGTGAGGTAGTACTTAAGAAGGTTGGATTGATTACTTCAAGTGGCTGGCTGATAGGATGAAAGCAGTTCTGTCTGGCATGCAGACGTTTCATGGGTAGATTATTTAATAAGAATGGTCCTTGACTAAAAAGCTGTCTCAAGAATTGGCAATTCAAAGCATAACAGAAACTGAACCTCAATTCACCACAACATCACCAAAAAAATGCTTTTGCATAGCAATCATTTTGTGGTATAATACCTCGTCCCATTAACCTGGACTAGATGCAAGCAGACATGTACTGTCGTATCATCAAGACCACCATTCTGCTACTACTCTCATGAGGCCATGCTATTATCTTCCTTCTTGCAAAATAAAAGCCTCAGCTACCTGTACTTAAAAACACATTTGCTGATAATTCCCATAGTTGTTTTCACCCTTAACTGGGTTTCCATGCTGGTACATGTAGGTCAATATGTGTTTAGAGTGATGATTGGCTTTTCAGCATGGTCAAGGCGAATTGCCCTCTTGGTATGGGGTACCCCAGATGCATATTCATGTTTATGTATCTACTGATGTTTTCATTGCTGACTGTTATTCAATCAAGCAGATAGTTCTGGATGATGTACAGAAATTATATGACATTGTGGATTGCCCCAATTGATTTATGGATCGCCGATTTCTGATAATCTATTCAAATCAGTGTCTTGTGCTGGCAACTGCGCCGAAATACTGGTAACCCCTCTCTTAGTCTTAAGATGTAAGTCATACATGTGAAATATTGTGGTTGAAAGTAGGGCTAACCTAAGCTTTACCACTGTAATAAATATTCTTTCCTTGGATCAGATCTAACTTATACCAATAGGTAGGTTTAAATTTGCTGATCATATTCAAGGGGAATAAGGGAACCATAGGTTTTGCCATGTGATATCAATATTGATAATGATTGGTAAAAGACATTATTAGTCCAACGGTATTGTAAAAGTGATAGATAGGATGCTTTCATGATGTTAGATTTGGCACATACTTCTATCAAAATGCCGAGGAAGCCATGTGTACAAAATGTTGTGTCGCACTTTCTCCATCGATTGGAGCCAAAGCTCACTCCTTACTGAAATTGCCAATTGACCTGGGGTGAGCTGTAGTCCCTGTGCCAAGAAAGAATTTGACCCTCTAGCTCACAATTAGAAATACTGGGAAAGGTATGCAATAGCTCTTCCTCATACAAACTGTTGTCTTGAAATCCGTAAGGAAGCAGCCTTAAAATATGATTACATATGTTAAGTGTGGAAACTTGGAAAGTCAACAGCAATTTTATATACATGTACTAGTATGGGAAATAGAAGTGGTGTCAGGTGTCCAATATTTTTTCTTGCCTGGCCCCCTCCCTTTTTGAACCTTTCAGTTAAAATGAAGTGTATGAGTTGAATTCTGTAAAATTCATTAGTATATATTCACACTTGCAGAATCTGGGAACAGTGCCACTGCTTGGTCGATCAGGCATCCTGGGAGAACAGAGAAACAACTTCTTCTGTGACGTTGCCTGTGGGCGGGGCATGATGAAGGACAGCACGTACTGTATCACCAGGTCAGGACTGCTCTGTGAGTTCAATGAGAGACGCCTCCTGGACAAGTGGGTGGAACTCAGGGTAAGCACATTTTGTACTGGCACGTGATATAACCTTTCTACAATATAGCCTGATCTATGAGCATTTACATTTACATGCAGGTTTGACATAAATGTTACATGGACTACTGATACAATCTTCCATGCTTTGTGTATACTACTGAGTCAGTAGTAATCTTTGTTTGGTCCACATTGGTCAACTACAATGGTGTGTGTTTCTGAACATTGATTAACATTGCATGGAAACTTAAGTTACTGGTGGCACACTCAGCTATATGTGACAATAGCACACTACAAGTTCCAAGCTGCATGAAATGATGTCAGATATATATATACTGATACTAACCCATGCTAATCATAACATTCATGTGTACTCCAGTTGTGACATTTTTGTTACTCTGATCATGCATCTCCAAGTATTAATTAAGGCATAGTAGTGCTAGAGAGATGATGTTTTAGGCTTCTAGCAATGTGCAGTGACTTAGTTTGCTTCCCTGCTAACCCAGCATACATTTGTGTCACTGAATGGGAGGACTACTATAGCTGAACAGGATTTCTTGCATCCAGTTGATCTATCTGTACTGCATGTTTCACTACAACACATTTTCACACCACTGTCTTGTGTCTCTCTGCTAGACGTGTGACTCTCTGTCTTATGGACAGGATGGAAAGACTGTAGTGAGTGGATCTTGATATGCATTTTGCAAGCAGCTGCATGTAACATGCCTTTGCTGTACCTTCTACTGTAGGTAGATTGCTTTCAAATTGACTCGTCAATGGAAGATTGCTTGCAGTCACATAAAGAGGCTGAAGACATTAACATTGTTTTGCCTTTCTATTTCTCAATGTTTAAACATTGTCGTCAATTTACAGCTACACTCACCACACTTGTATCTAATGTACATGTTGTACTGTTGTCTGCAATCAAATCTACTTGGTATGTTTTTATCCTCTTACACCAGTGTATATTTGTATAAATGTAAGAAATCCAAATCCTTACTTACATCTATAGGAGCAACTTCTGTTCAGAATCTGGATGGGACAACTATTTTTGTATTTGCCCCCTGCCCAGCAATGTCTGGCTTTCAGTATGATACTCAGTTATAACATTATGGAAGTCATCAAATAATGAAATCATGTACTATTTCTTTTGTTGCAGACAACATGTGCCAACTGTATCTCTGTATCAGAGAATCACATAGCCTGTGGGTGTGCTGATGGGGTGGTTCGGCTGTTTGACCCCAAAACCCTGCACTACATCTGCACCCTTCCCAAACCCCACTACCTGGGGCTAGATGTTGCTGCTAGTATTGACCCAAGGTAACCTATGCTCAACAAAGCCTCTAAATGTTTATGTACTAACTGCATTTTGTATTAGTTTCATTATTTGTCTTAATGCAAATCCAATTGTTCTGGGTGCAATCTACTTGTATTTTCTGACATTAAGAAGTAAAGGCTGAATTTTAGACATGAACTGGTTCAGATTAGTGAATCTGATGTAGCTTTTTGCCCTGTGACTGTATAATAACATGTCAATAATGTCTGCCATAAACAATGATTCTTTTTGGTGACTTTTCAGCCAATTCATCACGAAGAATGACAATGCAAAGTACCCAAGTACAATTGCTGTCAAGTATGACGAACCAAATAATAAGGTGAGAACACATGCCTTGTATACCATAAACTCTGGAACAAAATCACTTTGTGTGCGAGCATAAACTATTGTGAGCATTTGTTTTCAGTCAGATTGAAGCCTAATGGTTTGAGAACCTTACCAAGGATGTATCATGTTTGCTGTTGGGCAGTTTTCTTATTTCCAAACACTGATGGCAAAGCCAATGGATTATTGATGTGTGATTTTCTCCTGCAGGTGACTTGTGTGTATGACGATCACAGCCTGTATGTGTGGGATGTGAAAGATGAGAAGAAGATTGGCAAGGCCTGGTCGTTCCTGTATCACAGCTCCTGTGTGTGGGGAGTAGAGGTAATGCTCTTTTCAAAAGGAACCTTCAATGATTGTGCAGATTGGACTTTCTTTGTGTAAGAACCTTAAGGGATTGTGATTGTCTCCATTGCACAGTAAACACTTTGTTTTCCCCCCACAGACATATCCAAATGTCCCAGAAGGGTTCAAGGCAGCTCTTCCAGCTGGTTCCTTCATCACTTGTGGTTCGGATGACACTATTCGGATCTGGAACCTGGACTCCTCACTCCACACAGACACTGTCCTCAAGAGGAACATTTACAGTAATGTGAGTTCCATCTCTGAAGTTAGCATTGATTGACTGGTATGCATACTTTCTTGCATGATTTTGGTGATACAAGGTCAAGGGGCTAATTGAATCACTTTGCCCTTTTGTTCTACAGGAGCTGTTGAAAGTTATCTACACAGATGAAAGTTACCAGTATATCCGAGATGTGGATTACAACCCAGGTAAGTGAATTTCCACTGTCACCAGGTTGTTCTGAAGCAAGTTTTAGACATGTCAAACACAGTATCAACAAGGTAAAACTATCATTAGGTGTCCCTTTTTTGTTTGAAGACAAGTGTAAATATCTGTGATGCTTACTTGTAAACTTCTACCTGGTAGCAATGAAATAAGCAGGCTTAGAAGCTATATTTTCTGCAATGTGCAGCTGGGAGCAATGACAAGACAGATGACAGCTATGGAGGAAAGAATGGTGTGCGTTGTGTGAAGGTGAGTCCTGATGGCCAGCACCTTGCGTCAGGAGATCGCTGTGGGAACATCCGTGTCCATGAGCTGCAGTTTATGGACCAGCTGAAGTACCTGGAGGCACACGACGGAGAGGTCCTGTGTTTGGAGTACGCCAACCCAGATCAGACAGGTAGGAAAGACAAATTCTGCAGCAAAATGTTCCCCATAGAGCAGGTTTTTTTCATTGCTTAAGTGTGTGACACACATGCAAACTTAAAATTAGCTGAAGAATCCACATGTTATGTGGAATCCACATAACATCAAGAATGATGCAGACACAAAAAAACTGTACGCTAACATAGCCTTGTCTTAAAATGTTGTTCAAGTCAAGTGTTTGTTCGTCCACAGGTCTGAATCTTCTTGCCTCCTCCAGCCGTGACAGACTCATTCACATCTTCCAAGCTGACAGGAATTATTCACTGCTGCAGACACTGGACGATCACTCAGCAGCAATCACAGCAGTCAAATTTACAGGTATACAGGCTACATTGTCTGCACATTTTGAATTTAACTCAAAAACAAGGACAGTTATGAGATTTCAATACCAGGAAGGCACCATTCTACACTTAGGAGATTGTTTAGATAATACCACAAGTGAACTGTACTAAGCTTGCTTATTACTCCGTGAAGGAGGCATACCTCCTGCAGGAGTATTCGGGTCAGCCAGTTTTTCGTGTTCGCAGCTAAAACTCACGGTTCCCCTTGTTCAATCGGCATGTAATTTTATACGTCGTCTGCAGGCATGCCAGTGATGATGCACGTATATCAATATTTACCGTAGGTGTTTTCGCGGTCAAGATAATATTCAAAAAGCACCCCTACATTTAGGGGCAAATGGGACCGGCCGCGAAAAACCCGTTGTTTTGAATAGCGCGGGGGGGGAGCATCCTTAATGCAGATGCGCGGGGCGGTTTTTAATGCAGACCAGATGCGGACCGTAATGGTTTATGGATGGCCGGAATTGTGAAATGTGTTCGCACGTAAAAGTCATGTTTGTGTACGTTGTATTTCTATGAATTTTGGCATGTGGTGTGCCGTTATGTCCGTGTTGATGCACGTGTCTTTGTTTTCACCGTAGCGGTTTTTATATCGAGGTAAATTTGATATTTCAAAATCACCCCTATTTTTATAATCCTGTGGAATAGGCCGTAGGTTAAGTAGATATGTGGTAGGCGAGGTTCTCTAAGCAGATATTAGGTGGTTGTTGACTTGTTGTGTATATTCATTTGTGAGTATCTGTTGGGATTGTGACTTATGGTTTGCACCTAAGGTCAGGTCTATTGTCTGGCAAGATGTTAATATCATAGTTGTTCGGTAGAGCTCACACACTGTACTATTTATAGCTTATAATATAGCGACCTGAAATTGGTCGGAGCGCGGAGAATGCGCCAAGATATGTGTTGTTTCCGTGTGCAACTGTGCTAACGTTGCTGTGGTGATCATGTTGTTTTGTTAAGCAGTTGACTTGAGCGGCAAGTGTTAAAATTGTTGACGTGGTTTTAGACTGACCGCCAGTTGCGCAGTTGACTTTGTGTACGTGTCTTTGTTTTTACCGTAGCGGTTATGTGGGACGGTGTTTTCCGTGTGCAACTGTGCTAACCGTTGCTGTTGTAATCATGTTGTTTTGTTAAGCAGTTAACGTTGACTTGAGCGGTACCCGTTTTTTCCGTGTTCGCAGCTAAAACCCACGGTCCCCTTTGTTCAATCGGCATGCAATTTTATACGTCGTCTGCAGGCATGCCAGTGCCAATACCACCTCTCAATCTGCAAATTATAAAATTTCACGGAGAATTGTCGCCTATGGCGTCTTGGTTTTTATTCATAATGAGTTTTTATACATGCTACTGTAATTCCTGTTTCTTTCACTAGTGTCCTCACTGTTTTTTTATGCCTGCAGATCACAATGGCCAGCTGCAGATGCTAAGTTGTGGGGCTGACAAGGCACTCATGTTCCGCTCACTACAACAGGTAAACCTCTCTAGACCATGAACCATGGCTTTCAGTGTCTGACAAAGAACATGTTCTACTTTGTAGAGTCTCTTAATAAAAGGCAACTGTGAATGCATGCTCCAAGTGGAATGAGTTTACATGTCATTGTTACAAAGACATGTTGTGTATTCTGTATTGCAGGGGCCAACCAACACCAACACAGACATGCAGTTCATCAGGAACCACTACATTCTGGGCAAGTGCACATTCTATGACATGGATGTGGACATCACCAAGAAGTATGTGGCCACTGCTTGTCAGGATAGGAATGTCAGGTATGGTAAAATAAACTTTCAGTTATTTTTAGCAAAAGCAACTTGGCTTAATTAAGGCCCAGAAAATTTCAGTGTCTTTGATAAAACCAGTCAATCAATGATTGTTACTTGTTTTTTCATCCACAGAATTTTTAACACTAACAGCGGGAAACAAAAGAAGGGTTACAAAGGCTCAGTAGGAGATGATGGCACATTGATAAAGGTGGGTGAAGCATGAACTGTGTTATACTAAGTCTTGATGTAAAGCCACACTCATTTCATTACTAAGTTCTTTCTTCCATCTGTGTGAAAACAAGATGAGTAAAAAGAGTAGAAAGAAAAACACATGAAATTCTGCAATCTGCAACCTTCCCTGTTCATGCATAAGTTTCTACCAAACCTTTGCAAACATGCCATTCCTTGTCATTTCCAAATAGCAAATAACTAAGTTAACTTCATGCCTCAATTTCTGTTAAATTGAGTTGGGCACAGGTATAATACCAGTTGTACATTTAATCTAAACAAGCATGTGGAACCCCTTGCAGGTGCAGCTGGACCCATCAGGAATGTATGCAGTCACCAGCTGTTCAGACAAAAACCTGAGCATCTATGACTTCTACTCAGGAGAATGTGTGGCCACCATGTTTGGACACTCAGGTCAGCAGCCTGTCACTTTGTGCCAGCCTAAGTCATAGCAGAGTGTCAGAACTTTGCTTAAGCAGAATATTGGTGCAAACAGCAGTTCCTTCATTGGTTGTTAGTTCACATATTTTTGTCAAACACAAAGGGAAGAGTCACTTTGAATATCCTGTTTGGTAATGACTAGTCTAACTACAAGAGAAAGAATACAATGATTACAACGTGATGCAGTAAGTTTTATGAGTAATGCTGGTTGTGAATGTGATTATTATGTTGATATCATTGGCGACTTTCTAATCCATGTTTATCATCTGGTTACAGAGCTTGTAACAGGTGTCAAGTTTACACCTGATCTGAAGAGATTGATATCCACATCAGGAGACGGGTGAGTTGTAAAAGATAAGTCTCTTTGGGAGGTAATCTATATGATATGGACAGTGTGTGGATCTGAAGAGCTATTTCATACGACCGTGGATTGTTGAATTCCACGGCCGTGCTAGTTTGATCGTGTTAGTTACGTTATAGGACAATGTAATGCAAATGTCCGAGAAATAAATGCCTCGGTTCGAAACAAATCGCGTCAAAACATGAACCAAACAAAACGCGTCAAAGGATTAAGAAAACAAAACGCGTAACATGAATAGTTAATAAAACAACGTGGTAAAGAACGGTCACATAGTTAAAACCGAACGCATTTGAAACAAAAATTGTCTCAGTCTCAGTTAAAAACTTCAACAAAACGCGTGAGAATATCGTGTTAGCAAAGAAAGGGTCGTGAGCCACGTGAGTTCACAATAACACACGTAATCTCGATAAAGCGACGGAAGTGCCGTTGAGTTCATCACTACATACCGATGAACTCAACGGAAGTGGCGTTGAGTTCATCACTACATACCGATGACGGAAGTGCCGTTGAGTTCATCACTACATATTAGTGACGGAAGTGCCGTTGAGTTCATCACTACATATTAGTGACCGAAGTGCCGTTGAGTTCATCACTACATATTAGTGACGGAAGTGCCGTTGAGTTCATCACTACATATTAGTGACCGAAGTGCCGTTGAGTTCATCACTACATATTAGTGACGGAAGTGCCGTTGACTTCATCACTACATATCGATGAATTCAACGGCGAATCGCCGCTATTAGTGACGGAAGTGCCGTTGACTTCATCACTACATATCGATGAACTCAACGGCGAATCGCCGCTATTAGTGACGGAAGTGCCGTTGACTTCATCACTACATATCGATGAATTCAACGGCGAATCGCCGCTATTAGTGACGGAAGTGCCGTTGACTTCATCACTACATACCGATGAACTCAACGGCGAATCGCCGCTATTAGTGACGGAAGTGCCGTTGACTTCATCACTACATATCGATGAATTCAACGGCGAATCGCCGCTATTAGTGACGGAAGTGCCGTTGACTTCATCACTACATACCGATGAACTCAACGGCGAATCGCCGCTATTAGTGACGGAAGTGCCGTTGACTTCATCACTACATATCGATGAATTCAACGGCGAATCGCCGCTATTAGTGACGGAAGTGCCGTTGACTTCATCACTACATACCGATGAACTCAACGGCGAATCGCCGCTATTAGTGACGGAAGTGCCGTTGACTTCATCACTACATACCGATGAAGTCAACGGCGAATCGCCGCTATTAGTGACGGAAGTGCCGTTGACTTCATCACTACTAACCGATGAAGTCAACGGCCGTGGAGTTCATCACTATGCTGATGAAGAGCACGGCCGTGGAGTTCAACAATCCACGGTCTTATGATATACCTGATCTGAAGTAACATTGAATAGATTGGTGATTTTTGCCATGGTGTAAATAACTTGCTCCAAGGACTGGTTTTGCTGAGCTGAGAAAGTATGTATGCTTTCAGTCCTCTTGACTGATGGGAGTTTGTAGATCTTGGAGTCAGTTTTGTCCACAGCCCAGTCCATGTGCTCTATCTATTCCCAGCTGCATTTTTGTGTGGAAGCTGTCCCCAGTCTTCACACAGACCATGAAGGATCGGCTGGCAGAGTTGGGACAGCAGCTGCCTACAGATGTTCCCAAGATTAAAATCAGGTCAGACATTCTGCTTGATTAATTTTCATCCACTTTCCATCCTTTATGAAGAGATTCTGTTAATGAACTGTACATTATTAGTTGAGGAGAACATGAAGGAATACAGATCAGAAAAAAATATATACAACCCTAATAATTTCTTGGACTAAATATGGTTTTCCCAACTGTTACTTTAGAAGAGACACCTTTGCAGTAACAGACAGCCCATGCAGAAGAGAGACGTATGCTGTACTCCCAACTAATGGTCCATCTTCAGCACCAACTGCTAACGGACACCCTAGTCCCCCTAACCTTGACATCACAGCCCCCCTCCTTGGGCATGACCTTGGGCTGACTGAGTCTGATTTTGCTCCTGGCCGACCCTCGCTCTTTCAGAAGTCACCAGAGCCTCATTTAAAGCCAGGTAAAATGTACTAACTTATGGGTGTGGTTATCTCAGGTATGAGTTTCTATTGAAACATTCTATCCAGCTGACTTCAATGAAATGAATATGATGAAATTTTCCACACACCTGAATAAAGACTAGTGCTAACATGTATAATCTGTCCATGTTTAACCACACAGAGGCAGCCAATGTTGGCCCAGAGTTTGACTACCGCTTTAGCGTGCTTCCATCTTGGGCGAAAAAACAGGTATTGGATTTTGTAGTGTGCACATCTTTGTGAAGTGTAATCAGTCAATCTGTACTGCTGTCTATACTTGTCTGTTAATTCATTTTTCCAGTGACTATTTTTTTAAATAGATTTAGAAGGATGTGAGTGGGCTAACTTGTCTGATTCATATCATTTGTAACATACGACTTAAAACATCTGTGAGTTATACTTGTCAGTGCCATATACTTACTGAAGATTTTTTTTCAGGGGGTGGAAGAAGAAGTGAGTAAGAATGCACCAGACACATACAGCAGCCCGTCCCAGCCCCGGGGACGCTGGGCACAGCGTGTGGACGATGGAGGCATCAGGGTCAAGTCACAGTTGGATGCAGGGACCTCCATCTCTCTCTCCTTGTCTGATGCACTGGGTGGGTCTTCGTATACTTACTGGGTTTTGTTGCTGCTTTATCTTTATTGTTATGAGGCAGTGGGTTGTCTCTTGCACCAGTGCTGATACTCCTTGTTGTTATGGTAAAAGTATTACTGTTTTGTGTGGTCATACCTACCATACAAGTGTTCACTCTCAAAGGGCATGCAAAACTTGTACAAATGAGCTTTGCTATAAAGACTGCTTTGTTTTCTATATTTGTCCATTTCCCCTTAAAGGAAATGCCTCCTCAATTGCTTTTGAACTCTCATTTTCATCCTCTACACAGTGCAGTAGGGTGTTCTCTTCTCCATGAGTTTGTGTATGCAGACCCCTAAGGCTGTTTCTCTGGCATTTCTGTGACAAAATTGTGGCTTAACTTGCACACATTTCAGTGCCTGTGTCTACTGTATAGTCTACTATATCAAAAAGCTTGTGCTGCAACAAAAGTAAATGAAAGTATCCACATTTTCTTCAGAGCGGCGACGTCTGACAGTGGAGCCTGACTCCATGCGGGACACCCTTCAGGGGATAGCTGCTGAAAGAGGAACGACAGTAAGTACATGCTATCTCTTAAAAAATTAAAATAGCGTACAATTCAAAACATGTAGTTCATCACGGGAATGATATTCTGTAACTTGTAACTGAACTATGTGTTGGTTGTCTGTTTCCTGTTTGGACATAAACCTCATGTGCCCCATTCTGCATAATGAAGTTTTTTTTTCTGACAGTGTTGTTCACACTTAAGCCTTCTCTTTCTTCCAGGGTGACTTGCTTGAATCTGTCCAAGAAGAGCTTTCATTTTCATTGGGGATGAGTCTTGACCAGTTTGAAAAAGAGCTACAGAGCAAGACACCAGCAAAGCAGGTACAGAAACTAGTAAGATGTGTTCATTGTATTGACTGCTCAACACAAAAATCTGTACATCCAATTGATAGCATCAATAAAGACCATCTTTGAAAAAAAAAAGGTTCTTAGTGTCCTGACTCTTGAGTGTCCTAATCAATGTTAGGACACTCTTTAATCAGATTAGCCAAGAGGCCCAGTGGGTGTCACTCCACCATACAAGGAGGAAAGTTGTGTAAAGTGCCTTTCCAAAGGGCACAACATTGGGCATGTCAGGGGATCGAACCCAGTACCTGGGCCAACTGCTCTGACCATTATGCCATGTGATGCCACTTTGAAAGCAGTTTCTATGTTGAATTCCTTGTTGGTGTTACATGTTGACTTCTAATTCACTGTTGCCATCCAGCTATTGAGTCAGGTTGGTGCCAACAGGAACAGTGAGCCATTTGAGAGACCAACCCGCCTGACCTTGAACTTTGACCGGCAGACAAGCACAGAAGGTGGATTGCACATTGAAGACATTGAGGGAGATGCGGAGGCAGGAGAGGATACAGGGAACATCATCTACCCTGCCCCCTCACATGATTCCATCATCACACCTGATAGGTCAGGGGCAAAGTCAGATTTTCTCCTGTTCAATCCAACTGGTCCTAATATGGCTTTCACCTGCTGGTTACTTTATTGTGTCTTTCTCTAAATTGGAACAAAAGTGCTTGCTGATGTTGCATAGTAAAGATTACAGTAATGTAATCAGTTCCTTTTAGTAAGAAGCTATGTTAATTACCTTATTTCCTATGTACAGGAGAGGGAGTTGCTATGAAGCAAATATACACAATGGTTTTACTTGACTAATTCGATTTTTGAACATATAAATTTGAATCAAATATTCAGTGTTCTGCATTGTGTTGTAGCACTCATTCCCATCGTCCTTGGTACAGCAGATTTGTCAGAGGTTCCTTTATGATCAGAAATTCTCACATATATATTTCTCATTCTTGCTTTGCTTGTAGTCCCTTTCTGGTAAAGGAGTACTTCCCCATGGGCTTGAAAAAGAAGAAACTTGGTGGTGAAACCCCGAGGAAGGAGCTGGATGCTGGAGCTGACACGGGAGAATCCCAGGAGGAAGGTGACAGTACCAAACCTCTCTCCAAACACAAACTAGCCAGATGTACGTACAGTCTAGCCTGCTGGGGTGTTGTGCAGTGCCACTGTGGTGATGTGGTGAAGTCACAAACTCTCATAACACCTCTTCACACCCAAAAGAGACACTACTTGTCTCGTGGTAAAATTCTACAGTAATGACTTTAGTGGAATGCATGACTTCCATCCTATATCACCATGAAACTCAGACTTTGGGAATGGGACCATGCTATCCTGTTGTGAACATTCTCCTGCTTTGGTTTGGTTTCTACTCAACTAATCAAGGTCTTCCATAATGACAAGGCCATTCATTATCACTTCTTCAACATAGCCCATCCTGTGAAATGAATTTTCTTAAAATTTGTAAAGTCCAAGTCAACTTGAACTTCAAAATAACTTACTTAGTTTTGAAAGAAATCTATGGAGAAGTCTAACCATACTAATTGCTGGTGTTCTCCTTGTTATAGATTCAGGCTCAAATGATCCAGATAGCCTGGAGGAGGATGGAGAAGGGGATGACGAAGAAGAGGAAGAGGAGGAGGATGGTGGTGGTGGTGATAGTATGGAGAACTCTGAGGCTGAGGAGGACAGAATCAGCAGATCCCTCACCCCATCAAGCTCCTCAGAGAAGCCTGACTCGGAGGCTAGTCCACAAACACCAGAGAAAGAGAGGTTCCTCAAACATAACTATGAGAACTTGGAAGTGTCTGCAGCATTGAGGGACGAGACCTTTGGAAGGAGTTTGGATGAGCTGAAGCCGCCAGCAGCAGCTGAGGCTGATCATTTTCTCAATCCTAGGCTGAGCATTTCTGCCCGTTTCCTGTCACGATCCCAACAAGGCGTGAGCCTGAAAGGGTAAGATATCTGGACTAAGGGCAATGCCATGTACTGAAAGTTTGTCAGATTTACATGCCTCTTTCTGCTGTTTCTCTAGTCCCATTCATATTTATATGTGCACTCAGTATAGTTTCAATTTTTCCATAATACTGTACTTCTTTGTTTTCCCTTTCATAATCTCATTTTTGGTAACTTGAATAAAAAGCTTCCAGATTAATGGAGGGGGAGCTATTAACAAATACCCGTAGTGTAATTGATTGATTTTAGGGAAAGTTTGTCAAGATTGAATTGGCAGCACATCATAATTCTCTTTGTAATAAGGCTAAAGTAATGTTTCATACTCTAACTTGATTGCACTCTTCAGATTCCTTCCCATGGCTTCTGTTACTGAGAGTGGAAAAGGCGTTAATCCGGTGAACATGACAACCACAACACAGGATGAGAACCTGCAGAGAAAGAAGGAGGAAATGGCAATGGCTGTAGATCAGACCAGGAAGAGACTGGAAGCTGTAAGTCTCTTGTATTATGCCAACTTTGAAAAATGACATATCTCTCGCATGATCAGCCATTTCTGTGTGTACAGAAATACATAGTGTTGAAATTTGATGTATGACTATGTAATTTGGGAATGGTAATTTTTCATTTTTTCTGGTCCATGAATTTTATATTTTCAATCACCTTGTAACTATGTTGGATTTGCAAATCCCTATACAGATGGGTTACAAGCTTGAACGAGCTTCCTCAACAGACAGTCTTAATTCTGAACCAACCCGTGACCTGACAATCCCAGTGAAGGACAGTCAGTCTAAACCAGTCGCACTTGAGAGCCACTCCCGCAGTGAGAGCTCAGGATCTGTGTCCACCAGTAGGAGTACCACACCCTCCAGCACAGCTTCCGGTGCTGGCACAGGTGAGCTAGGTGATTACAGAAGCTCATTCTTCATACCTTAACACATAGATTACAAAGTCCAATTGTACAAAAGCATTGTCTTAAAATTGCTCACATGATGGAAGTGTATCAAAGTCATGGAAATTCAAACCTTAAGTTTTACCCCCGGTAGTTAAAGTTGAGGATACTGCAAGTCCTTTTTTTAGTTTCGAAAGGTCAGATAACCATAATGACAGCTTGCTTTGTAAGTTTTGAACATCTACAAAATTTAGTTCTTTTTTTTTCTACAGCATCCAAAGCTAGCAGTGGAGTAGATGTGCCTCTGGACATCCCTGAGAAATTGCCCAGTTCTCCTTCTTCCCCTCCAACTCCATCAGCAGACAAGGAGAACCAGGCCTTTCCAGACACCAAGGGTGGGGTCAAGTCTGTTACTAAGGCAACCACCCAGAGGCCAGTCAGCAAGAGTATGTCCATGTCAGACCTGGCACAAAAAAGTAAGCACTGCTTTTCACAGATGAATTTGATAATTATATACTTATTTGTCTAAGGGAGGTTTTGATATCCAAATATTATGTGATTCATATAGATTCAAGGATAAATATGTGATGTTATTTCTGTTATATATGGATGAAAAAAATGATGATATTGCCAAATGCAGACATCTGTTAATCTCATGTCCCTTGCTATTGTCATTGCTTATTTTGGATGACTCAATGTATCAGTGTCCATTTTTGAGCTGAATGCTGGTAGTATTTTGAGACATGATAATAACATTTATGTGCATGGGAACAGAATGCCCTGCTTGTTGCCATATGCTCAGCAAATAAAGATATGTGAATGCATGCCCATTATTTGCATCCCTTTTCTTAGGTAAAAGTGACACCAAAGTGGAAGCATGTAATTCACCAGGCACCCACAGCATGACCTTACGTGCTAGGGTGAGCCAGTCCCAACCTGGATCACCCTCCAAGCCTCGTACCCTTCCCCTTCCCCCAGCCAAATCTGAACCAAACCTGGCAGATGCCAAAGACACTAAAAAGTCCACAAAGGAGAAGCGTAGATCTTCTCTGACAAAGGACAAGGTCAGTAGAAGGTCTTCTGGGTCAGCAATAGCGTCTAAAGCTCGAGGGAGGTCCAGGCGATCAGAGCCACTATCTCCTGCCATCTCACATCCCAACCTGGCTACAGAACTGGGAACAGATAAAGTGGCCAAACCTGTGCGAGGTAGTGTTGTCAGAAGGAACTCTGTGGGTAGTTGTGTGAGCAGAAAAGCAAGTGACAAAGCAGAGTCCGCCAAAGCCCCTAGTGTAAATGTTGTTCCTCCAAGTCCCACAAGAAAATCATCAGATGTCCCTTTGGAAGCAGACAGTAGTGACACTGCTGAAGCTGACAGGCGTGCCATGCCTCCCCCGCCCGCTGGATTTGTGTCCGTAAGCAGAGCCAAGTCAGAGGTGAAAAAGCCACAGCATGCTGAACCAAAGATCAAGTCCAAAACTGACCCCAGACAGAAGTCAACTTTGAAGGAAAAGGCAGCAAAGAGGAAAGTTGTGAGTGGTGCTGTGTCTCCACCAGTCTGCAACATGGCAGCTCAGTCGAAGACTAAGCAGTCACAACTGGTGGCTGTGACACCCCCAGGGTTGGTACAAAGAACTCCTAATGAAACACTGCAACCAGTATCCTCTGACCAAGGACCAATTCTAGCAGTATCATCAGATATAGACGAGATCCCAGAGAGGGATACCAGCCATCCTCATACATCTCATTCCGACAGTGAAGTCTTAGAAACTTTTGATGCCCGTGCCTCTGAGGGCCCAGAGTGGCTAGATGCATGGAAAAAGTGTAAGAAAACAGACACTCCAACACAGCCCCTGGCTCTAGATACACAGCCTCCGGTGGTTGCCAGCGGCATTACTCTGACCAGTCCATCCAGGACAGTGAAACCCAGCCCCCCCATGCCACTGGACATCACAGACATCATTCAGATCAACCTACCCCCAGCTGACAGGGAGCAGGATGGACCTGCTGCGCTGCAAGGGCCTGGCACCACTGTACAGGAAGGTAAAGGACAAGGAGATGGCAAAGATGTGCATGTACAGGTGGCACAGGAGCTGCAGTTTAGACAGAAAGAACCCATCGTTGGACTAGGTAAACCAGCACAACCAATTAAAGTACAGGAGCATGCACTCCTCCCTGTTAAACAGTCATCAAAAGCTTCTGCAGAGGGTCCACAACAGGGAGTGATGGAGCAGACAGAGCAACCTGAGAAAGGTGGTGTATAACAACAAACTCTCCCTCCATCTCTGGCCAGCCTTGGCTTTCTCCTCTTCTGGACTCTCCTTCCTCTCAACAAAACCACTTGAGAACAACTTGTAGTCCCTACCCTTTCACTTGTTGGTGACAGTCATGTTTTGGAATTTCAGACAACTTCCAGTATGTTAGCTTGTCCCCCATGTTGTATTAAAACATGTTCTTATGTTTTCCCTATTCTTGCACATCATACAACATACAAATAATTCAGTTAGCAGTTTCACTTTTATAGTTAAAGTGTAATGTTCCAGTACAATTTTGTGGTGTAACATAGAAATGTTTTTAACATAGATTTTGGTATTGTATTGTTCCAATGTAGATTCTCCTGTCTCCATGGAGGTGTGTTCCCAAGTTGTGGAGGATCTCCGCAGAACATTCCAAAAAGCAGCTAGTCTTCATGCTAGGGTGAGTGGTAGAAAGTACACACCACATTCAGACAATTTGGTGCATGTATGAGAAAGCAGATGCTGCTTCCTTTACGTGTAGGTATGGCTAACTCAGCCTCAGAAAGTGGTTGCCCAGAACATGGATGAAACATAGCTATCTGCTCCCATCAGGCTCTTGGAGTCCAAAACACTAGACTGCAGATAGTTGTAATTTGTGTCAATTTGGGTGATCAGGTGTGCGCCTAGACTGTTAATAGATGTTGGGGTTGTTTATTCTCGAAGTAAGAAAGGTATTTTAGGTTTTCTGCAATCATTCTGGTTTCTAATCTTTACAGGCTCTGCACAGTGAGGTCCAACACAAAGACGAGGTCCTGTCCATGCTGTCAGTCACCTTCTCTTCCATACAGAACCAGCTTACAGCAATGAACAAACAGAGTGCTTCCACAGGTAGCCACTCCTTCTCACCAGCATCTGTCCAGTCGCTATCTCAGAGCATTGCAAGGACCCGCCAGGGTTCTGCCTCTGATGTGCTGGAGGATGACGATACGGACACGTCCTGTGCTCTGTCTCTCCTGGAAAGATACTCAGAAATGATGGTCAGCATGGTGCAGCAGAAGCTCACCCACAATGGTGTGCAGCTTTCACAGCCTACAAACAAACCCAGTGGAACCTGAAGTTAAAATCTGTCCAAAACTGTGCAGTTTTCACAGCATGCTCACCAAAAAAAAAAAAATTGCAACACCAAAAAAAGTGTCTGTGTGGCACATGAATACGTACATTGCTATTATGCTTTTTGTGTAACAGTACCTGAATGATTTAAGTGATAACAACTCATGCATGGCATTTGCTGCAGACTTTCCCACCCTCTCCCACCAGGGCTGCTGCTATAATACAATACACTTAGTCTAGCAGTGTACCCTGGCAAAACAACCATAGCATCTTTCCCCCTTCTGGAGCCATTCATTTCCTGACTGTTAAAGGTGACCTCATTGGCTGGTAACTTCTCAGCACTGTTTACGACCTTACCCAAGAACAGCAGCCAGGAGCTAACTGCCCCAGAGTTAAGCATGGCATGGCTGTTTACCACAGTATGCTGCTGATGTATTGTGTCATAGCCAGTGGCCCTGGTAAAAGTGCACTCCCCATGCAGTTCAGTGTTGGCTATATTGCTGTTTCTTCAATGGCAAAACCATAAGTGAGACTTTTTGCTGCATCCTACATGTGTACCAACATCCATGGTTTGTACATAAGCAGGATACATTACATTGTGTATTACCATACACACCTGGAGTAGTTGGAGGTATCAGATATGTAGATTAAGAGAATAGTGACAAAAGAAGAAAGTGCCTTATATATAGAGAGCCTGTGGCTTTGGCAGTTCTGCCCAGTCAGTAATCCATTCTGTTAGGCATGCATCAAGTACAGATAATTAATATGTAAATATAGAGCTGCATGCATTTTGCCTGTCTGTCAGAAGGAGTAAAGATAAACCAACTACATTTTGTAATCTGTGACTTCTCAAGCTCAAAGCTGTTCAACCTCATATCAGCACAAGACTGTCCAGTTGTCTTCTTTCTTTTCAAAAAACTTCCATCAGTTTCCTAATGTTCAACAAGAAGTGCATGTTCATAGAGATGTCAGTATGTTAATGGTAGCACTTTAGTTACAGACCTTTCAGCCAGCAGCAGCCAAACAGTCTAAAGAACAACTGTATATGATGCTGATTCATGTGTAAGAACTAAGTAGAAACAACTAGCAAATGATTCAGATGACATTGTGTATGAGCAGTTGCCATACAACACTCAAGATAGGAACATTTAGGTAGTACATTATAACTGTACTTTGAAAATACTGTCTACTCAACTGGAACATACATATATATTATAGAAAGTTGAACCATACAGTGTAAATGCATACATGTATGCCGAGAGTACGAATTGATCCTGTAAATAATATAGCCCTTATATTCATTCTAACTATGGCTTCCATATGTGAAGTGGCAAAAATGTACAGTAGCTATGGTAGGTGCAACAGATTACCCGATATGTGATCATCTGCGAGTGTCATACATTTTTGTAGGTTGCTAAATCCGTTGGTGTATCAAGATTTGTTCTTTTCCAGTGTGTGAATAGGAAAAGTGGAGATTTTGTTAGATTTACTCATTTATGATGTTCAGTACTTCTAATTTGTCACTTGTGTGATCCTCAGGGGCAAGTTGCAAATAGAAAGCAAGCCTGTTTGAAAAAGCCATTGTCACTCAGTCAACAACTGCTAGCAGCATGTGTGAACAGAAGAGATAGGGCTCAGATGTAGGGTCAAGTTATTTTTCTGTCTTTGGAGAAAGCCCAGAACTTTCATGCATATTCCACTTATTTGAAGTGTTCAGCCTCCCCTCCAGGTCACCTTACCACAGTATCTACACCTCTATCACATATCGATGATGCTTTAGGGTAAACTCTCCTGGTCAAGAAATTAATTACTGGTATTCTAGTACCATCTACATCTATTGTGTTACTATACAAATGCCAGTTCAAACATATTGTGCCAAATGTAAGAACTTCCACTCAAGGGTTTTTACCTGAGCAACTTCTTTCACAGCTGTCAGTGCAAGGCAATGATGTGGCATTGCTTCAGCTTATTTCTAGTTTTGTCTTCATGGGACTTCTATCAATGTACCCCATCTAACCTGTCTTCTGTTCTTGGTTATGTTGGACCAATGGTTTTTCATTTTGTGTTTAATTTATTTTTCTATTTTCTCATGACCAAAGTTGTTGCCCTGTATCATAGTGACCTTTGGGGCAGATGTATAGAGGACAGATATGACAGACTTTTGTTCTTTGATGATTAGATTTGAAAATAAAGAATGAGACTGCAAAATTGTGTATGGTATCAATGGACTGCAATACAGGTAGTTAGCCCAGCTTCTCAGTTGACATTTTAAACTTAAATACCCTTAAATGAGAACACATCTGGAGACAAATATCAATCCCATTGGTGAATGTTAAATTGCATGCTTGGACAAATTAACAAACTACAGCTTTGGACAATACTGAGGTGTAGAATAACAATACAAAAGAAGAATAACTTTGTACTCTTTTGCACAGCCCCATTTCTTCTGTGGTAGTGCCAGGTAAAAAAGTGACCTGGCTTTTGAGGGTCCAAGTTTGAGGTCACATTTCTCATAATCTGCACATCAGATACAGTACTAGGATTTTTTTATAATTGACTCGAGTATACTCAACATTCTGCCAACATCAGTCATTTCTGCTGGAAATTTTTTTTCTATGGGATTATTCTGTGCAAAAATTCAAAATTTTGTGCATTAATTTTGGCATGAAAATGAGGTTGAAGAAGCAATACTCAGGCACGTAGCTGAAAGGATATTGTGAATATTATGAGGACCATGGAGATTAAAAAAACAAATGCTAGTACATACATGAAAAAAACATCAATATTTTCTCTAGAGAAATGAGACAATACTTTTATGCAAACGCCATTCTTTATTCCTAGCTGAGTTGGTATAAATCAAACCCATTTCACAAAAAAGCATTCTGCTCTAAGAAATGTGCCACTTATTGCAAGACTTCACATATCAAGGTTTGCTAAATTTGACACTACAGAATTTCCACTTTCAGTTTTAACCAAAATACCAGTGCTTTCCATAAAGAAAAACATGTCATTTGAATTTCCAATCTACATGTAATTTCAAATGTCTTACTTCTGGTCCAAATATCTGATCTTTTTGAAGGGAATGACTCTACATAAATCTAAAAAAAGTTTGTGTTGACTAATACTAGTATGCAGTACACACTAGTCTGTGTAACTCAGGCTTACAATGTTCCTGACACATCATATACGAATCAGCAATACAGGCTGATATGCAGCAATATATGAAAATGTCCACAGGTAGACACAAGGCACATTCTTTGTCCCTGTTTCATATGTTTTATACTGTTTAAGGCTTTGACAGCAGATAATGAGTGCCACCACAGCATAGTGTACTATATTTAGAAGTGGACTAGGGATATCATTCATTCGTTTGCAATTGTGTGGTATATTACAATGTGTACAAAGGCACCAGATGACAAATCATTAGAGCTCAGAGACTTTCCATTAATAAAGTATCCAAATATTCACTGCATAAATGACCAAGACCTTCTGTAGCTCCTCATATGGCTATATAAATTTAATTCTATGGGTGCTACATGTAATTGCAAGCACACAGATTTTAGACTTTTCTCGAGAAAAAAATACTCCTTTGCGACAGGTGGTCAACAATATATGGTACTTGCACTTTCATGAGAAATGTTGTAAAAAGTCCTAGGTACATGATGTTGCTAGCATTTGATATGATCCATAGAAGTTAAACTTGTATGGCCTAACAATATTTTTCAATACACAAGACAGGTCTAAGGCAGGCAATCTTTGTCAACTGCACCAGGTGTGGCCACAAAGGAAGCAGCAGTCAAGCGGTCCGTTTGGCATATTGAAATCAATGGAATGAACCCTACTACTAGTAAACAGGTAGAGAGGGTCTGTAAGCAGCTGAGGAAGAAAGTGTATGAACCAATCTGCACAAATCTGTATGGCCAGTGTCCCAGTGTCAAGCAAATCATTCACCTATAACCCATGACCTTCATCACCATCTTCCTCCTCCAGACACGACAAGGTCTGATAAAACCTCACATTTGTCTGTTTAAATATTTTCTTCTATTCTGGTAGCTTTTACTAAGCATATATTGACAAGTTTGTAACACTTTTGTCATATTCCTCTCACAGAGGCCATGGGTGGTAATCTACAAACTGTTACAGAAGTGACTAACGAAACTCTAAATTACTGACTTAGTGATGTGTCCATGCATGTCCCATCAAAAGTACCTACTGGTTGGTCCATGTAACATAGTAGCATAAGGCAGCTGTGGTCTTGTACATTTTTTATCTCTTTAGTTGATAATCTTTTGCTGATGATGTTGGGCAGAGTGCCAGTAAAAAAATGCAGCTTTTCCTGGAGCTTCTGCTATACTATAAAGATGGAATAACTTACATAATTTGCATGATTACATGTCAGTAATGTACTGCTCAGGGTTTACATTTCACATTCTCATTCATATCTTAATTCTTTTGTTTATACAATCCATCTTCAACTGAAAAAAATGAAGTAAGACAGAGACTCTAGTTTAAATGACAGAATGTAGAAAATGCAATGGAATGGTTTACACGAGTCAATGACAAAGTGACATATGGCAGTATGAAATCTGTGGAATTCTATAATATGTAGCTGCCCCGATCATGGAAAGTACCAAATGTTCTGTTCAATCCAACATTCAACACTTGCAAAATCTTTCAAGTTGGTAAAGCTCCATATGATAAACCAACAGCAACAGCACTGAAACAAACACACACACACATAAATAAACCTAACAAAAACTTTGCCAGCATGAGTTGGATCATATTGCTGCTGATTTTTTTCACAATAGAAATATAATCAACCAAATTTAAGTTTTCCAAATTTTTGTGCTGGGTCTATATAAAGATTCACTGTTTTCATCCACCATAATACATGAATCTGTTGACTTTAAACCCACTTTGAGCTGAAGCATTTTGTGAGCAAAAACTCCAGCTTTGGTAACTCTCTGAACTACTGTTGACGTGTGCATGACTTAACAATATAACTTAAATACTTAAGTCGATACCATGGGATAGGTAGTGATAAAAATTAATTTTAATACATCTATAAATTATACATCTCTCCTTGTGAAGTCACCTGTTAGCATGAATTTACTGGGTACCATAGTCAGGTACATTGTACTTGGTAACATCAGGAACTACCTAATGACAAAAATTTTTTTCTCAAAAACAACACAAGATTTGATTTGTACACAGTGTACCTAGATGTAGTGAAAAAACTAACTGGCTCTGAAATGTCTTAGAAAATTCAAACCCTTTCCCTTTCATGAGAGGGTAAGTACTATATACATATTGGAAATATATCCCATCGACTTTACATACCTCATATCCCAAAACAAGCATTTCCTTTTACCAAGTACAAGTATAATTTCAATAAAGAAACAAACAAGAGGAATTTGGGCCACCAGTTATCTTATCACCTATCACCCCCAACTTTATGATAAAATCCTACCATGTTACAACACACAAAACATCCCTTGAAATGTAAAAAAAAGGAAAAATATGCATAACATTGTTATTTGTTTCTGTCATCAACTATTAATCTAATAGTGCATGGTACACAAAGTGATGGAGTAGAATATTGATGGAGCTTCTTGTGCTGCATTTCTGAACATTTTAGTTGTGTCCCTCCAAAATAGATGAACTGCATAAACAGTGTCTGCAACCAACAAACTGCATCTTCAAGGCTGCATCAGACAAGTACATTGTAACCCATCTCTGTGCCCAGACAACATCATGCCTCGTGTGCCAGGCTGTCCACCTGCCTGTAGCACTCCTCAGCAGGCACCGCCTTTGTTGGTGGGTTGAGGGAGTACTTCAGCTGCAGGCGGTCTCCAACGTCACTGATGGCATCCAGGACCTACCAAGGTAACATCCACATATCATAAGTAACAAGTATTCTGAGATAGTAAAGGAAGAACTCATTTGGTAGAACTCTTTTACATCCCACTGGTGATGATGGTATTTCTAGGTGTGGGAGGATGACTGTTCAGGCTCTTGATTCTCAGTTGAGGTGATCACCTTAGAAAAAAAAACTACATCACTGTCCTTCTGAAAAACCATGTTCTCACAGTCACATGTCAATGCCCTGCTGTCAAATCACAATGCTGATATGCTTCTTGGTTGCCAATAATGTTGTTCATTTGGTGTGCTGCAAAATCAGTAAATATATCTCATCAACCTGTATAAAAGTATGTTGACTGGATTATCATAAGTGACCCCTTCAACTTCAGGGCATCCATGAATACAAGGTATTTGAATGATAAAAACAACTGTTCAACCTGGTATAAAAGGCATGTCTCCCTTTGATAGTTGCTTGTATGTTGGAGACATGAGCCAGGGTGTGGGTACCGACCAGTCCTACCTTGTCTAACATTTCTCGTGTGTGGGCAGCAGACAGACAGAAAC
Source organism: Branchiostoma floridae x Branchiostoma japonicum (assembly GCA_013266295.2). Lineage (NCBI taxonomy): Eukaryota > Metazoa > Chordata > Leptocardii > Amphioxiformes > Branchiostomatidae > Branchiostoma > Branchiostoma floridae x Branchiostoma japonicum. Next base: position 15,755,335 of record CM023840.1, read on the forward strand.
GTGCTCGGGACTCCACAAGGGGAGTGGCAGGGAAACCCACAACCACTACCCCCACGTTCTGCTGGTAAAGCTCCCGGCTAAAAGCTCTGTGGGAAGGGAAGAAAAAATGTGTAAACAGCACAGTCAGTCTACCATATTACAAGGGCAACGTAAGTGTACATACCTTCCATGAGTCTATCTGTCTAAGTCACTGAGGAAAGCAATCAACAAGGGTTACAACACATTAAAACATAAAAAGCATCAATTTGGTAAACATAAAACAAATTTCCTATCATGAATATGTCTTGAGCAGCAATTGGAGGTTAGCCAGAATTAAAAGGTTAAAGCTTTTCAGAATTTGAAACTATCATTAGTATTAATCAAAGGAAATGTTTTGCTGTATTACATATTTTTGGGTATATTTTTCTGCAGGCACTTGACACTTCTGATAAAACAATGCTCTGCCATTGTTGTGCATGACAGCAACAGGGAACAAAAACAGCTGCATTTGGCCACAAAATGCAACATGAAATTTCACAGATCCAAACAAAAATTATCCGAGCACAAAGGTCTGATGGTTTGGTTTCAAATATGTTCTATTTGGTACATGTCACACACAAGCATTTTTGACTCAATAGAATTACACTCCAAATTTCAGGGTGCATCAACTCACCTGTAAGGAGAAAACGCGGCTACAAAGCCGAAATAACAGAAACTTGCTTGCTTTACAAGACTTTGAACATAAGACAGCAAATATGGACAGAAGCAAGAGTAATAATCATGTAACCTTAACCACCCATGTAACAGAATACAACTTTACACCCACAGGCAGAGCATGCGCATTGAGCAGTAACCTTTTATTTTTAGATAAAGGCTATCAAAGCTCAAGAACTATGACAGAACTACACAATTGACACACATGTACATGTACTTTAGACAGCAGAAATGTTACAAATGTGTTCAGCATGTGTGTCAGCTTAATGAAAGCTTTAACAATACATACAAGCTGTAGCAAATAACAGGGTTAAAGGTCAAGGGACAGCAGATTTTGCCAAGCAGGACACCAAAGGTTTGACAGCGAAGCAGGTTATGGGTACAGCCAGTTAGTACGACAGCAGCCAATCATGTCATGTTAAACTCCCACTCTCACCAACATGGGTGCAAACATTGCGTCAGGTCACATGACGTGGACTCTCTGTTCAACACTCAACAATGGGACCACATGTTTAGCCACAGTCCTACCCAGGAAATAACAACAAAAAAACAGCCCTGTTATACTCATATCTCTCAAGAATTTGTCCTGAATAAAATAACCTTTTTGCAACAAACTTAGCTGATACTTGGCTCAAAGGCCAATTTTTGTGTGAAAGTTGTGCAAAGTGACCAAACTTTTCACAGCATATTTACATGATCAATTGAACAAGTTGCATTTTAATACTCAAGAACAGAAGCTTCTGCTGTAAATATGTATGTTTCTAATTCAGTTCAGGCTTCTCAGTAGATGCTACTAGTAGTTTTCTGCCCTCCTCACTACTCAGCCAGCTACTTAGTTGGTCTGAAGTCTGGATCACCAAGGTTGACTGCTGACACACTGGCCTTATTGAAATTGTTCAAACTTTATTCTGAACAGAATGAAATAATGACATCTTAATTAGCAATGTTAATCAGTCCTGCTAGACACTACACTACATTCTGAACAGTAGAAAAGGTATAGACAAAAGCACATAACCACTCTGTTAGGCAAACCAGCTGTAGACACAGTAGACACAAGCTGTTAGGCAAACCAGGTGATGAAACAGCAGCGATAAAAATCACACAAAATCTTATATTGGGCTCTGCATCTCTAAACTAGTCTCCAACTAGTACACTCTTCCCAAAGAGAACAGCCCAAATGTCAACTGTAGAAATATGATTCTTCACTACACCTGTACTCCATAGCCAACCTCCTTGGAGCCAATCATCTTAATTATCAGACACAGGACAACATTATTCTACCTAACCTCTGCATTCATTACTCTTCCAAATGGGAATGGGTCTTATCATAAGATTCAACTAAATTCATGAAGCAAGCAGTTTGTATCTGTTTCTGTATAGCTAGTAGTATAACCCCTGTGGCACAGTAGGAGCTGGTTTCATCACATTACGGGGTGTACCTTTAAAACTTGAATTCTACACTATGATACTACCCAGCTAGACTTAGAAGTAGCAGGCTATAGATTACTCCAAAGCAACAAAATATCAAATGCAAATAATATCACCATTAAAACTCCTAAAATCAAGAACTGTTACAGTAGATCCTACACTAAGTCTAGTCAGGTCTATAAATACCCTCAGTATTTTAATTTAGGTTCAAATTGTACAAATTTATACAAATCTATATAAAGTACTCAGGTTAGTTTGAATGAAAGGGGTCTCCTGGATATGGAATTCCAGGGAGGAATGTGTCACACCTAGTCTTTACAGAGATGTTAAACAGAGATTCTACTTCACGTGGCCAACCTACATGACACTGAAAAGTTTTGGTGTGACCTTTACACCTGTTTACCTTTGTTTTTTTTCCTGTTCTTTCTTTGGACTAACACACATGGTGGAAGTGGTCACCAAAAGTTTCCTTTTTCATGTACTCACGCAATTTTTGCAGGCATGTAGAGGAGAACAGGCACGATGGGCGAGTCGTCATTTCCATAGACAATAAATCCCATCTCTACTAGCCGCTGCCGGAAGTACTTGGAGTTGGCTGCCAGCTGCTTGATCCTGAGTTGACCTAGACAGCAGAGAGATCAAGGCAATCACACAAAATAGAAGTACTGTTGTACATCAACAGATTTCTCAATGTGGAAGAACTTTCCATACAATTAATATTGTGCTACAAAATGGTCAGAATAGTAAGTCTTTGTTATAATAATGGATTTTCTTCTTACATGTAGCTGCATTCTAACTCCTGTTCATAAGTTACATCCAGAAGAAGCTTTGACAGATTGTCAGTATGGTCATGGCAATTGCTGCAGTACCATTTATTAATTGCCTCACAAAATACCTCTCCCAGCCTAAGAGTAATTGCACTCAGTTACAGATGGTACCTATGGTGCCATCCAATATCTTCCTTCCTGAACTACTGCAAGAGTAGAGACAACTCAAGCATGACGAATCGGACCAAAGAAAGATGATGGTGAAAACACGACTTCAAACTCATCAAAGTAAAGCTTTTCACAGTAGGACCTATAGTTTAGCAAGGGAAAAAATAAACAGTAGAAGTCAGCTCTGCAACACAATGCAGTAAAATGGAGAAACTTACCTCTGTTTGTACCATCCTCACCCATAATGATCTTCATGGAAGAAATGACCTGTTGTGCCACAGGCGCTGACATGGAGCAGGCATACGTGGTGCTGTGAGAGTACGCTCGGAGGTGGTTGATCAACCGCTGACAGCACAGCAAGAAAAAGATTGTCATCCTTTTAGCTCACAAAGACATAATGGAAAAATACAAATCCATGATACTGTGCTTGATAACTTCATGCTGAGAACCAAAAAAATATGCCGTTATGAAGACTGACCTTTGACCCTGCTATGTAGCCCCCTGCAGCCCCAAAGCTCTTTGTGAATGTCCCCATCATGATGTCCACGTCCCTGGGGTCCACACCCCAGTACTCAGTCACCCCCCTGCCTGTCTCCCCCAGGGCCCCGATGCTATGTGCCTCGTCCAGGTACAGGTAGGCCCCATACTTCTTCTTCAGACGGATGAGGTCCGGCAGTTTGATGATGGAGCCCTCCATACTGTAGATCCCCTCCACTATGATCAGGATCTTCCTCCAGGCCCGGTGTGTCCGCGGCTGGCCGTTTATGATCGCTTCCCTCAGTTTCCTTTCCACATCTTCAATATCTAAGGATGAAAGGAGTAGAGCAGATAGCTAGGTTAATGCGGTTAGCTAAAAAGACTTATTTTCTTAAGTCTCTTACCAAATGCAAAGTTAGGAAGTGGTGGTTTAAGATCTGCGATAAACCTAACTATTGTTTCCACCTGTCAATGTTGAATACTAGTACTACAATCTGAAACACGTGGAAGTCTTTCTCTTAGGTTCACAATCTTGAAACAATATCTCAAATCAGGCAGATCTACATCATCACCACCAACATAGTCTTTGTGCCAATCATGTTGGTGACATCTCTTCCTTATGAGGTAACTTACCATTATGTTTGAAGACCTTGATGACCGTACTACACAACCTGGCCCCCAGCACAAGAGATGCATGGTTCAACTCATCACTCAGGATAAGGCATCCCTGTAGACAAATGAGTTAAAAGGAAAGTCAGTAAGAAGACTTAAGTCCAGGGGGGAAAATATCATACTGGCTGTACAAACAGCTTGAGGCCTAACGACTCCTTCCACTTTATGTAAGTAACTACGGCTGTACTTCAGCTACTGCAATCTTCTCAGGACAGAGCTCTATCCTTAACCTACCTTCCCACCCATGAGGGCTGGAATGTTCATGGAGTTGGTGGCAAAACCCATGCCGAAGGTGACGGCATCCTCCACACCCAGGAACCTGGCTGTTGTCTGCTCCAGTTCCTCATGGATACTGTAATTCCCTGAAGTTATCCAATATAGTCATCTGTCAGTACATGTTGATTTTTCAGATATCTATACAAAATGGACTTTTGATAGAGCTCAACCAAAATACAAACAACTACATGTATCGATGACGAAAATCATCTGTGTTTTTTGGGGGGCTCAAGACTAATCACCAGTATGTCGTATAGGTAATTTACAAATAAAGAACATGCAAGCATTAGCCTACACTTCAATAGATGAAACTTTTTGTGAGTCTTACCCAGTTCCTGTCTGGTGCTGCAGACTCCTGCTCCATACTGCTGCAAGGCCTTTGCTGCAGCATCTGCACAAGGACCAGTGTTCTCTGCAAACCCCAGGTAGTTGTAGGAGCCTAGATTCACACACCGACTGGACTTACCTGTAAGCCTATTGAAAAGGATTTTTTAAAAATTGTAGCTTGCATTTGATGAAGCATTCCAACTTGTTCCATATTTGTTGATAGGAAATTTCCATTACAACATAGTACATGTAGTATGGTAGTATATTGTATGTACTCGCCCATTCTCCGTTAACGTGTGCAATTGGGGGTAGAAAATGGTGAAAAATAAAGTTCTTCCAAATACCTAACAAATGTGCTGAACTTGTTACCAGTATTGTCGACTATCTTTTGCCAATTGTGTACGGTGCTACCACCTATACTTTTCGAGATATTAAGTTTTTTGTCTGTAGATATGGTAATCTCCGTAACAAACCACCAAAGACATCACCAAATAGCCAAAACAATCTCACGTGCTACATCTGCTTCGAGATTAAAGCAGGGAGAGTAAACCTTCTGTACTATGATTTTCTAGCAAGACAAGGCCAACTACAGTATTGTTACAGTTGATAAAATGCTGTTAATCGAATCCTTTTCCTGTAAATTCGATAACACAGTGAAGAAAAAAATGATAACGTAGGTTAGACGATAACGTAGGTTAGAATTATGCTTACGATGATCAATACAATCCAACCCGTCAGCCCTTACACTATAAAATTTACATGCAAATGTATATCTGATGACCCTCTTTCTGATGAATGGAAGTGCAAGTATCTGTCTCTAATCTCAATTGAATAACCATGATAACGTAGGTTAGAATTGAAAATTGACAAACGGCCTGACGCTGTTTGTTGTTGTCATTTTTCCGATACTCGTGTTTTGTTCTCCCTGCCATGGATTTGTTTCGCAAAAAACACAGTCTAGCGGATAAGACAGTGTGAAAGTTATTGTGAAATGTCTTTTCGTGGGCGAATTATACCCGTCTATCTTTCCATAACGTAGGTTAGACAAAATCTTGCGACAAAACTAAAACGGCATCAGATTTAGTATGGACGCCAGCTGGACAAGTTCATCCACCTGTGGCAAGACGGTTTGGTGGATAGGTGTAAATTATGACTGAAAATTAAGTCAACTCACACGTTTTCATTGTTTGAACCCGACGTTTTGTGCGTTACTAGTGGTTGCGACAGGTGATTTTAGCGTGTTTCTTAGCAAAATCTTCGCCTGGACGACCCGAAGGCAGCTGACAGTTGCGGTAAAACATAACTTAGTATATTACTATCATGTACTGATAACAGGAAAGCACAAGATACGCAGTTATTGCTTCTTTTTAAAACTTGGTGGCCCGCTACTATCATGCGACAGCAATTGCACACGTTAACGAAGAATGGGCGTACTACTAATTGCTATATGAAGGATACCCCTAGTTTCTGATCAACAATCAAAACTATTCTGGGCTGCTTTTATTTGATCATTTGCAAAATTTGATCCCATTTCTTCATTTTAAACTGTCTTAGAATGTGGTGTCCAGTCGTTTTTCCTAAACAGCTAACTAATTCAAATGTATCTTCATAATCATAAATCTAGTCAAGTTCTATTTGAGAGGACAATCTGAATAAATGCCGGGTAGATCTATACAATCAAAACACTAATTGCTGCATGGCTTATCACAAATCACCTCAGGTGCCAGTTGCCATCATCGCTAACCCTCTCTGAAACGTCAAACTCTGCGGATGGTACACTGCAAATTGGCCTGTTCCAACAGTCCCTGATACGTGTGTAAAGATTCCTGGTGTAGAAACTCTCAAAGGACTGGTACAAGGGAACAAAATCCTGGGGAAAAACATTGATTTTACAACCTGTGTCAAGATAAAGAAGATCAACAGGGACATACGACAAGTCTTAAGTAACATTATACCCCAATACACTAAGTTGCAAATCAAGTGAATGAAATGGTAACAATGAACAATACAACTTGCACAAGGCTTACTTACCTTCATCTTTTTCCTTTCTATGGTTGAATGTGTCGTTTCCATCCCACTCTTCCTTAGAAAATCTCTAAAGTAGCCAAACAGCACCAACATGCCATAACCCAGATATGTCAGGCAAGCCACCAACAGGGGTACTGGTTCAAAGCTCTCTTGGGACATCTTCTTGATCTTATGTTGGAAAAGTAGTACGAAACAGAAATTCAATTAAAAAGTAAATGTATAGTTTTCTCCACTTTTAATTTAGTTCTATTGTCACTGTAAATAGAATCCAACACCTAATATAAGCAAGCAAATGTCATTCCAGAGTCCAGACTTTTTAAAAAAATCATTTCATACCTGGCAAAATAAAAACTCACAAAATGGTGGACATCAAGGTTCTTGGCTTTATAAGAAAAGACAAGAATTCAAGTGCTAAAATCTGAATTCTTCCTGCGTTAGCACCGCAGGTCAAATCAGTAACAACAGTAATTATATATAGGAGATAAAAGTGTGAGCAAGAGTGTCAAAGTAATCACAAAATTATGAGTCTGACTTCAGAACTGAATGACAAGGCAATACATCCACAGCACAGCAGTGTAAAAACAACCGGTTAAACACACATGGAGTTTAAGATTGGTACTTTAAAAAAATATGACTTTTTAACAATCTGAAACTGAAATCACATACTGTATTGGAAAAATTTGTACCTGTCATTAGATAGATACACAAATTTTATATTTTAGCAAAATTTGTCTAATAACATATATTGTTGCATTTAACGTTATCTACTTGTGTGCAAATATGACTTTTTAACAATCTGAAACTGAAATCACATACTCACTGTAGTGGAAAAATTAGTACCTATCATTACATAGATACATAACTTATACAGTACTAGTAGTTAAAAGTTGGAAATTTAATATTTTAGCAAAATTTGTCTAATAACCTGTTGTTTAGTGATTGCCGTGTAACGTTAAGTGATATGTAGTTGTATTTATCTACTTGTGTGCATTTCTTGTTGGTTACAACTGGTAACAAGTGGATCTCCACGTTGGCATAATTTGTGACACATCCAACTTGCTGAGCCAGTTGGCCATGTAACAGTGGGGTGATCAAGATCATTTGGCCAGATAACTACATGTAACATTAACTGTTACCAAACTTTGGAACACTTTAAAAAAGGACAACATTAGTATCGGTGCTTCGTTGTGGCTTCGACCTTACGATACATTTACACGGCAATTTGTCTGTAGGTTTTCCTACATGACAAAGTTTTGACTCGACCACCGCCCCGCTCGACCGGTCATTAGTCAGTGAAATAAATGCCATCTTGAAGGCGGGGCAAAACTGTCCGTTTTCTTTGGGAGGGGTTCGACCTCACCTTGTCATCCTTGTAATGCGGGACGTGGCCGTTCGAATGTGGAATGAATCCATTGGACTCTTTGACGTGTCCGTTAGCTGTTGGTGCCGAACCTGACAACGTGCTTTCGCCTCCCAGGACCATTTTGTCGTGAAACTATGTACAGTGACTCATTCCGTTTCTGAGGCCTCCATGCATATCGAGTGCAAGGGTTAGAGGTTAACATATTTTATATAATGTAAGGTTTTTGATTGGTCAGTTTATTTACGCGCCAAGCCTGACCAACCAATGGCAGTTGTGTTTTTGTAAAGCCATTGAAGGTCGTAGGTCAGGTAACCAGTCTTACAAGATTGTGCCGTTTTACACGTAAGACGATTTGTGAAGAGCTGCACTGTCCATCGAAGTAGCGAGGTCTGAAGGAGTCTAGGTCAGTATCATTCTAGTCTTGACCGAAAAAGCAGTCCGACGACTATATCTACAAATCTGACGTCATTACTGGACATGCGTACAAAAAAATTTGGTTTCTTGCATTACGTCAGAAAATTCCGTCCGACGGCCATTTTGGTAGTGTAAATAGATCCATAGCTGGAAGACGGACGTTGCGAAGAAGGACATTTTTAGGGACGAATTGCTGGCATACTTACGACAAACATTGTTTGCATAGTAACCTTGTAACCTGGGTTTAGCATGGACCAGGATTTCAGTGCATTCGAGGAGCAGACACGCCCATTTGAGGGTAATAATCTTGACGACTTCGTACAGGTCGGCGCGCCCGGGAACCAGTTCTTTCACGCAGACGATCACGAGGCCGAGGGTGAACCGGTGAGCTCGAGCGGCAGAGACGAGGCCGAGGAAGATCTGTACTTGGGGTCCGACAACCCGGAATCTTCGGAGGCACAGTCAGCCCCCGTCGTAGACAACCTACTTGACTTCGGGTTTGAACCGCCCCCGAAGATGGCCGAACCCATATCCGCGGTGCCCGACTCGTCTGCCGCCGAGCCCGCCATCAAGGAGGAGCTCGAGCCCGTGCCGGAACCAGCACCAGCGGCAGGTGTGAACTCCGAGCACGCTTTGTGGCTCTCACCACTAGCTACTAGACTTCTCTGTAGATACGCTTAGACAAAAACACGCCAACACCCTTAATTTTGGTAAAGTTCTCCAGATCCCTAGCCCCAAAAAATACACCGAACATGCGGGTTCAAAGTCCTCCAAATTATTTATCTCATGATGTATGTCCCATATATGAAAGCCAACACTACAATTGTTTTAGACCAAATACACCACCACTGTTTCAAAACCTGGTGAATGAAACGATTTAGATGTTGCTTGATGTGTTTTGCTCTAATAACCTCTCTTTGCGGTGAAGCATCTGGCATTAGAATGCATGCAAATCAATGAAATGTCTGCAGGCAGCTGCTCTGCAGAGCAACTAAAGGCAGGAAATGGCCAGCTAGAACGTGATGGTAATACTAACTCCGTACACTAATGTGCTGCTCAACCTACTAATGTGCTGATGGAGCAGTAGAGCTGCTGGCTGAAAGATATCTCTTACTTCCTTTTCAGGCTCAAAATGGCTTGAGTCCCAGAACATCGATCCCAGAGGTAACAGCTGATTAATGATTAATATTTTAAGATGATATTTTAATATTTGTCGCAAAATTGTGTGCCATCTTCATGAAGTGCAGGCTCTGAAGTGTGATCACTTGCAGCGCAAACTAATGCACAGTGTTTGTGTGTTGACCCTGTACCTGTGTGTGTTCTCATGTTTAGCCAGGTAACACAAGGCACTACCTCATCCAGCACTACAACCTGCTATGTTATAACATGCAGCACCCTTTCTGACATCAAAATCACACTGGTAATATTACCATTCTGTTGCACTGCACTTCTGCAGAGCTGTTTTTCCAGATTCCCATAATATCTGTGGTGTGCCTGACAGTGACTTGGGTTTTGTCCATGGGATAATGCATCATTAGACTGTCTGGGCCATGCCAGGGTGTGGCTGGCTATGGTGCAAGGTTGGGTACAATGTGGGGCAGTGATTAGAAAGTTGTGCATGATTGCCACATTTCACTGGACATGAACAAGCTTGACTGAGTAGAATTTTCTGGAAAGCTGTCCGTGGTAAATTTGTTCTTTACAAAATCTGTACAGCTTGACTGGTTGGACAAATTTTGACAGATGGTTTTTGTAAACAGCTGTTTGTAAGTGCATGTTTTGATCTATTTAGGAAGTCAGCAAATGTTGGGACAGAAATTTTGCAAGGAAACATAGGTTGTGAGATGGACAGATTTCTATGCTATGTACATTTTAAATTTCAGACTTCACAGTGTATTCTTCGGAAGGGCTATTCCAAGCTTTTCATTGGAGACCCCTGTTGTAGTTTGTCCATTCCCATGTTGCAGACCATTTTGCTTGTCTTTTGAATTTGAGACAGGTTTGTGTGTCCAAGTGTCTGAGCCTACAGGTGAGATGGCTGTGATCAGAGGTAAAAGGCTGTTGACCTCCTGTTCGCATATTTTACAGTCTGGTGTAAATAGGTCAGACCAGAAGACAACCTTCGTAGACCAAACAGGGATCAACCCTGGACACTACATCTTATTGTTTCGTACTTCATATAACTTGTAAGTAGGGCAAAGCAAAGGAGCAGTTGGTGTTGCGTCATTACAGTAATGGAGGTCAGTAAACAAAGTCTCAGGTGTTTGAAAGAGGGATAGGTTTCTGTGTGAGTCATAGTCATATGACCCTCAGCCAACCAGTTGGCAGGGTTCCAGTAGAGGGTTAAACCTATTGTGTCATGCACCAATTAGGTCTAATCTGGATGTGTTTGTTGGTTTAATTAGTAAGTTAGTACAGACTGTTTGCAGGTGAAAAAACATCACAGCTCAGTCATTCCCACCTGTCCCTGCTGTCAAGTCCACAACAGAAATATGATGAAACGTGACTGGTGTTCAGCTGGGATTGGCATGGAAGTTTTGTTTTCATACTTGTTCAGTTTGCATCCATAGGGAATTAATGTTGTGATTAGTATCCTGTACCAACCCTCAACTCTTTGTCTCCCATAACTGACCCACATACAGCCAGCTGAAAATAGACTTGTATCAACATCAAGGCAAATTCACGGGCATGATGAGTTGATGCAAGTGGCCTACAGCTTGTGACATGATGTCATATGTCAACTCATCTGTCTTTCACTATGGGTGATATGTTTTTGTCTAGTGCATTACATCTCCTTTATGATGAATAGGTAATGGAAGATAAGCTGTAGTCCAAATGTAGAATTGAATGTTTATATGTATAATTTGTATTACAATTGAGTTGAAAATCACCTACTCTTCTGCCTGAAATACCTTAGTCGTTGTTTGTCACATTGGCCCATGACTTGGTTTTTACCCAAGACATTCTATGGTTGACCTATATTTCACAAGAAGATCATGATACAGGTAAGTATACTGGTCTCCTCAGCTTAGTTACTATGACTTGGTATGTCTGGAGAAAAGTACATTTTTGTATACACCTTGATATACACAAATTTGTTAAAATAACACATTTATTTATAAAACTACTTCCAAACTAAGTAATGGCAGAAAATATCACAGAAAACATAGCCTTTGTCCTGACTCCTTGTCAAAATGTATTCATGTGTATGCAGGGATAAAACTTGATGAGTTAACGTTAATAACTAGATTTACTCAGAAGACGCCTCCCAACTGCTAGTATCTGTGCTATGAAAATCTATTAGGCACCCCATGAGAGGTTTCATGGCAATGTGAGTAGAATTTTTAATGAGTTGTTTTTCCTCTCAGGCAACGCTGCTGCTATGTAGATGTACTTTATAGCCATTGCTGCTGTGGCTAAGTGATGGAGCTTCCAGTGGTAACTGAAATAACAAATTAGATCCTCCATCCTTGAGTATTGTATGTTTTGTGTCCAGAGTCTGCATGGAAATTAAACTGGTAAATCAAGTTGTAACATACAGGGGTTTGTCTAAAATGGGTAGGGGTTTACTTTCCATTTTTTCCTGCAACTGATGTCCAAGCATTGTGGAGAAAGGGTTTTGAATGTCTAGCTTACGGTTTACATTGACTATAATCTATTACAAAAATCACATTAAATATTGAGGGCTGGATACTGGAAAGGGTAGAAATGCTGTCTCTTGGGTACAGATTGAATTAGGGCATGAACCTTGCTTCTGGGCGTACTTGTGCTTTGGTGGGTGGTGATGTGTCCCGATGCCTCTAAATCTAATGGACCTTTGTTACACTCAGAGTGATGAGACAATTCCTTCTGTCACAGATTATTGAATGAATTGAAGAGACAGGATACAGATAGGTTCTATTTAAGAATTAAGAATGTAGGTTATTAGTAAATAGGACATGTGTTAGAAAATGGACAGCCAAGCCCATCCAAAGACCTTTACCAGTTGAAGATACTGGAAGGGTGTGACAATGGTTAGGATAACATCCCATATCTACATATACCAAGGACCTCCTTGCATATACAGAGAACCGTACAATTCTGCTGCACTCTTTGATTTTTTTTTTTTTTCAAATTAGGCATATATTGTCAAAGAAGATGTGTGATATCACAACTTGTATGTTTCTGGCTAATTTAGTGGGCATGAAGGCGCTGTGTACATTTGTAGTGTGTATCCCACTGCAGAGAGCAGATTGAGCCAGCCATTTTGTTCCCTTCATGAGATGTCATAAACTGACCCCAGTGCCAGCCCACCTCAGGCAACATGTAAAATATAATGCAGAATTGTAGCATTGCTAAAATTCAACCAGCATCTAGCAACACTTTTATAGGTTAAACTGCAACGTTTTAATGGATAGCCAGCATCAGTCTTCTAATCTGTAGTCTCCTTACATAAAAACAAATAACAGGTAAAAGTGTGGTGAGGTAGCTATTAAGTATACCTTATATGGTGGCAGTTCCAATAACAATAACAATATTTGCACTTTGCTGTTGATATGTAGTTAATGTATAATAATACTGTAACTGAAGCTCAAATCTGATTTCATGTAACATTCATACCAACAAATATTGATATTGTTATTAAATCAAGATAATACTTCCAGAGTGACTTGTGTCACATGCATCAACTAAAATTTTTGTTGGCTGTATTTAATGCTAGTGATAGTCCTTTTCACCTAGCCATTACGTGTGCTATATTCTACGTGCAGCTCCTGGTGTCACATGACTGCCGGCGCGTGACTGCACAGACATGACAGTGACAAATGTTAGAAGGGAGTGCACAGGAGTAGTGTTCCCTGCTGTATTATTGACAGAATCATGGTTATTACTGGAGCCTAACATGATTCCCATCATAAAGTAATATAATGCCTTACACAATATTTTTTTCCTGGATGGCTGAAAAAAGAGTGATAACTGAGATTATGTAATGCAATGTTTTTAATCTTCCTAATAATTTCCGCACAAATTAAAACAAATGTTGCATCTATCCGTCCCATGCAATTTATCCATGGTGCTCAATAGTGCTTAACTTGGTATTATTCAATAATTCAAGTGTCTATGATGTTGGAAATATAATTTCAGTTCCATGGTATAGCACTTGGCATTGAACAATTATAGCTCAAATTGGGCAGTGTTGGACAAGTTCAGTGAGCAAACTTCCTGTGTATTTAAGCCACCTCATTCTTAATTGGCTTTCTTCGCCCATCTGCAAGCTTTCCTCAACCCTCAAACCACCGTATGGGGTCAAAATTGACCCCAGGCGTATATAAATATATGCCTTTTCGACATTTCTTGTCGAAAACGAAATTCCTCTTATGAGTTTGTTTGTATAACTTCTCACACGTTTTTACTGAGATTGGCTCATTATTGATTGAGTTATCCTAGAAAGTTTATGCGTGGTCCAGTGGGGTCAAAACTGACCCCAGGGAAATGTTATGCATTTTTTAACACGTGTGAGTCTTTTGTTGCCCCCAATATTTCTCCCAGATGATATTTTTGTTTGAATTTTATGCTATCCTTTGAATGACCTCAATGTTGAATCAGAAAACTCAATAGTTGTAAGTTGTAACCCTTGACCAAGTTGCCTATGGAATTGGGGTCAAAGGTCATCAACATGGCTGGCTGTATGCCTCTTCTTAAAACAAATTAAATTATGATAATGAGCAGAAATTATTCACACCTAATTATGTCAAACTGTCCCTCATAGATCAATGAAACTATACATACATATAAATCACAAAAAGAGTCACACAAAAAAACTGTATTCATGCAAAACATTATGGGGTCAGTTTTGACCCCATACGGTAAGATTCGTCGCAAAAAACCTACGGTGGTTTGAGGGTTAATGACAATTTGGCAGATCTGCCAGCTTTAATAGGCAATGTGACAGTCATTAATCATCTAAAAATTGAATAAGTACTTAATGGCAGGCCCATTATGTGCTGCACATTTAATTGCAGCTGAAGAACAGAACTAATTCAGTAATTGAAAAACAAGTTGTGTCAGAAGTGTTCATAGGATTTTGATTTTCTGTACAACATGTTTTGCATTTTCTAATTTTTAGGCCATGCACATGCTAAAGTAACAGTAAAGCATAACTTTTTTTCCATGGAAAGAGGAGTCATCTAGTCAAGAATATTTCACATGTCTGACTACCCCATTTATTATTGATGAGGTGAGTTACTGATAATGTGGTGTCTACCTATGTAGCTGGTTATAAACCTGCTTGTGAGATAGATCATTGGGGATTTTTCCTCAAGTGATATACAAGAGAGTCATTGGTACTTCATACATGGTGTATTTTCAGTCTGCTACAATGACGTCTGATTGGGTGGTGGTATGAAGTTTTCCATCAAGGATGGAAAATGATTAAATCAGAAATTTGAAGAATGGTTCATCTGTAACTATGTACATGTATGTGGATGTCTTTCTTGGACTTAGATTGGTGTGAGGTTCTCTTATTTGACTGATAGAACTGTAGGAATTGCAGGAAGTGATCAAGAACAAATATTTCAAATGATATCAAAGATTTCACTAATGAGACAAGAAATGTTATCTATGTCAGTATGTAATTTGTTAAAAAAGATTTCAAAACATCCTGTTTCTTAGAATGTTGATTTAAGTATTCTTCTTAATAATTTGGCAATAGTTTTTATTATTAACCCAAGGGTGATAGCCTCATGTAAAATTAGTAAATCATTTGAATTGTAACATGAAGGACATGGTGCACATGGTAAATTCTTGAGAGGGAAGTATGGGAGGGGGGCAATGGACCCATAGGCTAGCTAAGGCTGTACTATTTTTGCAGTGGTAAACTCGGTCAGTTTTGGGCATGAAAAGACTGAACAGCTGTCAGGATTTACCGGGGCCAAATGGCGGCTGCAGGGAGCACAGGTTTGTACTGGAAACTAAAATTGTATGTGTAGATATGATGTAAAATACTCTTGTTGGTAGATGAAAATATATTGTTAGTGGTTAAATTTGCTTTGCTGGTATGTAAGTATTGGAGTAATCAATAAGATAATAGCCTGAATAGGGTAGAAACAAGCATAGAAAGTGAACACCATGCTTAGAAGCAGCGTGTCTTTGTGAAGGGTGGGGCAAATTCCTGTAAGCCATGCTGGGGGCTACATCAAGTGGGATGCTCATCTAAATTAGTATACCTGGTAGTTGCTTGACCTGTGACAGTATTTTGTATGCTTGGATATACGGTGGTATGTTTTAAGGCCCAAGATGTTCTAGGGTAACTCTTGGCTATCTCCCATTTCAAGGACTATTTCCTATTTCAAGGACAGCCATAATCAAATATTGCAATAGTTATCAATGTATTACCACTTCCTTAATTTACCTGATTTTTTAAGTTTTTTTTTCTAGCAAATTGCCTCTACCCTTGGTATATTTAAACCATGGTCATATATTGTATTTAAGTTGTTGTACCACCGCATCTACATTTTATCCCTTACCCTTCTGAAGTCATTAGAAATACATTATTACTCCGTGAAGGAGGCATACCTCCTGCAGGAGTATTCGGGTCAGCCGGTTTTTCGTGTTCGCAGCTAAAACTCACGGTTCCCCTTGTTCAATCGGCATTTAATTTTATACGTCGTCTGCAGGCATGCCAGTGGTGATGCACGTATATCAATATTTACCGTAGGTGTTTTCGCGGTCAAGATAATATTCGAAAAGCACCCCTACATTTAGGGGCACATGGGACCGGCCGCGAAAAACCCGTTGTTTTGAATAGCGGGGGGGTCGAGCATCCTTAATGCAGATGCGTGGTGCGGTTTTTAATGCAGACCAGATGCGGACCGTAATGGTTTATGAATGGGCGGAATAGTGAAATGTGTTCGCACGTAAAAGTCATGTTTGTGTACATTGTATTTCTATGAATTTGGGCATGTGGTGTGCCGTTATGTCCGTGTTGATGCACGTGTCTTTGTTTTCACCGTAGCGGTTTTTATATCGAGGTAAATTTGATATTTCAAAATCACCCCTATTTTTACAATCCTGTGGAATAGGCCGTAGGTTAAGTAGTTATGTGGTAGGCGAGGTTCTCTAAGCAGATATTAGGTGGTTGTTGTGTATATTCGTTTGTGAGTATCTGTTGGGATTGTGACTTATAGTTTGCACCTAAGGTCAGGTCTATTTAATTGTCTGGCAAGATGTTAATATCATAGTTGTTCGGTAGAGCTCACACACTGTACTGTTTATAGCTTATAATATAGCGACCTGAAATTGGTCGGAGCGCGGAGAATGCGCCAAGACATCTGTTGTTTCCGTGTGCAACTGTGCTAACGTTGCTGTGGTGGTCATGTTGTTTTGTTAAAGCAGTTGACTTGAGCGGCAAGTGTTAAAATTGTTGACGTGGTTTTAGACTGACCGCCAGTTGCGCAGTTGACTTTGTGCACGTGTCTTTGTTTTTACCGTAGCGGTTATGTGGGGCGGTGTTTTCCGTGTGCAACTGTGCTAAAACCGTTGCTGTTGTGATCATGTTGTTTCGTTAAGCAGTTAACGTTGACTTGAGCGGTACCCGTTTTTCCGTAGCTAAAACCCACGGTCCCCTTTGTTCAATCGGCATGCAATTTTATACGTCGTCTGCAAGCATGCCAGTGCCAATACCACCTCCCAATCTGCAAATTATAAAATTTCACGGAGAATTGTCGCCTATGGCTTCTTGTTGGTCTTTAAAATTTGTACCTGATGCATGCATAAGTGACTGCATTATCTGGCCAGTCCTATTGAAAGCAGTTAGTGCATGGACCTATTCAGCCTGGATGGGTACAGTCTATTCTTGGAACAGCCTACAGCTGCATTCATGTGGAAATGTCATGTAATACTAATGCTACCTAAGCCCCATGGGAGTTGCTGTTAGCTGTATTTGAGTGCCCCATCAAGCTGTCCGTTGACAAAATCAGCACGTACCCAATGCATTTCATGTGTTTGTCATATTATCTTAAATTGGACACTGAAATAACAGCATACATTAAGTTAGCAAGTGACAAAAATGTACAGAATTATGAAAAATGACTGAAGATATCATAAATTGGAGGATCAGATAGAGCATTCTGTATTTTGGATGTCATAATAAGACTGTAGACTTGCTGTAGACTGAACCAGTAATTTTAGTTTACCCATGAATAGATTTATCAATATGTCTCGGGGTTCAGACGTAAGCTGATAACATGCAGCAAGGAGCTGACTTGCAGTAAGCAGTTTATGATTGAAGGAGAACTCCGTCATGTATTCCTAAGCTTGCTGTACTGTCCCTGGTTCTTGTCAGTATTTGATATCATCTGACCCTGTGCAATTAGTAGAACTATATGGGTGGTAATTAATTTTTCATGAGCCATTTTGCATATTTTATGAACAGGTACATGGTGATTTCTTTGCATTGCCAAATTTGCAATAAATTAAAATCAGGTCCAAATTGAAATACAGAATATATGCAACAATACTATTACAAGCAATTGCTGTATCAAATTTATAGCTATGGAACTGGCCAGATGTACTATATATTTGATTGTATTATTCAGGGCAAATCTGCACCCCTTACTGGGCCCCAATGTGCAGAACACTAAATAGGTAATATTCCATTCCCCCTAGGTTGCCTGTAGATTATGTCAAGAGGAGAAACTGTCATCTTTCAATAGCCCCCAGCCTGATAGAATGGCCAATCAGCCAACCAAATTACAGTTATTTGGGAACATGCTTCCTATTCCCTGTAGTTCCAGGGATGCTCACAGGTTTGGCATGGAGGAACACATTAACTGCAGGAGCAGGTTTTTTTTTTCAATTCCTTCATTGTGTGGGGATGTTATTGCGGTCTATTGTTAATATTTTTTTTGTTCATTGATTTTTACAGTCTATTACATTTACAATTTTGAGGAACCACTGTACTTCATTAGTTTAGAACAAAATTACACCAGTCTCTGCCATACGTGTTGCTGTCATCATCAATTGTACATACATCTAAAATAATTACCTGCGTTCAATGTTGCCTGCCATGCCTATCTAATGCTCAGAGCTTGCTTGCAGGACAGAATCTGTAACCCAATTTTAGTAGTTACAATACGGACATTTCAGTATCTACTAGAATTTTATTTCAAATACCCAAAGAAAAGAAATGAATCCTTGTCACCTGGCCTACCTCTGGCTGTGTTGATTATACTATAATATAAATCCTAATTGGAGATGGATTAAGTTGGAGCTTGTAATGTTATGTACAACACATGCAGAGTGGATATGAATATGATACTGTTAGTGTTAACTTGTTTAGTGGAATGCAATAAGTTCTATACATGTAATATTATGCTGTGTCATGGTTGCATGGAAGGAAGGGCCTTGTCAAGCACGTGATTGATAAAATCTCACCCTGCATATGATGGTTGACATTATGTATGATACTGCAGCATGCTTATTTCATGATAGTGTCTGTTGCAGGAATTGCACACTCTAGTTCAGCTTGGTTTTCCAAGCTACAGTATGTCAACATTGTCACTTTCTTCTGTGTGGTTGTGTCTTGTTTTTGTACTTCTCAGTTTGTGTGGTATATTCTTCACATGCCTAATTTGCAGTGTTTACCTCTAACCCCATATGACATTTGGTTGTAACCCCATGTTTTTGTTTGCCATGTCACTTACCATAAAGTTGGTTTAACTTTTTGAATTGCATATTACACTTTTTTAATGTATGATTAATTTATTCAAATGTTGTTTATCTGATGTTGTCAGCAAAGTAGTAACTAATTTCTTTGAAGATTTTGTCATGAAAGTGATATTGCGCCTGTTGGTTAAGATCTCTGCCACTCTGCTAGGATGCTTCCTGCGCCGTGGCAACAGCCATCTACTATCAGACCGGTCCATGTGCACGGAGCTCCACAGACCCGCTTGCTATGTATGCCTTATCAGGATTGACCATACTTTGTCTTTGTTTATCGCCATAGCCGACGCTGAACCTAGCGGAGACGCTAAGGGTGCTACAACGGCAGCCAGAGGTAGGCTGTTTTCACGCAAATGGATTTTTCGGCAGTACTTGCTGTGCTGTTGCTTACAGTAGCAGTCTGTGATCCCTTGGTTACCCACTTTGCTGCTTATCGCTTAGTACTCGTGCGCCTTCTGCTCAGCATCTGTTGGTCATTTATTTTTTATGGCAGCATCACTCCCCTAAAATTATTATCCCTCGTAGAGACCTTTCAGATTTACCAGCTGTGGCTTGTGATCTAAAGAATCCAAGCTAACTCAACATGAGTCAGTAGAAGGTAAAACTGATTGCACATCTTCTAAAGTCCCTGTAGTATCAATGGTGTAAGTCATTACTGTTCAAGTACATTAAGATATAGTATACACATACTGATGTCTATACACCAACTAGTATGCTGATATGTCCAATAGTCTTTATGGTAAATAAATACAAATCCCAGTTGTCAAAGTACCTCCAGTGCTACCGGTATAATTCCTGTAAAATTATGCAGGTTCGGCAAGAACTGATAACCTATCTTCCTTCCTAATCAGATTTCAAGACTAGAGTTAGAGCCAATATATCAAATTAGACTAGTCTGACAGAGCATTTATTGGCTTTCCCTGTTGCAGGATTATTGAAATAAGTTTTTTTTTTTTTAGCCACTGCACAATATATGCTCTGCAGTGATATCTCAAACTATTGACATTTTGGAGAAAACTGCCTCCAGGTTCAATATGGGCTTGTCTAACTTGGAATGCTCCCAACATAGTGAAATCTTGTACAAAACCTGTACCAAAATTTATCCCTGATTTAATAAAGATTATGGTGGGCAGTTACGAGTAAAGGTTCATTTTGCAGCACATATTGTATATTCAGGACGGTACATTATTAGATTCCCATAGTAAGCTGAGTTTTGTCAAAAACTGGTAGCAGTGTCAGTGAAACATGCATGGGAACACTAATTAACACAGGTGGTCACCCATGGTTCAGGTGTGGAAGCAGACAGGGACAGTCAGTAGGAATGACATTACATGCTGTTTGCTTCTGCGCAAGGCAGTCACTGTCAAGTCAATATCATTGGTTGAAAAGAGATCAGTAAAGCAGATAAATAGATATGGGATGGAACGGTTTTGTCTCTTGAAGCTTTCTGACAACATGCAGGTGTGTGTGCTTGAGGCACTCCCTATAACAACCCAATTTCAGTTTGTCTCCATGAAGTGTAATTACCAACAAATGAGGCGATATGGCTTAATTATATCATTATCTCAGTACAGCGCAGTATTCCACTGATGACCCTTTTGCAATATTCCCAAATGACCATTATTTGGATAAAAACGTTGCCTTGGTCCTGATCAGAGCAGTTAAACAGTTTGTTCTTTATGAATATGATAACATCAATGATGCCATTAAAGGTTTCTCCTTTTCTACAATGTTTTTCTTGTCAAAAGGCCTGCTTGTTTCCTATAACTGCTGCATAAGCCACCTTGTTTGCTCCATTCATTTTGAACCCGTGGTTTGTTCCGTTGTTGAAGGTACAGGTCAGGCCTCATGACATATACACCTCGGAATGGGTCATTATGTGATAGCAAAGACAAAGAGAATGTATTTGTTGTAAGCAATAAAGGTTCTACATTATTGGTTGCTCAGTATCATGTTGTTTTATTCAAATATATCTTTTTCACTTTTACAGTGAAATAATAAAGTTGTCCAAACTACATGTAGTGTCTAAATGTTCATGTCCGACCACTGTGCTGAGAACCATTGGCATGTCGAGTGTGCGTTTGCAGCATGTGCCTTGTGCTCCAGGTTGTGTTACTGGGGGCCTGGTGGGAACTGGTTTGGAGCTGCATTTGGTCATGTCACAGAGTATCTGTACAAACACAAAACAAGACTTCTGAGAAAATCAGTTGTAACTGTTATGTTCTTTTCATGGAGAGGTATTCTTGTTATAACTGCTTAAAAAATGTATCATGGAGGAAATACTGTTGGTTCTGGTTGGTGTTACAATGATGTGGAGCTGATAGTACCCATAAAATAAACATACTGTGTTTTGTCCAACTTGCAGTATTGGACCTGGTGTATTGGAAGGACCCCAAGGTGACCGGAGGGGTGTTCGGAGGCCTGCTGGTGTTGTTGCTGTCCCTCACCTTCTACAGCGTGCTGTCTGTTGTCGCTTACCTCATCCTTGCTTTGCTGACTGTAACAATTAGCTTCCGTGTCTACAAGAATGTGCTCAATGCTGTGCAGAAGAGCAATGATGGACACCCCTTCAAGTAAGTACATGGCGAGTAAACGTGTGTGTTAGTGAGACAAAAATGAAAGGTATGAAAAGAGTCCTTGCAAATTGTAGTCAGAACACTGATTAAGTAATGACTAACAAGCGTTAATGGAAAGTTTAATTTCTAGGCAGACAAACTGAGTTTTATTTCTGACGACTAAAGAAAAGCAACTCTTCCTAGAATAATGCAGATTTCAAATTCTCAATAGAAAAATCACATTTTGATAGCGTGCTCGCTGAAAACTTTGAATGAATATGATTTGTCTGTAGTTTTAACTAATCAGATCACTGTATAGCCCTGCCCATCTCCATCAGAGTGTTGAAATTCAACTGCTCTCTCATTGGTTATTCTGCTGATTTTGATTGATAGCAGGGATGGGTCTATGGCGTGAGTCCTATAGCCATGGTACCATGGCTTATCAGTATAGATGTACAGTTAATTTGCAGGGCCCATGCCTGGGTGTCGGGTAATGACCATGTCTGGGTGCACCCTGATGTGGGATATTTTCGTCCTCCTCCCATATATAGCAGCAGTATCACTGTGTCACAGGGTCTGGTCTGGTAATGAGAAACTTGACATAGTTCCATGGGGCACAGGATGACCTTGATCCAAATGGTGCCCCAGCAGCTGCTTGTAAATGTAGGATCCACATGGAACAGGGCAGGATGTTACAGTCATCTCCAAATGGTCTAGATATGGTCTCATACGCCAGTTTCGCTGTTCCATTGACTTACATGTTAAAATACGCCACGATTTTGGCTGTGAATCCAATTAAAAAACAGTAACGTGAACGGTATTTTGCTTTCTGTAGCAAGCACACGTGTCGTTTAAACAATAAAAATTTTTCCCCCCAATTCTAACGGGATCTTCGATATTTACGTCATGCATAACTGCAATTACCCACGATCCGGAAGAGGCCCTCTCTCGGCTCACAATGCCCGACCGCAGTACTCAGGTAAAAAAAAGCGTCCACGTCCGCCATCGCTCAAATGCCGAAACTTCCCTGCCTGATCCTGTCAGTAATAAACAAGCTTCCATCTCCAACTCTTTCAGATCAGGTCTGAGCGATAAAAGGGAATTTATGATGGACATAAACTCACGCTGTTCGGGCCAATTTCTTTTTTTGACCGGACTCTTTTAGCCCCTACACGCGGAGTAATTGCGGAATGAGACCATATAGATGGAAAGTTTATTCCATGCAACCAAATCAATATGCAGCTAATATTAATAACAATAATGCATTTGTTATTGGTCATTAGAGAGTGCATTACACTTTGATGTGTCTGATATGGAAGAAGTTATCTATTAGTTTGACTTGCGTTCCATATCAGGTTATGATGGTAGGGACATAACAGGCAAGTCAGCCATATTTGGTATATTCTGTACCACATACAAGCCCATGTGATATATCAGGAAACACAAATGTACCTGTCTACAAGCATCCAAATTCCAACAGAGATTTGACAAGCTACTGAAAACTGTTCCAACCACTGATGGTCTTTTGGAAAGATCCTACAGATACATGTACATGTAGTATTGAAATGGCTTTGTCACCATATTGTGGTCAAGGTCAATAACCTACAGGTCAGACTGGAGGGCTCTATTGTATCAACCTGTCAAAATGATCAATGATGAGGTGTTGTAGACTGGACAATGTAAAAGGGTTTGATTTAATGATGGTGTGTTTCTCTGACTACAGGGTGTGGCTGGACCAGGACATTAACATCTCCACCGACACCCTGAACAAGTACTCGGACAAAGTCTTGAGCCGTGTCAACTGCATCACCAACGACGTTCGCCGGCTCATCCTCGTGGAGGACCTCGTGGATTCTGTCAAGGTATGGTACACAGGGTGCTTTAATCTTAGAGCTGACAGATTCATTTAGTCAAGCAAACGAAAGAAAACGTCATACTTCATAATACTTTAGCAGCCTGAAAATGGCCTCCTTTTAGCCCATAAGTTCTTGTGGCTATGAGCATATTTCATCCCACCTAGGCACCAGATTTATGTATACATGCCCTATTTGAGTGGTTTGATGGGAGTGCTGGGACCACATTTGGGTAATATGTAGAGAAGAAAAGGTCAGTTCTCTGACCCTGATGGCTATATAAGGTGATTGAATAGCAGGCTGAGAACATGGTCATTTCTGACTAATTCCTAATGTTAGATCATTAATGTGTTTTTTGCTATTTGCAGTGCATGTATAATGTGCAGAAGAAATTGGGTTATGGGTTGATGTAAACTCAAGCACGTAAAACAAGTAATGAACAAGTACAGATGTGCACAAAGCAATGCAGCAGGTGCTGTCACATACTGTAAATTGTGAAATGTCCGTGGTGGTTTTATTTTCGCAGTGTTCTCTTAACACTATGACCCTGTGAAGATGTTTTGATATTTAAATTGTTGTACAGAATTGTTTTACCGTGATCTTCAAGTGCAGCAAACACCTCATACTATGAAATCAATTCACCATGAAAGTAAATGCATTTACAGTACCAGCACCATTGACACTGAGGATATATATCTCAAGAGTTCTGCAATTTCAATTGGAAATCCTTTGTCTCTATTATCATGATTGAAACTAATATCTGTGGACCCCAAATTTTCCATGGGGTACACTGATTTAATTTTATGAAATCAGATACTAGTCCATGCTACAATGAGGTAAATGCTCCCACCCCCCTTAGATATAGTCAGGTTTGGATTTTCCACAGATTCCTTAAGGGAGGCCAGTTATACAATTTATCATGTCTTAGTTTTGATGGATGATTCTTGTTTCCAGTTTGCTGTGTTGATGTGGCTGCTGACCTACGTCGGTGCCTGGTTCAATGGAATGACCCTCATGATTCTGGGTAAGCATTTATGAAGTACTATATACACTAGATGATGATGATATACAATAGAGACAAGGAGTATAATGCTGGTTATCACCAAATGCATGGTTTTCCTTATTGATGTGAGCCCAAAAGGCCTGAAGTATTTAGGCAAATTAGTATTAATTTATGTTTTAACCAACCAATCAAAAGTCTTTATTTAATTAGCAACATTTACATTCAATGTCCTTTTCTATTACTGGTATATAAATAATATTGTGTAAGCTTTTTTTTATTTTGTGTTTTGTGCATACTATGTTGAAAGTTATGCTTTCTATCTCCACAGCTCTGGTCGGTGCATTCACCCTCCCCAAGGTTTATGAACTGTACCAGGTGAGCACATCAAGATTCATATCATAATCATGTCAAAGTTCCAAAAGTTCAGCTCAAAGTTCAACTGCTTCTTACTCAAACAACTCCAATGTGCATTTTGGGGGTAATTTTATCAGAACTAAAATGTCTATTGATGGCTTCAATCTTTGCCTCCCACCACAGCCACAGATTGACCAGTACGTAGGTATGGCCAAGGAGCAGATCGATGGAATCGTCAGCAAGTATGTGAAATCTTTCTTCTTGATTAAACACTCCATTAACCGTCAGTTTGAAGCTTAACATGTTACGTGTGGAATTCAAACAGACACTGGTTACAATTGTTTAACATACTAATAGGACTTATAGTGCATGATTCTTCTTAGAGTAAGATGTACTAGTATCTAAATGCCATTGGATGTTTCTTGCCCCAGGGTTAAGGATAAAGTGCCCCTGTTGAAGAAGAAGGAAGAGTAAGGTGCAACAAAAGGAGGCAATGCCATGGAGACGAAGGAAGTGGAAAGGAGCCTCGAGCTGCAAGCTGTTATCATACTATTGTTAGAGTAACATCAAGAGCTTGTATAAGTACAGCCTGATCGATAACAATGATAATAGTAATCAATGTACCACCTTTGAGAGTATGCCTTTTGTGAAGAATTGTCTTATAGGGTCTAATAGTGCAACTTCAGTGTGATTCACTGGTGAGATTTCTTACTTTGATAAATGACAGTGCTGTCAGATTCCTGATGGAGGCAGCTTGTGTAATTAATTATAGTTAACTCTCTCTGCTGAGTGCGTACTGTGGTTGAGGTGCTTAATGGGGTAAACATGTGGAGGACTTGAAGTGCTTCATCAGTTTTTGCATGACTTGTCAGACAGTGAAGCACTGGTCAATCGATGTAGTGTCAAGTGTACTCAAGCTTAAAGTTTTCAGCGGTGATTAAGATGAAACAAGTCAATGAGCCCAAACTATGCGACTTAAAAAGCAAGATAACCTAGCACTGTTTCTTACTGTTTGTATTGCGATTTGCAGTTGGAGGATTGTTGAGCACAAGTAATTAGATGTTAGTCCAGTAGCACAAACTATATACGTATGTAATTGGGTGTACATTTATGTACATGCTTTCCTTGACTGAGATATTGAATCTTGTGTATGATATACAAGTACATTTGTCTGATGTAGTGTGATGATGTAATCTGATCTTCCTATCAGTCATTGTCATGGAGATGTTGTCAAGGACTCCTTCCCTGTCGTCTGCAGTCTCGCTCTTTTTTGTTTTATTAAGATGTTGGAATCTGGTCAATCTTGATGTAGATGTATCAATTGATAAGTAAACCAATGGTTGATACCCACAAATGCCTCTTGTGTTTGTGAAATTTCCTATGACTGATTTTATGATACTTATCTTGATATGAAAGAACAAAGAGCATCACAATAATAAGAACAATAATAAGCAGTAAACCTTTTCTGCACAGGGTAGTGAGAGCTTGTGGATATACCCAAAGGGCAAGACTACATTTGTTGAATGGCCTATGTGAAGAAAGGACAACAAAGTTCTTAGTTCCAGTGCAGTTTATTGGTCTGCTGTTACAGTTACAAATTTCTTCAATATGATGACAGTCCTCTTACATGTAGATGACTAAGGTTTACTAAGTTGATACAATATTGTTACCAGTGGCAATTCAAACACCATTTTTACATCCAGGTAGTGGTCACTGGTCATCAAACCCAGATTTGGTCTTTCATCTATCAATGTTGTCTTATGGTAGTCCAAGATCTCTGGTATGCAGGAAATACACTGAGTTGGTGGAAAGTACATGTTTTTCACTTCAGCAGAAACCAGACAATGTCACAGACTGACAAGAATTTGTGGACACTCATTTTTTGGCATCGTGATTTAGAAATGCAAGCTGCATTACACAGAAACACTAAAGACAATCAGGTGGCAAAAACAGTGCCATCCACAAATAACCAGTACAGACAACACCCGGGAACCGTTCACAGTTTGTAAGACAAGATCCTGGAAAGTGCTGACTTTTGCTGTACATACCAGAATATGCTGTAACACAAGAAAGGGCTTTGAAACATGGCTGGTTATTTAAACCAAAGGGTTCACTTCTGGATCTGGGTGCCATGCTTTGCTTCCCAGGAAATTTCCCCACAACTCTGCATAAAATTGATACCTGCATTTCAAGATATATTGTGAACAGCACACATTACAAGGTGAGGAGTATTAGGTGTCTCAAAAGCTATTAATTAATTACAAGCTATTTCATTAAGATGACAGGCATGGCACTAGTATTAATTAAAGTAGCAACAACTTAAAATTATAGAAGGAGAAGATATTCCACTTAATTGTCTCGGGCTTTTTTAGTCTTTGAGACTGCCCTGAGCAGCATAAGCAATAACAGCATGCATGATGCAGTGCTTTAAGCTTGCAATATAATAGCTTTGCTCATAGCCTTGCCCTAAAAGAAGCAATCAGCAACATTTCACATTACATAACGACTAGGTGTTATCCCATTGATGCACATGTAAATGGATCTGAATAAAACAGATTTATGTTTTACTTCCAGGATACATCTTAGAATGCAGGACTGTTGTTAGTGAGAAAAGTTATGATATTGTTGGTACAGTGAAGCTAATGCTTACATGAATGAAGTACATTTTAAGGACGAGAATACTGCCAGCTAAGGCAAAAATTATGTAAAGTATGGGCATTAGACTTACAAAAACCACCTGAGTCTAGTGATGAAAAAATGCCATTCAAAATCATCACTATCTTGCTCCTTGCTAGGCCAATGTAATCATAAAGAAGATTACAAAATTAGGTAGAATGTGTTGGCCATTGTAATATGAAATTATTGATTTGAACAGATGTCTAACCTTGTCTCCATACTTTCAGGATAGTTAGCAATGAACAATCACGTCTTCACAATTACATTGTACTGGTACTATTACACATACAGTTTCATCTACTGCACTACTAATTACCAATAGTGACTAGTTCAGAGAATCATTATGCACTCATCAACATTACCATGATTCACACCATATTCACTTGATGTCACTGATTTATCAGCAAAATATCTTAAAGCAGTTTTCCTTTCCAGAGCTTTGTAGGACTACTGTACTTCTAGGCTGCTGACCAATTTAATCAGGCCAATCTGAAAGTACATTTGTACCATTACACTAAATCAGGCTTGACACACATTTACCATCTAAAAAATGTAAATCTTTGAGACATTTTTGCATCAATAATTCTGACTAAAAATGCAAATATACAGTGTAGTAATGGAGACTGTGCAGCAAACAGTGTCTGGGAACTACATGTACATGCACCAATTTTGTATTAGACATGGATACATGTTACTCCTGTAACTGGTGTACTAATTTTCCCAAAATGTTATGGTGTGAGCATTACTCTTCTGCCTGCTAAAGGCTCATCTATGCACCAATTATGTACTGGTAACGGGGCAGATCTCTGCCACAGCATAGTTCATGAGACTAAGACATAAACTATAGATTTTAAACAAATCACTTGTCTCATCCTTCCTATCACTTCCAGACAGAACAGGTCAATCTAGTCCTCAAACTGGACCAGGTATCTGAGTCGAACTTGGGCAGGGTCATACACGATGTACTCGTTGTGATAAAGGTACTGGTACTGACTTCTGTCAGAAGGTGGTGGGGCATCAACAATCTCACCCAAAGGAATGGTCACACCTGGAAAGGTATGGAAATACAGTTGTTAAGCAGCTCCACTGTTGTCACATAGTCACAATATGATCCAGCATGACGATGCTTATGTACAGGAATGGTTGATTTTTGAAACTGTAGGAGTAAGAACAGCAGTACCTTGTTGCACTGTGATGCTCCCTGTAGGATGGGGCTCCCTCCTGCCCAAACCTTTGGTGGAATGGTAACCCTCGGGAGGTGCCTCCATGTAAGTGGGGTTGTACAGGCCTTTGGGGTTTCCAAGGGCAACCTGTTAGTGAGATTGAAAACGTGTCAAAATGACTTCAAAGTGATGCAGTTAATCATAATATGCAGCATTCAATGAAAATAATGTGTGAAGTAGAAATAATTTTTACATAAGTTGTACATAGATATAGACAAACACAGATTATGAGATAAAATGATTTATGCTTAAAGAATGTAGACTGATATCCTAGATTTGCTGATGAAATAAGAAAGACAACTTGGTGAGACTAACCTCGCACAGTAACATAAATTTGGTTCTGCTGGACGACCCAAAGTTGTAACAGTAGCTTTTGCTCTTGGCAAATTGATCAGCAAAGTAGATACCCTGTAGAAAGAGAAAAGAATTGTGACCATGTTGCCATACTTAAATCCTACCCATACAACAAATAGCATCAATGTTCTCAACTGGAAAGTCACTGTTAGCATCTTTTGAGGTACAAGACATATAAAAGGTACTTCGTTTCACAAGCTGACACTTAAACAGCACATCTACCTGCTCCTGTAATGCTAACAGGGAAGTGTCTCCCTGGGAACTTGTCCTTACCTTGCCATACATGTACCCTGAGGCAGGTGCTTCAGGTGGGGCCACCAGCAGCCCCTTGTGCAGGATGCTGATGAGGTTGGTGGGACTGCTGCCATGGAACAGCAGCTGGGAGTTCCCCACTCCACAGTCGGACAGCCGCTCAGTCTCCCCTGGACAAGCTAGCCTGAAGATGGCCTTGACATTTGCATTCTTGTCTACAAAAGAAAATGTCATTATTGTCTCTCAGCACCTCCATGGTCACCACAGTTAACTTTTAACAACACATTCTCTTTAAATTTATGAAAAGCATTTGACAGCCATATTGTAAATTGGACAAGAAGAAATATCTAGAAAGGTACTACCTGTGTTGTGGATGTATCTGAGGATATACTGGGCCTCGTCACTCTCCTGGTCTACTAACCGGATCTGGCATCCAATGGCTCTGTAGACATAGTCCAGTGCATTCACCTCTGAAAGATCATGGGAGCAGATCACTGTTATATTATGTGCTGCAGTTTGTATGTTTGTTTTCTCAATGATGTCTTTACTGCTGTCATGATACCAAACACCTCGCAACCGCTGTAACAGTTGTTATATTTGACCAAAAGAGACCTGTCAATATGCTTACCTTCCCTCTTGTGATGGGCACCCACAAGCACCTTACTGGCCACCTCCAGGTCCATTAGGCTGGACAGCTTCTCATATTCCTTCTTGATGGAATGCTGATCAACCAGGGCTCCTATCCTCTCATGGGAGTAATTGCCTGGAGGGATGAGCTGGTAGTACTTGTTACTCAGCTCTGCAACCTGTGGGAACAGTCAAAGCACCTTTTACATTCAAAATCATCTTAGTATACTACTTAACCAGTCTCAATAAGGGTCAGTAAAGAGTCCACAAAAGCTAGGATACATTCTTTTACATGAAAGTCTGAAAGACCTAACAACATCTACTGATGACTTGAAGAGAATGACTTGTCTGGTCCCATAGATAGCTAACCTTCTCCATGTCCTCCTGGTACTTTTCAACATCTGGGAATGTTTCCTTCTGCTGCTCCTCTGCCTTCTCCACCACAGCCCTATAAACAACATAAGTATCAGCAGCTAGTCATTTGTAAGCATATTGGACAAAGTCATGGAGAGTAAGTTAACATGAGAACTCGTATCAACTACCTCATTGACAATCTCATTTACTTTTATTCCACAACATTCCAATCACATGTGATGTCCTTATCATCACCAGCTGGATGGAATCCTTTACAGTTTAAAGAGTTAATGACAGAATACCAGGTAACTCATCTTACACTATGCTCTCAGTCAACCACACTCCTCTAACAAGTCTGACCCATTCATAACACCAGACTTACAATTTGTTTTACACAAATACATACTAGATTTGTATAACAATTTGGCATCCTTCAAGTAAAATATCTGAACTAACATCCTAGTACATGGAATGCAGCACTCCCTACTCTCACACCAATCACAATGACATTACATTATATAAAGATCCCTAGATTCCAAGTCACGAACACTGACATAGTAAGAATCTGCTTGAAAAGTGAAAAATTGATTGATTTACTTGATTTCTCCCAGAAGTTTCATTCCCTCCTCCATAGCCTCCTTCCTCAGACGACCAAATGGCATCATGGACTGATCCACTCCAGTCCTCCTCATACTGTCATCGATGGTGCTAAGGTTGGTCTGCAGGAGGAATGGTACTGAGCTTATCTGTTTTTGAGCCACATATTTTTTTTTTGTTGGACGTCAGTCTGTACATACAGGAATGATGTCTTGAAGTCAAAACAAACTGATACAGTACATAAAGTCACTGACCAACCTTGACATTAAACAAAATTGGAGTCAAACAGACAAAGTTCAACAGTATGGATGGAACAGTTCTAATCATTACCAGCTCCTCCATGAAGCCCTTGACCTTGTCCTGTAATTTGGAAGGCAGCTTCTGGTTGCTGAGGTTGATAGGCAATTTAGCTGCTTCCTTCCTACAGTGGGCCTGCTCTGCCAGAGGCACCAGGTGGTACTTCTTATGCTGCTTCTGGAAACTTGAAAAAGAGGACAAAATAAATTTAAAAAAAACATATCCAGTGCACTAAACTGGGTGCATTTTGTCACATTTTCTATAACAAGTACGTTGATAGGAGTAATTGAAGTTCTTTTCTACACATTTAGCACGTTACAAGTTACCAAACACAGCTGAGTTTACTAACGTTACTTCCCAACAACCTTTTTCTCTGATATGTAAATACCTTTGTATATGCATTAACCACAGTTTTAATGTCAATACAAAATACCATGTATTAATTTCGGAATGTTCTTGAGGTACTTTGCAGATGCAAGGAGAATAATGCTCTGCAACTTTTCTGGTGGGGACATAACGTCCACACAGCTAACTCTTCTGCAGCAGCTTGAACTCACTACCTGTTGCACTATTAACCATTGTAAGACCAAGAGTTTTAACTAATAAACAAACTAACTTCTTCACATCCTTCCAGTCGTTCCCAGTCTTGGCTTTAAAGATTTTGCAGAACTCCTTGACGGCATCTTCAGGCTTGAGGAAAGGCGTGCGCTGGAACTGGCCTGAGTCCCCGACCCGACCCCAGCGGTTCAGCAGTATGTACATGTCCTTCCCCTTCTGGTGAATGACCTGGGAATGGCATACATGGTACAGTGTATATGGGTTGACTCAGCTCACCATGATCAGCTTGCCATGTAAACTACTGTTTCCAAAACACAGTAGTCTGGATTAAAACTCACACTTTCAGGAAACCATCCAGCCCATGGTTTTGAGTAATGGCATGCTTTAGCATGAAGGGAACTTGCTATACTTTTTAAACAAAGTGGCTTACCTGCATTTTGTAGAAGTTGTTCATGCCATATTTGCCATACTGCACATCCACCTTGGTTCCCAGCATGTCATATGGCAAGTTAAGCTCTGGGTCGACCAACACTGCCCTACAGACCAAATAGTAGAAGAGTTAGGCAAAGGGCATCATTCATAAGCACAGCATGCTAGCAATCTACAACTACACAGTTTGTGTTTCAGAACTGCCCAAGAGCAATCAAGGTTCTACAGTACATGTTATACAGTCCAGTTTATGAAATAATAACTTGTTTGTACAACATAGTTGTAGGCAGTGGACTGATCAGAAGTGTAATAATTTTACACAGCAAAAAGACATGCAGGACCTACCCAGTCCCTGCCTTCACATCGGCATGATGGTCCACCAATGCCACCAACTCCTGCCCTTCCTTCTGACGCCTCTCCCGCTCCTGCTCCTCCACATGCGTCAGCACAACCTCAGCATCCTGTCTGAAGTCAGGAGGAGGACCGTCCCACGTCATGCCATCATCCCAGTCTGTAGACTTGGGTGCACTTGTCTAGGGGAGATGTAGAAGAATGGAGAATGTAGAAGAATGGATATTACAAATCTGCAGGGTTGTGTTATCTGGTAATTACTTAATTACCATGAAATAAAACCTGGGATTACAGGATAGGGACATCATAATCCTCCCTACTGTGGCTATGTCACAGACTTGCATAACATATGCTGCAACAGGTTATGTTGGAGACAACTGAGTCCAAATTTTGTTAAAAATCATGTTTTGTTCAAATTTCTTTCAAAACAGTTGCAACAGTAGGTTGCTGTTACACTTGTCAGACTTCAGGCTTGTTAACCTCATGTATTGTATCTACCTAACTAATGCCCTGCTGGATGGGTCCTAGCTTCAGGCAACTGTCTTTCTGCATGTTACACACTATAGTCTATAAACTGTTACCAAGAATTGAATGATACCTACCAATGTGCCACTCACTCCCAGGAGTTTGTGAAGGGCCTCTGCCAGTTTAATGTAGCCAAGTCCATGTGCATAATCCAGAGGGGTTTTGCCTGCCTTGTCTGTAGAAACAACACAATCATGACAGGAATGAGCATTCAAGATGTGCTCGATCAAAAGGCAGGTATCCTTATTCAGACCAGGCACTTTCTGATACTGACACTTCAGCACCAGGGACAGGCACGTAGCAAAGTCCATTGACCAAACATTCGATTGAGGACATTCAAGTGAGCATATCCTAACAACAAGAGGGCATTCTTGACTTTCATGTACTTTTCCTCATTCTACAGTATCTTTGATAAATACTCCTAGCATGCCTAAAGAAGTTTGAAATCCCTCAAAAGTCAGTTGTGTGGGATAAGAGTCCAGCATGCTAAAAGATATTCAACATAGGAAATGTCAATCTCACCATTTAGCAGAAAAAGGCACATTTTCTAACAAACTTGCCTTTGACATCCAAAGGTGCACCTTCCTTGTGCAACAGCTCTAGAATTTCCACATTTTCATAGCTGCCATATTCCATTGGTTGTACAAGATGGTGCACTACAGTCCACCCCTTGTTGTCCATGGCGCCAAGGTCTGGTTTGATGTAATTGTCTGCTGTTGGTAAATTACAGACGAAGAAATCATTCATCACCATATCACACCTCCTCTGGACTTCTCTATATGACTGAAAACATTACCCTAGACAATATCAATCATCAAGGCTAATGAATATTTTACAATCACAATTGTTATGATTACACTTTCCAAATCTATCAATTCAAAAAGAAAAACTACTGACAAGGAAAAGTTTACAAAAATCACAGATCTACCTGGTTTAGTGATCAGCACTGTCTCACTCATGTTCATGACCAGTTCCTTTGCAGGTGCCAGTCCTCCTGCTGCCTTGTGTATTGCTACAACAAACAGGTCCTGCATCAGTAGTGTTTAACTAATCCTATGCGTTCAATTGAAGAAAATCTAACAAGCAGAAGAATTCTTACAGCCCAGGCAAGCCTGAAAATAACATAGACTGCAGAGAGAAACTATATCATAGCTTTTCTGCGGGAAAAAGAAATATGGCTACCTCTTCCCCCTTTCCTTAAAGGTGCCTGTTCTTGTGACTCCTGAGACTCCTCACTGTTCTCAGTACCACTAGGGACATAGTCCTCATCATCCACATTGTCCTCCTCCTCTTCTTCTTCTTCCTCATCCATGTCCATCTCCTCCTCATTATCCATCCCATCCTCCATATTATCCTCCATGTCTTCCTCATCACCCTCATCCTCATCCATGTCCTCTTCTCCATCTTCATCATCATCTTCATCCTACCCACAGAATGTTTAAGTAGTGTGAAGTATGAAAAACAACTTTTGGAATGGCACATGAACCATCTGAATTCATAGGTAAACCCACGAAGACAATGACTGACTCGAAAGAAGCTGGAATGTTTTCACTTTCTTTACTAACCTCAGTGAAACATGTTTCATATCCAGGTTAGACTAGTAAGCCATCCAAAGTGTCACTTATTGTTAACCCTACCTGTTGCCGAAGCCCAAAGGCCAGTGGCCTGCGTTGAGTGCCGCCACGTGCAGAGGCATTAGACTGAGTCTTCTTCAGTCCAGGGGGTTTCGCTGGTTCCTCAACGTAGTTGGGATCCAGTAAAAGCCTCACAAAGTTGATGTCATTCTGAAAAAAAATTATAATCATTCTCTGAAGTCATTACAATTGTCAGTAGCTGATTCCAATGTGTTCAGGAAAACATTGAGCAGAAGTTTTGAGGAATGAAAGATTTCTCAAACAATAAGATAGCACTCAACCTCTGGCAACTGCTACAAGAACCAATGCCTTCAAGTCAAAACTTCATAAAAAGTGCACATTTTTATCTGATTTGTAGAGAACCCCTTTACCTCTCTGACAGCATGCATGATGGCTGTTCTTCCCTCTGCATCTTTGAGGTTGACATCAGCTTCACTTCGCAGCATCAGTCGCTCAGCCTTGATAGCGTGGACATTGATGACTCGCATGAGTGGCGTGGTCTTGACAGTTGCCATGTTCCCATTGTAGTACTCCTCCACAGTGCCCTCTACTGTCTGGTGCTGGATAGACAGGTAATCCACTCGTGGGAAGTCAGCCAGGATGTTCAGGGAGGCACCGCAGTCCAGGAACAGCCTTAAGAGGCACGGAAATAGTACGGAAATAATACTATTTCCAAAGGAAACTGTACGGTTGTATCACATCTTTCCCATGACACAAACTTACCCCATGGCAAAGCCAGCATCATATAGACGGGTGCATGAGACTCAAACAACTAGCTTAAAATAAAATGCTGTTATTGTTAGTAAACTAGTTTCCACCATGGCTGTATCAGCAAAGCTTAATGGTTTGGATTACAGGATGTCTGTTGGACATGCAATTAATTAACTCACAGGTGATACTCTGTAATGGTTGACTGTATGATACTTCACTATAATAACTCACTTCAGAATCTCCAGCGTCCTGTCCAGTAGGACATTCTCCCACAGAAGTGCTGCCAGTGGTGTACGTCCCTTCTTGTCAGACATTGACAATAGAACTTTGGCAATCTCTGGTTTCTTCTCTGTAAGGGCAACAGAATTTATAGAGTGAGATGTGGGATATAGTCTTAAGTAGACACCCTTAAAATTTACCCTCATTAAATGCCATCATGGATTTTAGAGAGGTAAGTCTTTCTACACTGACAAGAAAAACGCCCAAGGCTTGCTTCACACCATGTGCTTATTCTTTTTTTCAATCTAGATAGTATTACATTACACAAACAATCTCAATACTGGATGTTGCAATTACCATAAACATTTCTACATCTCAACATCTCATTTTTCCATACCAATCTCTAATGTTACATTTTTCAATACCATAAATCACTAAAAAAATGTGTTTAGGAAACCAAAATGCTTCCTACCCAGGAACAGCTTGCAGAGAGATACATTCTGTGACACAGCTGCATATGTGAGAGGGGTGCAGCCATTTTCATCTTGGGCTCGCAGTGCCACACCTCTCTGGATCAACACCTCTCCAACCTGGAACCAAGGATGCTCTCAGTTACAGATTCAGTTTAAAAGGTAATTGATGTGTCACCGATGAATAGGATGTAGTTGATCACCATATCTGACAAGCCTGATTTGTGACATGTTACATGCCATAGCACCTTTGGTGTAATTCCTGAAAATGTATATATACATATAATAATAGGAGAAATGTAAATTAAAAAATGTCATGAAGATGTTGCCAACCTTAGCAGGTAGGTCCGTGGCATCATCTCCAGGTGCGTTGAGTGACAGCACGTGGAGGAGGTTCTGCTGTTTGGCATTGGTTGTCTGGAGCTTGACATCTTCTCTCACCTTCTTCATCAGGGTCAGCACCAGGCGGTACTTCATGGCGTGTAGAGCGCCCTGGTTATAGGGTACAAGGACAGCATTATTCCATGTTCATGTTTACATGCTTCCAATTTTGAGACGTACATGTATATACAGATGAATACATAATGTCTCACCTCAATGGCCACAAAGAATGGAAGCTTGCAGGCTTGTAGCCTGTCCAGCATTATGTACGTCACACCCTGCCAGCCTCGTTCTACTACAGCACAGAACAGCGAGTCCTTCTGAACCCTGCGGAACACACAGAATAAAGCTTCTGAAACAACTGCACAAATCTCCCACTGGTCTCCTCCATAATGTCTATCCTGGTTATTCATTGAATCAACATCACTTGAAGACAGATCCTGAAAATTTAGGGCCTTAACAAGCCTGACAACAAGTGTCTCCTTACTTTGGGGGCTGCTTTATCAGTGGCTTCCATACCCATGTTGGGTTTTTCTCTGGTGCTGTGGGCTGTGGGGGTACTGTCACCACATGGCTGATGATGTCTGCACCCTTCTGGATCAGCATGATTGCACAACTGTAGAACATGGAAAGCATTCTTGTTACACTTGACACAACTCAGCAGGAATACTGGAGACAGCTATTCATAACTAACAGCCAACAGATTTCATAATTCCATTTAGTTACATTGCATCCTACATTTGTGTGTCAGGCTGAAATAAAGTTCAAAACGGGAACTTTGCGGCTCCAGATGTCTTACTGAGGGACGACTGCGTACGTGTGCGAGATGTCGGTTAGCTGAAGAATGAATCCCCTCGAATTTATAATGCATCCTACATTTTTTACATTATTTAAAGCATTTATGGCCTTCCTTGTATGTATGACATCACACCATTGTTTCTTATTTCTGAAGTTTAATTCTATCTG
Source organism: Branchiostoma floridae x Branchiostoma japonicum (assembly GCA_013266295.2). NCBI lineage: Eukaryota > Metazoa > Chordata > Leptocardii > Amphioxiformes > Branchiostomatidae > Branchiostoma > Branchiostoma floridae x Branchiostoma japonicum. Next base: position 15,793,035 of record CM023840.1, read on the forward strand.
TATGACAGGTGATTAAACTTAAAACTATTGAATACTCCAGAAAGGCATGTTCAGCAAGACAGTTACCTGATGTGCCCTCCCTTGATGGCCAGACTCAGAGGACTGTTACCTTCCAGGTCTTTCTTGTCTATGTCAGCACCTTTCTGCACAGGAAACAAGACAACATTGGTCCAGGTGTTAGTAGCCACTAATCCAGAGCAGAAAAAGTATTGCAACTTTGTATTTCAAATTGTGCATGGCAAAGTGTACCTTAAAACCTGCAGCTTAGTAGCTTATTATATTAAGTGGTTTGAAAAAATTTGTTGTTGTATTAGAAAGAAGCTGATCACCTGCCCTGTTGACTATTTGAAGAATAAAAGACAAGGGAGACGAAGAATAATTCTAAAACAATTTTTAATCATTTCCAAATTGTTGAAATGCCAGATCATTATTACCTCTACCAGGTGTAGACAGCAGATAGTGGCTCCTCTGAGGGCAGCCCTGTGCAGAGGGGTCTGCCCAAACTCATCAGCTGTATCAATCCCCTTCCCATTCATGGCAACTGTCAAGGTCGTAGTCACCTCTATAGGGTCAATTGCTGTTTTGTTCTGGTGGCTGAAAGGAGAAAACTGATCTTAGACATTGTTCAATATATCTTTCTACATTCAGGCATATAAGTGTATCAAGTTCATTTAACTGGTTACGTTACATTTTTGAAACTTTTTAGGAAAGACCTGTGTTGAAGGAGACGCTTTACTCACAAAAAGTAAGGAACTAGCTAGAACTTGTCCTTACTCTTTGATCTTCACAAAAGCGTAGTGCAGAGGTATCCGTCCCCTGATGTCCCTCACGTCTGGTTTAGCTCCTTTTTCCAACAATTTCTCTTCAACCTACAAGGATGGATATGTTAAAATGCACATTGATAGTATTCAAATACTGGGGGTTATAGACAAACCAATTATTTCTATTGATAAATAGGATGCGGACAACATTCAAAGAACACAAGATTACATCAGATCTACTGTTCCATAGGCTAACAGTTTCAGGACTAAGGCTAAGTTTCTTCATGGCCCTTTAGCCTCAGACTAACCTCGGCAGTAGAATCTGTACTCCCACTATTGGCATTGACTGCAATGTGTAGAGGAGTCCTCTGTTTATCGTCCACTGCATCTACATCGGCTCCAGCATCAAGCAGTGTGTCCAGAAGAGCAAATTCCACCTCTGTAACTTTGAGAAGTGAAAAAGAAATGTGTATCTTGTGTACAGACAGAGCAAAACATTATTATTATCTCATTGTTGAATTGGTTCAATTAATTAATGTAATATTGGAAAGTACAATACAATACACCACAACTGACAATGAACAAAATGGTTTCAAGGACAACTATTTTGATCAAGAATATGAAGAGCAGATTAGTCTTCTTACTTGTGGATCCAGATACAGCAACATGCAAGGCGGTTCTCTTGTCCCTCTCATCTATACTGTTGACGTTGGCTCCCTTTTTGGCCAACATGGCAACCACACCCTGTAGCTTCTGCCTGTAGCACAGATATTTGTACATCAGCAAAAAAAAAAATCCTTTACAACATGTTTTGCTTCAAGTGGAATGAGATATAATGACAGCTTAAGATTCTAACAGAGTCATGAAATAAATTTGGATACCAGTTCTTTAGGTAAACGTATCAAACTGAAGCTAAAAAACAACAGTGGTTAACACCTGACAACAATTTTACAGACCTACTTGCTAGAATGACAGAAGCAACCAGAGTATATTGTGTATCAGTAATGTAATATCATTACCTCGTGGCCAGCAGTATGGGGTAGGCCATGCCATCCTCTTTCAAGTCATAGGCTCTCATGTTGATATCTGCACCAGAGTCCACCTGAAAAAGTACTTTCAATTGAAACTAATATATCTATATTTTTCTAAAAATTTTGAAAAAAAAATTTCATACATGTAGATCACCTGACTTCTAAAGTGAGTGACTCCACTACTGATGATCTTTCTTTCTTCTTGCCAAGCCATTGTGTCAATAGGATCTGATTCATGTACAATTGACAAAACAGCAAAAAAGAACTAAAAACTCACCAACAGTTCAATACACTTTGTTTTCTTCTGTAAGATGGCCCTCACCAGAGGTGACCGCCCCTTCTTGTCAACAACATCCAGCTAGAAGGATGCAACAAAGACAATCAGGGGAGACTATTGTTAAGGTCACACACCAGGCGCTTCAAAATAAAAGTTTAATACTACTGATTTAATCATGAAAATCTTAATTTTTTAAGCCAACAGCTTTAGTCAGGTTCTAATAGCAATAACTTCTAATCAAACACCTCATGCATACAGCATATAATATGTACTGGTACCTTAGGTTTGTACTTCAGTAATGTCTGCAGCCCTGGAGCCTCTGACCAATCTCCATCAATCTTGGCAAGAGGATCATTGGCTTTCACCATGAAGTGCACTGCAGTAGAACTCTCTGGGTATAGGACACAAATTCAGATAAAATCCCTAATATATGTATGATACATGTAATTGAATGTAAAACTTAATCATGACGAAATGATTTGACACACCAGTAGCTAAGTTGTTATATTTAGTACATGTACCTCTTTTATTTCAGTTCTACATGTGTTAATAGTTAATAGGAATCATCAACTTTAAAATAGAAATCTGAGGATCCATGATAGATGTACTCACCATACTCTTTCTTGTACTTCTCACATTGCACCTGTGCATTGATGTCACTTCCACACAGGTCTATGAGCATCTGGGGAAACCAGGACACACTGACAGTTGGCAAATTTGTGATAATAAGGTCTGAACTTGGGAACAAAATAAGATATAACATATTGAAAACACTTTCAACAGCAAAAAAACAGCTCGTAAAATATCATTTTACATTTTGAATATCATCATGACATCCTTTTTTCTACACTAGCTCACAACAGTCCTGATGACCATGTAGTATGGACTTCCATGTAGGATTGATTGTAATAGCCATTATGCTAAATTAAATGTATTTTCTGATGCTTAAACTTGCAACTTGAATTTACATGTACCTGCATCATAGTTCTTCCATGTTCATAGGCCTTCCTTAAGGCCTCGTCCTTAATTCCACGCGGCTGTAAAAACAACAACAAAGGTACTCTGCGACTGTAAGGTATGTACCTATGATCTATTCCAAGTATCTGTTCATCTCAAAAAGTGTCTTTTAAACCCACTGATGTCCTTTCATGATAAAATTTTGCTACAAACAGTAAAAACTGTTGGATTTCAAAATCTAAGAAACAGACACTATATTATTGCATGACAAAAGCAAGAAAGTAAAACCTGACTGCATCAATAGGGTTGTTCATGGCCCAAGCTGGGTCTTTTCAGATATCTAAATAGCAATCTCATCTGACATAAATTCTCTACTTACCTCAAACTCTGCATAAGCCTTTGTGCAGGTGAGGAGAGGTGTGCAGCCATGATTGTTCACCTGGGTGGCTTGAGACACAAGGGCTGCCTTTGCTTCCTCTCCCTACAGTCAAGAAAAGGGATGGTAGAATCATAGCCAGAATGGTAGAAATTGATACATTTTCATTGTAAAATGCAAAGGAATTATCTCACACTGTTTTGTAGAATCTTGAAAGGTCAAAAATATTTATTTTCAGATGTCAGATAACATGTAGGATTCATATGATCAACATAATCCATTGCATGTATAATTATCTCTATCTATAATCCTTCTTTTTGACAATGCTACACAGCTTATGTGTAATGTAATTATTATCTGACGATGACGGTCCACTGGTACACACCTGTTCAACAAGGACCTTGAGAATTTCGGTCAGGTCCTCAAGCATGCAGTTCTTAGCCAGCAGGTGAAGGGTGGTTTCCTTGTCCTCAGTGGCACTGGATGCTGATATAGTTCCTCCTCGCTTAACCAGCAGACGGACTAAACCCACATTGAACTGTAAAATCAAAACCATTTTGGCTACTTTTCAAATAATTATCAAGATGTTGAGAAATGTATTAAATTTTGTAGTGCCAACAGAGTGTAAACAAAAAGCTACAGCAGGAGTGGTCATCAGTTAGCCAATTTCAACCTGATGCCATACATATCTTGATCTCTGATCGACAAAGGAAGTGGTACCTCATTATCTTCATCAGACTAAAAACAAGCTTTTGAAGATTAAGTAGTTAACAACCTTAAACGAAAAAAAAAGTTTCTCTCCTCCCTGACAGAACATAACAACACGCTGAGGACATGTTGGAGTATTTCTGGCATACATAGCATAGAAGTGGACTTGTAACAAGGCAACAAAATACTGACATAGTGTCATCTGTAAGACACTAACCTGTTCAATAGCCAACATGATGGGTGTCATTCCACTAGCTGTGGTGATAGATGGGTCTGCACCCTTGTCCAATAGAATGTTGGCAATCTCCAGGCTCATGTCTGCCTTGTCCTTGTCAGCTTCTACACCATTGTTACCCCAGCCTTTTGTCAGCTTGATGGTATTCTGGGCCAGGTAGTGCAGCTGGTAGGGAAACATAAAGTATGAAAACTGTCGGGTAAAAAACAGCAGGGTACAAGAGGAAAAGTCCCACAGCCACCCTTTATCATAAGATACATGTTAAGAGCCACTTCATGATTATGTAATGGAGTAGCTGTAAGAGTAACCCTACCGGTGTCCACCCCTCCAGATCAGGGATAGTGATGTCAGCGTTCCTCTTGATCAGGTAGCGTATCTGCTGGGGCAGGCCGGTGGACAGGGGACTGGCTGCCAGCATTGCAACTATCGTCAAACCTAACACAATCAGAGAAGGTTGAGTTTAAACAATAAGCCAGGTCAATACAAGTTACTGAGCTTACAGGGAAAAATGTCCAACCTCAAAACTTAAACCAACCTTTTTCATCTTTGAAGTTGACATCAGCCAGTGGCTGGCCATCTGCACCCTTCAGGTCCAACAGCAGGTCAGCACAATCTGCATTTCCCTTCAGGACTGCAATACCCACAGGTGTTACCTGGGGGCCAAACAATGGCATGCTTACTGGGACGATTCGGGCAATTGTGCTCTTACATGTTCAGACCTATAAGCTTGGTGACAACTGGGTTGAGTTGAAATAACCTTGCTCACCTTCCAGTCATTGGGCTTGTTGGGATCAGCTCCAACTTTCAGCAGCAGCTTGAGGCAGTGCCACCACCCATAGCCAGCAGCATAGTGAGCCACACTGTTCCCAGAGGTGTCCACACTGTTGGGGTCAGCTCCCATCCGCAGCAGGAAGGCCATGACAGGGTAGTGACCATTCATGGCAGCATGGGTCAGTGCTGTACGCTTCAGCTTGTCTAGAATCAGTCAACCAAAACATAGAACTTCAGTCCAGTTATCTTGCTTCATATTCACTTAGCTTGCATCTATTCATTTGATGATACAGAAAAAAAATAGAATAGGCATTCATTGCATTGTCATTGCAGTCATTACCTCTTTTCTCCACAGTTGCTCCTATCTCCACCAGCACCTTCACTGTCCCCAGGTGTCCCTGGGCTGATGCCAGCATCAGGGGTGTCATCTTGTTCTTGCCTGCACTCAGGGGCTGGTCCAGGTTTGCACCATGCTTATGAAGAATTTTCACTACATTCTGAAGAAACATAATCATCGTCTCTGTTCAACAACAATGAAAGATGTACAAGCGTGGATGCAGCATGATTGACCTCAACACATAGTGTTATTGAGTAGTATTTCCCCATGGTTACTTGTCATTCTTTTTGAAATTCAAAGTTTCTGCAAGTCCATAATCTGTCATAGTGGGTGACAGTTTACAGTTATGTGTTTTGTTTTTCCCATTGTAAAAGGGCTGACTCACCCCATGCCCACCCTTTGCTGCCAGATGGATCGCTGCAAAGCTCTGTCTGTTGGCCCGCTGTATGAGGCTGATGTAGGCTGCTTTTGCATCTGCATCCTCCCCAGCTGTTCATGAAATTTACAAGATCAACAACAATTAATGAAGAAAAGCACACTTGTTGCAGTACACATTACAAACTCTCAGAATTCAGGAGTGCATGAGACAACTGACTAGCATCATACAATTATAGTGAATGTATACAGCACAATTGTTACCTCATGTATGTAAAATGTTGGTGTATTCTTGGTCAACTCATTCTTGAAACTTTACCCTAAAAAAACGTACCATCTTTAGCCTGTGCTTTCAGTTTCTTCAGGATCAGATCAACATTGTTTGCACGTCCATTTTCTGCAGCAATCATCAGGGCTGTGTTTCCTTGGTTATCTCCATCCTCTGCAGACATTCCCCTGTAGCAGGAGGGAAGACACTTTAAGACGCTCTGAATCTGTTGTCTGTGGGAAATGTCCAATCTTACAGAGAACACCTATCATGTATTTACGATCACTTAGTCAGTATCTTTCAGTTTTAAAAGTCTCACAATTTCTTTCAGTAAAGTAAAAAGGAAATGGGGATGGAGACTTGCTTTGCAATAATTTTCAGTACCTTGACAACAGGAATTCCAGAGGTCCAGAACCCTCACATGCTGCAGCATAGTGAATAGGTTTCCTTCCAGTCCTGTCTGTCAAACCAAACTCAGGACATACAGCCAACAGCTTCTGGAGGTACTTGGGATTTGGGTTGATGGCTGCACAGTGCAGAGGTGTCATCTATGAAAGAGGAGGATATCATAGCAAGAATTTCACAAGGATGGAACTTTGCTTAAAGAAACTTTGATACTATGCAAATCAAATGCAACAACTTGGATTAGATGTTGTGGTGTCCATAATTTTACTGATACATTTTTGTACAATGTGTTTTTACCCAAGACCACATGTAGCTGGTAATATTCACTCCCAAATGGGGAACTCTGCCATGACTGACTAATTCATGTGCTTGTCTTGGTAATGTGTGGTTCAGGTGTTTCGTAAGGTTGCCTAGCTCATACTTAAGACCACATCATCACTTTTTTAGACAGTACAAGACAAATATGTGGACATTGTCTTACCACTTGATTTCCATATGGCTTCTTTTTAACAGACACAGCCCTGAAGGTGGTCAGTTCCTGTTTGTCAAACAGCAGTACCTATAGCAAAGAAACATACTTTTGTTAACTTCAACACATACATATTTCAAGCTTGAAGAGGGCAAGGGATAATTCTATACACACAAAAAATATGTTGATTTGTAACCAGACATTTACCTCCTTATGTAGCTGGTTGAAGCCATAGCCACCTCCCTTTTCTGCCATCTCTATGAGCTTCCCTGCCAGCTTCCTGTGTCCTGCCCGGACAGCTAGATAGATGTTGTCAAACAGTTGATCCTGTCAGGGATAGGGAACATTGGGAACTTTAGTCTGTGACCTGAACATGCACATCTCAGTGTATCTAAAAGACCCCTAGAAAAAATGCACAGACAAAAAGTTAAAATTCACAACAAGAAAATTTCTTGGAGTGGGAATGACATTATCAAACATCAAAATACAATGTACATGTATCTACTTTCTGCTTTAATAACTGGTGGTTAATTACACATACTGAGATATGCAATCTATACATAAATAATAAACCTATACTGAGTTGCCATGAGAGTGACACTAAAGATGTTACCTTAACTTTATGTACTGTACCTTGAAGTCTGGTATCACAGCAATACAGATGTCTAGAACATCTTTTGGTGCTCCTGTCTGCAAAACCTCTTTTCCATAGGTTTCAGTATAATCATCCAGACCATCATGAATGTCCTGTTGTGATAAATGATATGTTACTACAGCTGCATAAGAAGATGCCATATACAAAATCATAACATTTCAGTACAAGTACACATACTGCATCATCTCTGAAATAAAGCTAAAACAAAAAAATTGTATATACTATAGTCACAGGAATTACCAGCAGGAGTGACAGTCATAAAGTAAGGAATTCATTGCTAAATAAAGGCCACTGGGTTATATAAACAGCAATGAGATCAGTCATTATTATAACAGTTTCAAGTTAAAACTTAAATGATCAAGTTGAAATTTAGCATACCTTTGTAAAAGCATTGTTCCCTTCCTTACTCCCCCTGCTCATTGAGATGTTCCGTACAGCATGGCCCAGGGAGTACCAGTTATATCTGCTCAAAATTATACAAACATTCATTGTCAGAAACAAAATGCAAATACTGTACACTCCAACGTGCCATACAAGTGCAACAGAAACTTTATGAACTGTGTGGGTAGGTTCTTATGTGTGAAAAAATGATGCTGTGGTGATAACTGTGTGCTGTTACAAATCTCTTCCTCAGCAGTTTAACTTGTGCATAGTACCTGCCAGTTCCCTGGTGCTTGAGAAGGCTGTATGGTCTGCTGCAACGAGGGTCGCTGCTGCCCTTCTTCAGGTAGTCCCCAAACAACTTGATGGCATCCTTATTCTTGTTGCGGATGGCATACATTACCGCATCTATGGGCACGTCAACAGATCTCTTTTCATCATATACCTGTGAAATTGAACAAAGATATATTGTTCTAAAAAAAAGCAGATGACAAACAGACATACAAACATAACAGTTGTAATAATGGCATTAAAGTACTGTGCATGCTACCGGTCGACCTTGTAAAACAAATGATGTCTTACCGTTGGAATGTTCTTTGTGTCTGCAATAAGAGATCGCAGCAGTTTCAAGTCATTGAGAAGGACAGCTCTGATGCTCTGCTTCTGGGGTAGCAGGTGGGATGGTGTAGATCTGCAGAGGAGAACAGAACATTGCTGAATATAAACCCAAACTATTACACAAATTTTTGAATGACTGATACGTGACTTGACTACTGATACGTAGTTCAAATCAAATGCACCATAAACTGTGGTACACAAACATACTACATGTACTTGATAAAGGCAATTTGTATAGTTACACTCGTCCTTTCCTTTCCTTTTCTTTCCTTGTGAATGTAAAAGTGTCCCACTAAATTCTCAAACATGTCGTCTGCAGCCTTCCAATCAAGGACTGTACAGAATTGCTGAAAGTTGGAATTTCCTGTGTTCCATAGCAACATGTAAGTTGAGATGAATTACATATACCACTAACCTCTCCTCGAATGAGGGGTCCTTTTCTGGGACCTTCACGTCTGGCCTGGGGGTCAACTTTTTATCAGGACCCAGAAGAGGTCCTCCTTTACCAAGCTTCTTCAACAACTCCTCTTTTATCATGGTGGCAGTCTGTTTTGCAGTAGCTTTGCTGGGTTTTCCTGCAAGCATAAAACATTCAATGAGAACAGATTTCATCACATCAGCACCATGATATCACTGAAAAGTGCCATCATCTCATGTCAGCTAGTTGACATCAGTCATGAAATGAATCATACCTTTCTTAGGAGCATTTTTCCCTTTCTTGGTAACTTTAGCTATGGCCTTTTTCACAGCTGCCTTGCCTCTTTTCACAGCAGGGGGTACCACTTTCTTTGCTCTTGTTCGGATGGGTGCCTTGGTTTTCTTTGCCTTCAACTTGGCCTTGGCTCTTGTCTTTTTTGGAGTAACAGTTTCATCTTTTTCCTCTGTTGTCAACAACAAAAAGACATTTATTTCATTTAAATCATAGGTACTAACGTCAAACTTAAGGTACAAATTCCTTGTTTTGCCATAATATCTATATTTTGGCTGTACATTTACTCTCCATCATTTAAGATCACTCTAGTTTATGGCCATGACAGTTACAGCATTAACAATAGTAAGTGGTCCAAAAAGCCATTATGTACTTGGTAACAGCAACTAGAATTTCTCTTAATCTACTTCCCACCTTCTTTAACATCCAGGACTTCATCTTCATCATCCTCAGCGATCCCTGTAATAGCCCTCCGCAGGATCTTCTGTGTCTTAAGAATCTCTGCCTGTTACAAAATAAAAAAACATCACAAACATTCTCATCTGTTAGATTTCATGATAAGTTATTCTGTAACAAAATTAATGAATTATGAAATGTTGTCCCCATGAAGATAATAAAAAGCTTTATATCATACCCGGGCGGCGTAACAGTGCTCCCGGCCGTGTTGTATTCTCCCGTACGACCGGATGTATAAAAACGGGCATCCATAGAACGATTCGAACGCGTTTCGGCCCAACCGTGTGCGCCGCTTTCGAAAATTCGAATACAGGATTCGAACGTTGGAATGGAGGTTGAGCAGTTTTGTTTGTTTAGGGAACCAAATTTTCGCTCATTTCGCCTTGAAAGACGTGTTTTCTAAGGTGGGTATGATATAAATAGCATACAACACGGTGTATTCCGCATCGCCCTCGGTCTCGGCCCTCCCTCGGGCAATACGGAATACACCGTGTTGTATGCTCTATTTATTGACACAACAAATATATGATACAAGATATGAAGCCACTAAGAAGAAGGCCAGGTCACCTGTGGCAGGACATATTTGTCTTTTTCCATACGCTGAAGTTTGACATGTGTGATGATGGACTCCAGCTCAATGTTGTCATAGTAAGACTTCCGGTAGATGTTTGGTGCATCTTCTATCTCCAGCCATCGGACCTTGAAGGTCTTGGAGGTGTTGTAAATGTTTTGAGATGCCTCACAAAGGTAAAATGAACCTGAAAAACATAAATTTTGATAGTAATTAAGGTATTAAGTATCAAAGTTATAATCCCACCTGCTTCATTAAGCATGTTCATCATTGGACCATATATTTGTATAATCATGACAGTAAACATTTGTTTCAGCCTTTCTTTAAGTTACTAGTAGTTACCGGCAAAGAACTTCTCACAATGTACGATGATACATGTATATCTCACCTTCATCATTCCTAACAGCAATGTACTCCCCCTTGTAGAAGTACAATATCTTGTTTATTGCACCAGTCGAGGCCCCGGAAGTAGATGGCTGAGCAGCCTCCTCCTCTTTGATCCCCAGGGTGTAAAAGGGCTCCACTTTTGGTGGGTTAGTCCTCAGGCGCTTTGCTGGACCATCATTGGAGGAATCTGTGACACCTCGCTTATGTGTCTATAATATAAGCAAATTGACAAAACATCGTAAGATACACAGCTTTTTCATTGGTGATGCTTTCGGCAAAGTTTAGAGTTTTCTACAAGTTGTATAGTGACTTACAGAACTCTTTGCTTCATTTCCATCAGTAGAATGGTGACCCTTCTTCTTGGTCAGATCCATGCTTGTAACTGCTACACAAAAAAGAAAAAGAAAACAGTCAGGGATAAAAGTCCTGCAAACAGTTGTCACCAACAAAAGCAATATCTAGGGTTTATATATGTAAGGATATGATTTTATTTCAAACAAGGCTTTGCTTTAGTTTCTACATGTATATGCTATATTATTAAGAACATTATATAACATACAACAAAATCACAAAAGGCCAGAAGCAAGTGTAATATACAGGGAAGGACATGTTGACTTATATTGATTATCTGATTACACATAAACTCTTAAAATTATCAAGCAATTCAGTGATTACCAGGTTTTCGCTAAGGTTTCTTCAGGCTTGAGTTAAAGATCCCTTTATCATCATCCCTACCTCTTACCTCTCATCTGTAATTACTTTCTTCTTCATTATTATACAGGAAACTAGAAGGTTTTGTTGACTATCTTGCAACTATCATACTACTATTACTAGTCAACAAACTGGGCTCCAAAGCCAAGGAAAGAGTGAGGGATACACTGAAAGGATTAATCCGCACGGTATGACTAACCATGCTACATGTATAACCTGTGTATTCCTTTTGTCCCATTTCAAACAATTTACTGCTTACTGCTACAAAACTGGACAAATCGCCCTATCTTTTGACTTGTGAAATGATATCTTCTAAGTCTTAGATACAAATCTTTCAATTTTCCTGTCCTTCTTAATAAGTAAATTTGGAGAGGATGATGGACAAAATTGATATTGATTTTGTGGTATACTAGATTCCTAAACTCTAAGGATTCTATTTCAATAACAGATGACAAATGTTACCAAATGTAGTCAGAATGCAAACAGCACAAATTTAGAATCTTGTGCGCTGGACATGCCAGATTGCAAGCCAACAAGATATCAGGCTGTGAACAAATACCAGAGGTGGGTAACCTTTATACCTTGAATTAGGAACCTTTGGACATATTTTGGAAGTGAGACCTTAAAAACAACTGGTAAGTGCAGATAATCTATAGATGGGTACCAAGGAACTGCCAGCAAAAAAAAAGACTCTAATCATGCACATATGGTGAAATACATGACCAGAAAAGCGGAAAAAGACACAACATCATCATCTACTATATGTAAAAGTGCACCTGTAGGATGTACAGTATTAACTCAGCAGGTAATGTTAGGGTTATATCAAATCATACCTTGTGTCCTTTTCTTCATCGTGATTCTCACACTATACAACAGAAAGGTGAGATAGCTTCAGACTACAGCTCCAATGTGTTAGTCTCACTTCCACCATCACCTTTATATACTGTAAGCAGACCCGCCCACTAGGTTTCTACCTGCCCATGGCTGTCCCAGACATGCCTTCACAAGTTAGCAATTATGTGATGTCACCGACACGCCCACTTACCTTAAGGGAGTGGGATGACTTTACATCATAAATAGATAGGATAATGACAATGTAAATAATGATATCAAACAAAAACGAACTGGACACAACTTTTATCGATAAATCACTTCACAATTTTCCAAATTCTCCTACACCTCAATCAGCATGTTGACCATTGACTCGATGGCCCTTTTTTCCCTATTTTTCAATGGTATCACCCAGCCAATCAGGTTGCTTACATAGGGTAATGACCTAGAATAACCCCTGTGCTGGATTTCCATTGGCTCAGTATCCTTCAAAACTGCCCTAGCCATGATCATGAGGACTTGGATATTCTATCTCTCCAAGGAGGTCTCAATCAGAAGAAAGACCATTATCTAACCAGGAAGGTTGATCTGCCTAACTAACAATTGTTTCCTGGGACAGTGAGCCTCCTAGGGTTTGCGCGGCCCGGCAGGATGATCATGACTTTGACCCGATCCCTGCTTTGTCTAAGAATGAAATTCGACAGGCTCAGCGTGCTGACCCTACATTGGCCCGCCTAGCTCAGTCGGTAGAGCATGGGACTCTTAATCCCAGGGTCGTGGGTTCGAGCCCCACGTTGGGCGCCAGTGAAACGAATAGAGGCGAGTAGAACAGGAAAAACCCCCGGCTCCCAGGTGCCGGGATTCGAACCCGCGCCAAACCCGGGCAGCCAGTCCGCGGGTCATCGTCATAACCGCTAGGCCAAAAGGTCCAGGACCAGTTGGGCTGGTCAGTTGGTGGCGTATGAACCCCACTGTTACAGAATCAATGTCTGTGCGCATAATGCTATTGGTATAAAGTATCATCTACCTGTCCTACAGTCTTTAGAAAAACCTGGCACAACCTTCTCTGTATGCAAGGAGGTTAAAAATCTAGATTTTAACGTCCTTGCTGTATGCTATGCCACCATTTCATTTTAAAAGATTCCCACAAGTTTTGCTAACGGCAGTATGCAATGGTAAAATTGTTGTTCCAAGTATGTCTTTATATAGCCGTGGCGACTCTTGATTCCGGGCCTATATTATAGCCCTCAGCAAGATTCGTGGAAAGGTCCATAGGCAGAACCGAACATTGCTGAGGGCTATAATATAGGCCCGGAATCAAGAGTCGCCACGGCTAGTCTTTATATCACTTTCTTAACTAATCATGTTGCTAAAAAAAATAATAAAACGATTTTAAAAGCCTATATAAAAAAAAATGACCTGGGGCATTTGCCCACTCTACCTCCATACCAAATTTCAGCTCATTTGGCCCCAAAATAAAGAAATTGAATGGCACGAGAAGGAAGAGAAGGAGAAAAAGATGAAACATGAGGAACTAGAAAGAGTGTCATTTGCTGGCAAGCAAATACAGCATATTTCACTCCATCTACCTCCCAATATAAAAATGGACTGTTCCAAACTCACCCTTGTGCAAAAGAAGAACATTCCAAAATAACTGCTGCCCAAAAGTGAACTGCCAGTATTGCCAAGTCATCCTAGTCTGAAATAGAGCCTTCCCAATATTTTTGACCCAAATGATTACTCTCCCTATTCAAGAATGGGCTCTTCCAGCGGCATCCTTCCCTTATGAGGGCCTGCATGGGGGGGTAGTGATTACGAATTACGCAAAATTTTCACCGCCGATTACGAATTACGTTAAATTCTCAGAGCTGATTACGCCTTTACGCTTTTTGGCAAATGTACTATTACGAATTACGTTGATTTTTGGGACGTCTGCCTACGAATTACGGCCTTTAAAAAGCCCTGATTACGCCTTACGAAAAAGGGCATGCAGGCCCCCCCTTATGTATTTGCTTGTGACAGAAGAAGTTATTTTCAACAAGATGAACAAAGTTTATAAGTCTTGATGGTTTACTAAAAAAACTGAAGGAACCTCAGTAATATATTAACGTTAGCATAATTTCAGTAAATTGCCATGATTAATGATTCTCAACACAGCCATCACCTGATGTTACAGCTATCTTTCTGCAGCTCTTAGAAAGTCTTTTTTTTTATTTTTGGAAGAGTCAAAGACTCAAAGTGCATTTCCGGTTCCCAGATGCCACGCCCCGAAACTGATCCACCCTCACCCTCACCTTAGTTACCTTAGACCCAGGCTTAGCCTATATTTTCCGGGACATTTTCGTCTGCCCGACCAACATAAGTATGGGATGTAAACCATGTCATGTACCAAAACATGAAGGCAGCTCGAAACACCTAAATTTTTACATTTCGTTAGCCTGCAGACCGAAACAATAAATGCACGGGTCACGCTCAGTCATGGTGAATAAAAGTGGAAACGTAACGCCTCCATCCCACGGCGTCCCCGCCCCCGCAAAATCCAACGTCATGGGCGATGCTGCCATAGCCTTGCTCACACACATTCTTCATCAGCTACGGTCAATACTATCGTTACTATAGCAAAACCCTAGAAGGGTCGCACTGCCTAGATCGGTCCAAGGAGGTTATACGGAGCGATCCGATCCCCTCATATGAACAAATTTGTTGCGATTTTGAGTCTATTTGACCCGCAGCGCAGCGGTAACTTGCAGCTGCCCGAATCACTAGAGGACTAACCGGACCAGTCTTCCCCTGTGATCTTGAGACGATGATCACCTGTACAAGCCTCCTCTGCGGATCCCGTCAAGGCCACTAGACCGTTCAGCTCTCTGTACGGGCACGACGACCTATAAACACTGCAAGGCCTTCTTCAACAACCACGAGCAGCCATATTGGAAAGCTTATTTACGTGGCTGTTCCCCCTGGTTCCACTACTCCCTAGGTAAGCCGGTCCTCAAAATGAACCCCAGATTGCAAAACCGACGTGCATGAAAGCTGATCAGACATGTCAGACCAGCGCTTGTATATCGAACTTTTAATTTAGTCACATGTTGATGTTACAACTAATCGTGTCCATTCGATACACATCGTGGCCTGTGTTCATTTCACATAATGCACCAATAAGTCATCAACTTTCGCTATAACGTTACCGTAGTGCATTTGACCCCATGGGAAAAAACAAAAAACACATAATCCCCGACCAAAGTATATCAACAATGCACTCCTGTCTTGACGAGTCCTAACTTACCAATATCAATTTTCATTTCCGACATTGAAAAAGCCTCGAACTTGAATATGATTATTATGACCAACGAGCTCGAGGGCAACAACAAGGGCAGTGTAACGTGTGTATAACGGCTCAGCCATCTGGCCAGAACATGTTGCTAAATGAAGACAAGGCAAAAAATGCTGATAGTAATACGACGTCTAATTTCTATGAACTTCCGGGAAAACGAACTCCGACATATGGTTGCCGAAAGGAAAGAAAAGATCTATATTTTCTGTAGTACCAGCACCACATACTGCCAGTGAGTAACAAAAGTTGCGGCGCATTCAAATAACGTACCCTTTTGTGCTTTCGATGGAGCTCGGCGTTATGTCTTATGAAGTTACTAGATGTGGCTGTTGGCCATCACCTCGGAAGCAGAACTACACACAGTAGATGTACTGAAAGTGGAAGTAACGAAGCCGTGGTCTTCATTGCAACACATTACGGTGAACCCATTTGTACGTGAAGCTAGCAAAATATTGATCATGTTGATAGTGGCGCAATATATATCCCACCGTGATGCTGGAGCAGATGGAGTAAAGAGGGAAATTGCTAGATGACGCTTTTCCACTGTTCAGGTGTCTTTCAGCTGAAACTGAGAGTATTTGATTGGGAGTGAGATAAGGCTAGTGGCAAAAAAAGGGTGAACAACTAACGACTATTTTGATCATATTCTTTTCATCATCTTATGGCAATCATTTCTTATTGCGTCACAGCATCGCTAAATGACAACGTAGCGTGGTGGAGGCTAGTTGGGCTGACACGCGAAGACTACATTCTCGCATCTTTTAAAAAAGCGTCAGAAATTCTGAATAGAAATCATCATTTTCTATCATTGATATCGTGTATAATACACATCTCATTTACATTTAACTGTTATTGAAGATCCGATAGAGCATTGATACTAGTAGCTTAGGTAAAGGTGGAACAGGAAGGATGAGCCTCCTCTGAGCTGCGGTTGCCTGGAATCCATTCGTGAACGCTGTGTCTCCGCTCCGTTTCTCCGCTCTGCCTTCAGAGCGGAGACACAGCGTTCACGAATGGATTCTAGGCTACCTCTGCGGATCAGAGAACAAAAAAAAAAAGACAAATGATTTCCTGTGAAATCAGTGATACAACAGGGACCGTTCTGCAGTGCCCTGAGGCTGGTGTGTAATGAATCCATCCTTCAAGAGTAAGTTGAATTTGTAATAACGCAAAATCTAGAAGTCGGGTTATATCATCTACAGCGCTGTGATTGTGCAATGAGGAAAATCTACCCATCACCAGAGCAAAGCTTTTCTACATGTGACTTCTTTAGGCTACAAAAAACTGCTATCTCGAGTTTTACGGTACAAGAACATTTGTACCCAGCTAAACGTGTGTCAATTCGCGTTCGACAACCTTTCCTTACAGATTGACAAACGTATCCATCATGATTATGGCACAGCGTTCAAATGATTCTTGGTCAACTCGTGAATGTGTGAGAAGGTAAGTAGCTGAACTCTATGAAATGCAACCACCTTCCCAGGCGGACTCTTGATCTTGATCTCTATTTCTAATTGCTCTTTTGTAATCCTATCCCATGGCCGAATATGGACAATAACTAATACTTTGCTCCATTACAAGAAGTTTCAACCTCGTCCGGCTTCCGACCGCCGAATGGAAAACCCTAGTCTTTGAACGTGCACGTGTTGAATTTGTAAACTCTAGAAACCAAGTTAAACTTACTATGGGTGGACATTGAAGAGGTGAGAGATCTACAGCTAATACACAATATATCGCCAAAGATATTGACTTTCACAGCGCAATCCACTTCAGTTGTTTTATTTATTCATTCATTTCGGCTGAAGACACAGCCAAGGCTGCCAAACTAGCACTTCAGTCTACTGACGCACATTGTGCCAATTAACGCCAATCCGTCCCGGAGGTAAGAAATACAGGTTTTTGAACGGCGCACGGGGCGGAAGTTCCCGCGCAAAGTACATGTGGGCGACAAGATAGGTGTTTTTCAGAGAAGGTACCAATGACAAATGTATATATAAAAGCCTTCTTCGTTGTTGGCATTGAGAAAATCAGCCATGTATGGCAAATAGGTTGTTGTTGAGATATTTGTTGGTGTTGAAATATTTTTGTGTGAATCTTTTCACATCATGTTCTCCCTATCCTCTCTAAACAACGTTACCTCGCTGTGCGTGAATGCGATCCTCTCTATTTTAGCATCGGCAAATGGACTGAATCACCTCGCAATACTGATGCCTGGAATTGGCATTAATCTATGTCGGTTTAGGTGTAATGAACACACTAATCGTGTGTCGCCCACTCTGACGAGTAATGGTTATTCCTTCGGTACTAAAACGACGCGCTGTGCATATCGAACCAAAGGTAGTGGCACTTGTAACGATACATATAACGTTATGTATATACCGTTATGTAGTCTGGTGATCGGTATTAGCAGCTATATGCAAGCGATTTTGAGGACTGTTGGGTCGACATTTCATCCAAAATAGGTGTATTGGATCTGGAAGAAAATGGATTATCTTGTCGAAACTATTTTCACCTGAGGTAAACGGTTGACTGAATGAAATTGTATTATTTCCCAATATGTAACATAAAGTTACGCTGTTGTACCCGGACAAAGACAAGATGAGCTTGGTAACTTGGCAACAAGAATATGTGAAGCGCCCAACTCATAGTTTGTACACCTGTTTGAAAAAACAAAACAAAACTGTGTTTCAAAAAAAACCTGTAGAGGATAGGCCTTGTGTCCGGTCACCAGTAGGACATGTAGTGTGAATTAAGACATAATAAAGCTAAGGAAAGGGACCCCAAACGTTGTCTCTTCAGGAGAAAAGTGGGCCGGTATAAACGGGGTTAGAATTACTTTTAAATAATATAATTGGTATCCCTTCTGAAGTCTGTATGGTAGTCATCGTTTGTCACGAACGAGCGTACTAACGTTATGCGTCCAATATTTCCATATACATGTATCTCCATTTTGATTATAAGGGCATTAACGTTATATTCTCACACTTTATTGGTATAACTTAGATATATATCCCCTTGCTTTTGAAAACAGTCGTTTTAGTCCCTATTCTATTCATATTCCTTTTTTTATCTATTTGACTAATATTCCCAGCCAATTACTACCTTATTTCCATAATCAATGCGACAAGATAAAACAAGAAATTTACAAAAGCTCTAACGTCAAATATCTCATGCTCACTGAGGTATGAGATCTTCGAACTCTTGTTTTTATAGAATATCACAAAAAAAGTAACGTTATGTGTCTTATAGCACATTGTGCGAGAAAAAGAAAATATAATAGGAGCCCCAGAGACTCCTAAAAGTCGGATGTGGCGCCCTGTGGGGTTGCAGCACACCGCAGGACCCGCCTACCTGTTGAATGTGTCACGAAGGACTTGTCACGTGATCTCATTATTATGGTTTTACGTATTTGGGCAGGAGGAGACGGCCAACCGGCTTCATTTCCGCTCTTGCTAAGTCTCGGTGCCGCTGTGTGTGGGAAGGGTTAGCGTTTTCCTTATTTTCCCCCTTCTCAGTTCTTGGACCATAGCGTGCTTCTCCGATCATCTAGAAGTCTTTAGGTCTGTCTAGAGTCAGCAGAATGACGGAAAACGGCGGAGAAAGCAGCGGAAATGTCGCCGTCGCCACCGCCTCCACGACGTCTACAGGATCCAAGGAGGGGATGATATTTTTCCAGTTTCAAATCGGCCTTCAGAGGGAGTCCGTCAGCCTATCGGCTACAGACCTAACAGTCCACACTGTCAAGGAGCTTGCGTGTACCACTATCGAGAGCAAGGTAAGCTCGTAGATAAGACACATCACCAGGTAGGGCCGCGCTGCATACACAAGCCTCTCCTGAGTCCCGCTGCAAGTCGACCGCTTCTTGCGGCCATGTTGAACGTGTGTAACGTTACAATGAATGAATAGTCTGTTCCTTGGATGACATACCTTGTTTGCTGCCGGACACAGATCTGTCCAGATCCGAAGGACGCAACCCAATCTAGTCTGCAGCAAAGCCAGCCAAAATTACTCAACCTCAGGCAGTTGACAGTCAGGCGTTTTGCCTGCCGTCTCACAAATTGGCAGACGACGCAAGATTTACACAGATGAAGACGTCCTTCTATATAACGTTAACGTCCTTCATAAAACTAAATATTCTTAGTTCCGCTGCGTGTGAAAAATTACAATCAACCTGTAAGATTACACGGCGACATCTCGAGACAGCCGTGCAGAGCTTCTTTAGCTTGTGTCTAATGTATTTCCTCTGTGATTGTGTACCAGACAAGAGCACTTTTATTCCTGAGCAAACCCTACCCCTGCAGAGCGGGTAGATTGCCTGCTGAGGTGTTTATGTTGTATGGTGTCATGTTGCGGCGGCCAAGGCCCCATCCTTGGCCCCAATCCCCACAGGGACCAGACGTTATCTAGTCAGGGCACCAAATACCATCCTGGCTCGGAGTATATCATCAACCAGGAAGTCGTACATTTCCAGGGGAACACCCACACCAAGAATTGATTATGGTATCAGTTTATCTCATCAAACCCATGCAGATATTATTTTGTCACACACTGGGTACCATCATGTTAATGTTATGAAATTCATTGCTTTGATTTGATGATGTTCATCCATTCTGTGTCGATGAAGACCTTGACTTCAGTTGCTTACTGCACAAGACATAACGTTAACGTTGCTATTGCTGGACCCATCCAAATTCTTTAAAAAAAAGCCCATTGCTAGAAAAAATTGAAAACAGCACTTGGCCCTATCCTTTTATTGATGGTAACAGTTAGTGTAATGTTTAACATCGCTTTTCTACATCTTAAATGATAATTTGATGTGCATTTCAAATTGTTTTCTCAACAAAATAGTTTCCTACATAATGTAGTGTATCCCTTGGATGTTATTTCCAATTACTCATAATCAGTGAGTGTGGCTGCAAGTGCAAACAATTAATTTTACACTAGTTATTGTCATGACATGTATATAAGCCTTGCTTTCTATCATTTGACACTAGGATAGTAATTGTTAATCGATAATGGAGTGATAATGGAGTGATTTTAGAAGAAGAGGAAGAAGAACAAGAACTGAATCTATGTGATAGCCTGGTGTCCAGTCTTGTTAGCTTTGGTCCGCTCCCCTAGATCCGCTGCCAGCGGGGTAGCGGATCTTGGGTAGCGGACCAAAGCTAACAAGACTGGACACCAGGCTATGTGATAGTACCTTAAAAGTCACTGTCACCAAGGAGCTTCTATCAATAGAAGCTCCTTGCTGTCACAAGTCATAATGACTTTTGACCCATGGGACCCTACACTACAGCAAGAGTATAAAATGAAGTACCAATTGGAGCGTCAGATACACGTACGTGTAATCGTTTCAACTGCGAATTTAGAACAACCTCCTATTCCCTCCCTCTGCAAAATAAAACCACTGCGAAAGTAGATGAATTTACAGTATTAGTCTGGCAAGCCTTGCCATATCAAATATCATTTATCCCTTCCAATGTGTATTGAACTGTAGAAGTACCTCCCTGCTTTCATGATGGATTGCATAACATTGATGGCTATAGAGACAAGTCACCTTGATTGAAAAAGATACCTACCAGGGTAGGGTACTTATATGGACAATTATGGAGTGTTTTTGCAGTTCAATTTGGTTGCATGTCATCATCTGGATGCACCACCAGATAAGAAGTAGGTGTTAGATTGTTGACAAATTGCCAATTTGTATTTTCAAAGGCACATGTCTCAACATCTGGCAGGAGCATGTGTCAGCCACTGTTTTGTAAATCACAGGGTTGAAGGGGACATCGTTGTATAAATACATGTAATACAGAGGCTTGGCAGTCTTTTAGGAAAACACCTTGGGTTAAACCCATGAGAACTTTATTTGGTCTATAAAGACATGGAAAACAAAATCATGTATTTGTGTGCAGGTACAGGGAAAAATGTTAGCAACAGTGATACATGTATCACAGTAATATGATATGATAGTCAGGGTTTAATATACAGCTAATGAATATTATACATTTCTCTTGAAAAGCTGTCAATATCGTCTTAATATGATATATTGGAACAAATTGTAGAATAGCAACACTATGTTGAGAGAAAATGGTTTGGGTTTTTGTAAGATTTTTTTTATGGGAAAGTTGATGATTTCTCAAAGATGTGTAAAGATTTGTAAAATTTGACACATACAATGTACTTTGTTGTTGACAAAGGTTAGACATCCAGGAGGAACATTACTGTTGCTTGATGTATTTTGTGTTAGATAATACATTTTGTCAAAAAGTCAGTACAGTACATTTCTGAAAACCTACATAGTAGGAATCTGGCATAATCTACTCTATCTCTCACTCAGGAAATAAACCACAAATGAATGTGACTTGGGAGAAGAATAAGGAATCCAAAAATCATACTGTCTGTAATCAATAATGATTTCTCTAAATCTTGCTATGTATCTCAATTTTTCAACTATATTCAATAGGGACTGTGGACAATACTGTATTCTGCATTCATAAGAAGGAAAAAGTAAATAGTTGAATACAGGAAGTGGATGAAGTAATGTCTGGGGGCAATTGCAAAATCTGTTATTTCCTTTTCGTTGTTTGGACACGTGCTTATGTCCAGACAACCTAAATCTGGGTATTGAGTCATTTTCGAGTGACTTCCTGGTTTCAGAAAGCTGTCCTCTAGTCTGGATTTTGAGCATGTTCAACTCAGGTTATGAAATAACAGAAATCAGATGTTCTTTCAGACTTTCAGGAACATCTAAAATCTGTAGGCTACTCACTTTCAGTTTCACATTTGCTCAAACTACATGTACTTGCTTCTTTTATTTTGCAGACATTTTGATAGAGATCTCAAATTTTCAATCTCAAGTACACCACAATGTCAAATTTTGTTTCCCAACTGTGAACATGGCTGATAGCCTTCCCACAGCTAAGGTGATTGATTTTTCTTGTATAAATGATAAGAAATGGAGTTGATACTTTGAAAAAGATGACCTCACTTAGATTATTAGGTCTGGTAGCTTATACTTTTTGCGAAACATGTCACAGGATAGATGTTTGTTGTGAGCTTTTACAAAGTAATATGATGTGACATCTTGCTAGGTTTCCAAAGGATACATCCCTTTGATTATTGTTTATTTAGCAATAAATCTTACTGATTCAAGTTCTTGGAAGAAGGATCAGAAGAAGGGGAAATGTCGGACAAAGATTAATGTCTTAGCAAGGATCACAAGGAGACTTATGTTTGCTACATCTTGGAGTGTTAAATTTCTTTTTCATCTGTTGTTTCTCCACAGGTAAGGACACCATTTGTGCTCTCAGTAGTCGAACTTGCTGTCATGTAACTGATCCGTGAGATTAGAATTATAGTGCTAGATACATTAAGGTGACAAGGAGCAGACACAAAGAAGTCTTTGATACCAGAAACAGTTGCCTGAAGCTAGTTCTACTGCTGGGTTCAGAAATAGATAAGGCCAGTAATGGCTGTTATTTTGTCAACCAGGTAGCATAGAGTAGTTGTTAATCCTATTCTATTGCAGGATTAGTTGTAATGGTAGCCAGCACACTTGTAGATCACCTGATAGCATAAATATTGACCCTGCCATGTTAGTAGGTCATATGATGTAGGCAGTTATTGGTTCCACACATAAATGCTTATGTCTGGTCTCAGACATGGTAGCTGTGTTGTCTATGTGTACATATAAACTATGTCATTATTGAATTATTTGCATAATTGAACTTGCCCTGCGAAACATTTGTAATATCATAGAGTTCTCATATGCTAAGGACACAAAGGTCTAATGATATGCTGAACATTTGGGTGGACTTGAGGTTATACATTAACGTTAAACATATGGATGCCAGGCATATCTGACCTTGGGGTACAAAAGTGTGACAGAAAAATGTTACTATACTAGTCAAGAGACCAAACAGCCCTGACGGAATCCAAGATGCATTTCCACTCCCTAATACATGTGTACATGAGATTGCAACTTTCCTAAGTATGAAGAAAACTGTTTGAAAAATTATAAAAATCTATATATGTTTTATCAAATTTTAGATTAAACATCTGCCTTAAAATTTTTATTTCACGATAGATCTATTATATTTAATGAATTTTTATTCTTTAAATAAATCTGCCTTGAACTAGTTGAAGCCATTTTTGCTGGGCTAATGGTGCAGACTGCATAGTCCAGATTGGCAGCAGGGTCTCCCCTTGTCAGATTATTCACAACACCAAGGGAGTTTGGAAGAATGGCTGGAATGCTAATGATTCATGTAGTAAATAGGTATGTAGACACTTCAAATTTGTTTTGGGTCCTCTTGTAAATTGGAAGATTATCTGCTCAGTGTCAAGTTACATGCACATCATTGCAATCTAGTTTTGTGGTTATGGAGATTTGAGGTTGGCACTAGATTATCTTTACTACAGGCAAATGTAGTCACTGTTCATATCATAAGACCATGGAGGTTCTACCTCCATGATAATTGACATGCAAGACCTTCCAGAAAATTCTCAGTCAAGGTAAAACCCCTTCAGTCTATCAAATAAAGGCCATTAAAGTGGTAGAAACTGAATTCAACATTTGACAGAAAGGAGAATTTCTTTTTTTTGGGTTGTGTAAAATAAATATTTTGCCACCAGAAAAGTTGCAATTTGTGGGCATAAAGCCAAGGTAGATTATAGAGGAGACATCCTGTGTTCAGGAGCCATCTAATTTCACCAGTCTGAAATTACTGTTTACCTCAAAGGTCTGAAGTTACTTGGGGAGCATGTATGTGTGGATCATAATTATCTAGTTGGGATAAAATGGTGGTTCCTCCTGTCATGTCTAGAGATCTGTAATCATATTATAACAGACTTACATGCCTTCATATTTGGCCATTTGAAAGGACTAAGAATAGTAAGATGTTTGTACACATCAGTCCTAGGGCATACCCGTGCGTCATTACGTTGTCTATTTTTATGAATCTGACTGTGTCTAATCTACATGCACAGACGGGAACTCATATTATGGAAATAATACCTTTTTTTTGTGTGTGTGTGTGTGTGTGTGTGTGTGTGTGTGTGTGCGCGTGTACAACACATGCAACAGCAATGTTTCTTGAAGAAACAAACCAGTTTTTATTTTATTTTTTTGTGGCTTTTTAATTAATTCCTGAACGATTTCTGAAAGGGAGGAAAGAGAACTAGAAGTAGATTTGCACAATTATCATTAACAGATATGTAGAAGAAAAATGTCTTACTTTCTCTAAAGGAGACAAGATACTAGATCAGCTTGTTAGCACTAGCAAGATGACTTCCCTAAGACAGGAGAAGTGTGCCTTGAGGAGATGGTAGGCCCACCTTGTGTGCATTGACGTCAGGAAGGCTGATGAGTGCGTCACTCGTGTTCCCAGATCCCCACTCATTGCCTTTAAGGTTAGCAGCAGAGGATTATGGCAGTTATAAATTTGAATGATAAAGAATGGCAGTGTCTTGCCTGAAAACAATGTATAAGAATGCAGAGTATTCTATTCAATTTCCCTTTGAACTGCTATAGTTTGCTGACCAAAGAAGTGTTGTTTTCTTTTATTAGTCCATCTGCTAAATCATGTTACATCTTGTGCAAAAATGTTTAGGAAATATCTGATGAAGCGTTACGCCATAGTCATTTTGCACATTGCAATCCTCCTAAGGCACAAGGTTAAGAGGGGTAATCTGTACCAAGATAGCTACATTTGTACTAGTGAATATTTGAGAAGAGTTTGCATGAACCCTTTTTCCAATTCCATGATCCTGCTTCATAAAGTCCTTGAGGTCTCATCTTCAGAGGCAGACTATGACCCAATTCACACGCTGGCAAAATTCTTGCGTACGAAAATTGCGTGCGCAAATTGCGTACGAAAATTGCGTACGTCGATTTTTTCCAGCATGTAAACCGGTCATTTTTTTCGTACGCAACTTTCGTACGCAATTTGCGTACGCGACCTCGAGGGCAGGCGTACGATCGCCCGGATGGCCCAGCGGGGTGTCTGCGTGCCTCCCCGCCTCCGTCTAAACACGACTGATCGTACGCAACCCCTTTCCTGTCACAAATTCCATTATTTTCCGGCGTTTGTGCCAGCCACACCGTGTTTACCTGTTCATTTCTCCGCGTTTCATTTCGCTTTGCTTTCCCTGTTGTGTTTTGATTCTTTGCTTTGAGTTAAATGAGCCTGTTTGCTGTTCAGCCTGGGCATGTCGGAAGGGCGCAACAGCACGAATTGGAGTATGGATTAACGACAGGATCAAAAGCAAAATGGAGACTGTTAGAAAGAAGGAGGTCTACGAGGACATTGCAAGAGGTATGAGAAATGGAGGCTAGATCCGAACTACATAACTGGTCATCAAGAAGATGAGCGATCTCAAGTACGCTCATCGCGGCAGGTCAATATGGGGTCACGGTAGTGTTCCCGGCACAGCGGGAGTCCCCGGGCTCTCCCTGTCAGCGTGTAAAAAGAAACGATCGTACGCTCACGTGCGTACGCAATTTTCGTACACAAAAATTTTGCCAGCGTGTGAATTGGGTCTATATGTGAGGCAGATCTATTGAGGATATTAAAGCTATCAGAAGGAGGGAGAAAATTCTGACAGATTGATTCATCGTCATTCTTGTATCAACCTTTGAGGAATCTCAGTGATAGAAGTTTATGAAAATGTCTCAAGTAAAAATCAGTCTGTATTCTGCTTTTATGTGGGCCAAAATTACATGTTTTGCCTTTGTGATATGTTATGGTTGAAGCAGTACAGAAATTGTTTTAGATTTCTTTGATATACAACATGGTACAAGTGTGAATATACATGTAGCATGCATGGTTTGCTAAGTAATTGCAAAAACAAATCAGATTGTTTACAAATGTGTTTACAACAATCAAGGACTTTTGTATGGTTTTGTCTATTATGATGTTGATGTTGTAGCAGTGGAAAACAGCTTGAAATGTTTGCTGAGTATGTGAAATGACAGGGTAATTTGTACTAGGAATTCCTGACAAAAGGGGTCATGGCTTGCTTCTGTATGTATACAGAAACATTGAACAAAGCTGAGTCAGAACAGAGAGGATACTTCCTGTGATTTGGAGATTAGTGGGGCAACAAGGTTATCTAAATGTTATATTTGCTGCAGTGAAATTTAGGAAGAAATTATAAAGCCTCTTTAGTACTACAGGCCTATAGCAATGCCATTTATCAAACCATCACACTAAGGGACCTGATGCTTTTGATGTCTGTGCAGTTTTATACAGTTAATGTGTATAAAGGTTCTTTTGTGCATTGTGGATTAGAAAGTATGGTCAAAACTTGTAAAAGATATTCTTTCACTTGAGTGCACTTTAAGCTGATAAAATAAGCTGACAGCAATGACAAGTCCTCTGATCCTGTCATTTTTCTTCACTTGAGTGCATCCTGAGGTAAGTGCCTGGCATGGGCCAATTATCGATCAAAGCTGCAGTACTTGTTGGTTACATTCCCTTTGGAGAAAACACACGTCAGGAGGATCTTCTTTGTTCACAGCCAGATTCCTCTTTAAAGTTTATTGTACAAGAAGAATCTAGAAATGCTGTACAGGACTTAACACATATACTAGTATGTAGTTGCTCCTTTGTTCTTTTTAGGAGTTATACAAGTCATGATTTATAGAAATTGTTGGAATGACAATAGTATTCCTGTGTTTAAATTTTGCCTTGACAAAGACAACTCTTTACCTCTCAATCAGGAACACTTTGCTGAATAAGAATTTTTATCAATTGTTTGAAACTATTTTTTCTGGATTGTCTTATTTGTAGGTGGTTTAAAGATGTTACAGAATGCAAAGAATTATTCCAACATTCAAACCAGTCTTTTATTGTTACTTATAGAAGTATTCCCTATCCCCTACCCCTATCCCCAATCCCAATTCCTATCCCCAATCCATACCCCCTATCCCTATCCCAATCCCCAATCCCTATCCCAACCCCTATCCCCAATCCCTATTCCCCAATCCCTAATCCCCAATCCCTATTCCCAATCCCTAATCCCCAATCCCTATCCCCAATCCCTATCCCCCTATTCCTATACCTAAAGGGATCCCTATCCCTATCCCTTATCACCTATATCCCTATCACCTATCCCCTATCCCTATTTGGATTGGGGATTGGGGAATACTTTGCCATAAAAAGCTAACAACTTGCATACAGTGTAATCCTGCTTTTCTGTATGTTATGTAAGCCCTACATCTTCATCCCAGACTTTTTGGAAAATAAAAAAAAAATTTTTTTCACCCTGTCGCTCCAATTTTTCCTGGAAAAATCCAAGAATCAACAAAGTAAATTGGTGTGGCCTAAGTAAGTATTTCATTGTATATTTGCTCACTAGTACTATCAAAAACTCCAACAAACATATACAACAAATGTATGTAGGCACACACGTACACATATGCATACACGTATACACACATACACGCTCGCACGCACACACACACACACACACATGCACACACACATGCACATACACACACACACACACACATGCACACACACATGCACATACACACACACACATGCACACACAAATATTGCGTAAACTATATGCATGCATACCTTGTCTGCGTATACACCATGCCTACATATAAGCAAGGACATTATATGTCCTTGATACAAGTATTATTTACTGTACTAGTGGTAGTATTGTTATGATGAGCCCATACATGTTGCAGCTTTACACATTTTAGGCCACACTGACTTGATTATATGGATGACATCCACGCACAATTTTTTTTCCCAACTTGTTTTTTCTTCGCACGTTTTGTGGTGCCCAGAGGATGTCATTCATTATTCAAATCAGCATGGCCTTATCCTGAATAGCTAGGAAACATGCAGGTACCTTCTTAGCTTTGTTGCATGTCACATTAAAGAAAGAATATTAATTACACTATCCTACTCCATCAAAATTATTACTTTAATGAACCCTCACCTGTTTTAGACTATAATCAGGGAAAGAAGATTGTAATTACTGAAAATCCAGCTATGCATGAATTTTTGCTTTTTCGAGCTTCAAAGAACGTGTCTGTCAATTTCAGAGAATCAAACTGCAGACTTGCTCCTAGAAACTGTCATTTTTCATCCTAGTCACATCAAGATCCTTTGTGACTGATAGTAATGATTTCTTTACTTTTATTGAATGTCCATACCTTACATGTCCAACATAAGACTACATGAAACAAACCTGTTCTTTTGATATTTTAGGGATTTTTTTGAGAGAAATAATTGATGCAATTACTGATGCCTAAATGATATGCAAGAATTATCAAAGATCAGATTCAAAGAGAAACGAGCTACTGAGACATTTCAGTTGACAGGCCTTCCCTTTTGAGACCAGACATATACTTAACACACGATGGAACAGCCTATTTCTGGAATCCCCCATTACTTGCATGTTAGAAGTCCTGTCTAAAAGATAATCCACAACTTTATAATCTAGTCTAGATTCAGAAGCAATAGTTTCTTCCTTGTGGTTAGTTAGACCGTCAATACTGCATGTGATTTACACTTCAAATTTTTCATAATTGAAAAAGATTTTTTCACTTGTAAGGCCACACCAATTTAATTTGTTGCTTCTCGGATTTTTTCAGAAAAAATATGAAGCAACAGGGCAAAAAAAAAATAAAAATAAAAACAGCCTGGGCCCCAAATGCTATGATAGGAGCCATGAAGCGAACATACAAATGTAAAAGGCTGGGTTAAAATTTAAACAATGAATTTTTAATTTTCAATCAAACTACTGCATTTGATAGATGGAAAAACTGTAACAACTAGGAAGAAAAGGACTTTCTTCAACTGTTGGGGCCAAAATATGAGAATTTTTGAGTTGATCCAGAACCAGAATCTTTTTTTTTTTTTTTTGCAAATCAGAAAAAAATGAAGAGGCGAATCCGAGAAGCAACAAATTAAATTGGTGTAGCCTAAGTAACACAAAAGTCGAAACGTCTTGCTGCATACAACGTGGTGATTTTTATCATTCAAACTATAACTAGTGTTATAGAAAATTTCAAAATGATCTCAGTACATACATACATACATACAAATAGACATTAGAAAACATTACTGTGAAAATATAAAAATATTTGAAAACTGTCACTCAAATTTTGTGCATTTGAGATTCTAAGTAGGCCTTGGCCATACAACGAATGTGATCCATGATAGAAGGTATCAAAAAGGAGTTTCACACATTTTGTTTTATGGAGGCACTCAAGCAGCAGTTACTATGTATGCACTAAATACGGCTTATTTTTCATCCTGTTGGATTTAATAGCACATTGTGATTGGTTATGAACAGATTAAGTTCCACTATATCCCCCATTAACCTCAATAGCAGTTTCTGGGGAGTCCGGTTATATAACCATCAGATGACTCAAGTAACTGTCTACATGCTTTGCCATGTTTCTGACAGCAGTAAACCTTGGTTTAACATGATTGTTTTTAGTATCCCAAAGGACAGGCATTCTTGATTCTGGTGCTTATCTCAATGGTGATAGAAATAACCATTGAGGTAGTATTGCACTGGAGACAACATCAGTGGGGTGAATTTGTATTTTGTATGCTGACAGTGTTGTGTTGTCTATGGTGCTGAAGATGTGGTGGTTTCCACTGGCACTGGCAGTGTACATCTCTACATACCAACTGAAGGCAGTATACCTGGGGTTGCTAAGTTTGAACAATCCATCATATGTTCAATCAGGGCTGAAATTTGATTGTGCCATCATGGGTTATGTTGTAATTCAGCCACTTCAAATGATATTTGACCATCAAAAGACCTCCTAGGGGATAAACTCGATGCACTGTCTATATTGTAGGTACTGTATGTGTGGGAGTCCTGCTGGCATTTGTTTGTTTATTTCATGATTGCCACATGCTGCGAAACTGCTATACTACAGCTAACATAGTTGCATATGTTTCATATTTGGTCAACACTTTTAATCGTCATAGAGAACAACACGTCATATTCAAGTTGATAAAGTCTGAACTTCTAGCAGGTCACAAATTAAAGTAATCATAACAATCATAATGTGTCAACACTTTGATATTGATGACAGCATGAGCTTTTATTATTTGGCTTATTATTTGTGACAATTCTTATACATGTAGATATGAAAGTAGGATTTGATCTTTGTGAAATAAGCCATGTCCATTGTAGGGAAGAGCTAACCCAATTGTTCACTCATCTGAAGTGAGGTAGAAATAGTAGCCACAGCTGCTGAACATGGTTAAACAGTTTCAGTGCTACCACCAGGCACAGGGCCCACCATACATGCTGAACATAGCTGTATATTACCATTGCCCTACTCAAGAGGTTCGTAGCGCTAATACTAGAAAGTAAGCCAAAGGTTGATGTTCACTGGCAGATTGGTATATGCACAAATAGAACAAGGGTGTTTTGGAGTTATCTCCAAGATAACATATGGTTATTATTTTAGAAGAACTGAGAAGATGCAATGATTAAAAGAAATATAGGTTTGCCAAAAGAGAGATGGATTTCCTCCCTTTCATGGTTTTGGAAAATTACATGTACATGTTGAGGCTTTTACCAAGGATATAGCTAGGATCTGACTGGAGACTGATGGAGGTCATATGGAAGTTTAGAGGATTTGTGAAACATTGTATATTATTTATGAGCAATAAATGGTATTAAAAGAAAGCAGGAAGGCAACATGCTAAATTGGCTATATGTACAATATAGTGGCAGGAGAGAAATTATGTTTATCTTACCATACAACTGTTGGGTTGGAGTAGTCTTCACATATTTTTATAGTAATACTGATGTTCCAGTAAAGCAGTGATATAAACCAGAGCAATATCTGCCAAGCTTTGATGAGATGGGATACACAGCAGCCCCTATAGAATCATGCATGAAATGGCTACCTTATAAGTTGTATCCACTTGTAGTGAGCATTGGCAATTTGTCAGAAGATCTCCCTTTCAGAATGCTAAATATGGTGCTGTCAAGAGCTGAATCCTAAGCAGAAACTCTGAGCATTATGTTAGGCAGTTAACCTACATTACATTGCAGATTTCTTAGAAAAAGCATTTGGTGTCTTGCCTTTTTTTTCTAGAAAATATTTGCTATATATAAGTTTATTGGACATGTTGCACAAAACGGAAATAGTGCAATATTTGGAGCTATCTTTAGGGTCATGTCATCTAAAGGAGTTTTCTTATTTCTTAACTAAAAAAAAATACCATTACTTGGTAATGAGGAGTTGAATAGATCTATTGAGGTACTAGTATAAGGATCATAGACCAGAAGAAATATTTCCCTGTATGAAGGTCAGTTTGTCAGGGTGCAGACATGTGATTAGTCTGAAAGATGAATTGTTTGACATTCAGAACATCTGATATGGAACATATGAACTTTGGGCATTGGTGCATGCATCAAACCTGTCATAGCTTGGAATATGTAGACCAGGTTAGCTTGTGTCAATACGATGGATTAATCTCAGAATTACATAAACGACTAGTACATGTACTCGCAATTAAGGTTATAACAGTGTCATTGAGTTTGAGTGTGTCATTTTTCCCTTATACTGTTTGGCAGAAAAGGCTTTGAGGAGAATACAGCTGCCAATGTGTCTATCTGGAAGGCAAAATGTGTTCCTTGTCTGCAGTTTCATTTCCAAACCATCAGGAAGTTGTAAATCCTGCAAAAAAAGGTGGAATTGCTCATGGTTTTATGATTTACAGGCACTGCAGATTTGTAACTGATAGCACCTTGAATTCAGACAGCTGTTATAAGCACTAAGGTATTTGCCTGTGAAATGTGCTCTTTATTTGGTAGTTCTGCCACGTAACCGTCATGAATCTTTTCTGTTCAAAGGCCACCAGGATATCATAATTATATTGAATTTCTTATTATTAGCAACATTGCCAACATGTATTAAGCTTTCTGTCCTTAAATTGCTTTAATAACATATCAGGCAGGGCTCCAAAAACTGGGTGCATACAGACTATCATGAACCCAAAATTGGAGTTGTGTACCTATTTTTTACTGGGCATAACAGTGCACCAACATATTTGTGTAGGGTTATTACATGTATTATGTAAAGGCATTGTACAGCTGTAGCATACAGCATATTCTTAGCATTTACACATCTGATAAAACCTGGGCTAGACAGGTTAAACACTATTCTCTTATATCATTAATTAGTTCATGTATTGAATATTCAAACTTCTGAATGCCAGTTTGATCCTTGTTACAGCAGGCCACTTTTTGGCAATGTTGCCAATCAAAGCTCTCGCTTATACTTCAGGCAAATATTCAAACAGTTCTCTATCAAACTATACCATGGCCAGACTATTCTGCAGGGAAGCGATCATAGGAGGGGATGGAAGCTAGAATAGGATGATTCCAGGCTATGTGTCAGGTGGCCAATTTGGCTATGATCAAAGATTAAGACTGAAAGAGCCAGCCAGCCATCAAAATATCATGAAACAGGAACAATCATCTTTGGACCAACAAATTGGATAACTTTTCACAGATGGGGATAAAGAGTTGTCTTGTTAGAAGTCAAAAATTCACCTTCATTATAAAAGAAAACCTGAGTAGCCTTTTCAGAACTTATATATGGAAAACTTTAATTGCAAGTAACATTATACGGGTTTCTTTGGTACTTTTAAAATGTTACTTTGGGATTCTAAGTTATCTAGCATGTAAATTACAGCATGTCTAGACTGGACAATACTTGAATACTAGAGATGTTGCAACTATCTGATTTTCCAGGAAAGATAGCCCTGCCAGCTTAGGAGAAACACTGTGATCATGTTACATTAACCCCGGCACTCATGATGATGCCATACAATCATATACTTTTGATAAAAAGATACCTTGTGGTGCATGGAAAAATCTGTTCTCACCATCTGCTCCCTTTTCCTTACAGTTTCCTGAGTGGAGCTTCTATGGTTTCAGTGACAAGATCCTATTGTTTCGCCATGACGACAGCAGTGATAACATCTTGCAGCTGGTGTCATCTCCTGAACACATCATGGAGGGAGCCCTGATTGAAGTTGTCCTCTCCTGTAAGTCTCCCTGAAGTAGATACTTTTAGGAATTGTGAATATATTGAGAAGATAAGTTTTATAGTTTTATAAGAATATTATTGAATCTGCTATTATGATAGTGTAATTGCCTTTTGTGGTAATGGAATCAGTGCAAATGTTACATGTCACACTGGATGCCAGTTTAGCATGTATCCTGCCCAGCATAAATATATAAACTAATCTTCATTATATACTAATTTTTTATTATTGTATAACTGAACTTTATGTCATTGTAAGCACAATATGTCCTAATTATGGTCTCATAGTTTCTAAATCAAGGATTTCTTTGATTGTGCTATTAGTCATGCATACAGATCGTACCTATACTATAGTTACTAAAGAAAGAAGGACTGAATCTTATGATGACATGTACTGTAAGCCATAGTACCTTGCAGATGATGGATATATTTTCTAGGTTCAGGCCTAAGCAGGAATATCAATGGAAATCTGCTTTTGAAAGGTGAAAGGAGCAATGTCGCTCTTGATAAGTTCCATTTATAACTCCCATTCATTTTGCCTGTCATAACTGTATGTAAATTGCCTGCTATGCAAACTGGCTTCTACAATTGGTAAAGATGGTGGGAGAGGGTTGGATATGTCCATTAAATTCAAGGAATGAGATTTTATTTTTATGAAAAACAACGGAAGCTCTACCAAGTCAATTTGTTACCACTAATCTCAAAGCCAAAAAATGGCTAAATTGATAATTTATTAAATCCAGATAATCTTTTAAAGATAGAGTTGTAGGTTTCATCTTGGTTTGTATCTAATAACACCATTTTTTGTTTGTTTTTCAGCATCTGCAACTGAGGAGGAGACCCAGATCAGGCCCCATGCCTTATTTGTGCACTCCTACAGGTCTCCTGCCTTCTGTGACTACTGTGGGCAGATGTTGTTTGGTTTGATCAGGCAGGGACTCAAGTGTGATGGTGTGTACCATCTGGTCTAGTTGTGCCTTGTATATTATAGATTGTAAAACAATTGTTCTCCAGACAACTTAGCAAACTTGCTCATTCTTTGAAGGTTGAGAAAGATGATACATTATGCACTGCTGTTGGGATCATTTATTCCATGTTGTAGATACTTGTGAATAAAAAAATGTTACCTGTATCTTGTGGGTCAAGATCATTACTCCTAATGCAAGTACATCTACTGCTCTAGTGGTGGTCCAAATTACCAACCTCTGAGTATAGTTGTAAGACCATTAGTGTTCATACTTAGGGACTCTCTCTCCCGGCTCTTATAGATCTGATTTCTATCATTACCAGTACAAATTGGGTGAACCCAAAGCAACAAGAGGCTTAAAAAGTCCTCATTATCACTAGGAATGTTTCTTTAAAATAGAAACAGTTAATTTTTTATCCATTGTTGATATTTTCTGTTTGTAAGGAATGAAAAAAACTATTTTGGTTTGTCAGGTATACATCACGAAAGCCATATCTCTTGTACAATGTATTATTTTTTCTATCTGGAAAGAGAATGCCCCACAGATCATGCCTATATGTATGTAGCAGCAGCAGCAGCAGCAGTGTTTTCCAATACTTCAAATCTTTCTGATATCAGGAGTGGTTATTATTGATAATGTTTTGTGACAGCTTTATCTAAGTAATGGGTTGAATGAATAACAGTATATATACAGAGAGAGAGAGAGAGAGAATGCAATCAACCGTATTAACAAACCAGATATCTACCTCTACCTGATGTTCCCTTGTTATTTGTGATGTGATTCCATTTCACTATCGGTAAGAAAATTAAGACGTCAGCAGAATGTTTCATTCTGTAATAATGTTATAAATCTCTTTATAAATCTCTCCAGAAAGCAACACATCCCTAACCCCTACTTAATCCACGGGTGATCACCCGTAAAGTCATTAGTTTGGAGTGTACAGGTCAATGAACTGAATTTTGACACCCCCAGAGAACTAATTTTGGTTGCCACTCCCTGATGGATGGGATGAAACAACTCCCTACCCAGAATTTAATGACCCTCAGCATGCCAAGGGCTGTTTATGTCCCAAAATGGTGTTGTTAATACACTGGTCATGTTTAACACTCCAAGCTTTTTCTCTATCTGTTCCCAGGATGTGGAGGAAACTACCACAAGAGATGTGCATACAAGATCCCCAATAACTGCAACTACACCCGGCGGAGAAGATCATCTGTGGCCATGAGATTACCATCAGATGACAGTGATTCCATCGTGGTCAGTTGTTTTTCTTGTTTTGTTTGTGCTCCCTTCATCAGTATTAAGTGGCGTAACCTTGATCTAGTGCAGGCAGTTCTGGATTTGATGGTAAGTAGTAAGACTACGGCCCCCTTTCTGCGTTAAGCGACAATCAAGCGACTGAAATCAGATTTTTATGACCCTTTCTTTTATAACTGAAATGTGATGCATGATGTAAAAGTATCATATAAAAGACAACAAAACATACAGAATGTAAAAAGTTCTATTCTTTATCTATGTACTTTAAGCGTTAAGCGACCTATCAGGTGTTTGCTCAGAGTCAGAGGTCACAGCCTATAGTGGATAGGGGGTGTATTGATGAAAATATGACAAATACTGACTATGGCATAAAACGAATGCCGCTGCTGCCGAAGCCGGAGTATTCCTCAAACACCCACTGACTTCAGTCAAGCTCATACTCTATCCATCGTGATAGTTTCTGTCATGCTGTGCATGGAAATGGAGTTCCGTTGTCTTCCTAATGACTTAGAAGTGCTGAGTAAGTAGTCAGCAGCATGATAATTGTCCTTTCAAACCAAGTCTCCCCCGCTGCCTCCCACCCACACAAACTTGAAGGATTTTGTGAACAACTTCATATGAAATATGAAGAATGTCAGGTACAGACTTTAGTCCTTCACTTCCAATGCAAAGAAATGAAAGGACTTCATGGAAATATGCAGAGATCGTTGTGATAAACATGATCATCATACATGGGGGGGGGGGATGGGAAATACAGGGCCTAGGGTAGCTTTTCATAATTGGGCTCCCTGTGTCACCTGTGCCATCATCTATACAATTTACACTATGTATTCTGTCATGTGCAGGTTGGCTCTACATGATAGCCAATTATAAAATGTAGTCTCTACTATAATCCAAATGCAAGAGTGTCATTCATTTTCCCTGGCCTAGTTAGGACGTGATTTCCCTCCCATCTTAGAGTTCTGTATTACCATGGATCACTATACAGGCAATTAGCCTCTTGTAGGATTCTCAGCTTTCTTGAATAGTAGGGAGAAAGTGATAAACTCCTTTAATGATCATGCACTTCCCTGGCTGGGTGATTGCTCAACCACCTACACATCCTCATTTCCCATCCATACCAAGGGGCTTTGAATCAGATGCATGTAAAATGCATTACAGACTAGAATTGAATCTCTAGGCTAGGGCTGATGCAGTCCACTATGTTTCATTTCTTCAGTTCTTCTTCAGATGCTATTGGATTTTGTAATGGAACTGGACAGGATATTATACAAATTGGAATGTAAATTATAACTACAAATTTCAGTTGGATTTTTCTATGGAGCTGAGATGATTATGTAACTTGTTCCTTTTTTGCTTCCACCGTTAGGACAAAGATTCTAATGTGTCGTTTAAACAATCCAGCGTCAAACACTAAAACACACCTGATTTTTAAGTCCATGTTGAAAATACGATATATTTAATCATTATGAAGGATGCTAATTATAAAGACGGAAAAAGCTTTATTTGACTATGTAAATATTTGTTTATGTAATCTATCATATCCAGTTTTGGAATAGAGCTAAAATCATGTTATCATACACACGCATGTCATTTATACCACTGAAATCCCAATAGGTTATGTCATATATGTACATGTATGTACGTGTTTATACATAAGAAATGAGATGATCATAAAGGGAAGAGAAAGGTTCCGTACTCAAGGCAGGTGATTAGGCAGTCTGCCCTCTCATCCATGTAACCATTTCATCTTCATGGCAGCTGCAGAAAGATGCAGACAGCACCCACAGTCTCCCTGTGAGCATTGACAGTGAAGGCAAACTGATGCCTCCAGAATCACCTAAGCCTTCCAATTCACCAAAGTTTCCTCGTTCACCAAGATTTGGTCGATCACGATCACCCAGTCCCAAAAATGTGGGCTCCTCACAGGTATGTTCAACAGCTTCTGTGGTGGTGATGGCGGTGGGGTGGAGTAGTGGCGATGTCAAACAGCCAAACCGTCTTATGCATTTTGTCCTGCCTACCATCCTTCAATAAAGCTTATTCTGAAAGGAACATGTGTAAGATTTCAATCCTGCAAATGCTTGAGTCTTTACCTGCTTTCATCTGTACATCCCAAGTAACAGCACAGCACCAGAGAAGGATATAGCTGCAGCAGATCACAGATGTGAACCTAAGCCACTGTGCCTCATGTTTATAAAATCACTTCTCCATGTTGCTACACTTTTGCCCTGCGGTTAGGTGCTTTTCATTAAGAATAGTGATGTAGATTTAGAACATGCACAGTTTGCCTAGGCCTGTGATGTGGCTTAGTGTTACATGTGAATCTGTGGACTGAACACTAGAAATGGGTACATATATTTGATAACTCTAGAAGCAGATTTCACATGCCTTGTTTTCTTTCAGTTTGCTTCTATCAATCCATCCTATCAGGAGAATGATTTACATTCTCTGGACTGAATTTATCACCACAGGATGTCCTTTTCAAGGAGCAGAATTTCTTAACGAATAGTTTACTGCATCACCCTATACTGATGTACGTGTATGTGTTGTTCTGTTATCAGACACCAAGGACAATGGAAAGTCTTGTTGTTTGAAAGTTTCCAAATGTCACCAGACACTCTGTTAATATTGATTTATGATCATAGTCACAACCTTCTCAGGTCTGATCTGTTTCATCTCCTTCCTAGCATCCCTTGAAAGGTATCGGCAAATGATTCACTGATGTTGACAAGTCCAATGGCTTTTAGAAGGGCTTCTGAGCTGCCTGGTCTAGGCAAGACAATAATGGCATGATTGTAGTCACGTAGACCAGTCGTACGTGTAACGTGTTGACGGTGTCAAAAGGTATTAGGGAGCTGGTCAAGGACAAACACATAAACAGCATTTCTGCTTGTCCCTTTTAATAGACTAAGTGTGAGTTGAGCTACCTGCTAGCTACCTGCTAACTACTATAATTATTACCACCTGTTCCCTGTTACCTCTGGTTTACAAAATTAAGTTAGTGTGTAAGTACTGTAAGGTGCTTATTGAATTATTTCTGACTATTCGCTGCTCATCATCATCCCTTGTAAGATGATTAGGTATTTTGATCTCTTCCATAAGGTAAACATCGACTTTCAGTTGATACATAATGCTACATTAGTAACTGAGATTGTGTGGTCTGTATTCTGTCCTTGCCATAGAGTGTTGTATTCTGTTGGAGGCCATTTTCTGATCAAACAGGTGGTTGGTTGCTGATGATGAGGGTTTGCTGGGGGCTATTTCAGACCTGTGGATAAGAGGGGTGCATGAGTTGATTTTAGTCTTAGACTAGTATTTTTTTTTACTCGATTTCTTTCCCCCAAATCATCAAAGGCATACTACATACTTTTGTCTCCTGAGATTACTTTGAATCTTAGCATGTGCAAAGTAAAAATATTATGCTTATCTAAGTGGTCAACACTACAAAAATATGTCACAAATTTGTATAGTTCATGTCATTTCGATTCAATTCAAAGCCACTGGCCAATCAGAGCAAACTCAGGGATTTTTTATGAAATGAAAGGGCTAGCATTTGTAAAAAAAAAAAAGCTCAATGTTTCAAAATATATCTGTGGTTGGAGGGAGCTTGTTCCTGGACCTGATTCTGTTTTCCTCTCAACTGCAACTCTTGCATGCTTTTGTAAGGTTTTGTGAGAGTTGGACCCAATCTGAGACTAGGTAAGAGTAGACATCTGGTTTCATCATGTAGTCCATGGCAAAGAAAATAGAAATAGGGAGAAGGTCGGAACACTGCCTCCCTTTGAATGAAAACAGTACATGTATATCTAGTTTATTATTTCCAGTAATGGCTCCAAAAGCTCTAGTTTTGCATGTCACAAAACTCACAATGTATATACCAGTAGTTTAGTTCGAGTCCTAGGGTCAAGCTATGATTCCAGACTCAAGGACTAAATCCAAAATTGGTTTCATTTTATAGTGGGTGAATTTTTGTAGTCTTATTGCAACTGCATGCAATTGGAGGATCAAAGCAGTTTGTTCACAGATATTTCTGTGTTGGACCAATAAATGTTTGAGCAGCTTATGGGGTTTTAGGCAGGTTTCCAGGAAGCTACTCAGGGAAATATGAAATTATCGCCTGAGAAGGCACTGAAGATGTGTGGAATATAGAAGAGAACTCAGCAGGGCTTAAGAGCCCTGCCACTTTCCCATCTAATGGATGGCTGGCAGCAAGCATCGAAAAACATATGATTCATTTGTAACATGCTTGGAAAGTAATATCAAAGGTCATCGAAAGAGGTGGTTACATGAAATTTCAGCAGAGCAAGTTAACAGCCCTAGTTTTATGTGTTAGGGTACTTACACCTGATCCTGATTTACAATGATGGCAGTTTCCCCAAAAGGATCATGGAAAATAGACGTGTTGCGAAGATTTTGGGGGAAATTCATATGCATTGAAGGGAATTTGTGATGTGGGAATATCTAAATGCTGTATGTATTTGCTGCTACAGGCTGACTGACTGAACATGCTGACTGGAATGAGAAGCTGGAATATATGCAATGCACACTGGTTACAGTAGATATATACTCTAAAGCAGTTACTCTTCAGTTTTTCAACCTTTTCCCAGCTGAAGTAGCTTAAGGGACTAAGTAAGCTTCCTGTTACTCAGTGTTACTTTATCTGTTTACCCAGTATGTAGCAGACATGTCATTCTTACTGCTGCTAAGGAAGATAATTTTTTTATTCTTTTTTTTTTTTCTGATCTCTGCTGCAGAATGAAAAGATGTATGGGCCACGTGACAAGCGTTCCACATCCTGGAGTGGCCGTCCCATATGGATAGAAAGAGCTGTGGCGGGAAGAATCAGAGTTCCACATACACTACAGGTGCACAATGGCTTACACCATCACATCGATATCATGTTAAAATGGCAATACAAACAACTTCATATATATGCATATATATAATTATAGGTGAAGAAAGCTCTATTTCATTTGCATATGCTGTGAGGGTTGGACATGAAATGGATGTGCACATATTAGGGATTTATTAAAAGCTTCAGAACAGAAGTGAGATCAATGTATAATGTAGAGCACTGTAGATGTATGAAGATATATGAATATGACTGTACATGGAATTGGACTTACTTTGAATAAAACATCATGACTGACCTTTCTTGCCTGTGTTTTGCCCATGTAACAATAGTTATAAATATATAGTAACTACATATTTGGTTTGTGACTCTTGTGTGAGCCTGTACAATTGTGCATGCAGGTCCACACCTACACCAAGCCCACCATCTGTCAGTACTGCAAGAAGTTGCTAAAGGGGCTCTTCAGACAAGGACTCCAGTGCAGAGGTCAGTGAAACATTAAGGGTCAGGTTGCATTCATGTTGAAGTCAGTGTAAGTTTCATTTGATTTTTTAAACTATCTGTAAGCCCTTAATATGCTGATGGCAGTCTTTTTTATCTCCTATTGCCACCAACTGACTGAGTATTAGATCACATGAAGGACATAACCTTGAATCATAAGTACTAACTGTAAAGTAATCAGTGAAAATGAACATAATTCTTACCAATGATTTAGCTTATCACATATCCCTATTACCTACATGATACTCTATTCCTGAAGGTATGGTCACATGTCAGCGCAAAAGTTCTTTTGCAAAAATTCTTCCTAATAGTCAGCATAATCACATGGATGAACAAAAACAAATAAAACAAGTACGAAAGACAAACTGTAGACTTGGTCAGACTGTAATATGTTTACTGAGAGAGACCTTTTGTGTGAATGGTCATCCTGGCAAATATAGAAAAGTCTCAGTCTGGAGGCTTTCCAGGCCACATCATTAGAGGCACTACTGTACTGATAAATGTGTTATTTCCTGGGTGGGTATGCTGTGTACTCATGGATGACTCAGGACCTTGCCCTAAACTGTTATTATTGATTTTGGAAACCTTGAGAAGCTTTTCCTATTGAAAGGATCAAAGAAACTGTATGTCCACCCACATATCATCTTTCCTATGGCATCTATGGGTCTTTGGAAAAAATTACCTTTATCAGCTGCTTTGGTTTACATGCAGTTCAGCAAACAAACAAACAAACAAACTTGCGAAATATAATACACATAATTTAGTATTTTGGACTGTCTGGGCATGACTACAAAACCAAAATGTTCTCTACAGTTTCCCGCATCCACTAAGCATATCTGATTGGGTGGCTTTACTGCTTGATCTTAACAGTTGGTAAAAAGGCTGTGATATTACCAGATAGAGTTCCAAGAACACCTACACGAATCTTCCCCCTGGGTGCAAAAATCATTAGCCAGTGATGGTCTGGTGATTTTGTTCTGAGTTTCTTTGCCCTACATGGCATTTAGAGGCTTTCTTGAAATGGTAATGTGTATTCGATTTTGAGAGTTTGCTACTTGCCCTTAAGTGGGATGAGACTTGGGTTGTTATCTTCACTTGTCACACTTCCTGGTGGAGGATGAAGGATTCCTGCTTACTCACACCCACTCTTCACCGCAATGGTGTTGATCTTTCCTACACTTCTGCAACTTAACCTCCAAGGTAACCCTTATCCATTAACCATTTTCCACTTCAAGAGTGGGTAGACAGATTTTCTGATTTGGCAGCTATGAAGACAACGAGATAGCCATTCAGTCTGAAATATATAAGTTCCTGAAATATATAAGTTCCATGTTGAGTTTGAAATTACTCATTCAGTTGTCATCACATGTACTAAGCATGAGCATTCGACCTTTCCTTGGTACTGAAATGTAGTCCACCCCTTTATACTACTGGTTTGAAATCATCTTCATCAATCTTTGCATTTCAGTTTGAAAAAGTTACACATACCATGGTCCATAGCACCGTTTCAGTAGACTAAGTGTACATTTTTAGTACATACATGGCAACAAATTTATTGTTTTTTTGTTTCTCTTCATTTGCAGATTGTAAGTTTAATGTCCATAAGAAGTGTGCCCCTAAACTGCCTAAAGACTGCACTGGAGAGGTAGCATTCCATCGAGGTAGGAGGGATGGTAAAGACAATTTTTTTATTTTTAATTCATAGCTTACTACTTAAGTTGTTATATTCTTAATACGTTTTTAGGAATTTTTGGACGTCTATATTTACTTTCCTGGTTGATTTCTTGATTTCTACTTCCACTGATACTAGTAATTCTTCTTCCATGTTGTTAATCCTGTCCCATGTATTCTCTAAAAGCCAACATAATAGAAAATATAAAATATTGAAGCTTGTACATGTATTTGGTATACATGTATGTGCACATCGCATTTACTCTACAGCAGTGTATTTAGAGTAAAAATAATCTATTAGGATAATAGCATTTTTGTAACGATAGAAGTGTGAAGTGTTTCTTTATTTGAGATGCTTTTCTTGAAGACATGTAACCTTTTGTCCTTCTGTTTTCAAAAGAAAATTATTTCATCTTTCTTCTCTCAGTTCATGCAGTTCAGCGAAGAAATACATAGTTACTTGATTGTTTGGCTGATCAGGAATGTTCTTAAGCCTGTGTGTATTTTTTGAGTACAGATGAGTTGGAGCTTGGTGCAGAGAACAGCACAGTGTCAGAGGAGGGAGAAGAAAATGAGAGCGAAATAGACTTTGATGAGATCTCTACAGAGAAGAGTGAAAATGATGAGAGTTCACAGGAGCAGGAAGAGGGAGGCGATCAGGACAGAGCTGCCCTACTCAGGTGAGCTGACAGGTTGAAAAGGTCCCATAATGCCATGCAACAGTAGGAGAAATGTTGTACATGTATAAGTATACATGTATTAGAAAAAGTATTACGCAACAAAGATGTTCTGTTCTGCTGATATGCTTTGCAAATGTTAGTGAGTACAATCGCTCAAGAATTGCTCAGATGATGGTTAGTATAATCAATAATTCCAAGCTAGTATACAATGACTGACAGTAGCATACTACTTTGCCTGTATTTCCAGTCCTGTGATGAGTAACAACATTCCACTACAGAGGATAGTGCAGTCTGTCAAACACACCAAGCGTCGCAGCAGCAAAGTGCTGAAGGAAGGATGGATGGTCCACTTCACCAACAAGGACAACATGGTGGGCTTTTACATTATACACATCTATGGAAGTCTACACTCATGTTTGTTCACAAGTAAGAACAAATAGCTGGCAATGATATTATTTCATTGTTACATGATGGAAATGTCTGTTTTAGTTCATGACTGTAGGTATGTAGCATAAAGATGGAAGCAGTTTATTTTGTCAATTCATCATGGTCTACATTTTGTCTTCACAAGTACTGGACAGAAGACTAGTAGAAGTAAGCCAAACAGGTCTTTCTGGTTTTTCCAGCCTAACAATTGAAAGTGTAATAGACTTGTTTGTGACAAGTTGTCTATCAAATGCCCTGTAGGTTAATTGTATTTGATTCACACCAACTTCACATTCACATCTCTATAGAGGTAATATTTAATTTGTGTGTACTTGTCTTATCTGAAATGAAAAAAGAATGTTCATGTAATAAATAAATAAATGAATGAATGAATGAATGAATGAATAACTAAATGATACATTCAACAGCATTTTTCCAAAAAGATATCAACCTCCAGTGAAGCAATGCAGTTTATCACATTTGAAAAGTTTCTGTGTAAGATTTTCACATGAACCAAGAAGAACATTGTCTGTTCTCATTACCACTTGTCTTCCATGGCCAGTGACCTATGACCCCAAATGTTAGACAGGTGTAGTGAGTAGACTGTACAGTCAAGCAGGATGGCAAGATGTGGGTGTTAACATTTGTGTACACTTGGAATTTTTTCATCATGGAATTTGGCA
Organism: Branchiostoma floridae x Branchiostoma japonicum; assembly: GCA_013266295.2. NCBI lineage: Eukaryota > Metazoa > Chordata > Leptocardii > Amphioxiformes > Branchiostomatidae > Branchiostoma > Branchiostoma floridae x Branchiostoma japonicum. The sequence goes on from CM023840.1 coordinate 15,837,751, forward strand.
AATGGGTAAGTGGATGTAGCAGTATGCAAATTACAGAAATGACTTCTTCATGCTCAAATATAACCTTCATAAGAAATGATAAGTTCAATTATGGCCAAATTTTAGCTTTGGCGGTGTTGATGGGCCATGTGTTACGCTATGAAAGATATGGTGATCATATGACCGTAATGTACTATTTCCAGACTTATGCAATATAGTATGCTTTAGAAAGCTCTAAGAATTGTTCTCAATCTGGATACAAAGTGCTTAGTTTGAAAGAGACACCTTTAAAGCACACAAGGAAATTCTATTTGGATGGTAGAAATACATGTATATCACAACAGAAAAAAAAACATTAAGAACACCGGAAACTGATGGAAAAGTGACAAAATTGCCTAAGTGAAGTCGTGAGTTGAGCATTTATTTTAGCAGGCAGATCAGACTTTCTAAATGTCAGGACCCAACCACTAGACTTAACCCACAGAAGTCATGAACTCCTTAATGCTAAATGCACAAATCCTGATTAAACCATGTCTTACTGTTGACCTTTTTTCTTTACAGCGTAAGAGACACTACTGGCGTCTAGACACCAAGTCATTGACTTTTTTCCAGAGTGATGTAGGGAGTAAATATTACAAGGTAAGCTCAGTAGAAATGCACTTCCATATTGACTTAGAAGTTCAGATAAGAAAATCTAACCAATATCTTCCAGTAACTGACATGAATGATTGTTACAATGTTATCTATTGGGATCAGAATGCACCAACTTCGAGCCCATTTTTCATGTGGCCACTAAATTCTGTGTGTTAGAATGATATTGTCAGAGAAAGATGACAGGAATAAGAAAATTCTTAGGTAGAAGAGTTTGATATGGATGCTTGTTGGTTAGACAAGGATAGTTGTATTAAAAAGAATAATGGATAAAAAGTGTTGTCCTTGAGATTTATCAACAATTCCATGGGAAATATTCTTCATGGACAGTTTGATTGCACAAGCGTGGCAGCATTAGCCACAAGTTTGAGACATGCTGTTGATACTCAGTCCTGTTTTGAATTTTAACTGACAAGAATTTTGACTAATTTAAGACAGGCTTTGAAGATCATTTGATAATCTTTATGAAATATGTTAACATGTCATTGATTCTTGGACTGTTTGTACATAGGATATTCCTCTGGCAGAGATTCTGAGAGTGCAGGCAGCCCAGCAGGAGCGCTCGTTTGAAGGGGGCCGAGGAGCCCACTGCTTCGAGATTGTGTCTGCCAATGTTGTGTACTATGTGGGGGAGAAGCGTGTGGATGGGGAGGTGCCCACCGTGGACCCCGAGAGTGGGGTAGGGGCAGCTGTGTCAAAGATGTGGGAGATGGCCATTCGACAAGCCCTGATGCCAGTCACCCCACAGGCTAGCACAGCAAGCACCACAAGCATCACTAGTCACAGTAAGTATCATGTGCCAGTGACTGTATTGTGACTATATACTCCACTTTTCTGTCTTTGTTTCTATTTGTGTTTGAAAATAACCTTTAAAATAAAGAAGCCAAGTACCACACCTTTTGTAATGGTTTGTTTTCTGGTGTATAGTATTAACTACAATTTGCATTTTGCTGTGACCTTGACATGGTTTGTGTTTTCATCTACCAGCACTGAATGACCCTGACCAGACCAATGATCCCATGGATGGCAATATTGTGAGTGATTGGTTACACACAAACTCTATTAGCATTTGAGCATGTAGTTACTAATATTAAGCAGGACTATATAGGAAATAATCATAAATACAGAAGGAATAAAAGGTAATCTCATGTGTTGCCTCAACAATAAACTCAAAGGAAAAGTTCAGTGATTAAGCTTATTATAACTTGATGTGCTTGGAAATTCCAAGAAATTGTGTAAGCAGGCAGATGTGGTACTATAACTGAAGATGTATTATTTATATTTTATGTTTATAGGACATCAGCCAGCAATACCAGATCTTTGCTGATGATATCTTGGGTTCTGGCCAGTTTGGAGTGGTTTATGGAGGTATGTCCAAAGTCACTGATCATGGATGCACTGAACTGAAGAAAATCAGTTCTTAGATAAACATATAACTTGTTTATATTTTTTGGTGTGTAATAAGACAGGTACAGGACTTCTGAAAACATCTCAACAGAAAATACCAGTCATTATAGAGGGAAAACAGAAGAGAATCCCTACATGATTATTATCAATAAGGCTTATTTTGAACCATGGTGGTTCTTAAGGATCGCAGCATTATGGTACAAGATGAGGTGTTGATTAAAGATAATGTTCCAAGGGTATGTTAAACCTTAACTTAGCTGGGCTGTAAGGATTCAAGTTGTTGCTGGAAGGAAAAGTACTGAGGATATCAGTTACAACAATAGACATTAAATGTTACTACAGGTGTACACAGAAAATCAGGTCGTCAGGTGGCAATCAAGGTGATCGACAAGCTTCGCTTTCCCACCAAGCAAGAGACACAGCTCAAGAACGAAGTATCCATACTCAGAGTAAGTTCTTCCTGTAATATTGATTATAGAAATAGGTAAAGAAACGTCTCATAAGGACTTGATAAAGATAAGAAATTTCCAATGTTGGATATGAATGTTGTGGAGGAAATTATTCATCTGTGTTTCTGTTTATCAGTGCTTGCTCTAGGGTTCTACAGTATACGTCATTTTGCTTTCCAGAGCATTAACCACCCAGGCATTGTGCGTCTGGAGCGGATGTTTGAGACCCCTGAGCGAGTGTTTGTTGTCATGGAGAAGCTGAAGGGTGACATGCTGGAGATGATCCTGTCCAGTCAGAAGGGCCGTCTGAATGAGCGTGTCACAAAATTCCTGGTCACTCAGGTAAAGTATCATTCATAACATGATCAGTGAAAGACTGCGTGGCTATTGGTAAAATAGAAGACATAGTATAATAATTGTAATTTTAGATTTTTAGATAGTTGCACTGGTCTGTGAACATCTGAGATCTTATACTAATCATACTGTATTTTATATTTGCAGATTCTAGTGGCATTGAAGTATCTGCATTCAAAGAATATTGTGCACTGTGACCTGAAGCCAGAGAATGTGCTCCTGTCTTCCGATAATGCCTTTCCTCAGGTGAAGATTTTCTCTGTAGTTCTTACACATGTCTGTTCTGTTACTTCTAGAGCTTTGTTGATTGAACAAATTTGTATGCATATTCTGGCAATTAAATGTTTGACCATTGTTGAATATAACTTTCAGGTGAAGTTGTGTGACTTTGGCTTTGCCAGAATCATTGGAGAGAAGTCCTTCAGAAGATCAGTTGTGGGGACTCCTGCATATCTGGGTAAGTTAAAACTGTGCCAAGGTATGGATAGTGAATGGTTAGGTACATGCAGGCATTGGTCAGTACCAACATTTGCACTTGTCATTTGTACTTGATACATCAACCTTGACAAGTTGTCCATTGTTATTGCCAATTTAACTACAAAAGGGAGGTTGATAAATGATTAATGATAGAGATTTCTGGTAACATTCCCTATAGGAAACAGATTACAGTATTGTCTTGGACTATAAGATTGTCATTATTTTAAAAGGTATTCTTGTGATCTGTGATTTCAGCACCAGAAGTGTTGAGAAACAAAGGATACAACCGGTCGCTGGACATGTGGTCTGTAGGTGTGATCATCTATGTCAGGTAGGGAGCCTTACCGCATACAGTATCTACCTTTTGTACTTGTAGTCTTCTCATGATTAAGTCCACAATGATTTTCTTCTCCTGAGACACAAGGGTGTTTGGTGTAAAGGAATCTACTTGGGGAAAAGCTGGTGTAATCTAGGTTCAGTACATATATGCATGTATTTAAGGTACAGTAGATTTCTAATGGGGCATGTTGACATGTATTTTTGTGTGACATTCAATATTTCAGGCCACTGCATGATCTTCTTGATACTCAAGGATATTTTACTGTCAAATAATAGCCGTTGTTTTTTTTGCATACAGTGATCTTCGATATTACAGCTGCATCATAGATGTAGGCATTATACATTTTGTCAGGATCCAGTATGTTAAAATTAGTACTTCAAAGATGAACAGATTTTTTCGCTATTCTCTATGATGGTTAAAATCAGTCCTTGCCACCAGTGATGACAGATCAACATGCTGCATTCTTGCCCCTTTCTCATCCTTCCCCATGTGTTTGACTCTCCCCAGCCTGAGTGGTACCTTCCCCTTCAACGAGGATGAAGACATCAATGATCAAATTCAGAACGCTGCCTTCATGTTCCCACCGAACCCATGGAAGGAGATCTCTGATGAAGGTAGCGTCGGATCAGGTGGATTAATTTTTTGTCTCTAGCTAACACTGCACGGAGCACTGTCACCAACTGCCGACAGGGATGGTCTTCAAATCAAATGCAATTTCTCCAATCAACGACTGCTTTCTGTAAAACCTTGGAAGGTGATGTGGCAGAAGCAGTGACAACTAATCATCTGTTGTCCTGACAATGAATTAGTGGAAATAAAAAGTAGTCTTTGTTGAGCATGCACTTTTCATGCAAGTTTGGCTTTCTTTCCTTTTTCCTCATATCTGGCTCTGAGGTCACTTTGCATGTAGATGCTGTGTTTCTTTGAGATCAACCCTTCTGCATGTTAGTTGCAATGCACGATTTTCTTTAGCTGAAACATGTGGTGGTATTCACACTTATTATATTCCTAGGCCTGTTTTAAGAGAATATCTACCATTTGTTTTTATATCTCCTTTGATCCAGTTTGGAATTGAAAAAAAGTATGGATACCACCCACCAATGATATGATTGTTCATATTCTTGCCCTTTGCATATATTATGCTTCTTCTTTTGACTTTTATGTGCTCCTTTTGTATAATAATTTTTGTAGCCAAAACTGACATTTTTGTTACATTTCTACCTTTAGCACTCTAACCTCTCAGGCTCAGCTATCCAGCATAAAATTACTGTAATTCTTTTTTAGTATTTATCCTACTTTTGCATATTTTTAGTGTGACTGAGATAAACCCAGCTTTCAAAAAGTACTGGCCATGTTGACAAATTCAGTGTATTGTCAACAATGATTACACAAAAGTGTGGATTGAAAATTTAATGTGAAACTGTTTCACCTGCACTGGTCACCACACTCAGCATAGACATGGACCTGATGATTATAGCACATCTTGTTGAGTTTGGTTTGAAAAGTCTGAAGAGAGCCCCTTATGCTTTTTAGGCTTGGCATTTTGACTAATTTGTTGCATCCATTTTTGTTTTTGCCCAGCTGTTGACCTGATCACAAACCTGCTGCAGGTGAAAATGAGAAGACGTTTCACTGCCGACAAATGCCTGGCACACATCTGGCTACAGGTGAGCATCATTCATCATCCACCAATCTGGTTAGGTTTCACTTATACCAAGGACGTGTGAGAGAAAGTTGAACGGTATAGGTGTATTTAAGAGAGAGATAAGAAGGAAAATATGATTTGCTGGCTGAAAATGAAACTGAAGAAAATGAATGTGGGATGGAGTTTTACTTGTATGTCTCCTCTGAACATTTTGAAACTTTGTGATCGCCCTCATAGCTCATGACAAAGCCTGCATGGCAGTAACACATTGGGTGTGCTAAACTATATTCTTTGCCAAAAAATGTCCCCTTCCTTTTGGACTGTAGTAGTGTTTGTCTCCTAAGAAATGATTGAAACCTGATCTTTTGCTGACGATGTTCATATGTTCACTACTAATAGATAGACATCCTTATCCTTGTGTATTGGAGCCATTTCAAGTTGTCCTGTCCATGTAACCTACAGGACTATTACACCTGGTGCGACCTGCGGGAGCTGGAGGGCCAGGTAGGCAGCAGGCACCTGACACATGAGAGTGACGACGCCCGCTGGGAAGCCTACCGCAGAGAGCATGTGGAAGGCAAGAAGGGAGACAAGCACAAGAAGCACTACAGTCCACAGATCTTGAGAGAACGTGTCAGTGCATTGTGAGACTACAATCATCATTAGAAGGAGCCAGTAACAATAGCATAGCTGTGTCAAGATGTTTCCCCAGGCCCATTTCTTGCCTTTTTTGTACAGGTTTATTTTTACCATCAAATTTGCATCTTGCAGCTATTATAGAGATACTGCTGTTAATTTTAAAAAATGTTTTTTGAAGTGTAGAATTTTACCTGAAAGATACGTTCCTCTCCAGGGCTCCTTAGGATTATAGTTTCCAGCCAAAAAACACCACGAGGCTGGCAGTACAGTACTTACATTTGTATTTATTGCTAAACCATAAAAGACCACTGTATACTCAAAGCCTGGTTTAACCTTAAGTACATGTAGCAAAATTACTTATTAAATATAAGCCCATTGAAACGGAGATATTGAAGACATGAAGCAAAAGTTTTTACTTCACTGGTTTTCACCTTGGTTACTTTGAGTTCCCTTGTTGTTAACATACACTCAGTAATGTAAGGTACTACCCAGCATGTTCGTCTGATAGTTATAGGGTTGTGTGTTATTCATCTAATGGCCAACATATGGTCATTCACATGATAAGATTTGATACCAGCCACTAAGTACAATACTTCAGACCACTAGTGTTTCTACAGAACCCAAGTCTTACCTTAACTTTGTGTTACCTTGCACCCAATAAGACAAGGTAACAGTGAAGTCAGCATACAGCATATTCATTCAATTTAGAATTAGTGAATGAGGATAAGTTCTAATAGGTGTGGATGTGATGATTGTGATCACTGTGTGACTCTGCAAAATGTTTGTATACTGATAGGCAATACATTGTTTCATCAAATTGGTTGGCTGATTGGTTGATTGATGGACTTGTGAAGATACATACATGATAATTGTATGCATGCCCAGTAATTTTAGAAATGAAAGGACTAAGTGTTTCTGACTGTTACTTTCAAAATTCAGCAGTGTGACGAATTTCTTTAGACTGCTTCAGATGAACTTTTGTGATAGTATCTGTTTGGATTTCCCCCTAAATGGTTGGAGTTGGTTTGATTCTGAGAATGGTTTCTAAAATGCTTCTGGTAAAACATTCATTCTGATGGTGCTTTGAAAGCTAAGTCAGGAATTGGACTCAACAAACAATAATAATCATTGTATGATATTCCTACCAGACCTGGGTTACACAGACTAACAACTACTGTGATATTAATTTGGTTATTGTCTAACCAGATTTATTACTATTAAAACCTGAGTTCCATCATTTCAACTTAGACAAGAATGGTTTTGTCACATGTCAGGGATAACCTATGTATACTGTGTGGTCCAATACAGTATTCCTCTCATCTGAATTGATCCATATTCTTCAAAAACCAAACACTGAACTCACACATTCCAAAATAACCCATGTCGAATGAAGAACTTAGGATCCAGGGTCTTTTAAAATTAAGACAAGGCCTGCTTCTTACTTCAGTCAGTGCAGCTGAACTTTTCTTTTGGGGTTTTCAAGCAGCCTTTGTTTCCCAACAGCGCAGCCTGTACTGCATCCAGTGGACTAGTACTACTTAATAGGATGTACCCCAAATTCAAAATATAAAAGGACAGGCTGCATGTTCAGATAAGGATGAAAACTGAAAGGGCCCTGAAGCATGTTATGATCAGTCTGTATGTTTTCTGTTAGAAACAAACTAAGAGATAATTGCAGGTCCATATTACAGCCTTGCATTTCTTTCTGCTGGGGCTAAGAATCTTGCTGGTGTTACAAAACACTCTGTGTAATACAGACTGACCTGTGGATCTGCAGATAAAACTGATTTGCTGTCATGTTTAGAATTCACGTTGTCCCCTTTCCACGCTTACTCTAATCATCTATTGCAGTGATTTGATTTCATATCATAAATGGTTTTGTTCGCACATTTAGGATGTACATAATGTGCAAAAACATGTCCAAAACCAGGTTAACTGCAAACTTTTGTCCCCAACCTCAGGTTTTACTATGTTGATGTAGGGTGCAAGAACCTCTGTTCTCTGCTGGTGCAGGTGAACGAATCAGTCTCTGAGTAACCCAAGTCTGGATCCCCTTTTAACCTATATTGAATTATTTTCTGACCAGATCTAAACTGGGCTGGAACCTTATATGGGCACAATATATAACACAAACGTGTACTTAAAGGTTGCTACCAAAAGAGAAGCTGGGCTTCTATTATTTGTACCAGATGTAGGGCTGCAGGATAATAATGTTGCCAACAATACAAGCTTGGTTTATTGTAACAGAAGTCAAGATTGGGACCTACAGGACCTACATTACCTTTGGGAAGACTTCATATTCCTGTTCTTGGTATCCTATTGGTAAGAAATGAAGACCATTCTGCTTGTCTTCAAAAAACTTGTCTGGGGGATTGAATCATATTGTCATAGTTCAGGCCAATCATACAAGCATGGCAGTAAGGATTCAAAGTACACGTAGTTTCTTTACTATTATGATAACAATGTATGCGTGCCTGTTGCAGCAGAAGGAAAATGTGCCATTGTATTGATATCAGTAGATCAGCATTCCAATCATGGAATATGTTAACGGTGCACAAAAAGTTGAGCTATCATTCATATGGATAGACACAAAATGCCTGATTACAATGTGAAGTGTCCAAAAAGGTGAAAAGTGATGATCAAGAGCCCAGCCACAGTAAAGTGCACCAAACCTGGCGGTAAAAAAAACATGTTCTTTGGTACATTGATATAAGGCTTGATTACTACTACATGTACTCAAATTGATACAAGTCTATGAAGCTGAGTTCTTCCTTGATGGCACTTCGTTAATTTCTAAACCACTTTGAAATTTTGATACTCTGCTTGCTTTACTTCTTCAGCAGATAACAGTACAACCAAGGAGGTTATACACTCTAATCTCCTTGGTATAACAAACTCTACCATCTGGAGACAACATTTCAGACCAAGCTAAGGAAGCTGGTCTTCCATTTTGTAGGTCCTCTTACTTGACTTGACATTGTGTCTTGAACCAGTATTGTTTGTAGTGGCCAAATGTGTGTATGTCATTTCTTGTGTATGACATTTCTCCATGAGACCCCTTGGACAACTGAAGACTAAGATATTGATGTTTAAATGTTGGCATTGACATAAGAACTTTGCAGTGACTGTCAAGATTAAATGGTAACAAGATTGCCCACGATTGTTGTTGTTGACAACTTGATCTTGCATGCTATTATTACCAGTAAGTAGTATATAAAAGTAGTGACTACAAGGAACAATCTACAACAGAGCTTTATCAATGTTGTAAAATTGGTCAAGTCACTGCAAAGGTTATTCTGTGAGTATATTGTGGTCTCTAATGCAGATGTTTTACATTTCTAAATTATATCACATCCAGTTCCAAGCCTTCATGTCAAGCCTAGAGCCATTGATATCAGCTATTCGAGAAACACTTCATTCTAATCATTGTTGAAAGAAAAATCATTGATTTGAATGTCACTTGTAAAGATGTGTTCTATTTCTGTTATTGGTCAATGGAAATCTTCTAAGAATATTGCTCTGTTCAGAACTAGTTCAGTTGCTATCAAATGCCACCCTCTTCTTACTAAAATTCCTGTCAGAATATCTACTAATAATTGTCATCTCTCGGACAATGCCTTTCCAATATCAATATAGCTTGCAAGTTGCAACTGACAAAACCTTGTCATGGTGTACCTCCTTAAGCATCTGCTCTTAGTTGTAAAAGTTAGGATTGTAATGTGAAAATGTCACATCAGTCACATGACTGCTGAAGAAGTGTATGACGTTATGTATCTGGAATCTGGATCATGTTTGGAACTACAGCCATTGAGAGCAGACAGGAAAACTTGTGTCATGGTGATAGTTAATATGGATGAGTGGGATTTTCTGTACTTGAGAGTAAAATTTCAATGAAAGTGACAACCCATCTTTTGGCTATTTGAAAATTGGAAAATGTCACAAGAAAATGTTTATTGACAACTCGTATTGTGATACATTATGTTAGCAAGCTGTTGAATGTTACATGCAAGAACACTCTTTGACAGCTACACAAGACCAGTGGAAAGAACTTATTTCTATTGACAAAACACAAATCATATAGGTGAAGACTTTTTACAAATCAGGTCAAAAAGTATTGTAGAAACAAGCCTTTGGAGCTTTGGTTTTAAGATGAAGACATTTTAGTCCCAGCTTTTGTGGAAGTGGAATGTTTTGATATATGAACAGTTTTTTAAAAAATCTTTTAAATATGAAAGTCATCACGGTGTTAGAGTTGTATTCTGGTGACTGACCAGGTTTGTTGTATTTGCTAGGTATGTTGTTTCATGCCTGGATACACAACATTGAAAGGTACTGGATCTTGTCTTAACTGGCTCTACACTTTATATAGCCTCCTGGTGTAGAAGCAATAGGGGGGAATGACAATGAAGGATCATGAATGGGTTGAATCAAAATGGCAACAAATTACATACACGGCCATCATCATGCACCATCATATATGGCCATTATTCAGAAAAGAATTACAGTTTAGCATTGGTAATCTACACCAGAAATTTGGGAGTAGAAACGTTTATCAGGTTTTGGTTCAACTCTTCATCCTTGTCAGTTTTCTCTTGATGTAGAAATTGTGATGAATAGTTGCAAAAGGTTTAGAAAAGAGGACTTCGTTGTGTAGTTTTAGTATTATTATGTACTTCAGTGTCTTTGTTAAGTTATTGCTGTAAGCTAAGCCATGATAAAGAGGCATAAGTGTAGGTGATAGGGTTCATTGTTTTCTGTACTGAAAACTGTATTGTTGTACAAAGTGCAAGACATTCCCATACCTTATGGTGAGGTATTTGTAAAAGTAGTATGTGCCAAAGAGGTTTTGTGCTTGCCATAGTAACACACTGTACTCATGGTAGCAGGCTATAATTATACCATATGAACACTTGTGTTTGAAAGAAAGACTGATTCTTTGTTATCATGTTTATGAAGTCTGTGCTTACCACCTACCTGTACAAGACATGACCTTGTACGAGACCAATCAGTGTGGATTAAACTGTAACCCCGAAGATAAAAAGCTTCTTATGTAATGTATTTGTCAGTTTGTGAACAATGTCATCAAAGCCAAAGGTATTTAGTTCTTGTCAGTCATTTCTTTTGTCCCATAGTGGTAGTTTTAATGTTAGTAGCCACATCCTTCTCAATTTCCTCTTGATGTAGATGTAGTACTAGAGGACATGTTCCAGAACCCCCTGTCGTATTAGGTGCTCACACTGTGACCTCTGTAGAAAGTGCTGTAAGAGAAAAAGTTTAAAGTCAACTCCCATCTTTACAGTATGCTGGGTACCATCCTAGTTAGTTTATACCAGGCCTCCTATACTCCCACTGTCCATCCAGTTTATCGTTACAGGACAACCAGACCATTGTATGATGGAAGAGCTCAAATCTACTCAATTTATGTTTAACACTCACACAATACATACTCAGTATCTTGTCTGTCACAAACTACAGAAAGTCATTGGAGAATTGAAATCACTCAGAAAAGGTGATAAGATGAGAACTGTCTGCACCTGACTATCTTTCTTGAGTAGCAAAATTGTGCCGTCTTCTGTTTCAAACTCTCCATGATCCATCAAACACCGAACCTCAATGTACAAGGACTTGGGTGGTTTCAGGTCCTGACATGGAGGAAATAGACATAGATCAGTGCATCAAGTGTAGCTTGAGAGATTTCTTTGAGGGGGAAAAATGTGTACAATGTATTGGAAATTCTATGAAAGCGATATGCCAAGAGAGTATGTCTCCTGTGGCAAAGTACTAGTAGTGCAACACTTTTATCATAGGATGGATACAACTCATTCAAAAGATAACGGAAAAAGTTTCAAGCTATGCTCATGTTATACAAGTTGACTGGTGGATATACAGAAACACTGTCAAACAGGTGTATACCTGTGTGAGGTCCAGCCCTCCTCCACTGGGACCACCTATAGATCGCATGTAAGTAGCCAGGGACTTGTTATACCGACTGAACCACTGGATCTGGAAACAAACCATGTCTAATGGTAAGTGCAAGCACATCATGAAAGCTGCTGACTGACATTATCAAATTATCATAAACAATCCTTTCTAAAAGCCATCTGAAAAATATCTCATTACATGATATGAACATGTGAAGGTGATCTGTATGAACTCACCTCTTGTTCTGACAGGTTGTACCTAATGTCTGGAGGCAGCACACTACCAAACTCCCACCTCATGGCACGAAGTCTTTCCATTCTGTTGCACCTGTACACAGGAGAAACCACATGCTTGATCAAACACTTTTGCAACTACTGCAAATTGTCTGACAAGATGAAAAATTCCATCTAAAGCATAAAGGAATTTAGATCAAAACTATTCGTTATGAAATTAATCAACGTCAAATGTTAATTGTCCAAGGTTGACTAAAACTTGGAACAGTACAACATACATGTAGGCCAGCAGACATCTCTTGTTCCTCTCCAAGGCTGCATGTCTGAGTTGAACCCCAGGAAACAGTCCAGGCGCCCCTTCCACTGTCTTGTTCCTGTTAGAAAGAAAAACATATCGACTACTTTTAAGCCTGTGCCAGGTACAAGTACATGTACATGTATGTGGTGCTTTTCAAATTATGGAGGCCCCCATGAAGTATGTAGGCAGTAAGTGCTAAATAAAGTGTCAGTGGAAATTGAATAAGTTTTCATACCCAAGGAGGTTTACATAATCTTCAAACAAGACATCAAAGAGGAAGATGTCTGCCTGATCCAACTGTGATAAACTACTAGTGCAATCAAAGTAATGTTTGTCACATAATGTTCCATGTGTTCACCTTACACTGTAAAAGAATGTTACAAATCATTATTGGAAAGTTTTACAGTGATATTATGCGACATCTGAACGACACGTCGCACAGAAGAGGCAACAAGAAAAAAATTGGGGGGGGGGGCAAATGTTGCAAAAAGGTAAATGTTCCACTCACACATCTGCTTGGTTCTGTTCAAACAGCACCCTCATCTCCTCAAGCACTTGCCGGATCCCGTCCTCCTGGAAATAGTCTGATATTTAATATCAATATTCTTTTTATATCATTTCATGAGAGGTTAACGTTATATCTGCTATCCGTGTAGCCGCGGCGACTGTTGTAGGGCTTCTCTTGCTTGCAGTCTTTTACTACTGTAAAAGACTGGGACTGCAAGCAAGAGAAGCCCTACAAGTCGCCGCGGCTACTAGCCGTGGCGACTTAAAAATATGACTTGACTTATGCCGAGGCCTGATGTCCCTGGCCCTGGCGACTTTAATATAGTTATACATCACGTTTACAACTTACATTGAATGGCGGCATAGACCCATCTGGCGAACGATGGAGCTGACGAATCAACTCAATAGCCTTCTCCCCGTACATGTTTTGGCTTTAGAGGCTGATAAATGGCAAATATTTCAACAGATCAAGTGCAGCACCCTCGCTCTGCTGTTTTGAATCGCCCTCCGAAAAACCGGAAAGAACACACCACTTACTAAAGGGGTTGTAGAGTAGATATGAAATTAGCTACATTGGAACAAGAAGGCCAAAATAATGGAAGATATCCTCAAAATACCCATTAATACTGAATATTGTTTATTGTGTTATCTAAAAACGTTTTAAAAAACATACTTGGATGTGTATTACTCGTGATAAATATATTAAAGAACACCCATATTCACAAGTGAAATAATCCAGACGGAGAACCTAGATACATATAAGATAAATTGTGATTGGATATGTGTGGAAACCCGCCAATTTTTTAACCAATCAGTAATCGTGATAGGAAAAGTCTCGTTGAAACTATGAAAGGTAAAAGGTCAACCGCAAAGCTGTCTCCGGTTACCCCTAAATGAAAGTGTTGATGTTTCAGTTTTACTGTATTTAAAAGGTCCATTTTTGTCGTCTTTTGGAGGGATTTGAAGAGGGTGATATTCACTACACCATGAGGCTGAGATCCAGAGCTATTGGTGAACCGAACGGCAGCAATAACACGACGGTCGCCAGCGAAAGTGCCAACAAAGGAATCACTGCGGCTTCTAGGTTTGTGGATCTCGTTTTAAAGATGGACAGACTCTTTTCAACTAGCCTGGGTGCCATCCGATTTTGTAACGGCCAGCCTTTTTTTCGGGCTGGCCGTTACAAAATCGGATGGCACCCAGGATACTTTTCAACTGGACTGGTACCTAAATTTTCGCTTGTATAAACTTTACTTGCATATTTAAGTCACATCCCGTTAGAACACCTAGATGTTTGAACTCAGACCTCTAAAAGGTAACGTTATTGTAAACAGAATTCTTAAACTGAAATAAACTGTAGTGAAAATCCCTTGAAGCTTCTGACAAGAAAAACAGCAAACATTGTTCTTTGTCACTTCTTTGCGTGTAATCTAATAGTGATAGATAGCTTGACACCTCCCCCCCCCCCCGCTCTGGCATCAGTTCAATCATGTGCCAGCTGCATCTTTCCTTACATCGTGTGTTATGAAATAGTAATTGGTATGATTTATAAAGCAATGAGTGGATTTTGTTATGGTATCAATGTTATCAGTAAACAGAACTAACAGTTTGAATGAGACAATTGCTTTTAGCAAAAAATTATGAGCAGGTGGCCTCTTAAAGTTAATCTGTGACTTTGTTACTCCGTGAAGGAGGCATACCTCCTGCAGGAGTATTCGGGTCAGCCGGTTTTTCGTGTTCGCAGCTAAAACTCACGGTTCCCCTTGTTCAATCGGCATGTAATTTTATACGTCGTCTGCAGGCATGCCAGTGATGATGCACGTATATCAATATTTACCGTAGGTGTTTTCGCGGTCAAGATAATATTCAAAAAGCACCCCTACATTTAGGGGCAAATGGGACCGCCCGCGAAAAACCCGTTGTTTTGAATAGCGGGGGGGTCGGGCATGCTTAATGCAGATGCGCGGGGCGGTTTTTAATGCAGACCAGATGCGGACCGTAATGGTTTATGGATGGCCGGAATTGTGAAATGTGTTCGCACGTAAAAGTCATGTTTGTGTACGTTGTATTTCTATGAATTTTGGCACGTGGTGTGCCGTTATGTCCGTGTTGATGCACGTGTCTTTGTTTTCACCGTAGCGGTTTTTATATCGAGGTAAATTTGATATTTCAAAATCACCCCTATTTTTATAATCCTGTGGAATAGGCCGTAGGTTAAGTAGATATGTGGTAGGCGAGGTTCTCTAAGCAGATATTAGGTGGTTGTTGACTTGTTGTGTATATTCATTTGTGAGTATCTGTTGGGATTGTGACTTATGGTTTGCACCTAAGGTCAGGTCTATTGTCTGGCAAGATGTTAATATTATAGTTGTTCGGTAGAGCTCACACACTGTACTATTTATAGCTTATAATATAGCGACCTGAAATTGGTCGGAGCGCGGAGAATGCGCCAAGATATGTGTTGTTTCCGTGTGCAACTGTGCTAACGTTGCTGTGGTGATCATGTTGTTTTGTTAAGCAGTTGACTTGAGCGGCAAGTGTTAAAATTGTTGACGTGGTTTTAGACTGACCGCCAGTTGCGCAGTTGACTTTGTGTACGTGTCTTTGTTTTTACCGTAGCGGTTATGTGGGACGGTGTTTTCCGTGTGCAACTGTGCTAACCGTTGCTGTTGTAATCATGTTGTTTTGTTAAGCAGTTAACGTTGACTTGAGCGGTACCCGTTTTTTCCGTGTTCGCAGCTAGAACCCACGGTCCCCTTTGTTCAATCAGCATGCAATTTTATACGTCGTCTGCAGGCATGCCAGTGCCAATACCACCTCTCAATCTGCAAATTATAAAATTTCACGGAGAATTGTCGCCTATGGCGTCTTGTTGTCTGTTCAGGGGAAGGAGACCCTGGGGACTGAGACGTGTACTGGGAGGGCTGCTTGGAGTCTATGTCGGCATCCCTGTTCTTGTGAAGCTGTGTCCCTCGATCATGGCTCACCTGGTGTTCGCACAGATGCGTCAGTAATGTTTTCCCCATAAAACATCAATAATCAAATTGCAGGGTATTTTGTGACATGAGTTGAACAGTTGAACTGCCATCTAAATGATGGTAAAGCAGTGCCTTGTAACTTAAGGTAGACAAACTTAAGGTAGACAATGTTGTACATGTACTAAAGTTGTGATCACGTAGTGAAGCAATCTAGAGTACAATTGGTGTAAGGGATGTGGGTCATAAATATAAAGAGACCCTTAAACCATATGTTGCTTAGACATGTTTTCCTGTTTCCTTTCCCTCTATTTAAATCTAATTTTCTCATTCTTTAAGTTCGTTGGCCACTGGCACCTCCACTGTCTAACCTAGAGGCTTACGGACTAAGTGGAGCAAGAAATTTCTACCTTCCTTCAACAGATGGAATCAAACTTGGAGTGTGGTAAGTACAGGAGAGGGCCAGGGTTTTAAGTGTAAAGAATCATGTTACCAAGGCACAGGGGAAAGTGTATTACTTACTGTAAATTTAGTTATATTCTCATAACATTATGGAGTAGACAATACAGGGCTCAATACCACCTGCATATGCAGGTTTATTTAATAGTACAGGTAAAATTGGAGCTGTGCAGGTATTTCTGATGTCTACCTGCACCAAACCTGCACCAGTCCAAATTAGCATCCTGTTACACAGCTTAGTTACTGGAGGTAAGATTGCACCAGGCCCACCTTCAAACAGTTTTTTAAGGACTGAAGGGATAAAAATGAGTGGTGCAGTTAAAACTCCTCTGGTGCATGTACTTTTGAATGTTACCTGCATCAGTGCAGGTATGTAGAAAAAATATTTTGAGCCCTGTAATATGATAATCAATTGCAAAATGCCTCGTGAAACATTGGTTGCATCTGTAGTCTCTCTTTTTATATGTAACTCAGGCACATCCTGCCAGCTGACTTGAACCAGAAAGTTGAGAGGAAAGACGAGGCTTCTTTTACTCAAGCTCTTGGCCAATCAAATCCAATTATCCTTTACCTGCATGGTAATTCCAACACTAGGTAAGTAAAGGCTGCCATGGCATTCCACTTAGCAATGTTCTACCACAGGAAATTGTTCAATGTAACCATTTGGAGCCAGGGGAGGCTTAATCAACAAAAGGTTAATCAGCAAAAGATAGTAAACATAGATGTATGGTATTGGAAGCTGCTGCTTGAAAGGAGGTAAGTTCTAAACAACCAATTTTACCTTTGTACACTTTCCTGAAAGATGTGTTTCACAGTTATCCACAGTCCAGAATACACTCATTACAGTACATGTGGTAAGTCACTATGAGACATAGTATGAGGCATTTATTATAATTTTTTATAACATAACATTGACAGTAGTATTCTATTTTGCTGCAGAGGAGGGTCCCACAGAGTTGATCTCTACAAGGTACATTTCTCCTAGCCTGGTATCCAAACCTATTATAGCTGCTGAGCCTCTTTTGTCTTTGTCTCTAATAAGTTTGGGTACCAGGCTACATTTCGCATGCCAAGCATCAGACTTTTACTTTACACAGGCCTGATCTACATGAACTTTATATGAATTTGGTATCATATTCCATATTCATGCTACATAGCCTGCTACTGTGTTGTTGTTTTTTAATTAGCTGATTGAAATCAAGCCTCAGCTCACTTCTTTTAAGGAAATCCTGCATGTTGTAGAAGTATCCTGATTACGTTTTGTTGTTGTTGTTTTCAGATATTTGCAGGGCTGAATTACCATGTGGTCAGTTTTGACTATAGAGGTATGTGATGTCATGTTATCCACCTAGTTTAGTACAAGACAGTGCAATCAAATCATATCAAATCATAAGCAGTCTTCATGTCATGACATATTTTTAATTATTTTTATTGACAATTGTTACTTTTACATTTACATGGAATTTCTATCACCAGTCCATCAGTATTCATGGAAAGACTTTACAAAGATCCAGCATGTGTGGGTTTTTTTAAGAACTCTTATCCAAGAGACAAGATGATGTGTGGTCTTGAACAACAGCAGGGTGGCTAGTGTAATGTTAGAGGTTGCCTCTATAGCACTATAGATTGGTTGCTGATATCTGATCATGAGCTGTGTTTTTTCCTTATCTGGTAGGGTATGGAGATTCAACTGGCTCCCCAACAGAGGAAGGAATATGTGAAGATGCCCTGGTGGTACACTCATGGGTGAAAAAACATGCAGGAAACTCACCTGTGTTTCTATGGGGACATTCGCTGGGTACTGGGTATGTATATGTTTCATTACCGTGACGTGTGTCATTTATGTTACTGGAAAGCAGTGGAAAAATACATGATGGAAAGGCTGCTACTGTGATGATGGTGGAGTCTGGCTTAATGGAAACCTCCAATGAGAATGTTAGATATTTGTAGTAGAAAATACCTCAAAGCTACATGAGATGAGACCTGCATACACCAATAGAACTGTATACCAATATCAATTGTACCAGGCAGACATCAAAGAAACTTTCAATGTGTCCTTCTTATGACATTGTGAATATCATATCTTTTACAGAGTTACATCAAAGATAACCAGGAAGTTATGTGAAGACGGTGAGTCAGATAATTATTCATGTGATGTGCAATGAATTTGTTTTCAACATTTGATCCATGTTTAAACAAGATGGTCTTGTCTGTATTATAACATAATGTCCATTTATCATTAGCAATGAAGCAGCATGAAATATGATGTGTGTGTGTAAAAGCTTTACCTGTGCTACACAGTCTCGCTGTTAGGGGCTGATTGGGCCTCCTCCTGACCAGTGGAAGGGCAGCTAGAAGCATGATGTAGTCAGGCAATGCAGAGGCTCAACAGTAATGTCTCATGTCCATTTTAAATACAGTGTTGTGTTTTGGCCAGGTAACTGCCCAGCTGGTATAGTGTTAGAAGCCCCATTTACAAGTACTCGAGAGGAGTGTTCTGGACACCCATTTGCCCAGGTACTGTAAAGATGTGATAAGATGCATGTAAAAGAAGAAAAAAAACTGCCTTTATTTGGATGTATTTCTTTGGCTGTAGAATGATACATTTTTAAGGCAGAGACAATGTTTTGAATTTACCTCATACCACATTTAGCCTTTGCATATGGTAGGCATATGAATAGATATACTGTTTGTATTGAGAAATACATTAATTGTATTGCTTTAAATTTCTCAGCCTTGCATAAGACTGATTCATTCCTATGATATCCAGTTAATGGAATGTAAAAGGCAACAATAGCAAATGTTTGATGGTGTTTTTCAGCCATGGAGATACTTTCCTTGGTTTGACTGGTTTTTCACAGATGGTCTTGAAGCAAACAATATCTACTTTGAAAGTGATAAACAGTGAGTCATTCTTTGATTTTTCGCTTTGAACTATAAAATGTGTGTTTTGTGTATAAAGCTGGACGTTCTATGTAATATAGTCTGCAAAGTAAACAATATCTAGACTACTTGAGGAAATTAAGCGTTACTGGCCTTGTTCACATTATTTGTTGTACACACATCAAAATGACTCTGCAGTCTGTCACCATGTGGTGTTAGAAATAGAACACTATTCAGTACAATTCAGTACAGTTTGTTGTGCTGGTGTATTTCTCCAGTGTCGCTGCTATTACATGTCCATTGCTGATCCTCCATGCTGAAGATGACTTCATTGTCCCCTTCAGGTTGGGGAAGAAGGTATGTCTCTGGTATTTACTGAAAATGAATTTATGATTTCTGCTACATACTAGTAATTATCTGATGATAGGTAACGTTGAAATTAACTTTAAAATTCAGTCTGTAGTCAGTGCTCTGTGGTTGGGCCTATAGCTGGTACATTTAGTCTTCTGCTCAAGAAATTTGAGAAGTTAGTCACTCAGTCTTCAGTTTTTAATATCTAAACCATGAGATTCTTTAAAGCTGTCATTCCGAACTTAAATAGATATCTGATTTCTGTGTTTTGTGCAGTGTTTTGGTGATAGACACAATGTATGGCTCAGTTGAGAATTAAATTGATGATTGACAAAAATGTCTTTGGAAGAAAACTTAATGGTGTTTTTTTTTCTAGCTATACGAGATTGCCAAGGAGACTAGACCAAGAGATGCTCCACCTGTACATTTTATAGCGTACGACAGATCCCATGGCTATGGCCATAAGTACATTTGCAACAGTCCTGCTCTACCACAGGTTATAAGGTACGTTAACCAACAGTCATACAATGGGAGACAATCTTGATTGGAATTCTATTATTGTTGTTGCCAGTGATGCAGCAGTTCATTTTGATGTTTTGACTTCAGACATGGATCACCTCCTATGGTTGGTTGAAAAGTTGTATTTTTCATGACTGTTGTTGTTTTCTGTCCCTTCACCCGGCTTTTTATCATGTCTATTGTTAATCATATACTTCTGTACTTTACTGCACAGGGAATTTGTGGAAGGCTCACCACAGGAAGTGTGACTTGAACCAAGCTGCTAATGTGTTGAAGTGTGGACCACATCATGACTTTGCACAAAACAATGCAATTTATCATTTTTAACTGTTTTTTAGATGTGTTTATGTCTGTTTTAACTCATGAATAGCCAAGAAGTTTGATATAAGAAACTCAGCAACTGAGTATTATTATATAGACCTATTTTGCAGTATGAGCTCTCAGTAAGTACAATGTTGCAGCAGAAGCTGTTAACTTTGTCAGTAGGTTAGACTGTAAAAAGCAAAATCATGTCACCCTTGTAAACTCAAGTTACTGGGTATTTACCGTAAGTCATCAATATTGTGGTTACCGTAAATACTGGGTCAGATGAGTATTTATTGTGATTAGCTCCCGTGTACTCGATCTGTGTGTTAAAGATGCCCAAAAGGGATGTAAACAGAAACAGGATAGTATGCAAGATGCAGGAGTAAGAAGTGATGACCTGATTCCATCAGTCCATGAAAAAGTACTGGAACCTAAGACAGATTAAAGCCATTTTCACCAACACGCACCAGTTTTGGTAAGTTTTCTATCCGTCTGTGAAGCTGTACTGGGTTGCTTTTGTTGTGCCAACACTCTTAGGAGTTATCTATTTACAACAACCCCACAGGCTGAAACCTCCCTGGTCTTTGTATGTACAAGGGTGGATGTGAGGTGACATTTCTGTTCAGACACCTGAGTACAGCCAGCCAGTTGAGCCCTCTGTATCCACTATGACCAAGAACGTCCTTGCTATGACTGACTGTCTACACTCCAGCAGGTGCTTCTGTGGGACAGACTTGTACAGGAATATTGACTTGATACTCTCCATAAACACAGACAAGGCTGTTTCAAGTTATTCAGAGCACAATGTCTGTTTTCTTTCCTTATTGTTGATCCAGTACATTTGTTCAGTTTAAGTTGGCTCATACAGATGCTGTAAGTAGAAACCGATGAATTGACAATAATCAGTGTGTTCACAGGAAGCCAGACTGGACTGACACGCGTGGCTTTTTGTCCTTTGTGTCCCTTCCATTGACAGTAAAAGTAGGTTAGTAGGTTTGGTTGAATAGATTTAACTAGATGTATTCTTCACAATCTTTCAGCAACAATAGGTTGATGTGTTGTTGTAGCAACAGTACCTTATTTGTGTACACTTTTAAAATACAACTTTTTTCTGCTCTTTAATCTATCAGTATCAGATTTTATTGATACCCCCCACGCACAATTACTAGCTACATGTCATCAAACAAAACGTGATAAGTTATAGTTCTGATTGTTACCTCATTTAGCATTTTCTTATGTTTTTTTTATTTTGCAGGGAGAAAAACCATTATACATTCCCACTGATGATCTTTAAAGGAAAAAAGAAAGCCACCCTATAAGAGTGAAATATAAAAACAAGGATTTATTTCCTATAATCAAGATGAAAGATAAAGTCTATATCAATACCATTACCTGTATACATAATAATGTTACACTAATGTAAACATGTACACTAATAATGTTACACATGCTGTAGTGGTTTATTCAGTTGTGTATGTACCTTTGACTGTCAACAGTTTGTTCTAATATTTGAAGATTGAAAAGTTAGTAAGTTTATTTAATTACCAAATATACCTCAACATGCTACTAGTCCTGTGACCACTGTAAAATGGAAATTTTTTCGTAATCCTTGTACATGTACGTCTTTAATGAATGTTGAAAAACAGACTGCAACGTGAGAAATAATAAATTAAAGGTTGTTGAATTAGAATAATATCAATACTGTTCATTGCTAAATATAAACCTTGTGGTCAATAAAAATTGCACATAAATCAATAATACAACTATATGGCCAAACTGCCCATGGGCCATGACAAGGACATCATCCATTCAATGCTACTGCAACACAAATTATATGGCTCTTTTTCTACATTTTGCTATAAAATTTCATATCTCATGGTACAGTTTGCATGTTGCATGGGGTCACATCTCACATAAGGCTCAGATCAGGCTTTCAACTAATTGCATAGTCTGCTAATGAAAATTCCAGAAACACAATACCTGTTACTGATCAAGTCCCATGGTACAGGCATGAGCCTAATGATATCGATTTTTTTTCAGCACTCAGGATAATTAAGGGACAAACCAATAACTCTTGCATGAATAATTTGAAGTTTGTCCCAAACTGAAGAAGGTGAATATTCTCGATAGTAGATTCTACTGCCTTCCAAGAATGCAGACTGAAGAAAAGCATGACAAATTTTTCATCTGCATGGAAAAATTCCATTTTGCTGTGAATGTTGGATTCTGCACCCATAACATTAGTGGCTGATCCCCAATGCAACAATGTCAATGGGACACAGAACCACACATAAAATATTAAACGTAAGATTACAAAGATAAATGACATTCTACAAAACCAATACACAAAATAGGGATTTCCATTAAGATACTGCTTTTGAATACAAATAAAAAGCATAGCTAAAACAGGCATCATGGGCTGCTCTCCCATACCATACAGTAGCTTGGTTGTATTTTCACATTGTTTGCTATGGCTGGCAATGCATCAACATTAATATTAAATCAGATTCCAACACCTGTCACCTCTTCAACCTTAACAACATGCATCAACAGTGTATACATACATGCATCAAATTTACAACAAACATATATTTGTGCCAAGTAATAAGACACCAAAGGAACCTGAGAATTCTACATTCATATTCTGTCATACACTGCCAAGTTACAATGACTAATGAGTTAGGAACTTGTATTGCTGTATATTTTTAGGCAGAAGGTTAATGACAGTATTGTTACTTACTTTCATACATACATACATGTTACAGTAGTTTATAGTAGTAAACAGTCAAGAAAAACTTTGGTGTCAGCAGCATTGTCACAATGGTTCTTGAATTGTGACTGTTGTTAGTTCTCCACTTGTCATGATTAATTGTTATGAAACTGTGTGAATGTCCAATGTTGTCAAGGCAACAACTTCACATGCAAGACCTAAAGTTTATATTTTGTGTGACTTTAATGTCGAAAGTCCACCTCACTGTTACTTAAGGTAATACTGTAATTGATATATATACATAGCAGTAGCTAGTTTACTTCTATCTGGGCTTTTCCACCCTGTCATGGTTATGCCAGTCAACAAAAGACCTCACCAGTTCTTACACAAACCAGGATGTTCTTCCAAAGCCTTGTGCTATACTGCATAGGATGATTTTAGACTCATCAGCAGATTCAGCCTCGAACACGAAGGCAGTGAAATTTCTGGACACGCTGCACTGTGTGTCCCCAGCAATGAAGGCAAAGTATTTTGTCATGTCGGAACGTCTGCCGCAGGAGGAGATCTCGGTGTAGGAATGCTTGGACAGTTCCTTGTTTGTTTTTAAGTCAGTAATGATGACCTCTGTCTCTGTCAGCTCAACATGAACCTCCTTGTTCTCGGTTATCTCTTGCTGTTTGTTTTGCTGTATGGCTTTCTCTACAGCGCCTTCTATTTCTGCAACATCACCGTATCTGCCAGTGGACACCTGACCCACATATTTTGCATTAAACTCTGCTTTTCCTTCTGGGTCATGTACTGGAGCTTGTTCTGGATAATCCTGGGGTAGGAGAGCATGTGCTGGCATAGGAGCTGGGCCTTTCTTGTTCAACTCCTTGATTTCAAATTCCTTCAGCTCTTCCTTCAGCTTCTTTATCTTGCCCACCAGTGGTGGGTAGATGGTGCCATCAGGAAGCCTACATTTGATGACAGATATGTACACGGGCCATCCCTGATGCTCCCGCAGCAGACTGTTTACCTTCCCCTGCTTACAGCCATACAGACTTTCTTGGTACAGTTCATCCACAATGTCTCCGGGTTCGATCTTGTTGTCTTCTCCGGCAACTCCATTCTCCTCCACTTTCACCACAAAAATTCTGTTATCCAGATACCTAATGGTCATCCCCAGACAGGTACATGGAACCAGTTCCAGTCTCTTGTACACAGGGATGACCCAGGACTCATCCAGGAAACTGGCATTCTTCACATCAAGTTCAAAGTTGATGTCGGTGAGGGCAAATAACAAGGACATGAAGGCTTCTGCTAGCGGTGGGTTAGCAATAATAGACAGACCAGCATCGTACCAGTACTCTGTTAGTCTCGAATTTCTAAGCAGATGTTCTACAGGGACACTCACGATTTTCTTGGCCAGGGCAAGTCTGATGAAGCACCTGCCTCTTCCTTGCAGAGAACGTAACTTGGGAGACGACTTCGTTAGATCTATGGCCCGATTCAGGAAAGGGTTGTACTTGTCATTGCACACGTAGTTTGGAGTTGACTCCATCCATGACCAGTAATCTCTTTTATTGATGCCAAATAGGGACCCTGGTTGCTTCAGGCCTTTCCTCAATATCCTCTCCAGTGTTTCACACAGTGGCTTCAGTAACACTCCGTAGTCGGTGATGGGTTGGGGCTCTTCCTTCAGCTTCTTCAGGATCGACTGCAACTCCCTCAAAAGGGGATCACTGATTGCCATTTTGCACCAGCTACGGTCCGATGTCTTGCAACCGTTCTGCATGGCCCCGTATACGCAGTTTGTCTGTCTGCACAATATTCCAGACAGAACCTGCAGGACCTGTCCAACCGACCGATACCGCCTCTTTGCCCTTACCGTCCCATTGTGACCTCACTGAAACTAGCCAATTATTCTGCTCCTGTCGATTCGGTCTAAGCTTACTGCAGGCATCAACAGGCTTATACAATCCTTCTCCAAAAGCACACGCAGCAACAGTTCCAGTTCCAGATATGAGGTGTCACAACCAAAGTAAGTATCGGAACTTCACTTAACGATTTAAAGAAGACAATTTTGGTCGGTTTCTTTTACACTTGGCGTTCTGCCCACTGGCTGCAGTGCTGCAATGTACCGCAAGATCGCGCTTCTGCTGTCAGAACCACCTGTTTGCATTTTGCCACCTCGAGGCTGCTTCTTCCTTGGTTATGACATAACGTTATACCACGTTATACTTACAACTCCCATGTCCATTTGTTGTTGCTGTTAGTGATTTGACTTAAACAAACGTGTTTGCGACTTCAGTAGCAATGACGAACAGGACAAACACCCGGCCTTTCGTAACGGTATAAATGGGGCCGTAAGGGATTGTGGCTAGCCGTGGGCTAGCTTTGTAACCAAATTCTCATGACTGTTGGAGCTCGAGAACATTTGCTTTGTTTTGCCGCTTGCTCATTTCCTTATAAAGGCCTTATGCCCATGTGGTATGGCGTTTGTTTTTTCTTCACCTTATTTGGAATGTAACACGCTGCATAGGTGATCATAGGTCAGGAAGGTTCGATTCATCTTGCTTCGCGTCTGTGGAAACTTACGGACGGTCAAAATCTCAATTTTTTCTGTCATTTATTAAAAAAAGAACGTCGCCGATGTGGTATGGCCAGCGTTGGATACTGCCGGCAAATGGATACAGGCGGCCAATATAAAGTTCCCTTGCCCCACCGAATCTGCTTCGGGGGGCGGCTGGAAAGAATAGAAGCAGCAAAATGTACTTTCTCGCGGACCAACTCCTCTGGCGTGTTTATCTGTCTATTTGGCCAATTTCTACTCTTTCCAGCCGCCTCCCGAAGCCTGGTACAGGCTAGTCGCTACCGGACAGCAAGAAGAAGGGCTCATGTCTGTCAAGGCTGTCAGGGGCCGTATCCCTTTGCACAGCGCCATCTAGCGGAGTACAGATACATAGAATCCAAGAGACTGTAAAATCGCAACACGATGGCACCAAGAACTTGAAGTTGATAGACCAAGGAGGTGCTTGGATAGACCAAGAACTTCATGAAGGTTACTTTCAGGGTGCCGGGAGGATGTCATCCATGTAACTAAATCAGTATCAATCGGTATGGCCTAAAAGAATTATGGGAAACGCAGGAGCAAGTGTACATGCATGTTGTCATGCGGTAATGATTTAAAATTTAAAATACTTTACCCAGAGTTCTCCATTTTTCCAAGTATGAAGACAGCCTATGTCTGCAACACGCGCGACAACCTCTTTGAATGGAGCAATCAAATTACGTTATTTGTTAGCACGTTATTTGTTATCCTACATTTCTACACTTGTTCTTTCACGGAGGAAACGTTATTCCGTTACAGAAGATGGTGTAACAACCTGGTATAATTATTATATATTGTACCTCCATGAAATGTCATGGAGGTTATATTTTCAGTTACGTTTGTCAGTCAATCATTCTGTCTGTCTCTTGGTCAACAAGATAACTCAAGAACCGCTGGATGAATTGGTTTCATACTTGGTGCGTTGGTAGGGTCTGACGAAAACTGGAAATGATGAGATTTTGGGCCCACTAGTGGCTTCCCTTGGTACTGCAGCAGAACTTCTGGTTTTGATATCTCGCGATCTGGACATGCTAGGGTCATGAATTTTGGATGGTACGTAGCTCTTGTGTTCGGAAAGAAGTCAAGTGAGTTTGGGCCCCCTAACGGCTTGTTCTTGAACTGCAGGACGGTTTGTTTAAAAATCTTCGACAGAGGATAACTAAACAACCGATTGACGGATCGTCGTGATTTTTGGTATGTAGGTAGCTTAAGTGATGCTTGACATAATAAAGGTATGATTATGGAAATCAGGACATAATTTGCATAATCAATCAGGAAATTCTCTAAATCTGCTGTGTTCGATGATAGGGCTATGAAACACTTGTGACATGTAATTGAGAATGACAGGAACATTGGCAGATATGCATTATGACCTAATTTGCATAATTAATGGGAAAGTGCTACAATTTTATAGTGGTAACTGCTGGGAATTTAATACTTGTCATATTTGGAAGTTCAGTGCAAGTGAACATCACTAAACATAATTTATTCAAATCAGATCATTTCCATAATTTATGAGGAAATGCTAGAATAGCTTTATTTCTTAAGATAAGACTGTCATTGGGTGGAGATTATGATCAACTGATATAATTCACGCAAATGAGGCTCTTATAATTTGCATAATCACTGTGAAAAATGTATACATGTAACGTTAATTAGCTAGTTTGAACGGTTAACATGATTTGGCGAAGGTGGCACTCTTGTTGTGTATGAAACCTGAAAATTAGGTTATAATTTGCATACAACTAAAAATATCATACCTTGTCCATGCCGAATGATAAGGATTTCAGCAGTGTGTCGCATGTTACTAGCTAGAGGCCATGTGAATACTGTGCACAAAAATTTTGCTAATGAGCAGGATTGTAAATGTGAGCCAATTACAGGTGGCCATCACCATTTCATGGAGGTATGAAATCGCCGAACTCTAGTTTCCTTTTTTTTCTTTTTGAAAAGTGGCGTGTGCAGATGTCATCCATAAAATCGAGTTTACAGTGTGGCTAAAAAGTCATGGTGTTTACAGAATTAAACTGGAAACTTCACATGCGTTTATCCATGCTAATACGTACAAGGCTGTACGCAAAAACGTCATTCATGCCAACCTTTGATGAATCGAAGTATTTGACCTCAAATTGACCGATCCTCTCATCAGAGCGGCATGACGACATTGATTCTTTACCGTGTATTGATTCGTGCCCCTGAACAGTCGGTAGGCTACCTGCCCGGCTGGTGTTCATGGCAACTTATCAAAACTTCCAAATGGAGTCTGACAGACCATGAGATGGACAAACTGTGCACCATGAGGTACATCCGCCTCTCTTCTATGGGGTTCTTCCACGGATAGCGGGGTGCTCATGCAAGTCAGGAGTTGAGAGGACACAGAACCTGAATTGTTCCGAGTTTTATCGACTAACCTTTGATTGTCCGTCTTGATCATCTCTTTACGTCATCGCTCAAATCACGGAAAGGCGATGAGTGTTACGTGTCATTTCAATTTGGCGATGATTGCTACGTGTTATTTCAATTTGCCACTTGCGTCACAAACCTTTCTGCTCTTGGGTCACTTCACTTGAGTCATTCGCTCAACCTTCCAAGGTTACTCTGGGAGGTGAGGCGGGACATTATCGTTATTTCCATTCTGTTGGGAACTCGTTAGTCTTTTTCTTTTTTTAGTTATGATCTTTTCCTTTAATGGTAAAAAGAAATGCATGAATTATATCGTGAAAAGTTGTTTGAAACACATATTTGCAGTTCGTCTATGGTAGTCATGGAAATCAATGTGTTTCCTCTCCGGAGAACGGCGGTACCGATCAGATGGCTTGTACTTCACCACGGGGAGGTTCTTGTGTTTGGGTCTGTTGTTGAGAGGTCCGGGTCAGACTACGCGTGGTGCCGTCTGGGAATCTGACAAATAGATTTCCTACGCTTCTTCTGTCACAAACCAGTAATTCTAATTTGTTACGGGTAATATAGAGTCAATAGTTCGTGCAGTGACGTAATGAAAAACCGGCGCCAGGACATCCTTTTCGTGCAGATTCCATCACTAAGGATGTCCATTCTCGGCCATTTCGCGCTCCTTCACCGGGAATCTCCGCCGTTGCGTGAACTGATGTATTTACTGGACACCTTGAAATGTGTTCAGATATTAAAAATCATAGAAACGTCATTGTGTGTTAAACCTCCTTGAATAAACATTTACATTTATCTGAGAACTGTAACTCCTGAGAACTGCGGGAAGGAGGGGAGGATGCACAGCGTGAACGACAGCAACCACAAGGTCTCGCGTTGCTTGATGAATTATTACATTTATTCATATACATCATTCAATTTTCCCCATCCATTTACTGACATTTGAAAAAGTACGCATTGGTGGGAGAAATCCCATGCCCAGTTGCCGACCCTCATGCGTTGTGTGATCGTGTGTACACGTACGTACTGATTGTGTGTTTTAATACTAGTAGTTGTACTTTTCTGAACACATCCGGAAAGTGCAGGGGGTGTACTACTCGGCTCAGAAGTAGACTCGATGAGTACACGGGGTGTCCGTTTATCTATACTATAGCTACCTACACTTTAGAATGTTACTTTTATTCCAATTATGTATCATTGTGTACATCGGATGATCCTTCGTCTGTTCAAACTCCTTGGTCTGTTTCAAGAAATCAACTGCTAAAGGCAGAAGACAGACTAGACCTACGTTTGCAGAACTTACAGTGTACCTGACGGGTAGAAAGTCGCTCGGATCTCGTCATTTTTAATAGGGCTAGCACGTCTATGATAATAATAACGTTATCTCCATATTCGACATAAGCGAGTACTAGTAAGTAATCTCAAGAACACCTGGGGATTCCTCCTACCGACAGTCAGAATGCTGTGTTATAACCGAAACATCGCGATCTTCCCCTCCTACTCTACTCTACTCTGATGAAGATCTTAATCAAATGAGAATTAAACTCAAAGGAAGCTGAGGAAGACAGCGATTCGGTCGAAAATTCCGGTAAATTTCTTTGAGTTTCAATTTGAGAACATGTTTGATTCTCATTATGTAATTTACCAACAGATGAACTTTCATGCTAACATACTGATGAGGATCTATTCGGATAGAACCTCCCTAACCGGGTATCGCAATGCCCACGTCGTAACCTCATGATGCCCTCATCAGATGTTCATAGGAGAACGGGTGGTGGAATTTTGGCCGTGAAGACAATGCTGGGAAAAGTCACGACTACTGATTCCGCGCATTTGGACTACTGTCCCTCTCCGCGGGAATCTCTCATCGCCTTCATGCTAATCGCGCCGACAACAATAGGGCGCGCTACGGTGTGAAGTATGTCATCTCCACACAAAGGTGATACTCATACATACCGATTACCGCACCTCGCCGCCCGCCTCCACTGGGACAACATTTCGTGGGGAATTCGTGGGAAAATCTTGTCCGGTGATAACGGGGGGAGGAGATACCAGATGACAGGACTTCCCACATTTACGGAAGTCTTTTGACATGTAGGTCAGAATGAAGGAGCTAATTTTAGGGTCATTTATTTCACACGAAGAGGAGGGCATGTTGTCTGTCGTTTCACCTCCCTGAAGGGGTGGAAAAAAAGCAACGACACTGATCGTACTCTTCTGAGAGGCATGATAGAAAGGGAACATCAGAGATACATGTACTGACAAAAAAAGCTTTGAACTCGGAATTTCCATACTGGATTTGCCTTTGTAGGCTACAAAAAGGTAAAGCAATCGGTACTAGGACATACCTTGGGTTATAAGACATTTCATTCATCAAAGACTGGGTAAAAAGCTGGCCCATTGCGGAAATACCAGGAGGAAGAGTCATTATAGGTCTTGTCGGAACAGACACGTGCACACTGCAGACAAACTGAAAATACGACCAAGATCAGAATAAGAAGGACCTCCTCCTGCCAGGAAGAAGACCACCAGGTAGACAAGACAATTAGTTGCCGCGCTCCTTCTTTTGATCTGGGACAGTGTGTCGAGCTTACGCTTGGTCTGCCATGATCTAAATAGCGCGGCACGGACCGACATCCGCGTCCTTTTTGCGGGTCTCCTTGCCTAATGTAAGCCAAAACGGCATTGCACAAGACAATGCTGCGGGGTATTCACAGATATCCTGGCCATGTAGGGTGACCCGTGCTGCCTTCCGGATACAAATATTTACATTCTGCGACGGTATTTTCCCCTGAACCGGTGTTACTGAATGGGTTGAAAGGTAAGTCAGGTGCCGCCAGGGGGACCACTTGGCGCGGGGATGGTGTAGCGCTCCGTATAAACATTGTGTTCTCATTCCGATCGCGTGCCTCACAAGGCCACGGCCATTGTATAATGGAAATAAATCCGAGCAGCGGCTGTGTACATGTTTTCTGTTGCTTTGTTTTCAGGTTGCGAGGATCGCTGTTTCCGTTTCCTCTCGAGCATTTCAAAAGACGCCCGCCCCATGAATAGAAGGAGTGCTGAATGTCGTCTCTGACACGCTTACCGTTACTCTTGGCGTTGGCCCGTTTGTTTGAAAGTCAACACCAAAACATTACATCATGAAACGTCCAGCGATGACCGTTTAAAGAACCGTTAGGTCGCAGCTAACTCTCGCATTGTTGCCCGATTGACTCCCCACGTAACTAAAGGACCTAAAATTAGACTTCAGTCAACCACCTGTTTGGATTTAGGGCGGACCATTTGCAGAGGAGAGGAAGTAAGACGTCCGCACACGGCCTGAGCACACGATAGTGTTACTTACAAACTACCTGTCCTCAGAATTGTGGTTAACGTTGGGGGCGTGGTGGTGGGAGGTGCAACAACAGAGACGTCTGCTTGTGGTACCTCCATGACCTAAAAAAACAAAACAAAACAAAAACAAACAAACACGCACGACTCAGCAGACTTCTTATAAATGTGCTAGTCTACTGCGAACAACTATGTCTCCCCTCCCATGAAGCACACACACACACTTTCCGAAGAAATAGTTTTCAAGAAAAGCTGTACGCTCTCATCTGATCTAATACCACTAATCCTTAAATCATTACGTATGCGAACATATTACAATACGGGCAAAGTGATCTTACAACAGCAAAGTGAAATTATATATATAACAGTTATAACGTTATAGGACTATGATGATGATAACGTTATAACAGTTATAACGTTATAGTTCATTCCCAACAAAATATTGATGTTAAAAGCGCGAAAATAAACGAATCATGGTGATTCTAAACGTCGGGCGTCTGTTATGTTTGAAACAATGGCCGCCGTCTGTCTGGTGTGCAACATCACGTCATACAGGTGCTTTTTGTTGAGCTTGTCAGGACTTGCTTTTGTTCAAATGCCGTGACTGACACCTCATTGCTGTCACGAAGCAAGGGTGATGTAATAGTGTTATTCTATTAATATAGCGTGACGAACTTTGTTCCCAGGTTATTGTACCCGTACCGCAAACCGTAGACTGTGCTCTGCTTGTGTTTGTAGCCCTGACGTAATTCTACACGCTTAACAGTTAACCAAACGTTACATTGATCATGGACGTGGCGTTTGTTGATTTTCAAAATTACGGAAGCTGACGTGACTCAGCTGTTAGAAAAAATAATCGTTACTGGTACAAAATGTACTACAGTATCTGGTAGCGTCTGTTTTTTAACGTTATTGAGAACAATACCTTGCTTTCATTCGCCTCTTTATATAATAGATCTACGCAAAACACCAAAACGTTGACAATTATCATACATATTAGTCAGACCACGTTGACTCAGCCACTAATAAGTGATCCGAATCCGTGCTACCCATTGGTCGGGGAGGATAAAAGGCGCCGCCATGCCCAATGGCTGTACTGGTGATGTCATTTGTCAGCGGTAACCAATCAACAGGCACCTACAGCCGTACATGTAGCCAGCAGTTGTGGCAACTGGTACCACTTCCAGTTCCCGACCCTCAGGAGGCGTACGTGTCAAACTCTAACTCTCAGACGTTGTAAGTGAAACTATTGCTCTTGATCGTGAAGTCGTGATCTGTTCCTTGTGAGTTTCATAATCTTCAGTATTCTTCTGACACGATCGGTGAAGAACGTCAGTGTTTTTGTGATTCGTGCGGGCTCGGATCACAGCAGGTTTGCAGGGAAAGGTCCCACCCACCCCGGCGGGTACCGTGTGTTCGGCGCTCGCTGACAACCCAAAAAGTGTCCACTCATCTGAACATACGGACTCCAACAAGGGACATGCCCCCTCAACTCCTGGAACACACCACAAGTCCATTGTTACCGGAGGACGGTAGAATGTCGCCCACTGAAAGAGTGGTAAAATGCGTACTTGTCGGAGACGGGGCGGTGGGCAAAACAAGCATGGTCGTCAGCTATACCACGAACGGCTACCCTACCGAGTACGTGCCGACGGCATTCGACAACTACTCAGGTAAGCTTCACATACTTGATACAATAGTTCGATTTCCGAGTCTAACTTTCCTAATATTACAGCGTTGAACTCACATTTACTACAAAATTATGTCCGACGTGCTCTACTGTCCTCATGTGACTGCTTGATAGCTCGGACAGCTTGTGGAATTCTTGCATAATTTGTAACACCGTGTTCCCCGTCTTACATCTGTGACGGGTTTTCTAACGATTTCAATCAAGGCTGCTGCATTTTTTGTATAAAACAGCTGTTTGATTGTCATTCGATAAGAAACTGCAAAGTTAAAACATTGATAGCTTTCCTATATTTGGCTCGATGTGGGAGGGAATATTTTCACCTTCGTGGTAATTACAGGGTGGGTCGTGCGAGGAAACTTTCCCACAAGAATGTCACTCCACCAACATGTAACGTCTTCGGAATCCTTGAACATAACTATGACATGAATCAAACGCAAAACAACGGATTCCCTAAATGAAACGCCCCTCATTCTCATAATTTCCTCCCCATGATGTCAAAAATGTTTTGGTTACTCTCAGGTTTTGACTCTATCCAGACGTATGCAGTGTAAAACATACACGTCTGACGGCAACTTGACACCTCGATGTAACATCAACATTCACACGCGGTTGTTTTTCTGTGTTTTGTACAGTGGTGGTAACAGTGGACGAGAAGCCTGTGAGACTACAGC
This sequence comes from Branchiostoma floridae x Branchiostoma japonicum, assembly GCA_013266295.2. NCBI lineage: Eukaryota > Metazoa > Chordata > Leptocardii > Amphioxiformes > Branchiostomatidae > Branchiostoma > Branchiostoma floridae x Branchiostoma japonicum. The sequence goes on from CM023840.1 coordinate 15,871,548, forward strand.
TCTGTGACACAGCAGGACAGGTGAGTTTAGAGTTCTTGTGTGTGTTGTTGTGCACCCCTCGCGCCCACCCACACGACCTACATCAGTCCGAGTCCGTCTACCGTGACTCCCCCTTTGTGTACCCTGGGCCGTGTGTGTGCCGATCTGGCCTCATAAGTATTTACTTGGTCGGACTGAAACGCAAGCCGCGCGTTCTTCTCTTGGGTGGAAACCTTAGCAGGGAGGGAGGCCGGGCTAAGGGTGGCCTGTATCGTAGCTACTGGCTTGTTCGCCCACCGTGTTTCATGCATGAATAACCAGCAACTGTCAGGGGTCAGAGACGCATGATTGCCTTCGCACAAAATGACCAGGGATTGTTTCCGCTCGCCTGAAAGAAGAAGGTTCCGCTGAAGTAAAAAAATCCATTTTCTTCAATATTGTGAGGACGAAACGCAATTTTAAAACCCCTAAGGCCTAACGAAACAAAACAAAACAAAACAAGACGAAGTGTTAATTGTTAAATGTATTTAGAAACACATCTTGTTATCAGTTTATTTACATTCAATGAGTGGACTGTTTATGTATCTCAGTATCGGTTTTGGAACATTTTCCCATGTCTCACAGTTTTTGCTTTTCACACCATTGTTCCTGCACTGCAGGTATATTAATTTGGCTGACACTGGATTAATCTTGTTTGATGTTGTCCCTTTTTGTGGCCTGTGCTATTACCATACCAAACAATGGGAATTGTTCGGCCAGCCTTCCTCAGGACCGTGAGAACTCAAGGCTTGCCTCATCAGTTGATTTGGCACACAATGCCTTGACTAGTTTACAAGTCATCAGAATATGGGCTCTCATGCTTTCTTGTGTGGGAGGCAAGTTTATTGTTTTTATTTAAAGTAGGATTATCCAGAGACCTTTGATGTTACCACACCACTCATCCTTTTATCTTTGTCTTTTCTTCCAGGATGAGTTTGATAATCTACGGCCACTCTGCTACCCACAGACAGATGTGTTCTTCGTGTGCTTCAGTGTAGTATGCCCAACCTCCTTCAACAACTTGGTAGAGAAGTGGGTACCAGAAGTTAGGAGACATTGCCCCAAGACCCCCATCATTCTAGTGGGGACACAGTCGGACTTGAGAGAAAGTGTGAATGTTTTGATTGACTTGGCAAAATATGGGGAGAAGCCAGTAAGCGAATCAGAAGCTCGGTTGCGGGCACATGAAGTAGGTGCCATTGCATACATGGAGTGCTCCTCCCTGACTCAGAAAAACTTGAAGGAGGCATTTGACTCTGCAATCATCAGTGGAATCGAGTACCAGGACAGCAGGAAAGGGAAGAAGTGCAAGGACAAGCCGTACAAGCCTAAGCCTGTCAAGCCTGTGAAGCAGACCAACAAGGCCAAGTCGAAACCCAACAGGAGTTCATTAGCAACAGAAAAGGCAAAGGAGGGCTGGAAAAAGTTTTGCTGCTTCCTAGCATCGTAGTGACATTGTAATGAAATCAGGAACTTTCCCAAGGACTTGTCTGGGAAAGGCTATATGCTGCAACAAGAACAAGTTCCTCGCAGGTAAACAGAAGTTTAGAAGTCTTGTTGTCTGTTTCTTACTCAAGGAACACTTGTATGCAACTCAACAGTTGTCATGGTTACCAAGCTGTTTACTGAATGTCTAAAGGTGGAACAAAGTTGTAAATAATATTTTGCTATTTATCGTGTAATATAATGGAATTCAACACAAGGGGCAATTGTAGTATGCTTATTGAAACTAATGTATTCAAAGAGTTAGCTGTGTTAAAATTGTTGCATCTTGCCTAAATCTGCTCAGTTATCTTTCATAGTACACATGTATGTCATGCTAGCATGTCCACTTTTACTGGCCATTTTTGTCTGATGAGTTTTGTGCCTTGTAGGCCACATAAGCTGTTGTGTATTGAGCTTTGTTGTTAAATTCATGTGCTAATTGGTCTACTACGCATTCAGCTCTGGACGTTCACATTAGCAGCCAAAGAAGCATCACAGCAATGTTTTCAGTTAGTCAACTATTCTACACAAAGAAAGTTCACTCCTGCTGCTGGTTAGTCTCCCTGCATAGCTTGTGTTGGCTCCATTTGAACTGAATGCAGTCTATGGTTTTATTGTCAGATATTTTTTCTGTGCTGACTGCTGAGTAAAAGTGTAAATATACTTGTTACATACTGGATTTTCTCATGTGACAGTCATGGAAAAATTGGCAAGACTGGAACAGAAGCATGTGATGCTGAAAGTTTAAAGCACATTCCTGTGTCAAAAATGTTGCATCGGAACATGAAATAAACAAGAATGATGTCTAAGACAAAATAGTGATGACTGAATTTTGGTAGCATATTCCATGTAATTTACAACCAGTGGAAGAAATTTGGTTTGACTCGGAGACAATTGTGTAGAGAGTGAACATACACTGCTATCCTATCAACATCAAAATCAGCAACTAAAAATAGATTGTGACATTTAAAAAGTAAAATATTCTGGATGGTGACAATACATGGTCCACCACTGGTCTACACTGTTGAATGTTCACACAATTAAAACATGCTTAACTGCATACCTTGCTGATAGCAATCTGAATGAAAACTCAGTATATCATGAACTGTCAGCCGGTTTGGGACTGTACATGTCTGTTTCTTAGTTTGACTTTGAAAGAAACATTGCCTGTTGTCCAAAGTAGTCCCGTGATGAGATTCTTTTGGGAAAGGAATGTCCAACCTTATTGGGGATCAGGCCTTTCAAGCATGGTTGAAAAAGAGTGAATGGCAGCCACCCAACTCCTGTTAGCTCACTCTCACAATAGGCTGAATGTGATCAAAGGTAACCGGGTGCCCTGGCTCCAGGCTTTCTCTGGCAACGTGATGAATTGTGTGGCTAGCAGGAACAATGCAATGGGGGAATCATAGTTCTATGTTGCTCCTTACTGTTTTCTTGAGACAACAAATCTACAGATTCACTGAGTTCAACACAAATCACAGTACAAAACTGTAGTTCTAAAAGGTCATAAAATGTCACCTTAATTTGTGACTTCCAGAACAAAGATCCGCTTGCCTGAAGCAGTTGACCCCTGAAGGCATCCTACCACATTTTTGTGGGCAGAGAAGCTACCTTTCACCCCCACTGATAAGCATCACCTGTCAATCACATCAGCAACACCCCAAGGGGGCATTTTAAAATGTCTGCTGCAGAATCACAACAAATGTCCAATATTCAAATTGTTCCAGGTTAAGACAAGTCATTAATCAATTTGATCACATTTTCATAAATAGAATAAACCATAAACTTGAACCCTTCAGGATTCCGTGACTGCTATGGCTGTATCTGTAGTTGTCCATGAACCAACACATCTGCAGGGTGACACTCAAAAGGTCTTTATCAACAAAGTGGGCCACAGATGTCCCAAGTTCAATGTCCTCAACTCCAATTTATCACGCACCCTTTACAAGTCTCTGTGATATTTCATACCAGTCTACAACATTGCATTACTGAAGTTCTCCAGTTCGAGTTTGCACAGCTGATAGCTTCACTGGTCTATTATAGAAATCTGACAATTCCAAGTGAAAAAGGCCCAGATATAAGTTGCTGCAGCCCATGCCAGGCATAACAAGCCTGAAGCGAGTGATTTGCAGGCATTACATTGGTATTATAATTGCTCAGTGCAAGTATCCCTGTAAACATCAGTGCTATCTTTGAAAACAGATAAAATCTTTGGATATGGAGATGTTTCTAAAAATAACAATTGAAGTATGACAAAAACCTCGGAGGCATTTCTAGCAAGTCCTAATTGCCCATCGCTTTTGAAAAACATAAACAGAAGACCAAGGAACTACAAACATTGAAAGGCATCCTGCTGCTATATTTGTATTTCCATCTTATGTTCATTTCAAAATTTCTAACTTGTGGGCCCAGCTTCTTCTCTGGCAGTATCAACAGAACAGGTCATAGATATACTAGTGTATTGATTTTCTGAAGATAAAAAAAATTGTTAGCTTGACTTACTAGATCTATTGGCCTTACATTTGTGTAACCACTGTTCAATGATGATAATGCTAGACCTGTAACGAAGCCCTACAAGTAACAGAATTAATAGAAATGATCTGCTGTTGGTGTGTCTATATTCAAAGTGACCAAAGAGATCAACATGTGCATGCATTATACATGCACAGTGTCTGCTTGCTTCCTCATGGAGCAAAAATTTTCAATTAGGGATCATTACATCATTAAACTCCCCCTTCAAATTATCAGGATGAATTATTTACAACGTGAAGACAAAGTTTTAGTAAAGTAAATAGAAACAGCAGGGTACCTATCTCTAAAACATCATGTCAGTCAACCATGTCACATTGTGCACCTGGTGCTTATAAGTTTTGGGTTTGATCAAGGAATTAAAAACGTCAGTTGTCTAGGGAATGGTAACAGTTACCTGTGGAGCCAATACTATACCGTTTTCCTTGGAATGGACAATAGCCAATAAGTAAACTACTGTAGATCTACAATTGCCTTCAAAAAATGTGAGCATATTGCCACAATTGCCCATCTTGAACTGACATGCACTTCTTTTCCACCAACTTTGTGACACTTTCTTTTCTGGGAAAAGTGGTAACTCAGTATGTCCTGGTAATCCTAATACATGTAGAGGAAGGAAGGGAAGAGTCTTGAAGAGTGATTTACAAGAGACCCTGGCATGTATCTATTCTGTATGGTTGTATCATTATAGACAGAAGACAAAAATTGTAATTTGTCACAGACACAACAAATGCTGTAGTTCCTAGCTCTCAAAAAGATGTACACATGTACATGTGCAAACATACATCAAGTTTGCCAACCTGTAGGTTTTTCTCTTTTTGCAGTTTTCTCCATTTCAAGTTATTTCACTGGAACTCTTCCACTCTGGCTCCCCTTGCTTCAAAAATCAATAATCCCAAAGGGGTTGGGTGACAAACTGCTATATTATGGACACATTTTGTCAACGGCCTACTGCAAGGTTAAATGTTGGCACTGCTGTGAGGACTGACAAGCCAGGTGGCTGTCACCCTCAGGATTACATTGCCACCCAACTTGGAACAGCAGGCCAAGGACTTGTGAAATACTCATGCCTTTCTCTAGTAAAGCAATCCAGCTGTATTGAGGGCCCAAAGGAAGCTGATATAGATGAAAAATATTTCCAAACTGCCCATGGCAATATAAAAACAAAATTCTTGGTTTATTTCAAACTGTTTTCAAACTCTATTCTATTGTCCTTATGTAATGTTGCTAGAAAGCTTCCAGTAACCAGGCTGGTTGACTTGTTAGATGGATCAAGAAGCATGAAACACACAGGTCAACACCAGAAATAGACGAGAGTTACAGAAATGAGTATGTTTTGAAGCCGACAGCTATCCCTAGGTTACCACTGGAAGATTCCACCCACGACGGCAGGTGTATTACCCCAGCAGTGACACACCATCACAAAAGGCTATACAAGCCCTCTTGAGCTGAACAGGTATGCAGCTATAAAAATTTCATATCACTCAAAATACCATGTAAAAAGGAAGCAGTGGTAGAATTTTATATGGCACAGATGCATACCATAACTAGGCCACTGTGTCAGGAAGAACAGTTGTGTTTGAGAGTTTCCCCTGGCAATGAAGGGGCAGTGGAATCACAATTGATCCACTGATGATCTAGTGTTGATCCCCCTGAATGACACCAGACTTCTGCCACCACTGTGGGGAAAATTCTGATGGTAAAGTTATGATGACAGTACAAGACATGACAAAAATGTCACAAAGCATACTAGTAACTTTTCCCCTCATCCATGTAGGAATATAATATTTTGAAAAGGTAGCCCATCTTATGGGACTGCAGACAAAAACTTAAGAGCTGAACTTTAATTTGACAGGTACAAATTTTAATAAAAGTGTCCTACAGTGCTAAACTCAGTTTAGCAACCATTGATCATATTTTTACTAAAAGGGAAGGGGGAGGAGAGCCACTGATGCCTGTTGATGCTTGTATGAGCAGCTTTTCTCCCACTTGTCATGGTGCACTTGTATAAATTGGATAGACAAAATTAGTGAGAGTTGCATGTGAGAATGAAGTCTGTATTGATAAAATCATTGAATTGACACCTTGGTGCTCACTTTGCATGACAAAATCAAATTGTTCCAGTCATTCATGCCATTATTATTGGGTGTTGGATTTAATCACATCCATGATCTTTTCTGACCTGAAGTTCATACCTGCTATACAGCCAGACATCGATAATTGATAGTGGAAGACGACCACACCTAGGATAAGTTGCACATGATAGCCGAGTATTCTTCCAGTACATTACATATAACATTACCGTGATAGGGTAGAGTTCAACATGCATGAGCATTACTTTGAAACCTCTGAATTTAGTCCCTATTTCTAAAAAGCAAAGAAAAAAACAACAACATATTAAATGATATATTCATTTTTTGGATACAGTAATTTTTCTTCTAGGAGAACATAAGGTACTTTGATGACCGTCTATCTGCTTTTACCTCTGGAGCCAGCACACTAAAAGTGCTACATTAACACCTGTCTCTTCTCTACAAACCTTCACTTCTTACACACAGGTGTCTGTTAAACCAAGGAGGTCCTTGGTTAAACAATGCTTGAAAAGACTGCCCAACTCTTTTTTCATTGAAAACATCCTCTCAGCAGGCTTTTGTTCAGACAAATGTTGGTGTCTTGTCACACTGCAGGGGAGGCATATTATATCAGCAAGCATCTTCTGTAGTTTAAACTTGTCTGTATACAACACAAGAGAACAGCAGGTGAGCTGTAGTGTTGTCTATCAACTTTATCCTCAAGGTCTTTGTTCACAGATAATGTGTCACATGCACCTGTGTGAAAACAATTTACAGTTCCAAGAATAACAAAAAAGGACAAGACAGCATTTTGACGAGCTCACACAATGTTTATTCATGTTTACGTTACCCCCACACCACCTTTTTCTTGAACAGCTATTAGAAACTGTCGACATCTACCAATGACCAAGGCATTGATTCTAATGGTAGTTTTAGCCTTATCTAGGAAATGGCATGGAAGTATTGGCTTGCTTCCTCAAGTTCCTGTTTTGTGTCCTGCCCCAAAACATGTATTTTTGCTGAATTCAATTTCAACCTCCTTGGCTAAATGGATTACAGGAAATGCATTGTTGAAACAACATGAGTAAAATGTTCACACCGACCAAACAAAACAATGCCATATGGCAAATACATCTGATAACATGACACAATAATATTGACAGAAAAAAAGAAATATTCTTGACGATATGACATGAGTTGTGAATCTGGCAAATGAAACTGTGCTTTCAGTTCTTGAAGGAATTCTAATCATCTGACTATAGTTTTTACAACATTTTAATAAATATTTTGTGCTCAGCTTTGTCACTGAAAAGTCACAATCATATCTTTCTTTGTTGTCAAAGGCCATTACAACCAATTCAACAATGGTTACTGTAGCAATGCTACTGCCTTCTAAACTGTTTCCCAACTTACTAGAAACCTGGACCAGTGCCTACTCGACCTTGACTGGTAACATGGAGAAACATGTCAGCCTTTGTAAGGTTTAACCATTCCATGGCACTGTGTGACCACAATGAAAAACAACATGAAGCATTTCTTTATTCAGTTGAGAACACATACAACAACTTGTGCCAAGTCACACTTTCTACAAACCTTGAGCATACTTGCATACTCTTATTTCTTTTTTACTATGGAGTCAAGTTAGCTCAAATCCAGCACAAGTAGTGACAAAGGGGTGACTGACTTGACTGGCCAGTGGAGCAGACAGTGGTTGGGTATGGAACCTGTGTTTTCACAACAGGTGTTCAATGTCATATGGCAAACCAGCACAGAACCGGTTAGCTTTTGGGAATGTGTTGACATCCTCTGTGGGAAGACTGTGTTGTTTACTAGTATTTTCTTGGAATGGTGACAATACTTCCAATCCAGGCTATTAGGAAAGCATACCGGGTATTGCTCAATTTTTGCTTTTCCGGTCATCCGGGGAGTGTTGTGTTGTGCCTGGGTAACCGCATTTCCTCTTTTCTGGGAAGAATAATAATGAATCCCCTTCTGAAAAGCAGTGAGTGTATTCATTGAGGTAGCTACCTCCATGGTGTATTCAAGGCTCTTTTGTAAAATTTGCAGGAATTAAAACAATACATGTATCAGCACTACATGTACAGGGATGAGTATCTAGAAATATGGACTTGGCAAGTTCTAAGGCTGTACCAAGTCTATTTGAACCTCCTTGGCTGTACATAGCATTTTTTTCTTATCACTATAAAAGGCCATATTTTTCTGCTGAAAAATAAATGGGTATATGAAAATCTGGTCATCTAGTTGTTTTAAATCATTTAGTCAGATTAGATGGCAGCTTTTCCCATTTCCAGTTCTTTGCCAGTTAATCTATCAACCAGGTCTGTGTATACTTGTCGTGGTCTTCACGGTCACTTTTTCCTGAGACAAGATATAACCTCCTGGGGAGATAAATAAAATAATCCAGAGGCAGGGAAATACTTACCAATATGCATCATTCCATGATAAATTGATATCTATATCCTATCTGTATCTGTATCTGTATCTGTATAGCCGGTATAACCGCCCTTCGGCGTAACACACCAGCTTCGCAGGCACGCGGCGCGGCGGCAGCTGGCTATATTACACCGAACGACCTGTTACACCTAACCTTTGAACGTCTAACTCTAGACATTGTTTAAAACTATCTAGTGACGATGCCCCTACTGTACTTGGAGGCAGCGAGTTCCACTCTACGATTGTTCTAGGGAAAAATGAGTTTTTGAACACCTCAATCCTTGGTTGATAGCTCTGGTACTTGAAGGCATGACTATTTCTTGTTCTTTTCTGGGCTGGTATTAGGTACTTGGTAGTTGGTACATCCACCAGTTTATTAGTCATTTTGTACATCATGCATAGTCTGGACATTTTTCGCCTGTCGGACATTTTTCGCCTAATCCTATCCTTTAGTCACAGGTGGGACCTCAGCCATTGCCTATAGCATAATGCACATGTTGGCAGGTTTCCATTGAATGGCCCAAGCTTTTGCTATACATTGTAATTGCAACAAAGTACTGGTCAAATAGAACTGTGTATATTCCTTTGATGCTGTAGGTCAGTAATATCAAAACCTTTGGTTTTCTCCATTGAACAAGTATATGTAAATACTTGACATCCTACTAAGTTACATGTATGGAATGTCGGACGACTCGGACCATTACCAACTCGGCCCAGTCAACTCGGCCCATCTGCCTGGTCAACTCGGCCCACCCCGCTGGTCAACTCGGCCCATTTCCCTGGTCAACTAGCGGCCCGATACCGGAGACAGAAATTTAGGCACCAACACACACAAGTTACCATGGCTGTCGCTCTCACTACTAGTCTCAGGTGTAAACTGGATGACTAGACTGTTTCCATAGCCGAACAATTCAACAGTTCGAAGTTGCCTGACAAAAAACGCGGTCTGTATGAAAATCATGTTGATTGTCCAAGCGCCGGCGGTTTGGGACGTCAAACACCTCAACGTCAACAGTTCGAAGTTGTCTGACAAAAACGCGGGCTTTATCTAGAAATATGTATACAGAAAGCAGAACACTTTTTTTTAACAAAGACCTGGTATTTTTACATATATCAAATGTATTAGTCAACAGCCAGACTCGAGACCTAGTTAGCGACCGCACTATCGTAGTTGTGTATATTTGATGGTTGGGCCGAGTTGACCAGGGGAGTGGGCCGAGTTGACCAGGGGGGTGGGCCGAGTTGACCAGATTTGCGATGGGCCGAGTTGGTAATGGTCCGAGTCGTCCTGCTTCCACATGTATGATATTTTAAACTTTGTGTGCCATAGGAGCTATTTGTATGTAATTTGTTAACTCTTTTTTTATCCCTGATATCTGAGGGAGGAGAAATGTTCTGTAGAGAAACTGGAGATGCCTGCCCATAATCAGCAGATCTTTTCTGGCAGGAAACATAGGCCATGGCCAGCTGATCCTACTTTGTGCAAGTAGGAGATAAATCAGAGCATGTAACCTCTGTGGGTATCAATGGCCATCAGTATGGCCCTGAAGGGAAGACACCTCTGCCAGCAGACAAGTTTATTTGGTCGCTGCCAACTTAATTTGAAGTCTAGGACTAATAAGGATCCAGCAAAAGTGGTACAATCCCCCTTAAATGGCATCCCATCATTTGTGAGTCTAGACTTCAGTTGAGCAAAGTATTATGTAGTTAGCAAAGTAATTGCCCACAGGTGCATTCTACATATCCAACACAGGATTATTGAAAATCATGCCAAGAATATGCATCTGTTGCCAGGCTGGCAAAATATGATGTCCTAACATTTAAAGGTTGTGAACAATATATCAATATACATGTAGTAACAAGGTAAGGTAAAGCAGCCATCCTCAGTCAAGGAGTCATGTATGACACTCTGTCAGGTAGCTAGTAACAGCACAATGTGGCTTCACAACAGCTCATGTTTTCAGCTAAGCAGCCCGTATTGTTGGATTCTTTCCCAGGGAAAGGTTTGATGATATAGCACAAGTTCACAAAATATCAAATTATCATGTCTCTTGACACATTAAAAAAATATTTATTTATAGCTAAAAGAGAACTCTGCCCAGCACCTTTTCTGTCAATGCATCCTTGGCAACAAACCATAAATAATATACTACATTGTATTAATAGTTTGTCCTACCAAGTGGTCTAATTTCCATTGTCAAGTGCAACTACCAATATTGTCAACTCTTGGCATCCATGACTACTGAGGAGGACTTGCTGCAGGGCACATGTGACTGCCTGGTCAGGTATTCTGGTATGCAGCAGGTAATCCTGTGGTAAACATCAAGCCATGTGACACCTGTCGTGGTCAAGCAGTCTCACCTGTCATTGGGTGAGATGCCCTGTGCTGAGTCTGTACCAACACAAGACTTATAAACATGTGTTTATGCATTATATCTCTCAAACATTCAATGATTTAGATGATGATGGACCTTGGCAATATCCGAATCGCCTTGAAACATTGGTACAAAATCTGGGGTGTAGTCAAGTCTTACTTGCGTGGAAATGTCTATTTGTCAGATACCCATTGTGGACATGGCTGTTATGAAAGTACACCAAGGAAAACCAACTGTGACATCCATTTATTTTCTTTTTAAGGGCAAGAAGTGCATCTAATGAAAGAGATGGTAAAATAAAGAGATTGGAATGATGCAGGTGTGTGTGTGTGGGGGGGTATTTTGAAATGTCAAGGTTTCCTCCCCCAGTTAAAGTTTGAAGATGGATCAGTCCTCACGTGTTGATGAATACATTTCCCTGGGTTTTGGGCAAAAGTTTTCTCATGTACAGCTGCCACCTGTTAGGTGGATAGGAACAACTATGAAAGCTTCCTGCATCTGGTTTTGCTCAGGCAGGAGGTGTTTCCCTTGTTTCCCCTAAACATTATGTCATCCTGAGATGTTGACAAAACAGTGTGTCTGTCACTGACTCCCTTTCCACATACACCAGTGCACAGGCGACTGCATTTCATGAAGAAGGTTGGCCTGCAGCTATGCACAGTACAACACTAGTTTGAAGCCACCCCAGGAACACTAAGTTTTGATGGCATACCCAGATAACAACTGAATGCAGCAATTAATTTGTGTCAGGAATTCTTTGCATCTAAATAAGGAGCTTCCGCTGGCTTAACGTAACTCTCAAACAACATGACTATTTATTACAGAGTCTTGCTCAAGCTACAAGTCTTACTTTATCAAGACATCCCAACCATTTGTATGATGCTTATCACTGTTTGTCAAGCAGTTCATTAACACCTGAGTCTGTACCTCATTATTCGGCTAAATTGCTAGTGCTCTGCTGATTAGAAAGAACAACCATCCATTTAGCCTGGGGAAGACTTGTAGTGCCAATTTTGAGTGGTTCAAAGAAATGAATCATAGTATTTCCAGTCTCAAACTCAAAGTAAACCTCAACTGCTGACATTGTTGGGTGACAATATGTTAATCTTGTTTATGGTGAAATTTTTCTTACACCTTTTGAGCTGAATGTTGTCCCGGATTAACAGTATCTGATTTTGACAAACTAGTGTCCTTTTTTCAAGCTAGAAATTATGTTGACAGGAAAAATAATTGAATCAAATGCCTATGTAAGAAAGCAATATACAGCATGTACATGCATGATATACTGAGATATGTTAAACTTTGATATACACTCTTTGTGAATGAATCTTTCAGCATAACAGTTTCCACCATTGTTCATATTCACATCTGAAAAAGACGTTCTAAGAAACAATCACAAAAGATAAGCCTTATCAAAACACAACAACCAAATTTTGATGACATCATTAGATCAGGCAGGGGGTGACAATTACAGGTGGCTTATCACAATAGGCTAACTCTGTCTCCATTATCATTCCACAGTAGCAACAAGAAGAATTGGTCATGGAGCATATCACTACCTGGTGAGAGGACTGTGCTTGGTGATGGAAGGGTCCCCTTAGGATTTCTGTGTATCATGACAAAACTTTCCCGCAAATAAAAAACTTTGAGCTTGACGGTAATCTTCTTCAAAGAAAAGTAACTGTGTTGAGTGCACCAGAAGAAAACTCAGTAAAAAAGGCTTGATTTGTCTTGTGCTCATTCATTCAACTATCCTGCTTATATAATATTATACATCCCTACTATCTGCCCATCTAAATTCAGTCCTCTATCAACTCTAACATCAGTAGAGGCATGAGGACCATGGTTAAATCTCTTATTTTCAGCTCTTGGTGATGACATAGAGCATGTGTCTGTAGCAATCACTGTTGGTGTGAGGTCATCCCAAACCATGGTAACCAATCAAATCCCTTATCAGTGTTCTAATCCTGGGCCCTGGAGATTTGGCATTTATCATAATGAATCAGGAGAAGTCTCCTAAAATAGAGATGACTACATTGCCTGGCCTATACAACTTTTTGCCAAAATTTTGTAACATGTTGGATCACATGTCAAGCTTTGTTTGCTAACAAGGTGTGTATCCTAGTATCCATAAAAAGGGGCCATCTATGATTCTATAGAATACCATCTTTAAGACATTAACATTCTTTAGTGATGACATCATGTCTTATACAAACTCATCAATCAGACCTCTCCTCCTTCCAGTATTGCACTATAAACAGATCCTGATGGGCATGATGAGCCTTTGAAGTCCCATCTTCCAACTCAGAACAAACCAATCATAGGCCGATCACACCTATTTCTACAGACTCACATAGGCTACAGTTACGCAAATTACCACTGAAGTGTTTGTCAAGCAAGTAAAGGTGGCATGGTCAGGCCAGGCCTAACAACAGAGCCTGAGGTAAGGCCTTCAGTGGCTTCATGATACAAAATTGCAGAAAAGTCCAGTTTGCCATGCATGTAATTGGAACCTTAACTTTCTGAATGTACAGTTTTCCATTTCCAGAAAAATCATAACCTCCAGTATTGACCTTAATGGCCATAGCATCAACAGGACACTTGAATTTCATGACATGCCAATCTGTAAAGGAGTGTACATTATAAAACAATCAAACTCCAAAATACTGGTAAGTATGTCTATGTTCATAGTCGCTAGTCTCCAAGTTCCAAATATGCTAATATAGGGGTCATTGGATTTTATTTTCATTGATTTTTTACTGAATAATAAATGCACTTTTTACTCTGCTTCTCACCAACCTAGTCTGCCCTTAGTTGCAAGATAAGAAGAGCTCTCTGGACAGACTGGATTATCCCCATGACATTCACTGTCACATCAAGTCCTTTTCATGACAGGATTTAAATGCCTACCCACAAATCTCTAATAACAGCCACACATAACTATCTCTGATAGGCTATCTCCTCATTTCTATATGGAAACAAACATGGAGCTGAGATGAAAGCATCACACTACGAACTCACCACTGGAAACTAAACAGTTAGGGAAACAAGCTTGTCCAAAAACTGATAAAGCAGTTGACCCAAGACACTCTTAAGGAGAAAAAAAACAACTGTACTATCTGCCCAAATAAATATTGATTGAAAGAAGGTGTGGTTTGCCTATGTGCCACTGGGCACACCCCTTACAAGTTGTAACCTTGGACAGAACTAAGACACATTGCTGACCAAGCTAACATTGTGGTGTACAAACATGTAAGTTCAAAACATTGCAGTATAATCACCATTATCATTCAAGAGAGTTACAAGGGACTAAGATTCATATAAATCTGTCCCAGTAACATAGCAGAATGCAGGTAGCTTACTCTTCTGATGTAACAGCCCAGAAAACAAGCAACTTATTTGAGCTTGTTTATATTTTTTAAGACTCTTCTCGAAAAATGTAAATGATCTTTTTTTGAAGAGGCTATGTAAGAAAAGAGCACAACACAGAGATCTACCTGTTAATGTTTTGTAAGATGGTGAGTGGATATAATGGTACCAGATCTGTTCATGATGAAAATGTTGACGTATTCTTACAACAGCTGACCTCTGTGCATTGTCAGACAGATTTTCTTATCTACCCAAGATACCCTGCAGCTGAAAGGTCATCCTTGCATGAGTTACAGTGCTGGACAGTAACGTTAAAGCTGCATTTGTGCTCACCAGCATGGACTTTGGACCTTTGCAAAGTGTAAACTTCTCTTATTCAGCTGAAACTTAAATAGTCACAGTAAGTGTATAACCCAGCAGGACTCCCTTGTGACTAAAGCTGTAATGTCTTGGAGTTGTTTTATTGGAAGGTTTCTAACAGGTGTCATAATACATGTATCCATTTGGCAAATAAGGAACTGCTTTATTCTTCTATCAAATTGCTTGAGATGCTGCATCCTATATACATATCAAATGAAATACTTAGTTGCAGTCCACACATTCTTCTGTGCCCAACAAGAAAAGGTCGCTATAAGCCATTTTTCAAAGTCTGCAAGCAAACATTTGTCAAACCAGATCTAATATCTTCATGTTAAAGGTGCAGCACTGACCTTAAAATGACTGAAAATCCACCCTCTTGTGCTTTCCAACAAATCATTTCTTACAAATTCCCTGAATACATTCCAACCTGTCTTTGCAATTCCAAAGGAACCTTAGGATTGTAAACATCTTAAATCATTAGGTGCCAAGGGGAAGCAAGACATGGTGAATGTATATAATCAAGCATAGAATAAAGACACACTTTTCTTTTCTGAACAATTCTTTTCTAACTATCATGCAAATTAGACTAATTTAGAGATTTCTTGTTTACCTTTATGAAAGCTGTGAATATTAATAAACTGAACTACCGGTATTATAAACACTATTCTTCTTGAGTTAATTTCTGATATCAGTCAATATTCAGAATTTTTTATGCAGTGTGTGTATACGCAGAGGTGTCACTTTCTTTGATGAAGCAAATGTAGAACACCATTGCTTTCAGTACAATACCAATTTATGATTAACCTATCACTTATACAGCCACTTCCATATTCTACTGATGATAAAGGGGAAATGTGTTCTGAAAAATATTCAGCCTGCCTTTGCCTTGGCCTTGGCATGTGATACAAACTGCATGACAAAGGGAACAACATTATACAAGACAAATGTTCCACAGAAATGCACAATCATGACTGCCAGCTTTTGGTATTCCAGTAATTGTGCTGACTTTCCATCCGATGAAACCTTACTCTGGGCAAAGTTTACACAGCCGGAGTAGGACAAAGCTGTCTTGGATCCTTTGCATGAAACATTGTTAACATCACAAAGCAAAATTCAATATTTTTCAATATGCCAGCTGTGATTATTTGGGCATTATTGACCGATAGGTAATGGCATTGTCTGTGAGTCTGCCAGGCACGCTTATTGATGTTGGTGTACAGAATGCCTACAGGAAGTTTATAGGCTCATTCTATAGCTATGAAAGGTGGACCTGTGCAGCTAATTCACCTTTGGTGTTCTTTTTATTTGCTTAATGGCATGTAAACAAACAGGCATCTGGCCACCTTGTCTGGAAATTTTTCTTTCTGAATAGAGGCAGCACGCCCTGTGTTTACCAGCACACAGATGCATTTTGTTCAGGTAGGTTGACCTGTTGGTGTGTGGCCTTTGCTTTGTATCTTTTGTTTCCTTTTTCGGTGGTGCCCCCTCTTCCGTTGCCCACAGTGAGGGACCTTACCTCCTGCCCTGGTGTAATCCTCCATCCTGTAGCCTCCACAGCTATGACAACTATGTACTCTGGCCGGATACACCAACCTACTGCTACTGTAATAATACACAACAATGCTGGACCACAACATTGCTATGTTTGGATCAAATATACTTAATTCTGAGTGCCTCCGGTAGCAGGACAATGAAAGAGCTCTAACAAGGGGGTTAGGACACAGTGTGATGTGTTACAGTCAGGTAACAAAGCATGAAAGTCTTTACTTCCTTTTTGAAGACTTCAGGTTTTAAGTAAAGACCCAAATAAGGTGCAACACCTGAAGCCACAGCCTTTGATCTGAGGGTGAAGGGAAATGCAAAAAGTGATGTGTCCATTGCTGTGCCTAAAATGAAGACCCCATTAATCATAAATCTGAAACTGACTTTATTGAAAAAGTCATCTTTCTCCTCTTAATCTCCATAATGTTTGGTTTACAACCAGGAATCATTGGTCTACCTGAGAATTAAAGCTGAGGCAGAACATTGAAAAAAGAGGTGCTTTTTCAGGTGAAAACCACACAAGTTGCTAATGACCTGGAAAAGTCTGGGAGATCGTGACTATCTTCCAAGCGATTAAACAAGATTCTTTCGACCTTGCTTTAGTGTGTGTGCCAACCTATTAGTAATACCTAGATAAACGATTGTACTGGGAGCAAAAAGACTGCTTACATCTTCTTTTACTATTATTTTCCCCAGCTCCAATTTTTTATAACCCCACTAACATTAAGAATTGCCTACATGGTCCATCCTCTTAAATTATACTAACCTGAAATGTGGGACATATTGACAAGGAATTTGGCAGATTCCCCAAATGTTCCAGGCAAAATGTAACAAAGAGGGCTTGTAATTCCTGTTGCCACTGGAACATTCATTGGAGGAGTAGGGTTTAGCAATTAGTTCCATGGGAAATAATGTGATACTCCAGGGGCCACCATCATCACCAGAACTTATTGATCTTTTCTGCTCAGTTTCCCTCAGTTCATGCTGACTACATTAGAAATGGCAGTAAAGCACTCAACACATCATAAAAAAGGACAATGGATTTCCCAAAATTTGTTTCCACCGAAACTGATGAAGTTTCACTTATGTAGGAGAGAGCTTACAGCAGATGAATAACCTTATTGGTGCTTTCTGATCCTCCCGCCCATCCAACCTTCAAACTGCATGTTTTTTTACCCCCTTTTTTTAGGCTCAGCTATATTTTCCTCCTGCTGATTTTCTTGTTCAAAGGTACTTTGCAAAAAGTCATGGTAGATCTAGATTCTATGGACATGATCACTATTTATTTGGTCAAAAGTGTTCACTAAGCACATTCTTGGTACAGGGTACAGCGGTATGCCTAAATACCTCAACCGCCCTCAACCCCCCTCAACCTCCCACTTCCTGGGCTAATATGCAGTGTACATGTGCTAAGAACCCTTGTTTACACTCTGTATACATTGTCTATACGATTATGAATAAGAAAATCACTGTAACTCTGACGTTTTACCAGTTTTTTTACGGCGCGCCGTGCGCCCGAGGAACAGGGTCCGCCATCTTGTTTGTTTACGTCGAACGCATCGTGCCGTAAGTTTCAAGTCAAAATAAGTAAAGTAAAAAAGCTTGTGCAGCACGGAAACTCAGCAGATATAGAGGGAAATCTCTTTAAACATCATATTTCTGGTGGTGGATTTTAGCGCTCAATACTTTAGGGCGGATATTTTGCGGGGTGTATCACTCCCTAAAGACGGTAACTCCACTTATGATATATTAAAAGTTATAACTTGAAAAAACTCGCAAATACTTAGACGTTACTGTGTGATTTTTATTTATAATCGTATAGACAATGTATACAGAGTGTAAACAAGGGTTCTTAGCACATGTACACTGCATATTAGCCCAGGAAGTGGGAGGTTGAGGGCAGTTGAGGGGGGTTGAGGGCGGTTGAGGTATTTAGGCATACCCGGGTACAGCAAGGAGGAAGCTCTGTTTATCCATCTTCAGGAGCACAAGGGAAACATGCCTTGTTTTTGCTGACAGAAATATCCAGACAGCAAGCAATCCAACTCATTCATCTTATGTTACATCCTGCCGTTTTACCCATTCAAATTCTAGATTTGAATACATCTCAAAGTTTCTTCTCACAAAGTTAGTGTAATGATACCTAGGACATTTCTGCCATTTATCAGGACTTGTGGGGAGTGGGAGGTCCCATAAATCACCTGTAAAGGATAGTGGGGTGCTCATGAGTCCCTTCAAGACCAGACAGGACACCCAACATATCACAGACATCCCACTCAGATTAGTCCCAGGGAAGGAGACTATAGAATTCCAACAATCATTTCAGCTTTTATCAGACAGATTTGTCAAATAACAATCTGGCAAGAAAGGCTAGATTTTGTAGACTACTCTGAATTTACCATTGAATTTCAACAAAGATTTGTAACATCCCACTCCAAGTTTCAAACATGGTACTAAGGCTCAATTTATACACAGGTTTTCGCGACAGCGGGACTGAAGATGTCGGGACTGCCGACAGCGGGGGCAGCTTTTTTCAGCGTCTAGAGAGGAATTTTATGGTCTTTTCCCCGACAGCGGGAGAAAAGCTCACGACGGCTCCGGAGTAGTCGCCCGACGGCTCAGCGGGAGTCCCCGACGGCTTTAGCACGCGTATAAAGCCAACCCGTCGGGCTCGCAACGTCGGCCAAAAATCTAGGTCAGGGGTTACAACGTAAATTTCCGTATTTCGGCCGGAAGACTCGCCATATTTGTTGTTTGGCGCTCTGTTCGGATCCTATTTTCGGATATACAATGGCAACATTCTGTGGTAGTGTCGATGAGTTTACGTCAGTCCATGTTGCGGCCTATTGTGGGCCGCGATCAATCAAGTTACGGGTAGAATACATGTACTGGCTACTGTAGATGCTGTCTTTCGCTATTCGTGCGTCTTTTTAAGTCCTAAATTGCCCACAAAGATTTAGGGAAAGAAAAACTCATACAGCAGCAAGTAATGGACGGTCAGGAACTCAGAGTCAGGAAAGTTTAAGTGAGGTGGGTTACGTAATCCAAGCGCCACGGGTGTTCTGCCACACTTCCTGACGATGTGTGTAGAGCCGCCCCGACATTGCCGTCCCGACAGCGGCAGATATTGGCAACGTCGGGAAAACCTGTGTATAAATTGAGCCTAAGACCAGTAGCTAGTTCCAGCAAGCATGTACACCACTCACAGCAGGGGACAGACATCATAAAGCACATGTTGGACAAGAGTATGCTGAAACTTAACATCTACAACTACAATGTTAGTAATCTACAATAGATGATAATGTAGGCTTGATAGATCAGCTTCACACTGCATTTCTGTCCTTTTTCAAGAACATTCAGTATGTCAGATTAAAATTCCATACTGGGTCATCACTTTTTCTCTAGACAAAAAGGAAATCTTGCCAGCGTGAACCAGTGGTTATTTTAATGGGTACATGACCAATGTTTCCAAAAGTTTATTTTCATCAAAATGTTACAACTTTTTAACAGGTTAATGTTTTGAAGACTTTTGATCTTCACATTTTGAAACTTTTTTGTAGCTTTTATCATCCATGCATCATCCACTTCAGATAGCAATGAGTCTCCCCAGAAAGCTGCCCCTAACAATGCAGGACACCTCTTCTGTAGTCTCCAGAGCAATAGGAAACAGGTGCAGAATAGAAGTCAACCTTTATCATGTCTATCACAAAAATGTTGGTAATGAGGTTCAGATGGAGGGAGGACTGAGATGGAGTATGGATATAATTCCCCACAAGCCGGGCACAAACACTCCTACATTCTCATCTGCACATCTAAAGACACATCAAAGAAGCTACCATACACATCAAAAAGGAAATTCATCCCATGGAATGTGCTCCCATCAGCAAATGACTGACTTCTGTTTTTCATGTATTCTTTATCAACCTTTAAGCTAACATATAACACTACTTGGTTTCAAATTACTGTAGCCTGTGGCAGGGACTGTTTTAACATCTAATTTTCCTCACTGACATGTCAAGATTATCAACAGTGTTGACAATCAAACTCAAATATGTATGGTAAAAATAGGGCAGAAAGAGACCCAGACATACATTGTCAGAGTTTTTTAACCTACCCGGTATAACAGTATTAGTAACCTTATAGTCTTTTGAGTTCAATTGCAATGCCTTACCTAGATCAGAAATACTGCAGTGCAATTTTATGTGGAAACATTGATGTGCATGACTGTATGAACTATAGTTAATTACCTGACAAGTCCTGCCCTACATTTTAAGGGATCAATATGTGACTTGGAAGTAAATTGTGACTACATACCTGAAGCTGCTTGGATTATGGGTAATGATTAAATTGTCAATTCCTGGAATTCTTAATTATAGCTGTACTACCAGAAAAGATTAATTAGGCACAAGTACAGTAATATTTCAGAGTACAGTGCAGGTATGGAAGTGTGAATAATGCATGGTGACTTGCAGACAGTAACCTAGATTGAAATTTGCCTGCTGACTTCCATGCTTTTCTGAAGGGGCCTTAGCCCTGTGGACCAATAAAGGCTGAGACGATAAAAGAACAGCAGCCATGATTGAATCTGTTGTTTATTGTGTGGTCCTGTATGATCCCATTTCATTAATCCTAGAGCATTTGATGTAGGAAGATTGTCTGGGGAGGAATTGATGCTATCAGTCAGCAGTTCCCTCTAAGGTCATCCAATCACCTTGTCCCAAGATGTCATCCTTATGATCCATTTTCCTGTCTATCCAAAAGGGGTAACTGACCTTTTCAGCAGTCTCTGAGATGAAACCAAGTCACACAGTTGCTCCCCACGCCCCATCACTGTTATGGCAAGATATGATATATCACTGAAATGTCTTATATATAACTCTATATGTTAAAGTTTGTCTCTTGCACTCAAAACTCAGGATCCTTTGGATCCTGCTCAAAAAGTTATGTGATGTTGCAAATGTGAATATGACATATACACATTTATTACAAGTACTTATCAATGTCAGTATGTAGTGTGAAATTGTTAGTTCCAAAGGTTAAGTAATATGATCTGGTAAACATACAACATTGCCTGACCATGAAATTGTAACTGGCAATTTTCCATACAATGTTGACCTATGTCCATGCCACTTTTCAAAGTCATAGACTTTTCTCAAACCTAGGTAGCACCCTTATGAACTGATATGAAATTTTAACTAAGTCTTACCTTTTAGCATTGCTGTGATCATTCATATATTCACTAGGCCTCATGTCTGCAAATATCCCAGTCACAAATATCCTACTTTCCCAAGGGATATTAGATCTATCAATAGTGTCTACAGTGTGACTCAGTACATGATGATATCATTAAGCTGTGAAATCTTTCGAATTTTCTCAATACAGTGAAACGTTACATTCAAGGATGCAAAATCTATTATCAATCTCTGAAAGCATAGAAGGCAAAGCAGAGACAAAATATGTTGATTACATCTGTTCCCTTCTATAACCACTTAATACCTACCCCTGCAAACAGTTAATATTTAATGCAAGTAGTAACCATAATTTATGAGGACAAATTGATGGATACATATTACTTCTCCTGTGACTTTTTTTAAAAGCTGGCTATCAAACATGGAATGTCTGCTGGCTATCAATGAGGACATCGAATAATGTTTCATATAGAGTAACTGGGAGTAATTTATCTTTCTCATCCCAGATCATCCCATGTGACAGCAAGCAGTAGCACTTGATTAGAACAGGTGGAGCCCTTTAACCTGTGGTAAATGAATACCTTCTGGATATCAGCACTGCCACCCATTATCTTATGCATTGGCAAACACATCAAAATCAACCTATGGAAGTAGATCTGTCTTGCCTATTTCTTATTTTCTAAAAACATTTTAGACCATGTTTTCAAATGGATTTTTAGTAGCTAATGATTGAGTATCCCACAAATGCCTTACAGCTTGAGGTAACAACTTTTACAAAATGTATTTGCTATTTCCTGATTTCCATGCCATTCAGGAGGTGAAGACTTATAAAGGTACACTACCAGAAATATGTACAAAATGTTGCAAAAACATGCATACTACAGAGACTGAACCAGATCCTTACATCTGCTTGGAGATTATGGTAGAAATTACAATACCCCTTGTACTTTACTTTCATGTGTAAAGCAGGTCTAAGCAAGGTTTAAAAGGGATCTCTTCAGTCTAAGGAAACATCTTTCTTTTACCTTTCTGACCATTATTATTATTATTATGCAGGTAACAAAAGTTTTAATGGTCAGGTGGTATGACACAATCAGTTTTTCATGGTCTGTACCATGAGTTCATCATATTACTCCAGTGCCTCAATATACTGTAAAGACCCATTTGTGATTCCTTGGGCTACATTAGCCGTCCAGATGTGATCGTGGCGGGTTGTTTTGGAGAAGTCAGGCCTAAAATTTGCGTGGGAAACAATGAAAACAGACCACATTCAGTTACCAGCACCATATAATCATCTTAACGCACTGTACCCACTACCCTTGACCTACTTTTACCTATGGCTAGGTTCACTGCCCTCCAAGGCATAAGTAACATCTCATCTTGTTTCTCACCTGTGTTGCTTTACATTTGTTTCAAAAGAAAAGCATTAAAAAGTCCTAAAACGTGGAATTTCTGATTGCGTGCCATTTATTACCATAAAAGCCTTAGATGACTTATGGACAACTTGGTACAGCTACATTTACTTTATGGTCAAGTAGCTTTGGGTGCAACAATTTGTCTTTACTATTGATTTAGCTATCTATGGACAAAAATTCAATTACTATCAATCTCAATGGTTCACAGGCCCCTTGAAACACACAGGAAGAAATTACTACCTAATTAATTAATACCTAACATTGATAGATGCATATGCACTGATACATATATCAGTTTTCTGTACCACACATGCATTAACGTGGGAACCTTCAAGTTCCTTCCTCTTGCTCTCTTGGAAAAACGTGAGAAGCATTCAATCAACTTTGGTATGACATAAGAAAAATAAGAAAGAATGGCTTAAGACCAAGAAAAGGAATGTTGGCATCAAATGACATGTAATGAATGCATAATTGCTGGACAGGTCATCAATTCAGGTTAGAGGTTGTGACCTTTGTGAGTAGGATAATCTACCAGTAGATAAGGAAGAATCAAATATGGTACATCTCCAAAATGATTCAAAAGGTAGTAAACTGTATATGTACCAATTTTCCAGATATGGAAGACCTATAGCAGGATTAGGTCATTGGATGTATATGAGGTAAGACATCTCATAAGCAGGGAAGACACAGAAAACAAGTCATCTCTCTCTGGATCCAGCCCATCATCTTATTTCAGTCAACAATGAGTCATCAACATAGGTCAGCTTTTGTTGAGTAGTCGTATCAAATGGCTGATACTGGTTGAGGGTAGTGAAGTATTAAGTCCAGAAGATCCTGAAATAGGGAATACATGAAAGTATGGGGACAGTATTCTATAAAGCTAAAAACATATTGATGTAGGAGTTATTGTGATGTTTGCTGCTCTCAATAAAAAGGAGATTTACTGGTAAATTGATTTCAGATCTGCACACATGATTGTGAGGCAAAAGAAGTGAAGTACAATCTATTAAATAGCCGACTAAAATCAATTGATATTCATATTGTAACAAATGTGTATGTAGGATGGCTGTCTTTGGACACAAAAATATGCCCCTACCTATTTACAACCCAATTATGTATATTAGCCTTTTTTTTAAATGTCACCGTTTGTCATTATACTGTGAATATATGATAGCTTCGCAAAAAAAGCAGTAAACGTGATCAAGACGTGTGCATAACCTAACCTGACCCTATATATACAGTTCTTATCAATGCGTTACATGCCAGCAATTCCGGTTGCAACATTGATAGGCAATAAGTAAAGAGTGTTAGAGAAGGTCATGTGAGAGGGTGCCAGGCAGCCACATGTGCAAAGCTGTATGGTCTGATGTAACACTTATGTTTCTCATTGATTATGTATATAAGATCTCATTTGCATGAATTATGTCAGTTGACCATATTCTCCACCCAATGACAGTCATCTTTTTAACAAAGAAGGCTATACCAGCATTTCCTCATAAATTATGCAAATGAGTTCCTGATTGGGATAACTTATGTTTGATGATGTTCACCTTCAGTTAACTTTCAAATGCCAAATGGACACACACACACAAATGCTACCGAAAACATATGAGGCTGATGCTTGCATTGCAATGATAGAAGTATGCTGTGTCACAATTTCTCACAGGGCAACATTATATATCAATAACAACACTTGAACACTTCTGATTATCTGTTGGGACGGCACAAAATCAATATCTTTACCTGCTATTCAACTGTCATTATATCATGGCAGTGAGTGACTACCCTGACTGTATGTCTTATGTCTCATCTGGGACAAAGACAGAAAACATAGTATATACATGTAGTTCTCTTCAGAGCTTACAGAGAGGAGAAATATCTTTACCAGCTATCTAATTGTCCCTGTATCAATTTCATCATATAACCTTCAATATACAAAAACTGAAATCCGGTTTGAGACAGTAGACATGCACTGTGTTTACCTGCATGCATTAAAATTCACAGAATATATAAGATGGTGTAACACCTGTCACAAAACAGCTGTCATTTCTGTGCTCAACTTTGCCAGCAGCAGAACTTCTGAGAATCCTACAGTGTCAACTGAGGTTCTCGTGTGTCAGAACAAATTAGGAACTGCTGCACAAAGTGCCTGGGGGGAGAAGTGAGGGAAAACAAGTGTCACGCTTTGTGGCCAAACCCTGCACTCCTGCTTAGTGATTGACAGAACAGCTCTGGGTAACACAGCAGGTTTGCCCTCAGGAGAAACCTGCCATATTCCGACATACCACAAGTAACCCCCATTCCCAAAACGCTGTGATACCATATTCCTAATAAGTCAAAATGACACTGTTACAAATGTATTTTGATGACTTTATCAAGCAAGTTCAGCGAGAATATTTGAACTTTCCACTGGAACCAAAGGGTAATTGATCATACAATTTATCCTAACTCCAATATAGCTGACTAAACACATTCAGCACCAAGCCTTTTGTTTCAGTATGTCTGTCTCAATGAATGAATATCTGTCTCAATTAACCCCGCCATAAACAAGGACAAATTCTCAGCAAAGAGGAACTGTACAGGCAATAACAATATCACAACATGCATACTAGTATATTACTACAATGTAGTAGACTAACGGGTGTGAATTTCTGTATATAGACATACTAGACAAGTAGCATTGTGCACATTGAACATGCACAAGATACAAATAATTAAATTTATGAGCTACTGCTTAACAAAAAAAATATGCCACAAATTCTTTCCAAAGCTAGCCTAGACAATTCTTTAAAAAGTATCATCATCTGATCATATACTTAAGATCCAACCATATGTGCATCAGATTGGTCTACTAAACTTGAATAGTCTGCTGAATATGTACTTGTTGGAAGTACAATTGTAAAGCAATATTTTAAGAGTGACATATTGTCAGTAATGCAGCCAGGTGTAATAACTCTAGGTATAATACTTGTCAGCTGAACAACTTTAATATCCCCGAGTGTTAGGTCATTGCCAGGACTGCTGCATACTTCAGAAGAAGTTTCACCCCCGCAATCCTTGGGAAGGAACTCAAAGTTCATCAGTGCACAGTTCAGGATCCTCCACGAGAAGCCATCCCACAATCCGGCGTGAAGAATCCAGACTAGCTGAGCACGGCAAAACTAAGCATGCACCAGGCATATATTTGCCGTCTGGCGCCGAGTAAAGATTGGTGCCAAATATGACAAGAGCTGCTGATTGTCCAATTAGACTTGAAGAGCAAACACCAAACCCTTTGATCTGTGCCGCCAACATAAGTAAATACGTCAAGCTTTGGGTGTCCAAAGCTGGTTAGCCCAAGTGTGAAAAGTCAACATTTGCCAGAGGGCTGTGCCTGTGAGATCTGTTGGTCATGAACCTTTCATCATGGCTGATAGAAACCCTCTTAGGGAAAAAATTATTTGATTAAGAGTGTGCGATTTCTTGATGAAAGACTTCAGGGGCAACTGTAGGTTTGACTGATGTGGGAACACAGTGTGCCAAAGTGCAAAAATCAAACTGTCCCCAGACAAAATCAAGCTGCTATTCATAGCTCAGAAGTTCCAATTGGAACCCTGTATCTTCAACAAGAACTGACAGATTGGAGAGTCAGTGCTTGTGTGACATCCTCTCCAAATAGAGAAGGTAACAGACTTTGTTCCTACATAAAATTCACATAATTGATATATGGTTTGATCAGACATTGTTCTTTCCAGAAACACATGCAACTTTTCTCAATAAAGTCTTTGAAACACAGGGAAGTCTGAAGTGTGTTTGGTTGGCATGCAAACTTTAGTAGAAAATCTGTGAACTTGCTAGTTTGCCAGGCCTGCTAGTTTGCAGTGAACACTATGCTCAGACCTGTTTATCGATCATACAGACTGCACTACAAAGGAAAGAACCCTGGTAGAGTAGCACTTCTACTCTTCAATAGTTACTTTGATTTTGAGTGACGAAATCTGTGGCATTATCGGCGACTTTTGGCTTTGGCATGGTGGTACTTGAGTCTGTTTGGTCAAGAATTACAAGTTTGCTTCTACCACATGAACCTTTGTTTCTCTCAACTTCTGTTTGCTGAAGAAAGTCCCAAAGCAAATCACAACCTCTGGAAATTGACACTGTTATGTACAATGTATATGCCCCAACAAATGACAATCGTTGGACTGATTGCCCTGTACATGCTTCCTGCACATTACATACACAGATTGACCTGATTTTGCTGCAACATTGTCATTCTCTAGTTGTCTGCCTCCTAAACGTGGAAGCCTACATGGCAGAGAACTAAGAACAAAGGACAACTTCACGCACTTCAGCTGCAGGACTTCTAGGTTTAAGATTAGTGTTTTACCTTTTATTGTCGACTTGTTGAACCAATCATGATGAATGCCCCAATTCAGCCGCATAAGGCTGCAATGGTATGTGTGTTGCAAATAAATAAACCAGTCTGTATATTCCACAGTTCAGTATTAGAGCCATTCAGGTAAAAACTCCAGAATTAGATATCAAACAGAGAGATATTTAATGTTGTACATTTGAATAGCCTTTACCACTGTAGCAGGATTACAGCAAAGAAAAAAATGCCTGGCAGTCTTTTTGATACCAATACAATAAAATGCAACAATGAAATACTAGTAGGACAAGTTACAGTGTACTTAAGATAAGGACAGTACGTATGCCCACTAGTACTGCCGCACAATGATGTGAGAAGTCACGTTGTGCAAACTTTACACCTCCTCCAATCCTGAACCCAGTGGCCTAGTGAACCCTGGGTGGGAGACCTTCAGTGCAGACAGGAGTGTCTGAAAATAGCACATGCCAGTCTGAACACAACTGTCATTATCACACCTCCCTCTGGAATTCTGTGATTTCATTGGTCAGTCTAAGGTTGATATGCCCCCTGGCACGGAACACAATTTGGAAGGCTTGCATTCTAAATAATGTTCCTTGCCAAGAGTTACATTCCTTCTAAGTTCTTGTGACCCTGAGTAAACTTTCCATGCAATAGTTGGGACATAAAAAATTTTAAAAATGGCAAATTACAATGTGGACAAACGGAAGCATGACAATGTCCATGTATAGGACAAACACATATATTTGTGGTCTCTCGGAACTCCTTCCTTCAGCTTCCTTCAGCTTTCAAGAGGTGATTGCTAAAAGTTCCCATGTTTATCAGAGAAGTCTCTTTATCATCTGATGTAGCTGCTTTAGGAGTCAGATCTAAACAGTTTTACTTGTATCAGTAATAGCTGACATATCAAAATCAGTGAGGAAAAACTAAAGGTCAATTTTTGCAGTGCTGGAACTGTCTTGTTTACATAACAAATCAGTGCCCCTCCCCTAATTGATGCAGTAGCTTAGAGAACAGACAGGACAGGGAGGGAATTTCACCCCTCTATTAAGTTAATGGAGTTCCCTACTGGGAGATGACATCATTCTCTCATTGCCAGCCACATGTTAATGGTATCTAATAAAATTATCACTTGGGATCCAACTGAGCCTGGGGAGTTCATCACAGGCTAGTTGGGTTGCCTGGATTTTCTCCAGATTACTGCATAAGTTGCAGTACTTTTAGAGAGAAAGGCCAATACTGCTACATTTTTGTACTTTGAAAATGTAACTTTGTTCCCCCAATACATTAGAAATGTCAGTGTATTGGGTTACATTGTGTCACAGAGCATTACCTGTTTTATTCATTTAATTTCATGTGTAATGTTTACCAAAATCAATTTACGACCAGAGGGAAAACCAATCATCTCTTGAAACAAATTCTTCTATAATCAATTCTGTAGATTTCTATAAAACTATGCGATGTTTGTATATAAAGGCAGCACTGTTTCCTGATGACATCATCCCTGAGCAGGATTTAAATGTCCTTGTTCCTGTTCCTATGGCAGATCTAAGCAGGGGGTCTATATCGTGTTTTACAAATGTTTACTACAGCTTGCCTTCTATGAAGCAAACAAAATGTTCTTTTAATTTAAACAAAATGATTCTAGAGGCAAAAGCACAGACTACAGACTATAGAAGACAAGGAACTGCTGACAACAGCTGTCTACCTGTTCCTGTGAGACTTGGGTAGGTTCTTTATCATTCTCTTATCATTCCCCATATATAGGAAAAATCTTCCCATTTAGAAAACCCCTTATAGGACCCTCCTTTAAAAGATATGTGATCTACCATCCCAGTATGGGTGTGATAAAAATTGGATAACCACCTGCCTTGTAGCTGAAGGCTACTCCAAATATTTTGTCTGTTCCTAAATTCTCACAGGGAAATAGGCAGCGCTGTATGTTAAACATTTGAATGTTTTGTGATCAATACATGTAGGCAATTTTCCCAGGTGCTATAAAAACTAATCAAGATCCAGGAATGACCAGGATGTCTGCTGTTACTCCCAAAATGTTCATTTATTTTGGCACCCCCACCTATACTGGTAGAGATATTAACAAATACAAGTTGGCAGAGGCATGAAAACACTATGCCAAATTGGTCTATATCCAGATGGTACTGCACAGTCGTCACTAATAAAACACAGCAAGAATCCTGAGCAGGTATATTGAATAATCACAAACATAGATTATAATGTAAAGGTGGGAAAATGCTGACTCAAGCAAAAGTTTAACTTGCTAACCTGGTTAGCAAGTTAAACTTTTGCTTGAGTCAGCATTTTCCTGCTGTGTTTTATTAGTGACAACTGTGCAGTACCATCTGGATATAGACCAATTTGGCATAGTAACCAATCACACTAAAAATCAACAACCAGATGAAGATGAAGTTAGCTAATGTTGCAAATTTTCTAATACATATAGTAATATTTCTCATATACATTGAAAACATTGAATTACAGTGTCCAAAACATATCATGTGAAATTGCAACAGTAATTTTGCATAGGTGGGGAATGGAACTGTCCATGTATATAAGTCTGAACCTGGTCACCCCAAGTTTGGTTACATCAGCTTGAATGGTCACTTCCTTCCACCATCAAAGGGGATGTAAACCTAACTAGGATGGAATTCAGGCTAATACAGCTTAGTCTGTGCCATTGGCATCAAAACTGACATTTGATGACGGGAAGGAGCTGGGAAACAGCTGTCTCAGTGCTGACTGTCCTTTCCTGAAATCTACCTCTGATAACAGGATAAATGTTGCCAAGTATGTAACTGGTATAACTGATAACCAGGCTGCAGTTAAACCACTATACACATGAGCATGTTTCACTCCATTATTACATTCAATTTGGCATAAACATGTTTGTGGGAGGCAAAGCAAATTGAAAAGTTGAAGAAGGGCTACAATTATAGTATAAGAAAAATAATTATAGACAAATGACAGAAAGCTAATTATAATATGTAAAACCAAAAAAAGTTTTCTAGGTATATAAATATATAAACTGATGAACTATCTGATACATGTATATAAAAAGTATATGTTGCATTAACTGCTGTCTACAGGACATCCTTTCAATGGAGACTGGAAATGACCTTTACTGAAATTGTTATGTGTACCATATACCATATGTGTCTTTACAGATAAGTCCGTCTCACTAAACAGAAAACTGCCGGACATTGGTCCCCTTGTGTCTGATTATACACCCAGAGCTCGGTGAGCCAACCTTTCTACGAAACAACAACACTCCATGAACGTCACGGTAGAAAACAAGTTCAAGAACCTGGACCAGTGCCACTGTCCCCATTAACCCACAGAACAGACACACCTCATGTAAGGTGTATAAGGTTTCTGCCACAAACAGGAGGTTCCAAGAAGTTCACCTCCTGTTATCTACTACTTCCTGGTGCCTGATGACATCATCACCAGCTGGTACCAATGGGTAAGATCATGTTACTGTTAGGGCTGGAGTGGGTGAATTGTCTGTTTTCATATCAACTTCTTTTACAATGACAAATGATGACAAGCAAGCTAATTTCATCATTATAGAGTTTCCACAGAGTTTCTTGTGCTTATGTGAAGGCTTTGTGACATTAAAAAACGAGTTCATTTTAAATTTAGTGACTATCAATTGATACAGAAGTGAGACATGATGTTGCAATTTCAACACAACCAGCTGATTGTAGCTTGGGACGAAATACTAGTACTCAAATGAAAGAGAAAATTTCATGACTTTTCTAAGATACGTACTGCATAGCCAAACAAACTATCGAGAATAAATCAAGGCTTTGGTTGATTGATACTGTGATTACAGTATGTACTCACAGTATCAATTGAGGAAGGGGAAGAGTTGAAGATTTTCAATATTCTCTGGCTGTAGTACAAAGTATTGAAGCTACTGGGCCCAGGCTAATGACATCACAGTCTGCTGATTCGTGTGTGACATCAGTATACTAAAAGCTGTTAAGGGCCTTTCCCAAGTACATTGGAGTGCCCGGTACCCAATACACAAACATAAACAGACCTTTCAAACAGGGTGGGAGCTCCTATCTGAACAAGCACAGTTTAGAGTGTGACATGAAGGGACTGGTATTTGCCTTACATGTTCTTTGGGTCGTGGGAAGCATTCACAGCAATGTTTCTGTATACATCAAGGATATACTCATTAACTTTGACAAACTGATCAATATCAACTAGGCTTGATAGAAATTGTTCAACTACTTAAAGCTCTGCTCGCAGCTTAAGTATAAATACTGATGAACAAACGCCTATGTTAAAAGCACTGACAGCATGTTTTACTTTTGATCTTACATACAAAGTAAACTTGACAGTCAATGTTATGAATGGGATATGATGCTCCAAGACTTATTCAAATTTGCCAGATTAAACTTTCTATTGAACTTTTTGCAAGTAGACAAGTTTAGAATCACTGCAAACACGTGAAACAAATATATCTAATACACTGACTGCTTTACAGTTTGATTAGTGTAGCAAATGTATCTTGTAACAGTTAATGGTTCTGATCTCTATACATAGATGTGTATTCAACCTTGTAAGTCATTATGCAAATTTTGTATACAATAGGATGAAACAATGACTCTTGTTTACATAACACAGCAGAGTAACTGTCAAATTCCATTGAAGTTTCCCAGTCTTCTTCTTAGAACCTGACCATCATGGAACCAGCCAGCCCAGGTAGCAGCAGTCCTTGTTCATCACTGTAGGATGCTCCTTTAAAAACTTCAGGGAAGAAGACTTTTTTTCTATCAGAGCTTCTGTTCTTTTTTTATGTACATATCTAAGCTCTTCTCATTTTACGCATGTTACCTATTCATTCTCAGAGTCTGGATGCCTATCCTGTTCTACTGTGATTTCCAGCAGTCAATGTTCTCAGGTGGCCTGTACGGTATCATAAATTAGGCTCAGGCTAGGGTGAACGGCCAACATACAAGGGGTGAATGACCAGGTACTTGGTAGCACCAAGGACGTGCCAGCAACATTTACTCCAACTTCTAGGAAAGCAGGAAGCAAGTCCTGCCGAGGGATCTAATTGTTTTCTTTTTCTTCAAAGGAACTGATGGAACATGAAGAAGATTGTATGATCTTTCCTCCTTTCAAAGGTTTTCTTTGTAATGTACAACAGATGTGTTCTGCTGAATCATCAGTGCAGTGAGGCCTGTAGTGTGTTCAACAACCAGCTGTACAAGCATCAACATTGAAGTACCGACTTCAACTATGGCAGACCTTCACCTTTACAGACATGAATCAAACCAGGCCTACTAATTATACAATCACCATGATAAGATACATATTGAAGTTGTTTTATATCATACAAAAGAAGGAAATCCTCTAAATTAGGATTTTGAACTTGTAATTACTGATAAAGCCACAGAGTTAGTAACTTCCTTCCTATTATAACCACACCCTATGGCCTTTTGTTACTTTTTTGATTCCTCAAATGGCAAATTTCCTTTTTTTAATCGCTGGTACCAGAGCCTCCTGAAGTCTCCACCCTTTTATCCGCTGAAAGACCATTGTGACAACCAAGTAAATGAGTTGCTCTAGCCTATCATTACGTGAATATGTACACGCACATGTAAGGGAAAGCTACCCCCTACCATTAGGTAATGAGGGGTTTTAGCCTAGAGTGATAGATAATGATAGGTATCCTCAACTGAGGAAAGCAGCCTGGAGACAAGAAAATCTTCTGCTCTTGGCTTGATGAGTTTGCAGTTGAGCAAATTGGTATGCCAAGGTGATAATACGCCATCATTATATTGTTTCAAGGTCTAGAAAAGTAGAAGGTATACCATTTTAGTTTGAAGGTACAAATTGGTTGAAGGTAGCGCAAAATGAGCTACACGTATCTCAACTACATGATAGTACGTAATACTACAGAAAAATCAGTCACAGTCCTCAAATGTTGTATTACCTCACTATCATATGTTTGCTCATCAAATTATAATAAAGCCCCTTGGACACACACGTTGTGAAGAAAAGGCAGTCTATTCCTACATAATCACAGATTAGGGGCACAAAACATCAAAGCCCTCACTGCCGACATGGCTCATTATGTCTGGTGTACCACGTGAAACTGACAATTATCAACCAACAAAGCTCATTACAGACTATGGGAACCAAAGGAAACACTGTTAAATGGAGGGTAGAAGATTACAAGCAAGAAAACATACATAGGGGTTAATTAAAGTTGCGTGCGTCATATGCTGATGTGGAGGCTTGTTACAAAAATGAGAGTTCAAGACTTTTTCTGAAGAAAGAAAAGTGGCAGCAATGTCGGCAGCCATCTGATTTGTCAATAGAGGAGAGCAGAGACCATAGAAATCAACTTATTTCATTAGTCTATTGATGTTACAGGATACTAAACTTCTATTTGTAAGGGTACAAGTCAGTCAGAATAAAGCACTAAAATGTACAAACATGCAATCTTTCCCTCACAATTATACTAAAATAACCAACAGAGGACAACTCCCAGTGACAAAATGGAATACAGATAAATAATTCACTAAGTTTAACCTATAACAGCTTACTGAACTGCCAATGCCTGGTAGTCAATGAAGGTGGTCTGTCTCCGAAACTGTGAGGAACTGAAGCTATTAATTACCTATTAGACAAAGAATAAATGTTATAACAAGATTTCATTGTGCTTCATTTAAATAAAACAAACAGAAAACCTGCTGGTAATTATCTTAAGATTAGTGCTGTATAAACATCTTCAAAGAACTTTCATCCGAGGTTTGGAAACACTGGAAATTCTTGAATAAACAAAAGGCTGGTGGCCTTCAGATGTATTCTGTTGATTGTTTGAAATAGCACTGAATGTCAACAGTTCCTTCTTTAGCTGTCACTGAATGTGTCAACAGTCACCTACAGACAGTAAAGGCAGTTCAAGCAGCAGTTTTGTCAGAAAAAAACTGTTTCGTAAAACCCTACAGGGCTACAGGTAGATACATTTTTTCAATTGTCAATTCAGGGTTATATCTACTAAGAAATTTGCCATCATCTCAAAGTTTGACTTTCCAAATGAACCAGCAGGTTTGGTCAATTTCTCTATATATTACAAAGATAACGTTACATATTTTCATGATGCTTTCAAATGAATACAACAAGATTCCAGTTTTTAAAAACACCTTTCACTTAGAAAAATCTCCAAGCCAATCAACCTAGTCTCTCTCTTTGTCAGCACCTGACGATATTCAGAATTACTGAATATCGTCAGGTGCTTAAAAAGAGAGAGACTAGGTTGATTGGCTTGGAGATTTTTCTGTCTAATGCTAGGCATAGGTTACAGGTATACACACCCTTTCCCTGTGAAAGTGAATAAATCGACACACAAAAGAACAGGAAGGCCAAATTTATCAACAATCAGGAGGGACCACAGACTGGTACAGGGAGAAGGCCATTAGAAGATACTATCAGGTCATTTCCTTCTCACACCTGTTCCCTGACGTCAACAGAAAACAATTGGGGATTCGGATCATTTGACTGGGAGACAGGTGTATCTATGTTAGTCCAAGTGATTTGTGTGACTGTGCAGATTCCATTTATATACTAGTATTAGTAGGGCAATGCCTTTACATGATTTCTAGTGCACATGTATGTAGTATATGAGAAAAAAATCTGTCTTTTCAAAACTTATTACAATGTATTTTAGTTACAGACAGAAAATAATGAAGATGTGATATATCAAATCAACTGAGCTACACGAGATGTGTATTCACTTTATAGTATACAAAGTATTGCACAATAGTCCAATGACTCATGAATGGCCTTACCATGCAATGTGTCCTAACCCTGTTACATTGACATGGAAGGATAAGACAATTTTTGAAATGTTAGCACACTCTTTATCCAATACTGTAGAGGTCATGTTCTAAGAAAAAAGGATCTGTGGCAGGAAACTCAACAGCCCAAGACTGCATGCACCACTGCACCGCTGCATGTCAACTTAGTTTGACGTCAGAGGGTGACTGGATGGGGGCGTACCCAACAGTACCAGGAAAGCAGGAACCATGCTGTTTACCTGACAACAAAAAAGTACTATTTTCTGCACCAAGAATATTTTCACTGTGACTCACACCAAAAAAATAACACTGAGTGATTACAACATTTACAAGTTCTACTGCAAATGTCTACCTTGGTATACCAGCAGAGAGTAACACAAACATACATACATGTGAAAAGTACTCAATGTCTAGTGGAAGCCTGTCACAGTTGCAAACCTCCCTCAGTGGGGGAGGAACCAAAGGCCAAAAGAACCCTGTCAGAATCTACCACCCACCTGTATCATGCACCTGACATTTGTTTTACCAGCTGCTGGAGAAGAAGCACAACTGTTTGGGGGGTAAACAGGTGACACAAAGGAGGTTCATATCTCACAGTGGGATAGATGACACCAAGACAGATAATCGTGTCAGCTGTTGAACTAACACTGTGGTCACCGCTTGGGCAACGTAAACTACAGGCGAACTCTTCATCTGGAATCACAATTACAGTCACTGACTGATATAGCTTTTCAAAAAGAACCATGCTTAAATATAGTGGTACATAAATTATTACATTGATGACACTTTACAAAACCTGGTGGCAGGATATTAAACATACCAGAGACAGACAGACAGACATGTTCATGGCCATGTCCTACCTACATCTGGGTACTCTCCAAGCAGAGGTAGGGTTTTGGGCTTATTTTTGGCGTGTTTTTAGGCTTTTTTATCGGGCTTTCTTTTTTCACTGAATTTTTTTTTCCACTCTGGGTTGGGTGGAAAAAAAAATTCAGTGAAAAAAGAAAGCCCGATAAAAAAGCCTAAAAACACGCCAAAAATAAGCCCAAAACCCTACCTCTGCTTGGAGAGTACATCTGGGCTGTTTCAGTATTTCTGATTCCTACTCAATGTAATCTCTGCTGCATTTCTGACAGGAATGATAGTACTTCCACTAGACACAAAAAATGTGTTATCTATTTTTCACAAGACACCACAGTGAGTGTATTGAGATTTACATTATACTTCATGCCTGTAATGGGCTAATTTCATGGACAAGAGAGCTACAAGTGAAGTGGCTGTAATTGTACAGTCTTTCAACAAATCCAAATACAATTAGCACAGAATTTAGGGTTTGTTTATTGCGAGGTGTGTCCGGCAGTTACAAGTGGTGGTAGTCAAACTTATCCACAAAACAACAATGACGTCAAAGAGACAGTTACAGTAAGCTGTTATCTATCTTTAGAAGGTTATAGGCACTGTTAACTGCTTAAACTTAATGTTAATACCCCTTTGTGACATAAGAAATTCAGTTTACAAAACAGTACTTGATTGGGGTAAGGCTTACCATGAGAGCATTCCATGCACTACAATATCTCACAGACCAATTGAAAATAATGTGACAGCCAGAAAACCATTTCTATACAACATTTGCATTCCCCTACTATGTTTCCTAGAATAGTATCCACTTTTAGATTTGAATTTCCTTGCTTATGTCAGCCAACTTAATAAATAACCCAATCCCACATATACTGTCACTCTGTCATCATTTGCAAATAATTCGTAATTACATGTACAAATGTACCTTCTCCACAAAGATGCAATGGCATTTAATGGCTGAGTAGATAATCAGGCTTTCTTCTTATGTACAAACTGGCCCTAGACCACTCCCTTAACCCCACTATCCCTTATATCAGGCACCACTCTTCAAACTCTTCTTATTGTTCCCCTAGCAACACAGGTGATCCACAACTTGCCCTTCAGGCACTGTGACGTAAGTAGTGATGACAGGATGTGAAAGGAGAAGACACGGCACCAGTAGATCCGTCAGCACACCTGTTCAACATCTACGTCACCTGGACATGCTTTCAACATAGCTCAAACAGGGATGGGCCTGGCCTGCTCTTTGTAGCTACTCACAGATAAATCTCTTGTACAGGTGTCCACAAATAAATGTACCCGGGTACATATAAAATACCCTTTTGTTGTGAGCAATGCAATATTTCAATCACCAGTACATGTATAATCATACTATATTAGGAACAAATACTGGGGAACCTTTTTTTCAAAATTGGGCTTGGCATTGGAATTTGGTAAAATTTGGAAACAATCTAACAGAAGTGTCACTGTCAGTTCAGAAAGTCATACATATTGATAAGTGTGGACAGACAAGTATTGGGACATTACAATACTTAAGCACTCATGTCCTTGGTAACGGTATCACTGTCAACACCTCAGCCTCCGTTCTTTCACTTTCAATCAACACATGGATGCAAGGCAGGTCACAGACAATCACACGTCAGAGCCTTGTGAGATGTAGGCCACTTGTGTTAACCATAAAAATAGGTGTTGTCCCAATTTTTCTCATTCCAGAGCAAAAACGTATTGTTCAGGTGATTCTAAAGACAGTGAGAGAGAAGCATTCCACAGAATAAAAGGCTATTGTTCTACTTTGAATTTCAGATATCTGAGGATTGTGAAGCTGAACAGGTGTTTTATCAGTTTCTCCTAAAAAAAAGAAAGGTTAACTTATTACAGCTTGGTGATGGAATTTTAAAACCTGCAAACATTTCAAAAGGATCAAAGCCAGTGGATAGTGATGATAAGCTATTTCATCACACAGCTACAGCTATGGAATGCGACTGTGCAAAGTATGCTACACCATGGTCACATTCTTGTGTCGCCTACCTCAATTTTTCTCTCAGTTATTACAATACAAAAACTATGTCTTCAACATTACATTACAAGAATTATTTTTTGTTTAATTTCTGTGGTTTCATAAGCAAGATGGAACAGACAGCTTTCAATAAAATTTATACCAAGTTCATCCAATCAAATTGTTTAGCAATCTACAAGCTTAGAGGTGGGAAACCCTTCCTTGCTGAAAAATGGACATGGTGACTGGCTGTCTGGTATGGATGTCATTATATTCAAATAGATAGGTACTACATCATCAGATAAATAAACTATAAAGGTACATGAACAGAGCATCCCATGAACCAATCATCAACTTCAACCTTCTCGTGCAGGATATAAATGATGTAAATAATTCTATGTATGCTTCCTTAGTCACACACAATAACTGGTGGAAGATGTTTTGATAACAATAGGGGATTACAAACTAATAACAAAGCCAAAACCACTGTGTGTGTGTGGGGGGGGTGTGACAAGTAAGAACCGGTTTGAGCTGGCCGTGCGAACCGGTTACACTGAAAACATGCCTTGTCGCTAAATCACATGCTGAATCAAGCAATAACAAAGAGTGTGAGGAGAGGCACAATGAGAAGACGTGTCTTCTGCCTGGGGACAGGAATACCACATAACCAGTCACAAGGTCTGGACACTTCAGCTGTACCTTACTGCATGATGCTTCCCTCATTAACATTTCTGACTATATTCACATTTAGTCATTACCAGTACTAATTCACTGACTTGAAGCCTTAAAATCAAAATCAGATATGAAAAATAAGGCCTTTTACTAGGTCAATTACTAAGATTTTCACTGTTGACAAGTATGCATGAGAACTGAATTAACTTGTCTTTATACCATTTTTTATCCAGTTTCTTCTTTTATTTCTGCTACTTCAGGGAAAAACAATATATGCTGTAGCTTGATTGGTTTTCTCTCTACTTGACACATACACCTTAAATCTTTTTCCTTTGGACAAACCTTTAAACTAATTTACTCCTCTACCTCTGATTCACCTTTACATAGGAGTGCAACAATAGCCTTACCCACAGCAGTCAACGTAATTCGCTACAGTCAAAAATAATACCGTTTCAGGATAGACCTGTAGACATACATGGTACAATGCACGGTCACGGCCACAGGTGACTTGGCTTGAATAGCCTTGCATACAAAAGATTACATCATGACCTTAACAGCTATCGGATGTAGGACCCACGCCCCACTGCACACCTGAAATGTTCCCACAGGTAATGTCAAGACATGAAAGGGAGTCAAATTTATCATCATCATAGATACATGTACTGCATTAGCTCCACCCTAGTATGGATCACTCAGACTAATCTGTGCTTTGTGTAAGCATGTAGAGTAAAACCTGAATTCATCAGCCATCCAAAATCCAACATCAAAGTTACAAAAGACAACTGAAAGTTTTTCCATGAAAATTTTTTTGTACCACCTGTACATAGCTACTAATTGATCATCCTATTTGTTAACTGATTTTCCTAAGTGTTTGGCATCACTAGCCATATAGCCCGGTATTGTTAGAACATGTTCTCTGACATAAGATCAAAGGTAGGACTGCGATCAAAGATGTACATTGAACAAAAGAAGCTGACTGTACAGGGTGGGAGTTCAGTTCTATACGGTGCCTTCTCTTAAGAATGTCTTAGCCTTTGCCTTTTCAGTCTTTCTCTGTATAAATCCACTGACTCACCTTTCTACAAAGTAAAGCCTAGTCAAACATCTTGCAGGTTTTTCTACTTTCAAGTAGGTAAGCTACAAATGTACCACTGCAATAGCAACAGTTACAGAACAATTTGTCTCTGACTTACAGCTTACGCCCACACTAAGTCAAATCTTACACTTCATTTCGAAGATTTGAAATGATCAGAGTTGGTTTGAAAATCTTCTACATAGCTTCATATTCCCCTTTTGGATTTTACACTGTTTGGCAAACACACTACGGACAAATGATTGATGTACTAAATGCCTTTATATTCCTATATCAACAGCAAGCAGTTTAAAAGGCTCTCCTCCTGCAATTGCGTCAAGCTCCCGTGGAACACAAAGCAGTGTTTATACGCATGTGCACAGGTGCCTCACATCAAAGATACTTTGCTATTATGAAGAGAAATCTTGTGATTTTTACAAGTCCTAAGAAGACAAAGCAAAGCTCTCCTTGATTCAGTGCGGACTGTGGGAAAGTTGTCGTCAACACCCACACACACAATGAAGGTTTGACAAGAGTGTTTCAACTAAAGCGTCAGGCGGCAAACTGTTTATTGTGACTCACTTTTTGAGTAAGGACTTTTGTCAATCTAACAGTTCTTTGAAAAGCAAGAATCCTCCACTAAACCTCCTTGGAAGGAGTGTCATCGTACCACAATCTTTCTTCACAAAAAAGGGCAATCAAAATTTTATGGTCTAACATGGTTATTTTGATGAATGAATATGATAAATGAAAATATACAATTTAATTTTAGACATACTATCATCAAATAAAAAAAGATAACAACTGACAGGCCAAAGAAAACATAGCCTCTGTACCAACTGGCAACACTGTAGACTAGGATACTAGTATATAAAGTCAGTCACTACCTTGGGTAAGGTTTGTTTGGGTGAAAAGCCAATTAAAAGCATAAATCTTTGTTCCTTTTGAGAAACTGGCAATGCAAAGGTATTAAGGGCAGGTTACAGTATCTAGTTCTTCAACTGCACTTGTACTGATTAAGAGATGGTCATGATTACAAAATGGGTTGACAGTCATGTATGGTTTTAAACATATCATCTGTAAAAAAAAAAAAAAACTATCAGTCAACCACTTTAGACACACATGTGCAGCATAGTAGGTCCCTTATTCAAGCCCTGAATGTCTCCTTTAAGGACCACTTCAACATGCAGGTGCAAAGTAACTCAATTAAAGGTGACATGAAAGCCTTTGATCTGGAATGAGTCACGCAGGTGTTTCTTGCTATAGTTGGAAATGACTAAATATGGACAAGCTTTCTGTTTGAAATGTACAACACAAAGTATTCCCCTTACAAATCATCACACAAGTTGAAAATTTCATTCTGGTGTTTGTTATTACTGATTCAATAATAAACTGTACATTTCACAGGGAAGTTTCCACTTTTCATCAGCATATGATGTAGTATTCCCCAAGGAAGGTGAGAGTAGACTTTCTACAAAGACAATTGGGCACTAGTCCATTAAGTATAGGTCTGGACTATTTGACAGGCTGTCTTGCAGTAGTTGTAAGGACAGTTTCAACATTAACCTCTACCAGGCTTTGGGAGGCAGCTGGAAAGAGTAGAAATTAGCCAGACAGATAACACACCGGGGGAGTTGGTCCACGAGAGAGTACAGTTTCTGTGCGGCAAACTGTACTCTCCCGCGGACCAACTTCCCTGGCATGTTATTGTTATCTGTCTATTTGGCCAATTTCTACTCTTTCCAGCCGCCTCCCGGAGCCTGGTAGAGGCTATTTCAACATCACTCCGCTATGCCATGTCCAGGTCCAAAGGGGAGGCAAATACATGAATGTATACCATCAAATTTGATACAATGTGAGCATTCCTGCACAGTACCTGCACTTTATCATTTGGTATATGTTGATGCCAAATTAGCCAATTGCTGTTCCATCAACATATGATGCCCCCTTCTGGACATCTTTTGAACTACACCAAATGTTTCCATATGCCCTGCTTTTACACCCTGAAGTATCAGCTGCCCCTTCAGAGCAGGTCCTGACCTGCCAGCTGCTCCCATGTTACCCATACTGCAAGATAAATGAACATGTGTACAAACAGGTGACTCTTCAGCTATCCCTCACAGCTACCAGGACCTGGCTGTCACCAGGCACAGCCAACAACACTGTAAAACTCCACTTTTACAGGCCCTGAACCATAACAAACATGGGCCTCTGGATTTACTCAGAGTTGTTGTTACTCCGTGAAGGAGGTATACCTCCTGCAGGAGTATTGTGGTCAGTCAGTTTTTCGTGTTCGCAGCTAAAACCCACGGTTCCCTTTGTTTAATCAGCATGTAATTTTATACGTCGTCTGCAGGCATGTCCGTGATGATGCACGTATTTTAATATTTACCGTAGCTGTTTTTGTGGTCAATGTAATATTTTAGAAGTACCCCTACATTTAGAGGCATATGAGACTGGCCGCAAAAAAAACGTTGTTTTGAACAGCAGGGGGGGGAGAGTAAACTTCAGGCAGATGTGGGGTATACTCGTTAATGAGGACCAAATGTGCATCGCCATGGTTTAAGTATGGGCTGGAATTCTCCAATGTGTTCGCACCTAAAAGTCATGGTTCTGTACATTGTATTTCTATGTAATTGGGCATTTGGTGTGCCGTTATGTCCGTGATGATGCACATGTTTTTGTTTTTACCGTAGCGGTTTTTATATTGAGGTAATTGCATATTTCAGAAACACCCCTATTTTTATAATCCTGTGGAATAGGCCGTAGGTTAAGTAATTATGTGGTAGGCGAGGTTCTATAAGCAGATATTAGCTATAGGTTGTTGTGTATATTCGTTTGTGAGTATCTGTTGGGATTGTGACTTATGGTTTGCACCTACTACGATACCCTATCAAATAAATAATATGTAGTGCACTATACTGTTCCCAATCTGCAAAATAAAATCTGCAAATAAAATTCACGGAGGATTGTCGCCTATGGACACTTGTTAACCTTACAAACCCACCAGTGTCGTGTGCTGATCAAAACACTGTAAAAATTCAGCCCTACACAGGTAGAGTTAGACTCTCACATATGTCCTTCCTCCATGACTTTTATAACATTAACAGTGGCCATACACAAATTACTGTGACATCCTGCTGTAAGTCCTCCTGGCAAGATGTGGACAAAATGTATACACTAGACATATACAAATATGTTGTGGAAACACCCTAATACATCACTATCTAATGACCACCCACTCTTACATGATAAGGCATGATCCTTAATCTCCTTGAGTATACAGGGTAGGAATAGGAATGCTACTAATGCACTGGTAACTGGACAAAGAAGGAATGCATATTGAGGAAAGTGGACAATATGAAGAGTAATTCCTGTAGTGCTGTACTCTATTTACAAGAAGGGATAACGTTATTAGTGACAATTTAACCAATCCATATTTGATTCACTGATTGACTAAACTTTAGCCATTACAAGCAATTAGATGTTCAGTTGACAAACCAAATAATGGAAACGTGTGCTGTTTTGTTGTTGATTAGTTAGTGCAAGTTGGTAACATTACAACCGTATTTCAAAATAAAGTATAACTTAATCACTGACTAAGACGACAAGTACACCTCAAATCACTTATCGTTGTCCTTTTCCATGCAATACCCTTCACGTTGAACGCCGAATACCTCACTGATCAATACAAAAGTGGTGAAGATATTGATCCAACTTTGCATATATATTTAACTGTTACAAACCCAGCTCACTCATCCGGAGGATGCCCCCCTCCCTCATCCCAAATCAGGGTTTCCAAGAACTTAGCTTTGCGATGACAAGCCAACAGTTTTCGAGATCGTGATGCAGCTGTTGTAAATTAAACTATTCCAGAACTTACTCAGTAACGTTACCTGGGTGTCGCCTTTTGACATGCATAAAAAACGTGTATTTTTTCATGTCGTTGAATGTGGTATGAAGTTCATACCATCAAGCAGACAAGCTCCCGCTCAGTCATCAAGTTGACTAACAGCGCCATCTAGTATCATTCCTTATAAGTGCAACTGCAGTTGCAGTTCATCCTATTAGTTTTACATTACCAACGCTGGGCAACGCTGATTTGACGTTCGTGACAGACTGTCGTGCTGATTTAACTGATTCTGTGCTGTTTTATCAAATTAACGATTGTTTTGGGTATCACGGGAGTGTAGTGGGGCACTCTGGTGAGGGAAAGAATTGGACATACATGTAGTATGCTAGTAGTATGCTAAGTTAATATCTAATTCCAGAAATCTTACAACTTTATCAGCTGTACCTTTGTGGATTCTAAATAATGCTGGAGACAGTTTCAAGAAGGAAATACGTTATTTTCTGTAAATTATTGACAACAGTATAGTCTATAGTATGTTCATACACAATTGTTTGAAAATTAAGTCTTGCTTTACCCAACATTGTTGCAGGTAAGAGCCAAAATTAAGTATCTGATCAAAATCTGTTTAGCCAGTACCTGTATAACTGTCTTTTAGCGTAATCCACCAGCTTTGAAGGCATGTGGTGTGGTGCAGCGGCAGCAGGCTATATTGCACTGTTACATCAAACCTTTGCACATCTAACTGTAAGTGTTGTTTAAAGCTATCTAGTGATGATGCCCCCACTGTACTTGGTGGCAGCGAGTTCCACTCTACGATAGTTCTAGGAAAAATTGAGTTTTTGAACACCTAAATCCTTGGTTGATAACTCTGGTACTAGAAAGCATAACTATTTCTCGTTCTTTTCTGAGCAGGTATTAGGTACTTAGTAGTTGGTACGTCCATCAGTTCGTTAGTCATTTTAAGCGGATGTTATAAGTGTAAAATGGTTGATGCTTGAAACATGATCTTACTAAGTTAAACATAAAGAAAAGACAATGTTTATTTTGTCTGTGCAGGATTACCGCAAAATCTCTGACAGTTTTGGGGTAGAACAATTTGGCATTTTTGAGAGAAAAAATCTTCATTCAATACCTGAATACTGACATACTAGTACTAACGTTAAATTTAGTCAGTATGGGTAACCAATTTTTTACATGT
This sequence comes from Branchiostoma floridae x Branchiostoma japonicum, assembly GCA_013266295.2. NCBI lineage: Eukaryota > Metazoa > Chordata > Leptocardii > Amphioxiformes > Branchiostomatidae > Branchiostoma > Branchiostoma floridae x Branchiostoma japonicum. The sequence continues at coordinate 15,916,212 of CM023840.1, forward strand.
GACAGTGACACTGATATATAGAAATAAAAGACCAAAAAAATAACACAACACATAAGACAAATGCTCTTAGATTATCAACCTACAGTTCAATTACAATAAAGGCTGAACCTTCAAAATACATGTACAATGTAATTCCTTTCAGTCAGATGATATGACTATGAGGGCACAGCATTTTTCTGTTCCTATGGACCCTTATTTTGTCCTTCATATCTGAGTCACAAAAGATGCATTCAATGTCATCTTTCTCCTCCTTTGTCACTCTCCACATGTAGGGTCTTCTCTCCTTGTTGTGTTTCCTCAGTATCCAGTTCAAGCAGACCCTCCATTTCATTCACAGTTAGTGGTTGTTCTGGGAAAATTCTCCTCTTCACAGAAGTTCCAGGGACAGCGAAGCACCCTGGTGTCATCACCTCCTCATCTGGTAGCATCGCTGAGATGTAGGGGCCTCGGAGAGCCTCTTCTCCTCCCACTAAGTGCCTCATGTGGTCCATCTTGGAATCTTCCAGGGTCTTCAGCATTTCCTTAGATGTCAGCTGTGACTCCTTGTTACCTTTCATGTGTTTCAGTCTTGCCTCTGTTGAAAGGCACATAATTATGTAGATGCAAACTGCTTTTGCCTTCATAAAATACAAGCGAGTTTTAAAAAGAATATTGAACCTGAAAACAAAATTAATATTTTTTCATAAGAAATGGTCACGGTTCCAATTGCAAGTGACGCTCACCTAAGGAAGCGATGTATTTGTTGGATTCCTCTTCACTTGGCCATTGAGGAGAACTGCTGTCCTCTTTCTTGCTTTCTGCTGGTGATTCAGTTTGTGAATGGTGGAAATTCGGGTCAAAGTCATCTTCAAATCCTGCCGACTCACCAGAGAGATTAAAAACATCCGAGTGATCATCGACCTTGCTTTTTTTGCTCCCCCACGCCGCCATCTTTTCTTTGAGGAATAGGCCATTAGCACTAATGGGGTGTAGCACACGCTTAGAGTAAAATCAGGGGGTAAAAATAACGCGTTAAACTGTATAAAACACGTCATGTTGTAATGCTTTGTGAGTTTACTTTTCCATGACTACTAAATTTCCACAAATATCTCGGCTTTGATTACTCCATATTTCCAACGTACTACCTGCTATTCTTTGCAAATGGTTTCGTCCTATTCCATCCAGTCACATGAGGGGATCAGCTGATCAGAAAAACAAACGTGTGTGCCGCGCGCTGTGACCTGTTGGACGACATGGGGGAGGAAAAAGTGAGAGTTTTGTACGATTTCGAGGGTGTCGCTGAAAACGGAGAGCTAACAATCTACACAGATGAGATAATAACGATACTAAGGAAGGATGTCGGGGAGGGTTGGTGGGAGGGTCAGAATGACAGGGGAGAAGCTGGCTACTTCCCGTCGGCCTACGTGGAGGAGACCTCAGGGAGTGGCGGGGCGGTGACTGAAACGCCCCCAACAGCTGACAGGTTGGTTATCACGAAACTGCGAAGGTTATCTATTGTTTCTTTATGTTATATCATTTTAGATTATTGTCGGTAATGAAAGTCCACACGCAAATGGCTCATATCGATGTAGAATAAATCAATGTATCGGGGAAAAGTACTAAAACGGTGGCGCAACAGCCAGACTTTGTACCCAGCAGTGTTTACCCACAGCAAACAGGTGGAGCCGAGCAACTTGCTTAGTAAACTTTTTTTTGTCAGTACAAGAAAGTTTTAGGCTTAGTCTTGAAGGAGCATTTTCCTAGACGGGATGTCCCGCGTCAGTATTGAATAGCTCATGCATTATAAATAGGTAAAAAAATCCCTAAAACTAACGTGTTGGACTAAAATCAATTAAAAGTAACGCTGAAAAATATGAATTTTGTGTATATCTTTACTCCACCAGTAGCCTTAGAATCAATATTATCTGTGTCTCTTAGAACTGTAGATTGGAGAATCAAGTTTGTGTCCTTAGGCTTCCGCTGGAAAAGGATGTGACATCTGGAGGAAGTCATGGCGTCAAGGACTCCACTGAACGGTTATTATGATCAAGGAGTCTCTATAACCTCCTTGTTATAATCTATAGGGGTTGGGATATGAGCAAGGCTGGTACATTAAAGTAATATCATGGTTTGTCAGTGAATACATGTACATAACAGTTGAGGAGTGACCCTTCTTTTATTGTTTGATAGTTCCTACTACAATGGGTCCCAGGACACCTCAGCCACCACCTATACACAGTCACAGGAGAGTGCCTCAGCTGCTGACCAGTGGAATGATCCTTCCAGCCAATACCAGAACACAGCAGCCACTGACCCCTGGGACCAGGGTGTCACCAACACAGCCTACTCCTCCAGCTATGGGCAGGACTCATGGGGGGACACCACCCCTGGTAAGTCTTTGTGGCAATAGGGCTGTAGTGAGCCACTTTCCTAGGATAATCGGAAACACCTTTTGTCAATAGTTTAATGCAGGTCTCTAGTGACAAAAGCCTTTTTGCAGATACAACCCTTCCTTGGGAGGCCAAAACGTTTGATTGCATTTTCTGTCTTCTTCAGCCCAGGCAGGTGGTCAGGATGAGGGTTGGGATGATGACTGGGATGATGATGGTGCAAGCACCGGCAGTAGCACAGCGACCACACCCACATCCCCAACCACCAAAACCATGGGCAGTGATGCTGGCAAGTCAGGTGGCACCATGAGGAAAAGCCTGAATAGGTTCTCCATGTTTGTAAAGTCTGGTGGGGAAGCCTTCATTTTGGGCACCACAAAAAGTGCAGGCTCTACAAAGAACAGAGTCAGTGTCACAGAAACACAAGAGGGGTGGTCATGGGGTCCAAACCCTGCACCATACAAGGTCACTGTGGCTGATCCAACCAAGGAAAGTAAGCTGAAAGGGCTGAAGAGTTTCATTACCTACCAGCTGTCTTCAGACAACACCAACCAGACAGTCAGTAGAAGGTACAAGCACTTTGATTGGCTGTATGAAAGACTGATAGAGAAGTTCACCACAATTGCTGTGCCTCCACTTCCAGAGAAGCAAGTGACAGGCAGGTACGAAGCAGACTTCGTGGAAGGGCGCCGGCAGCAGCTCCAGCTGTGGGTGGATCGCATGTCACGCCATCCTGTTGTCGCCCAGTCAGAGGTCTTCCAGTTCTTCCTCCAATCTTCTGACAAAACCTGGAAGGATGGGAAGAGAAAAGCAGAGAAAGATCCACTGGTTGGAGGAGCTTTCTTCCACACTGTGGAAGCATCTCAGGCACGTCTACCAGCAGCCAGGATAGAGACCAACATGGAGAACTTCAACAGGTTCCAGAAGAGCATGGATGATGGGGTGAAGAATCTTCTTGCTGTGGCTGCAGAGAGTACCAAGAAACACATGGGAGGCTTCAAGAGGGAGTACCAAAGAGTTGGAGAGGCTTTCACAAAGCTTGGAACAACTTTTGATCTGGACAAGAAGCCGTCATCAAAGCCCCTTACCAACGCACTATGGAAAACAGGTGCGGCCTACTTTCAGATTGGCAAAATGTTTGAGGAGCAGCCACAGCATGACCTGAATCCCCTCATGCTAAAGGTAGACGAGTACAAGGGCATCCTGTCCACCTTCCCTGACATCCTCCAATCCATGAAGGGAACAATGACGAAGGTACGGGAGTGCCAGCGGATGGTGGATGAAGGAAAGATGTCCGCTGAAGAACTGGAGGAAGTTGGGGTCCGATCTGATATCATCACCTACACCACTCTTGCTGAGATCCAACACTTCCATGAGATGAGGGTGGTTGACTTCAAGGCTATTGTCCAGCATTTCTTGACAGAACAGATCGAGTTCTATGGCAAGATAAAGACCACACTGGAAGAAAGTCTAAAGAACTATGACAGTGTCTGAAGCTGATCAGTGAACCCACAGTTCATACATTATGTCCAAAAGGGAAGGTGATAAACAAAACAAATGAAATTATTAATAACATTCAGAGCATCTATGGTGGGCCTTCCTTCATCCAGATGTTAAATACCATTCAATTAAATGTTTATCTGATAGAAATGTCTGTGTTATAAGTAGACATTCAATGCAACAGCTTTGCTACATGTTTCTGATTGTAAAACATCTGATTATCTTCTGTACATTGTTATATGTCAGGGAATAAACCAGCAACTTTGTCGTTCTTGTTTAATACACCTTCAAAGATTTAAACTTGTGGTTTCAATGGTACTTTTTGTTATAGAAAATGGGGATTTACCATAATATACTGTGATGATAACATACATACTTGACAATGATTACTGGTATTTCAATTCTTTTTGCAGGGGTTTGTCATGTTATTTAAACCTGACATTACAAACAACAAATAACAACAACATGTCCAGAGAAGTTAAACATTTTCCTTAGACCTTATTTGCTTGCATTACAAGAAGTGTAGTAATGATGTAAATAGTTCAAGACGTAAAGCTGGATTCCTTGCCACAAACTGAGTATCTAATAAAAATGTCTGAAATGTTATGTTTAGAAAAGAACATAGAATTTTCATAGTTTTCCATGTTGCCACTTGTATATCAAATGACCACGTATCCAGAAAATACCTTTGAAGGTATGAAATCTACAATATATTTGGTTAAGGCTAACTGATAAAACAGAGCAAGTGCTTTATATCAACCAGTGCAATGGCATTTTTACACTATGACACCTGATAATAATATATTTGATGAAATTATATTTGATATTTCGATGCCACTTTAGACTATAAGTGTTGTTGGCAAAAGAAAAATTAAAAAATACCTTATTGAGAGGAATGTAGGAAAACATATTATACAATGGAATGAAATTCATGTAATTTACAAGTGCATTAAAATTTTGTGTTCTAAATTTACCTGTGCATCTACATCTTACATATTGTACAGACTAGCATGACAGAGCCTATTGTAAAAATTCTGTGATGAAAACAAATTATTTTAAAATGTATCTTGTCATCTATAAAGCTGTACATTTCATAGGAGTGACATAAGAATAGTGTTGGACATTACACCAAAATCAGTATATTATTCCCTACAAGTTGAACAAAACTCTAAAAAAACACACACTGATTTCCCTATCAACAAAAAGGCAATGATGTCCACTGTCATCAACACTCCGCTTTAGTTTGACCAATTCTGGAGGCTGACTACCATGGCAAAGATAGAGTCTGATGTTTTTCTACCTGCCATGTGCCAATCCAAGTTTGACCACTTCTTCTAGTCTTGCTTTATAATCTTTCCTTGTGTACATTGTCATTAGACTTCATTCGAACAAAAGACAAAAAACACCAATATCATAACATTGTCTTTTGTGTGCATTAAACTTCATCCAATAGCAGCAACTGGCTCCTAACATATTACTCGTCTTCATCGACCACAGAAAAGGCATCAGTTGTCATTGACATGGAAGTCGTCATCCGATTCTGGGCTGTACTCCCTGTGGAACAATAAAAGGAGGGTTAAACCACGCTCACATGTTTGTCTGGATCCCCCTCACCTCAGCAGACAGATCTAGAACAATCAGCAGCACGTAGTTACTGTCATGCACAGGAAGGTAGAATTAGCAACATTTCTGATCCAATCATTCATCAAGCATTTTCCTGTATTCATCACTTCTGAAGCAGAAGCAAGCATGCACATCCTCAATGCTTGTACTTTTCACTGACTGCAACTCTGCCAGTAGAGCATGCAATACCTCTTAAGCCTGAGAACAGCCATCAGGATTCATAATAAACCAGTACTGCTGGCCTGAATCCCCTGCTTCCTTGCTACCTTGTTTGTATGTGTACATTTAGCTAGTAGCATGCAAGACTAACGTTCTCATCTAGAGAGAGGCAAGCATGCAGCCTTCCACCTTCACCCATGAATACATAAGGCTGTTTTTGCCTTCTTCCATACCTTGCCTTGTGTTGGTTGGTGACTTGGCTGGTGAACCAAACAAGGAACTACAAGAAAATGGGCACAACACAGCACACAGGGAACGTGAGTTAGTGCACAACAGTGTCAATACACACATATGAGTATGCTACAAACAGGTGCAAAGTGCATGTAAAACACACAGTCAATCACCTGGAAAATTTCATTAGTAATAGTACTAATACAGTAAGAAATTTATACCTGAAAAGTGCTGAATATCAGCTGTGTACAGTACACCCAGAAGCAAAGCCTCTAGCTCTTTGGGCTGCACATCACAACTTGACGTCCAATAATAAATTTAATTGACTATGATTGTAAACTTTTCAAATCCACACATTTAGAGTGAGCAACACTGTGTTGAAAGCAGAAGACAATTCATTTGGGTGTACCAACTCTTTGGCCATAGATGGTTATTTCCAATCAATAAATGTGTTATGACAAACACTTTCTGCCTTTTGTTTTCCTTTGTTTCTCAGGAAGTTATATTTATGGCAAGACTTTTCATACATAAAAAGGTATTAGATGTATCATTATATATGGCAAGAAATTGGACATAGCAAACCAGGGTGCATTTCAAAACCTAACAGAAAATCTATCATTGAATGATATTGCACCCAGGGGAATTCATTGGTTTCCAACCTCTTTCCCGCATCTCTGGTTAAGCTCAGCTAACTTACGTCGCTGCAGGTCTGAGGAAAACATGACAAGCATACTTTTCTTGCTAACGTCTAATATCTAACACTATTAAGCACACCACATGTGGCTATCTGCATGTGGTAGTCTGGGATCCTTGTACTGTTAGATTATCTTGTTAGATTTTTAACAATGAATATAACAGCAATGCAAGCAGGCACTGAAGAAAAAACATGACATGCATTTTCAACGGGCGTCTAACATCTAACACTATTAAGCACACCACATGTGGCTATCTGCATGTGGTACTCAGAGATCCTTGTTAGATTCTCTTGTTAGATTTCTAACAACAAATATAACAGCCATGCAAGCAGGCACTGTGAGGAAAACATGACATACATTTTCAACAGGCATCTAACATATAACACCATGGTCCATTAAGCACACCACATGTGGTTATCTGCATGTGGTACTCAGAGAGTCTTGTCAGATTCTCTTGTTAGATTTCTAACAACAAATCTAACAGCCATGCAAGTAGGCACTGTGAGGAAAACATGACATACATTTTCAACAGGTGTCTAACATATAACACCATGGTCCATTAAGCACACCACATGTGGTTATCTGCATGTGGTACTCAGAGAGTCTTGTTAGATTCTCTTGTTAGATTTCTAACAACAAATCTAACAGCCATGCAAGTAGGCACTGTGAGGAAAACATGACATACATTTTCAACAGGCGTCTAACATATAACACCATGGTCCATTAAGCACACCACATGTGGTTATCTGCATGTGGTACTCAGAGAGTCTTGTCAGATTCTCTTGTTAGATTTCTAACAACAAATCTAACAGCCATGCAAGTAGGCACTGTGAGGAAAACATGACATACATTTTCAACAGGCGTCTAACATATAACACCATGGTCCATTAAGCACACCACATGTGGTTATCTGCATGTGGTACTCAGAGAGTCTTGTTAGATTCTCTTGTTAGATTTCTAACAACAAATCTAACAGCCATGCAAGTAGGCACTGTGAGGAAAACATGACATACATTTTCAACAGGCGTCTAACATATAACACCATGGTTCATTAAGCACACCACATGTGGTTATCTGCATGTGGTACTCAGAGAGTCTTGTCAGATTCTCTTGTTAGATTTCTAACAACAAATCTAACAGCCATGCAAGTAGGCACTGTGAGGAAAACATGACATACATTTTCAACAGGCGTCTAACATATAACACCATGGTCCATTAAGCACACCACATGTGGTTATCTGCATGTGGTACTCAGAGAGTCTTGTTAGATTCTCTTGTTAGATTTCTAACAACAAATCTAACAGCCATGCAAGTAGGCACTGTGAGGAAAACATGACATACATTTTCAACAGGCGTCTAACATATAACACCATGGTCCATTAAGCACACCACATGTGGTTATCTGCATGTGGTACTCAGAGAGTCTTGTTAGATTCTCTTGTTAGATTTCTAACAACAAATCTAACAGCCATGCAAGTAGGCACTGTGAGGAAAACATGACATACATTTTCAACAGGCGTCTAACATATAACACCATGGTCCATTAAGCACACCACATGTGGTTATCTGCATGTGGTACTCAGAGAGTCTTGTTAGATTCTCTTGTTAGATTTCTAACAACAAATCTAACAGCCATGAGATACCACATGCAGATAACCACATGTGGTGTGCTTAATGGACCATGGTGTTATATGTTAGACGCCCGTTGAAAATATATGTCATGTTTTCCTCACAGTGCCTGCTTGCATGGCTGTTAGATTTGTTGTTAGAAATCTAACAAGAGAATCTAACAAGACTCTCTGAGTACCACATGCAGATAACCACATGTGGTGTGCTTAATGGACCGTGGTGTTATATGTTAGACGCCCGTTGAAAATGTATGTCATGTTTTCCTCACAGTGCCTGCTTGCATGGCTGTTAGATTTGTTGTTAGAAATCTAACAAGAGAATCTAACAAGACTCTCTGAGTACCACATGCAGATAACCACATGTGGTGTGCTTAATGGACCATGGTGTTATATGTTAGACGCTTGTTGAAAATGTATGTCATGTTTTCCTCACAGTGCCTGCCTGCATGGGTGTTAGATTTGTTGTTAGAAATCTAACAAGAGAATCTAACAGTAAAAGGATCCCTGAGTACCACATGCAGATAATCACATGTGGTGTGCTTAATGGACCATGTTGTTAGATGTTAGACGCCCGTTGAAAATGTATGTCATGTTATACAGTGCCTACCTCAGTGGAAGAAAACCCAAACCAGAGAGTGTGACATTTGGCCCATTGCAGTGTCAGGGCATGGCTCACTGTTAGGTTTGTTGTACAGTACAACTACAAGGCCTGCTGCCCGACAGTGTGATACAATTAGCACGGCTGTTAAATTTGTTGTTACACGAGAGTTCAAAATGCATGTCATATTTTCCTGAGTCAGTAAAGACAGAGGTTGGCATTTGTGCGGCCACCTGTCTACATTTCCTTGAATTGCAATTACAAACGGGATATAAATTATTAAATTAGGTGATGTTGTAAGATGTTATGTTCTCCTAAAATGCATGTCTGCGCTAGGAGTTGCAGAGCCGTCACCATGGCCTCAAGTCTCATGTTTTTGAATTCCCAAGGGAAAGCCTAGTGCACCGTATGATCAATTAGGATATTTGTATTTTACTTGGGATAAGGTCAAGATTCACCTGAAATAATTTTATGCCCAAGGGAGATATAAAAGCATACCCTTCTTCAGCAGTGTGATTAATTCCCTAGGTTGTTACCTCCTAATGATTCCCCTAAATTGTCTTTCTATAGACTGTTAACTCTCCTTCAATTTGTGTAGGTTGTTACCCCTGATCCACCTGATCGCTTTTTGCAGCCTGTTAGATTTTTTGTTAGGTTCTGAAATGCCCCATGCTCTACTGAGTCCAATTCCTTGCCACTACTGTGTATCATAGCTGAATTTAAAATGAATTCCTACTTTTCAAAAACTGTCAACTCAACTTACTGAATTTATGACTTTATCATAATATAAGAAGCTTTGAGGGTAGGTTACCACAATTTATTGGGTCCAGCATTGGGTGGGCAAAGAGTGATTTTGTTTGCCTATTGCAGGCAGTTTATAGCCTGGGTGGGTAGCGACTTTTGGAGCAGATGTAAACTAACCAGGTTGGTACCCAGGCTAGGCAGTTTATACATGTAGGTTGAGTTGGATACTTGGGGAGGATGAATTGGGAAAGCACTGATGAGTGAGTCATTGTTTCTCACAGTTACCTGGGCTCACATATGCAAAGTTAGCGAACTGTGTAACACTGCAGCTATCTGTAATAGATAACACGGCAACCTTAATCTCGTTAGTACTCATTACTCACTTTCTCCTAGAGTCCGCCTCATTCTCCTCATCCTGCTCTGCACCCAGGGGAGTCAGTGTCTGTGGATTATACTGACTCATGGGCTCTCCTATGATCCCAACTCTGTGGAGAAATGTTACCATCAGACAGGATTGACACACTCAGCTCTGTTACAAAGAAACCCAAAGGAAACCTCTTTTCAAACTACGGTACTTTCTTACACAAACTTTGCCACATGCTTAAGCAATGCTGATCATAATCACAGTACTTGTTGAATGTCCAGTGCATTCTTAATCACCACTCTATTCTTGAACTTTTATCCACACCCAAATATTGAATAATCTAGAGGATGGTAGTGAAATGAGGATTGGTTTTTGGATCTTACTTTGTCTTGAGAGGACTCGGCAGGAAGATCTCAAACTCCTCCTCTGTCATATCCACTGAGAGCTCCTGGAAAGGTTTTGGAGCAGTCGTCCCATCTCTGTATGTGGGGAAAAGAAACAGGATTTGAAGTCATCACCCTTATTGTCAAAAGTTAACTGGCCTCAGCAAGGAGAGATGTATCCTGTGCAAGGTAAGTGTTGATGTTACATTACATGTACTTGTATTTTAGAGATAATACACCTGAAAAGCATCCTTGTATTCTTACCCCTTGCTTTTAGGCTGGTGTTGAAAAAGCCAGGGAGCTTCCTCTTTTGGATTGGGAAGGATGGACACTAGGGCTGGGGAACGTTGGCTGAAGCAAAACAATCAATGGTATCAACTTATTGTACATTGTTGCAGAAGATTTGTACACTAACATAAATATCAGTGGACATTTGAGAGTCAATGAAAGTACAAATCAATTCCAGGTAAATTGAATTTGATATTTTTTTCTTATCAAATTATATACTGTTGCATCCTATTGTGCTATGGGCAAAATGCAGATGATACATTTTGTAAATGGATTGAAATGTGAGTACATGATGTAGTACTTACTTGACAACTTCTTTTATAGGTGGCCTCTTACTGCAAGTGGAGGAAAAAAGAATGGATCAACTTTGTATCATTTGTTGTGTCATATAATACAGATGGCATTAGAGGGAACATTTAGTTTTTATTACAATTGCCAATGTCTATACATTTAATAAAAGACCCTCATTATTTCTCATTTCTTGTGCATGTGCATTCAATTGACTTTTCATTTACACATATTCCGAAAATGACTTACTCCTTTTCTTAGTTGTTTATAATACCCTCTTCCAAAAATGATTGGTGCTTAAAGGAACGCAACACAAAATTTCAAATTCATTATTTTCCAGTAGTCTACACATTAAAAAGTTGATATATTTCAATTTTTACATTAGTCCGCCAAATAATTACCCTGTGCACGCGTTTGAACTTCGCGCTCTCCTAGCTCACCCGCCACGATGGCAATGATTAATGCTTTGCTCTGACGTCTTCGTTCCGAAGCCGCTTATTTGCATTCCACAGTCCAGTGATCTCTCAGTGCCACTGCCAATATGCAAATAAGCGGGTTTGGAACGGAGACGTCAGGGCAAAGCATAAATCATTGCCATCACGGCGGGCGAGCTAGGAGAGCGCAAAGTTCAAACGCGTGCACAGTTGCGTTCCTTTAAAGTATGCCCAGTTTCATTCATTTCAATTTGTTTTCCCTTGAACTTGATTTGTCTTAAATTGAAAATGGAGCTGCCACCCCATCCTTCTCCTGTGTTCTGCAGGACTGATCCTCTTCCTTTCCAAATTCCTCTTCCCCTTCTTATCCTCCTTCATTTCCATTTCTTCCTCCTCATCTGAAAAACATTAATCAAACATTCTGTTGTTATGTATTGTACAAGGGAAAGTATAAATGGACAACTTCTATAAGGGTTAAGGCTAACAGGAAAAGTGCCAAAAAGACTGAGTTCCACTTACAGATTATTAGGAACATAATCTACGTCCATGTAGTTACCTTCTGGTGTAGATTTTGGTCTTAGTGATGGGTTGAACACATCAGACCTAAGCATCCTGAAAATACAAAATCAAGAAAGAAGTTGAAAGCTCAATAATTTTGACTATGCTGAAAACTGTAATATACCTCTGAATTATGAAAGTAGAGTGAAATGCAGATCAAAGACAACACATTTAGGATTAGGTAGCAGGGCTCTTAAAACTTTGACAGAAGAAAAATCACTTTTCCTTTGTCTACCATGAATCTCCATACAGCGAGGACTTGTCACATTGGATAGCTAATTTTTCAACCAAACTACAGAGGATATTAAGCTATATGATGGAAGTGAGCTTAAAATTCACAGTGTCACCATCTTACCTTCCTGTTTCTTTTTGAATCAGTTCAAAGTCTCTTCTTCTGAAAGTCACCCAGGTTATATATGTACAGACGTTGTAGAGTGCCTGTAATAAAATGAAATACAGGAATGAACTTTGTATGTTGAACATTCAAGGGACAACATTAGGTACCATCACAATAAAAGATGTCATAAATGCAAAAATGCTTACCTCATACATACTCCTGTCTGTGTATGTAGAAGAAACCCGTTTCCTGCAGGAAAAGAGGCATCATCTTATTTGACCAGCCAGCTAACCCAGCACCAGTACTCTTTATCAGTGTTGTATAAGCCCACACAGGCTGGGCGCGTGAAGGGCACAACACGTAAATAAAGCCTCATTAATTAATTAATTAATTAATTAATTAAATCATTAATTCATTCATTCATTCAACATGGATGTTTACTGTACAACAAAACGTTCACTTAGAAGTAACTCATATGACAAAAGGTTCACTTAGAAGTAACCCATATGATATGAGTTACACATTTTTAGAAGAGAAGTTAGTTAGCCGTACATGCCACAGCCCATGTGATGTTGGCGAGGGATGCCCAGCCCCAGGATTAGGACACAGTAGCTCTGCCCAAGCCTCTTCTGGGCTACAGCCATACGAGCACTGGCCTCTGCCATTGCCTTCTTCTCTGCAAGACTTGGCTCCCTGAAATTAGTAGACATACAGTTGGTTAGATTATATTATCACCATGCCATTAGCATTGAAAAAAGACGTTTCTTATTTTCCTCTAACATGAAACCAACTAACAATGAAAAAAGTTCATTTAAGCTCACATGATTCATTTAAGGAATTGTCTTTCCCTATGCTTTGTGGAAACAAGTACATGGCAAGTGTGATGAGAACTGGACTCTGTGCTTACGTTGTCATAGGTGTGGGTTTCTTCTCCTGTGCAAGTCGCTCAAAATAACAGCTGAAGTAATTCAGCAGTGAGATCAGGAACGAGTCAAACTGTTCTGTCCTACAGAAAAGGGAAATTATTCTCTGCTTAAAACATCATATCATTTTGCTTTAAAAAGAGTGACATTAGGAATACAGTCCAATATAGAATTGCTCATGTAGCCTCTCTACCTTACTTGATCATTTAACCCAACTTATATGGTAACAGTCTTATCAACAGATGAACTGTAGTATCTGTTATAATCACTGTCAAACCACTATTCAAGTCTTTATCATTACATTCTGTTCCTCATAAAAGGATCTATTCTTAGCCCTTAGTGTCTCTAGGTGGTACTTACTGTGAGAACACTGAGAAGTGGTCAGGTAGCTCAGACACTGCTACTTCTTGAAGCAGATCAAGTGCAACAGCTGGTCAGGGGAAAACAAGATAAAAAACACTGTCCGCATTTCAGGATGTACACTTGGTGATTTTGACTATTCTACAATAAAAGAAATGAAAACTGTTGTAAATATCCTCTAACAGCTTTTTGATTCGAGTTAAGCAGTTTTACCATTTTGTCCTTGAATAGATACATAAATAGTGATCTGTGTATATTTTTTTGTAACTTGTTAGTGAAATCTCAATGCATACATATGTTGGCTAAATGAAAGACCAAACAAATAGGAAAAAACTGAGAACAAACCTTTGACATGGTCTAGTGTGATGTTTACCCCGTCTGTCCCTGTCTGCTTCATACTGGGTTTGGGGGAACCTCTGTGGGGTGCGTATCCCTTCCCTGCTGTACCTTTCCCCACTCCTCCTGCACCCATCCTCCCCACTGCACCAAACATTGGTGTCTTGGCTCTGTAGGGGATGATACTTGTCACTAGTTACAGCCACAACATGGATAGTGGGAAGCTTTACGATTACTACACAAACAAACTAGTGAAAATGGTACATGAGAAACACCTCCAGTGAAGCTTACCTATCATTTCTCTTGCCTGCATCATGGAAGTGGATACCTCCCTTTCCTTTCTTCTTCTTACCATCTTTGTGTTCTGCAACTTGATGTGATCTGGTGAAGCAAGTTAAACAGTGTTAGAAAATTAAAAATTGTCTTGTACTTGAGCACATGGAATCTGGCAACACAAACATTTGAGGCACTTTCAGAGATGACATCAGTATCGATTAAATTGCTAAACCAACTAATCTATTAAACCTTAGTCTACACTGTGACCTGAAAAGCACTGTTAGCAAGCTCTGAGACTGTTTAGGATCTGCCTATAACCAAGGAGGTTACAAATGTTACAACGTTTGCCTGTTCTATTTTCAAGCACACACACAAGGCACAACACAGTTTTGGGGTGATGAGGGAAGTTGACTACATCGAAGGTGTAATGTAGACATGCAACAAAACGTTCTTACCCTGCAAACTCCAGTGAGTTTGTGTCCTCCTTCCAAATCCACCTTCCAGTGGTCGGCATTGGAAGCTGAGTTGAGACACATTACACATTTCAAAATTTGTATCTTCAAAAGTTATGCACATTATCATATATGTTATCAGCAAAAAGCATTCAGGCATTCCATTTCATATATCTTCTAGGTTAACGTCTTTAAAGAATTAAAGTATGAGATACTGTGATCTTTCAGATGACAAGGGAATAGCTGAGCAGAACGTAACAGAACCTGTTTGCTTCTTGGTGAAGCTTGGCTGATGTACTGGCTCGCATTTAAAACTGTTGTAAGAGAACTAAAACAGAACAGTTGTTACACTTACTTCTTCATCTATTGCTTCAACCTTTGCCATTGTGTTCCTGCTGGTCGAAATGGGCCTATTTTGCGTTACGATTGCTTAATAAGGGCCAAAGTTACTATTCGAGTGGTAGTTCCAAAAACTTTCCGCCATCTTGTTTACGTAGGTCAGGTCACGTTACGTTAGTAACCACGCTCTTGGTCCCAGGCTCTATCTATATTCAGTAAATGAGCGCCCTGGACACCGAGATTAATACTTCGAAAGCCTGTTAATGTACATCGCGATACGTTAATACAAATTTCTACCTGAGTTATCTTTGCTTTATTAATCAATTTCTCACGTTGAATAGGGGGCAACGTTCACAGCACACCCAGGGAACGAGACTTCTAGAGAGGGACATGCGCATTTTGTGTTACTGTATTAGTTGTAACGTCATAGTAAGGCGCGAAATTTAAACATTCTCCCACGGCAGAGTCCCTTCCGCGCCAATACGAATTGCCTTGGTAGCTAACGGTAGCTAACGGTAGCTAACGGTAGCTACCGTTAGCTACCGTTAGCTACCGTTAGCTACCGTTAGCTACCGTTAGCTACCGTTAGCTACCGTTAGCTACCGTTAGCTACCGTTAGCTACCGTTAGCTACCGTTAGCTAACGGTAGCTGAAATCCTGTCCCCGTCTTTCTGGCCGTGTGGCGTACTCGTTAGGCGATTCCACGGTAGACGTGCCTCCTCCACCTCGCAACCGAGACCATGAAGACTGGCTCAGACACGCTAAATGTGGCATCCTTTAACTGTCGTTCCGTTAAGAACGCTGCCCAAGCTGTCAAGGACCTGTGCCAGATTTCTGACATTATCCTCTTACAGGAGCACTGGCTCCTGCCGAACGATTTAGACTTTCTCTCTAGTCTGGATAAGGACTTCTTAACGTATGGCACTTCGGCTGTAGACTTGGGTAAAGGCATATTACATGGTCGCCCTTATGGTGGCGTAGCGGTCCTTTGGCGGAAGTCTCTCGGAATAACTGTGAGTATTGTGAGCGAGGATGATGATCGAATTTTAGCCTTACGAATCAATAATGACATATGTGAGCTGTGAACTGATTTGTGTGTATCTAGCAGTAGAATCCACTAACAACATGGATATTTTCATTGACAAATCAGGTAAAATCGAGTCTATAATACAACAGACCAATGTGACGTGTGACCAACGTCTGTATCATGGGAGACTTTAATACGCGCCCGGACGGTATATTTGTTTATTTATTTGGCATGGACACAAAACATGTACAGCCTGGGTTGCCCAACTAGCGATACGCTATTACAAAGGGCGAACCCGGGAAAGAAGTACAATTAATGGGTTAATCACATTAAATAAAAGCATTAATTACATTTACATAACATCAAGTTGATACATGGACGGTATATTCTCCCCACTGTTGTACAATTTTTGTCATGATAATCATAATAACCTCCATGTAAGGGACACCGACCTTCTTCCTGGGTATACTTTTACGTACCTTAGGCCACACTGATTTAATTTTATGGATGACATCCTCTGGGGACCACAAAACTAATGCGAGAGGGCGAAAAAAAAAATCCAGCAAAAAAAATGCTGCTTAACCACAGGAATACAAA
Organism: Branchiostoma floridae x Branchiostoma japonicum; assembly: GCA_013266295.2. Lineage (NCBI taxonomy): Eukaryota > Metazoa > Chordata > Leptocardii > Amphioxiformes > Branchiostomatidae > Branchiostoma > Branchiostoma floridae x Branchiostoma japonicum. The sequence goes on from CM023840.1 coordinate 15,932,721, forward strand.
GCCAGTATTGCGAATTGAAGCATAGGACACAGTGACTGCATCAAACAAACAAGTTTTTATTTGCAGGAGGTAGATGTAGATAGTCTTGTTTAGGTCTCATCCTCCTTCACAGCTTCCTCCTTCGTTGTACGATAAGCCGCCCTTTTGTGGCATTTATGAGTCGGCAGTCTGTACTGAGTTCCAGCCGAGTTCCGGAGTTCCGTGAAGCCTCGAAAGACATGATATTTTTTGTTGAGAACAGGCGAAAATCAATGCGCGCGCGGATGTCATCCATGAAATTAAGGCGGTGTACCGTGTGGCCTTAGCGAAGCTCATGGGTCGACGTCGTGGCTTGATCATTGCGTCTGCTCCGATACTATGTCTGCTAGTATCTCAGAAATGTGTGTTCTGTATGATATTGCCCCATCCGATCATTTCCCTCTCTGGGTTTCATTCGACGGAACATCGGCTCCTGTGTTTACAAACACAGCTGGTGACGGAATTTTACCCCCAAAGAGATTCAATTGGGAACGTGCATCCCCCTCTGACTTGGCACGGTACCACACTTGTGCCGATGCCCTCTTATCTGAAATCCAATTGCCAATCAACGCTCTTTTATGTCTAAATCCTAACTGTAAGAACAATGACCACAGAACTTCTCTTGACAATTTTATCTCTGCTATAGTCGGAGCTCTTGAAAGTGTAGCTACGACATCCCTCCCCACGGGAAAATGTGGCACCTCCCACGCGATACCTGTTTGGAATTCTGTCGTCAAAGAGTACCATATTGCAGCCCGAGATGCATTTTCTCTCTGGCGCGGATTTAATCGACCGAGGCATGGGGCCATTTGGGACCTAATGAGATCAACTCGGGCAAAATTTAAACTAGCTTTAAGAGAGTGTCGACGTGCGGAGGCCCTGCACAGGGCAGATGCGCTCGCCTCTAGTCTGCATAAAGGGGGTCAAGCCGGCTTCTGGTCTACGCTGCGGTCTCAAAATGGCTCCAAGCCAAACCTCCCATGTAACGTACATCGACGGCCACAGCGGTGCGTCTGATATCACTAGCATGTGGCGTTACTACGACTCTCTGCTGAACTCTGTTGCTCCCAATGACTGTAAACAATCTGTAGATGACACAATCTATTCTGAGGTCAGCTATGACCCGGGAATGTCGGCACCTGCACCTGAGGTATGCGCAGCAATCAACAGACTTCAGAACGGGAAGTCCTGTGATTCTGACGGTCTTTCAGCTGAGCATCTAAAGCATGCGGGACCTCGGCTTACCATTTTGTTCTCTCTTTTGTTTTCCGCTATGCTAGTGCGTTAAGGGTAACTCTCATTCCAATAATCGAGAAACAAAACCTGAATCCTTCCCTTAAGAATAATTATCGTCCTATTGCTATTTCCAGCCCCATTTTCAAATTATTTGAATCCCTTCTCCTCAGTCGCCTTTCATCGCACCTTCTCTAATTACATTTTGCAACACTGTTGTGACACTTTGATCATAATACAGTAAGCACAATTTCTTGTAACAGTACTCATTCCCCAGTATCAGTCCAAAATCAAATAGCTAACACAGATGACAGTGAGTCTGTAAATCTGTGGCGAACCATTTTACAGTGTTCCATAGAATAAAAAGGAGTACAGAGATTCTTTTGTATTCTAGACCAAATTGATTATTTAAAAAAGTAAAGAATACACATGTTCATTTCTCTAGAACAATGTCCCTCTGACGAAGGCATGACATCTCCGACCTCTAGTTACATTTTGCAACACTGTTGTGACACTTTGATCATAATACAGTAAGCAAAATTTCTTGTAACAGTACTTTTTCCCCAGTAACAGTCCAAAATCAAATAGCTAACACAGATGACAGTGAGTCTGTAAATCTGTGGTGAACCATTTCCCAGTGTTCCATAGAATAAAAAAAGGAGTACAGAGATTCTTTTGTATTCTAGACCAAATTGATTATTTAAAAAAGTAAAGAATACACATGTTCATTTCTGTAGAACAATGTCGAAGGCATCTGAGCATTTCGTATCTGAAACGCGTTTTAAACGTGGGTGGCCCTTGTATTACAGACGAACTACCGGTAATACAGTTACTAGTATAAAACAGCTGTAACCCCAATCTTGACTTCCATCTATCAAATCCGCCAAGGCACCGTGAGAATCGAGAGAAATATACTCGTACTTAAAAATTTGACCCCAGGCATTTTCGCTTTGCAAACATCTTGAATATTTGTGTATCACTGTTTTGGATCATTTTGACGGGTCATAAAAAAGAGGAGCTAGTGACACTCATTTGACATCCAACCAGTGAAAACTATTTACTAGTATTTGTGTGACTTGAATTCAACGCAAAAGAATCAAGCGGGATACCTACCCTCTGTCGTCGCTAGGCCTGTGTTGCCCGGGAGACCAAAATCCGAGCCGTCACGGGAATAGTGTGCAGTGAAATGCAGTCAGGAATACCACCGGGTCTAACCCAGGAACAATCCACCTGTTGCGCTGCTAAGTGCAACCATACGAAAATTTCAATTGCGGTGTTTCGGCTCGCCATGGTGAAATGTTTTCCAGGTCTACCTGAACTATGACGACCCTTGCCGAAGATCGTACATTGTACAACACGAGTGATTGCTTCTTACCGAGCACGGGTGTTTGATCTGCAGAGAGTCTGAACTTACGGATACTAAAGAAACAGTTGAATGGTAACACACAAGGGTCGGTCCTCTGTTCGATGGAAAGGGTCCACCGTCATGCACGAGCCGCCTACATGGACGACTTGGACGCGGGAATCAGTACCATCGAGCAAAGGGAATGTTTTTGCTGTCGTTCTGAAACGCTGTCACGTCTAGCGGGTTGGGCAGCAACGTCGTGTGTGAGCAGGAATGGTTTTGATTCCGAAATAACAAAGGAGAAAGGTGTTGGAGAAGTCACGGAGGGGCTGCAACATCAGCTGTCCTTCAAATATTACGAAGAGTCGGCGAATTACATCACAGAATACCGCGCAAAGAAGGAAAACAATAGGTCATCGTGGAAGGATTGGAAAGAAGTTTACCGAACGTTGCCGAAGTTTGTTGTAGCCACACGCGTATTCATCGTTCCCTCTTCTTATGACGACTTGAAGTGTACCAACAGCCAACCGCCGTCGTCAGATTTACCTACTAAAGGTACATTAACATCTTCAAACCTTTGTAATTTTATCTGGAACGTTCTGTTGCTTTAAATGTTGTTCCTTATCATTCTGTATGATGGCATGTAAATGTTTTACTGATTAAAACCTTTAGGTGAGTTACTGAAGACTAAATGTATAATCATTTCAAGACAGTCTTCACTATACGAACTGTATCATATGCAAAATCATGTGATATTGTTTTTCTATATCGTCCCAACTGTTAGGATCGAACTGCAAAGGTATCACTTCCACCCAGACGTCTCACACTTTATCCAAAATCCACCCGACAAGAGGCGAGGTCACAGGTGAAACGGCGACGCCAACACGACCTCCGCGGACACGTAGGACGAAAAATGACGGTTGCCAAGAAACGTTACCACGTATCTGCATGGATAGGGGTAGGAGAAAATCGAGTAACAGAAGCAAAACCGGATCACAGCCCTTACATACAGAGAATAAGCAATCAGGTAAATCAACCCTTTTGGGCGTTACTTGGACCCAGAAACGATTTTAATATTTTCCCGATCGATGTGTTTACAACCTGGAGGAAAGTAGGATTATCAAACCAAGATATGCTCAGAGCACTTTCATGCCAGAACATGCATATCCAGCATCTGATTCACGCAAATTTACAGACGAAACAACATTCGTCAACTTTATTTTATACCTCACGTACATTCGTGAAAGTAGACGAGTAGCCAAAGTAAGTAACATTCGCGAAATTATATAATCGCAACTGATTAACTACAATACGTACACTGTGATTTACAGCATATCTATCATCATTTCTACAAACAAATCCATCTGTAGGTAACTTATCTCTTTTGTTATTAAATTCAGTCTTCACTACATATTACCCTGCTGTGAAATAGAATTTTCGTTTAAAATCTTAAATTTGATTCATCAAAACATTTTTACTAAATAATCTGTACATCCAGTGATTAAACTGAATCAGTGTCTGGATGTTTCTTCATACATGTAGCACATTTATCTGATTAAAACGTCTCCAGAAAAGGTCCAAAGCGTCCAGTGGAATTAATTTGGTAGGCTAGAAAGATGGTCACAAATGTGCTGCATAACACCCATGACAAGTTTAGACTGTCATACCGTCCAGTCCAAACGGCACGTCTTTCCACTTCTTTTTAGTAACCATTGCCCCGCCAGGAAGGAAGATGTTAAAACTGGCGATTTTCAGGCAGGGATAACCCTTGTAGGTGTTGCCAAAGTCGAAACCACATTTCTTGCAGTAGACCTTTTGGGTCCCCAAATCCCGCTTCTTTTTGTCAGTGTGCTGTCTGAACTCTACTTTATCCCATTGGCGGGAGGGGTAGATATGATTGTGACGATCCAACAACCTCAACTCGCTCCCGTAACAGATCATCTCGTTCTCAGAGCACCCTTTGCAGCAAAGCTTTATTTCAGAAGCCCTATACAGCCCCTTTTTAATCTCCTGTTGCTTTCCCCTTTCTTCCCTATCTTTAATCATGTCTAGCTGCAGTTGCCTGACTTTCTGCTGGAGGTCACTGCTGTGCAGTTGACGTTGAATATTCTCGATGGCCTTCTCGGAAACTTCCACCGTCAGGGCGTTTACCCTAAATAAAGATTTTACCAGGTTATCACGTGAAACTGACATGTACAATGTAACTTTGTTTCCAATATATACACATACTAGCTGCAGCTCAAAGAATCAACAATCACAGTATAGGTAAAATGTTCTATGGAGTACGTGCATCATATTAGAGACAGACTTTCTCTGATGATAAATTTTCTTCAAACTGCACAATGATACGCCGATGGTCATTTGTGTGTCTTTTTGATACTATACTATTTGGCGTCTAAATGTATAAATGTGTCTTAAAAGATTCTTGCGATTGCTCCTGGCATTGTGCTAATCACAAAATGTTCTCCTCCATGTATCAGAAATCGATTACAATGGCCCGTCCCCACCTGAAAGCATGTGGCATATTATAAATGCTAATACAGATGCGCGTTTTACCTGTCTTTCTCAGCAATATGCACGTCCGCAATCACAAGTTCCTTCCCCTCTGCTGCGCGTGCGCGTCCACGTGCCTGGACCATGGCGATCTCGTTCGTTGCGTAGTTGTACTTGATGACCATGTTGCAGTCCCGGATGTCCAGACCTTCCTCAGCTGCAAACATTGGGCCAAGTAATATGAACTATCATGCAAACATATCGATAACAATCTCAGACCTATAAACACTAGTGCTCTGATTGACTACGAGGAACTCCTTTAATGAATGATTTTACAATCTCAATTTACAAAGAGAATAGACTGTCTGCCCATCATTCTAGTGTCTTTAAAACGTTACGTATCTTATAAAAAGAATTGATTTCTTATTTTATAAAGACTTAAGTAAAGTTTAACCACAAAAAATTAGAACAAAATTTGCAGAATGGCTCTTATCTTACCTATGCTTGTGGCGATCAGCAGCTTGTGGTTCCCATCGTTGAACTTTTTGATGACGCTGACTTGTTGGCCGTGTGTCAGTCTGCAGACGTCTTCTCCGGAGGATCCAGTCAGGACTCCGGGGTTCAGGAACCTGAGCGCAGGCGTCTCCTGGACCCAGCTGATCAAGGCTTGGGTCAGGACACGCGTCTTCACGAACAGAATACCTGATGGGGGCAAATCGTGAGAGGAAAGAAATTTCAGTCTGCTGTTGAAATTAAGGTGAAAGGAGAATGAAGTAATGTAGGATTTTAGAAAAAAGATCAGTGCATGCTTTTACAGTAACCGTACTTCCATCGATTCAAACATCTTAATCTTTGAAATCACTTCATTGATTTATATAGGTGTATGATGCAATGTTACAATGGATGGTGTTCCACATACCTCTCAATTCATCCTCAAACTCTTCTCCGGCCTTCAGAATTTCCTTCTCCAGTTCCACCAGTTTTGGGTTGGGGTACGTCTCCTCCTCCTGGCTGATGGCAAGAAGTCGACTTCTTTGTGCTGTTTGAAAAATAGAAACGCTAATTATAGCACTCCAAGTAACATTTTATCAATCGAAAATATGCATCAGAGAGGTAGTAGTGAACATGCAGTTTCTGACTTACAAGACACAATTTAATCAACTCTTTTTTCCATGTTAACACTACCAGTTCAATCCTTTCAATCCATTCAAAGCGTTCCTAACCTTCGAAGAAGTCCAGCAGCCGGTTTTCCGCAGCTGAAATCCTGTGCCTTCCTTTCAGCTTATCATAGAAATCTGTCAGGATCCCCATAGCATCCTTCATACGTGCTGTGTTGTTCATCTGTAAGGCTGAAATAAAGAAAAAATGTGCATTTAAAAGTATATTTGAGCTGTGACTGACACGCCACAGCCAGAACACGTGAAATCCATTGAAGGTAAACTTAATCTTCATTTATTTCTAATTGCTTATTTCCACAGCTTAGAAGTGCAAGTTGACAGCGGCACATATGTTTGAAGACTACACCATTACGTTAAGACAAGGACAAACAAATCTAGACCTGTTTGCCTGGCCAGATGCTTCCTAATTACAGTGAGCTCTTACTTACCCTTGTTGTAATTCAGCAGATGGTCACACTGCTGTACCGCATCCATGTTCCTTCCCTCTGTGGCCTGATTCTTCACGAGGTCTACAGCAGACTGGTACTCCTGTACCCCCCTCAGTCCTCCGTACTGTAGCTGTAGGTCCTGCGGCAGCAGATTCTCTATCTCTGTCATCATCCTCTCCACCGTCTCTCTAAAGGGGTCGTCCGGCCGGGAGCCGGTGACGAGCACGTGCTTGCTCGGTGTGTTTACCTTCTCCTCCAGCTCTTTGATGTTCTTTGGATCCTCCACCGTTTTGAAGACCTCAGCGTCCAAGCTGGCGATGAGGAACAAGAGGTGTTTTTCAGCAGCTGGAAGGTTTGGCTTTCCTCCTGCGCCTGGACTAGCCGACAGGCCAACTATCTGAGGAAGGCTTGCCTGGGGATCACTTAGCTTGATCTTCAGATACTCCGCCATGATCTCGTTGTAGGGGGCATCCTTCCTAGTGTGGTGGCACTCGTCGAACACGATAAGGGAAAAGTCTGTGATCTTCACAGTCTTGTCACGGAGCGCATTCTGCAGGATTGCTGGAGTTGCCACGGTGATGTCATTGCACTCAACGATATCCTCAAATGGCCTCTTCGTCACGTACGACCCACTGCGCTTGCCCGTGTGGAAGAGCGGCAAGTACCTGCAGAAAGTCCTGTAGTGCTGGTCCAAGATGGTGACTTCTGGCGTGAGGACCAGGACTTTTGCAACGCTTCCCTTTTGGGCACCACTCTGAAGGAAGAGGCGCTTGTCCAGGTGCTCTTTGATAATGGACATAGCGACATGAGTCTTGCCACTGCCAGTTGGAGCGCACACGATGGTGTTCTTCCCTTGGATGGCTGGTTTTGCCAACTCTTTCTGGTAGTTACGCAGAGTCAAAGTTTCGTGTCGGTTTTCCCTGGAAAGTAAAGTGAATTATATCTAATAAGTTAAAAGGTCTAGTAGTGTAAGTTTCATGTGACGGTTGTGACCTGAAGAAGCTTTATGCATATGGAGTTGTAATATCATGGATGTTCTGGGTACAACTAGGACGATTATGAAGTAAATCAGGTACATTTAACTTTCCTTTAGTCATGAACCAAACACATATAATCAGTTGGATCAACCATCACCAAACATAGACGGTATTAAAATTCAAGTACCTTTGATCAATTGCAGATGTCATGTGGCCTTTGTAATTGGAATGGTATAGGAGAGACAGCTGATAAGTCAGTGAATGTCTGGTATGTTGTGCTATCTACAGATACAGTTAGTTTTTGCTGTTAATACAGATACCTCGTTTCACGCCTAGCAGCTCCCCATGAAGCCGCGGGTGCAAAGTCCGTGACCACATCTGTGTCGAGAGGCGGAGATCGCAGTTCCTTTGGATCAGTGGAGTCCTCTGTCTGTCCTGTCCCTGGAAAACATTACGTTTCATTTTATATTTTCCTTTTGCAATGGGCTTTGCAATCATCATTTAGTTCAGTTTTTAAATGAAACAATTGTCGTGCAAGTCGGAAGGAAAAAAGTGAAAAGGGACTTGATATCTTTAATGAATTTCTTTCCAGCATTAAATCTCTAATATTAACCTTGTTTTCCTTGAAGAACGTTCCCGGTATCCCTGTCCAGGCCTTCCGCGGCAAGCGTTTTCTCCGGTGTGTGATCAGAGCGGCACAGTTCCTTGGGGCTGGTACCCCAGTCTTCTCCACTGTCCACACGCTTCGGCTCAGTCCAGTCTCCGGCAGCACCACTTACTCCTGCGATGCGTTTGGGTTCGGTCACTTCATCTGTAAGAAGCAGAGAACAGTTAAGGGGGTATTTAAATGCATAAATAAATAAATAAATGAATGTTGATTTATTCATGTGTCTTATATGCTCAGCTTATATTGGCAAATACAATACCAATATTTATCAAATTTACATGCAGCATATATCGGATATCAAAGGGATAAGAAAAAAAGTGATCTACCAACTAAAATATCAAATCAAAGAATACCGTACCTTCTTCTTCATACTGTTCCATGATGATGATGACGTCATCGTCGTCCTGCTCGACCCTGGTGTCTCCTGGTTGGCCCGGCCACTCCTCCTCCGGCGTGTAGTGTCCTCCCTCCGGCGTGTAGTGTCCTCCCTCCGGCGTGTAGTGTCCTCCCTCCGGCGTGTAGTGTCCTCCCTCCGGCGTGTAGTGTCCTCCCTCCGGCGTGTAGTGTCCTCCCTCCGGCGTGTAGCCTTCATCCATGTCAGGGATTCCACTCTCGGATACCTGCATGGTATTCTGATCCCCAACCACGACGTTTTTACTTTTATTGACACTGATGTTGGTGGTGTTGGTGGTGGTGTTGCTGATATTGTTGAAGATCTGAATGATCGGTGGACCTATGTTGGTGGTACCTGTAGCCAGTTTTGGATATCATAATGTCGAGGTTAGTCAGGCTAAGGCTCAGTTGGGTAACAAAAGCTTAACTTCCATCGGCAAACAATTTCAAACTAGAGTTCCGCGACCTCATACGTTCGCGAAATGATCAGTTAACCTTTATAGCTGACGATATTGTAGTAAACAACGGACCTCATGGGCACTTGTCATTACGGGATCTACTTGCGTGGAACAATCAGCAGTCATTTTACGAACCTTATGCATTATACTCACCCCCATGTCCAGAAGCCTCTTTGCTGTAGTCCGGCATATTTCGTCCGCTGGCTTGGGCTGCAAATTAGAAAGGTAACAGTCACGTTGGTTTGAGATTTGAAAGTTGTGTGGCTTTGCTAAATCGAATTGAATTTATACCCATATAACAACAGAAACCGAAACGGGGATTCCCGTTAGCACAGTATGGGTATTTTGGGGCGTAAGTTTCGAAAACAAGCTTTGCTATTGGCCAGTGTACGGACTGGGAAATCCCCTTCCCGGTGACCTCATAATGGCCGTGGTTTCGGTGACGTAACCGAAACTATCCAAACTCAATATAATATTACCAAGTGAGACAATAGAGAGTTTTTAAATAAAAGAAAGTGTACAGTGTCAAATATCATATTTTATCTAATACCAATGCCAAAAATGCATGAGCCTCGTTAACAGTTTGACCAAGGGGGTTTGATTACAGCCTACGTAGCTACTTGACAACATCATACTGACAAATTCAAGATTCTCTACTTCCGGTGGCTTAGTTGTCACACTCAGTGACTTCTGCAGGACGATAGAACGAAGAATTTTAATACCTTGCTGTCGTCTGTTGACGTCACTTTCCAGTCTATCGGCGACATCAACCAGACCGATTTCTGGTTGTCGAAAAACTTCTGTAAGACGGTGAAAGACCTCTGGTTTCGACGATGCGATGCAGGAGATTGTATGCAATACCTGAACTTTAAAATGGTTTTCTCCGGAGCCATCCACCTTCTCCTTGATCAATGCATCGATGGGTTGTTTTACCTCATCAAACCGCCTTGAGAGAGATTGTAAGAGGGGCAACAGCACAAAGGGATCTATTATTTGGGCAAGCTCTTCCCTTCGGTCACGTAGCGCTTCCGCGTACGGGTCCGAGTCCTCAAAACTCTCCTCGCTGGCTTCCGGTCCACCTGTCGCCATTGCGACGCGCCCGCCTACACTCAGCTACAGTTTGGAGAACTCAGTTCCATGCCAACTTAATCGTACACAGTCAGTTATTGTGGAATAAAACGCGACATAACTTACAGTAGCGTTGTTACTGTGTACCGTACCACACGGGGTTTTCCGTTAGGTTCGAGAGCGAGGCGCTAACCTTCCACCCTCACACACGTCATACCACCTGTTTTGACGCAGCGGGAGAGTCGGAAAGTACCGTGACGTCACGGACAGCTATACATGCATGGCGATAGCAACTGTTAGCAGTTCCGTGAGAAATAGAATACCTCAAGTTGTAAATCCATTTCCAACAGTGACCAATTTATCCACTGTGATTGGAAAACGATCAGATTGGTTACACAAATGAATATATGATGCCATTGTGCAATGAAAAACTCAACTATTTCACCTTAACGAGTGGAAGTATACCCCACATTTACCCACATGGTAAGGCTGGTATTATTTACCCACAGTTACGATGTACTGGGGTCGTGTAAATAATGCATTAGCGAGATTTACCCTACGGAGTATTTCTCACATGCGTTAGTTGCATTTAACCATAGATACATATGCCTTTAGTACTTAAGTACTTTACAATAATTTTGCCATATTACAGATAAGATCCCTGTTGCAAAACTCATTGGTAATACGGAGCGTTATGAAAAAGGGCTCTTTCAGAAAATGTAGTCTTCTGTTGAGACTTTGGCTGTGCTTGAGCAAGGGCATTATATAATGTCCTTACTGTAAGTAACATTAAATTTAAAAAATTAATAACTTTAACTTTAACTATCTAATGTTTAGAGATTTTAATAGAGATGTAGCATTGGTAACATTCTTTTTGCTTGTACATGTACTTGGTGATGAGCCTGGATTTTAAAGAATTTCTCAAGATCTTGAATCAAGATCAGACATTACACAAGATCAACATCAACTTGACCTGTCATGTGACAAAAACAATGAAAATCTGTGGTATTTTTTTTGCAATGTAAAAGTGACAGCATCTTGTCATTACCTTCACTAAGAAGGTTATGTTTTCGTGGCCGTGTGTGTATCTGTGTGTGTGTGTGTGACTGTGTGTGTGTGTGTGTGTGTGTCAACAGCATAACTTGAGAAGGCTTGGATGGACTATCTTGATATTTGGTAGGTGGGTAGGTCTTGATGAGACCTCGAAATGATTAGATTTTGGGCCCCCTGGCAGCTTGTTATGGTACTGCAGCGGAACTTCCGGTTTTGATATCTCGTGATCTGCACATGCTAGGGTCATGATTTTTGGATGGTAGGTAGCTCTTGTGCTCGGGAAGAAGTGACGTAAGTTTGGGCCCCCTAGCGGCTTGCTCTGGAACTGCAGGAGCGTTTGTTTGAAACTGTTTAAAGTAAGATAACTCTTAATCTTATTGAGTAAGATAACTCAATAACCGGTTGACAGATCGTCTTGACATTTGGTGTGTAGGTAGCTTAAGTGATGCTTGACATAACCAGATGACAATTAGTGGTTGATGCTGGCAATTTCATACTTGCACATTTTGAAGTTGACTGGAGATGAACATCACTCAACATAACTTTTTCAAATCAGAACCTCATTTGCATAATTTGAGGAAATGCTAGTTAAGATAACACTGCCATTGGGATGAGAATATGATCAAGTGATGTTATGCATGCAAATGAGGACCTTATTTGCATAATTAGGGGGAAATCTATAATTCATCAGTCATAAAGGGTAACCTCATTTGGCGAAGTTATGAGGTCGTGGAACTCTAGTTCTTGATATTTTTCTTCTCTGGAGCACTCAATACTTCAGATCGGGGGCGTCAAGAAATGCATATGTTATTTGTCACAACAGTAACGTTAGTTGAGGTAATATTCATTAATGCAGTAAGACAAGCAACACAGTGATAAAGATTATCATTGGTCCCTTTAATAGTTGCAGATCTAGAGTGAATGAAATACAATGTACTGACAAATCTAATATTCTTCATATATAATATACAATTTGAAAGCCAGCTTATCTCACAATAGAAAATATATATTTGGTGAAATATATAATCATGCTTTGATATAGTTGTGCAATGAGAAACATATAGAATATCACATTTAGAATTTCTCCTGGCCATTCTGTATGATAAATCTCACATAGCAATCTCCTGTTAACATGACACCATATTTGCACAGATTTCCATCTCTTACAGAAAATCATCAGAATCTTAAATCCTTCACTATATGCTATTGAGGTTCAGAATCTGTAGAATAAAATGTAACTAGGTATATGTCAGCAAGTGCATTCCTATATTGGCTTTTTTCTTGGTTTAATATGATAAAATCATTATGAGTCTCATACTATAAAATCCTATTATTTTCCTTATGGTGTCACATTGAATTTGTATTTGATCTGGACAACTAGCGTTCTACTGATTCCAATTGTCTTTAAAACTGAGAATTAGTGCCATTGACCATCTACTTTTCACTGCTCATCATCTGAGACCTGTACCTGATTTGAGATGTAGCCATCAATCTCTAGCCAACAGAGCCCTGTTGAGGCATGTGCTGTACAGTGGAGGAGTACTGCACTGTGCACCCCTGTGGGAAGATAAGTATGATAACACAGTAATTGACATGTGACAAAATACTGTAGTCACACAAAGAGAGGCATTTCACTCTTGCAATCTGCCATCCAACATTCTGTCATTTGACAGAATCTTGTTGCTAATGACAGACAAATATTATGGTCATTATGTCATATTGATAGAAAGAATTGGCTTGTCTAATACAAAAAAGATTACAATTAGGTCAAGTCATGCCAGGAGGTGAGCATGGATTTACAGCAATGACCAATAAAAGCTCAGGTCAGGAAGTACAGTTAGGTCCACGCCAGACTGTGCTTAGTTCTTGATTATTTGTACTCACCACTTCTTATGTGAAGCGGATCTGCTGCAGGCTAACTTTGCCTTCAACCACCAGTGTGTCCACGCGGGTCAGGGGCTGGATGCGGTGGCGGAACTCGGTGAAGTGCTGGCCATTCACAGCAACCTTAAAGCTGTCCTGCTGACACAACACCATCAACTGGAAGAGGAATGTAGATGTACATAAAAGTTTATCATGGACAGAAAGGAAGGATCATGCCATGTTAAGAATCAGGTTTAATACAGGTTCTAATTGGTCAAAATAGGCCAATCACAAAGATACATTTTAAAGGATGGCTTTCACCTTCCTGATTGGTTTGGAACAGGCAAATGACAAAGCTACAATTATGAGGGTGAGATTTTATGCTTCTGATTGGTCAGGAACAGGCCAATCACAAAGTTAGGGAGCTGCTCCTAGTTTACCTCAAATGGCTGGCCTGGCATGAAGGGGAAGTAGGGCGTGTCCTTCTCCTCTCCCCCCCACCCGTTGTTGATGAGGGCATTGCGGACGACGGCACGGGCAGCGAACCTGGGGTTGAACTGCAGGGCGATGTCAGCACGCGGAGCAGTACTGGCACCACATTGCAGGTTGAAGTGGAACCTGGGGGAATGAATTGTCCATTTAATAAACAACCCTTTCACACACATTTTCTGTAGACCTACTTTGCTACAGAGTAGGTCTACAGAAATTATTTCACCTGAAATTGGCCTTAGGAAGTAGCATTCACATCATATGTGAAAGCTACTATGCCACTTTCAAAGGTTTTTGTAGGTTTTCAAAGCCTTTCAAACCTAGACCAGTTGATTCTCTAGTAGGCAAAAGTAGGCTGTAAACCTAGAAGACCTTTTTCTTTATTCTGCACCAATCTCTGGAAACAGCTGTTAAATTCTGCTAACCTCAGGCAAAACATTATTTTATTAAAAGACAACCCAATTCTGGGTTCATGATATCAAATTTGACTCTTGTTGATGTCATTAATGGTGTACCCACCTGTCAGGCATGCCAGGGTGGACTGTACCATTGATGATCACCATCCTGCCAGGGTACATCCCTCCAGGGATGGAACCAATGTATGGCACTTGCTGAAATACAAGCATCAAACATCAGTACAGGCAAGGACATACATGTACACTACTCCAACATTGGAGGTACAAGTAGACATATTCAGAAGGAGGACAGATTTAAGTGGTGAGAACGAAAAGTGATCCACAACCATGTTTCTAGTGCACACCAGTCTACATTGTAAGTGGTTTCACTAATATTTGTGTATACACACAGAGAGAGAGAAAGAGAGAGAGAGAGAGAGAGATGGTGCAATGTTAGTTTCACTTTCTGCTGTGATCTTGTCTTCATAATTCTGGTGTGAACCCAAAACCTGCATTTTAAGTAACTATGGTCTACAGTGCTCAAATTTGTGTACTTAACCACATGCACTACAGACGCAACAGACACACCATGTAGGAGGTGCTAGATAGCAGTGAACTTCCTAATACTCCCACCTGTTATTAGCCACATAATACTGCTGGCTGATATTCTATGCCCTATGGCCATCAAATGAGGTCATTTTTAAAATAACTTCTGACCAATGTATGCTATGTCCTGAATGAATGTAGACACAAACTTCAGGCACTGTAATCTGCTGTGACTGCCACCTTTCTTCACTGTCATAGGGCAGGTCCACAGAGAATACTAGTAGTTAGTGGGCATGCTGATTATGTTATAGGACAGGTTCAACATATCTCCTCATTAATGTAAGTCTGAAACGAGTCATTCTGCCATGCAGCATAAACTACGGGAAGGCTCAAGCATCCCCAACCTTACAGACCCTAACTCCCTACTCTACACACACAACACTCATAATACTGCTGTAACAAACCAAGGTCTGGGGTCCGCTGCTGGGGTGTGCACCAGGGGGTGCCATTGGTGCAGGGGGGGCCATTGGCATAGGGGGTGCCATTGGCGCAGGGGGTGCCATTGGCGCAGGGGGGGCTGCTAAACTGCCTGGAACTTGTGGAAACTGTGAAGATCAATTGATTACAACAGTTAATCACCACCAATCAAGGAGGCCATCAAGGGGACAGGAGAGCTGATTTCCTGTAACGTTATCAATCATGGACCTCTGACATGCAGGAAGCAACCTATTACTTATTTCAGTACATTTACTTCATCATTCTTTCATCACAGCATTACAATAATTATTATTGTTCTATCCTTAGTCCAGGTTGTCTTACAACTGTACGCTAGGTTGGTCTGAGAACCCAAAGGCAGCAATGGCTTCACCCATGTCTTTCTCAAACTTTCAATTTCTACAATCAGCAGCAGATCTCCCAAGTACTAGTGACTTGTATTCAATGGAAAATTAAAAGTAAAGCATCATTTCACTTATGCCTGGATCATAATACCAGACTGAGTCTTTTTCAAGATTGAATGAGAATTTAGTCAGAAGTATTTTAGTAATCATTTTTACTTGCAAACAAAATTATCAGATTAAAAAGAATTCAAAATCAAAAGAATGCACGTTTACTAAACAATTACTAGGTTTTCATAGAAAAATCCATCCTCTCAAAAACCAAAGTTACAAGACACAAAATTACCTGAACAATTACCTGAATAATTTTGCAGCAATTTGTACTTCAATAAAATATACTTCAAGTGTTTACAGAACATGTTGTGCAATAATAGTGCTTTATTTGACATCTTATACATTACTTCTAACATGACAAACAGTGATTGTGAGAATGATTTTTAACTAAAGTTTCCCAAAGATGATATAATTCATTGTTTCAAGACTGATACAAAATTGTATAAATGCTGACTAAAGAAAGATGAG
This sequence comes from Branchiostoma floridae x Branchiostoma japonicum, assembly GCA_013266295.2. Taxonomy (NCBI): domain Eukaryota; kingdom Metazoa; phylum Chordata; class Leptocardii; order Amphioxiformes; family Branchiostomatidae; genus Branchiostoma; species Branchiostoma floridae x Branchiostoma japonicum. Next base: position 15,948,743 of record CM023840.1, read on the forward strand.
TTGAAACGTGGATATAGGCTCATACATGTATACATGTATGTGAAGTTCACATAATGCACCATTTTTACCTCAACTAAGCACTACTCATTAGTCTGTCTGTTGTAACAGTTTCATTAAGTATCATGCCGGACAGTACACATTCATGGGCAAAACAAATCAGGAGGTAGAGATGTCCTTTGGGCCTGATTCTTCATTCTTGCTTGTCAATAGTGAGTTCATTCTTTGGTTTTGATTTCTACTAATTTTACAGCAGCAAGTTCTTTTATTAGTGCATTAAGGCCTTACATACTTGAACATTTCTTCTTGACTTCAGTAAACTTATTGGCTGAGATACTCACAACAAACTGAATGTCACACCAGTACAAAAGTATAAAATGATACGTGTATGGTTCAATTAAAATGACATCTTCTGCTTAGCTACCACAACAGTTTTACTACAGTTCATGCAATACAGTTACTGTAGTTTTATTGAGAGATAGAGGTAACTGGCATATTCATAGCATTCTCTTAGTAGCAACAAGGCTAAATTGCAAGCACAAAATAGTAAATGTTGATTAAAATAGATAACTACTAACTAAGAAACAATGATTATGACAATTTTTTTTTTTACAAAGTCCTATGCCAAAGTCATCAGTGACTACAAACTTTACACAAACACTAAAATCTAAAACCCCAAAGAAGCAAACACTTCTGAGTCTTTCAGCTGCAACTTATTTTTGGAGCAGTTAGACTGGAGGGGGGTATCTTTCATCTCCCACAGGAGGGGGGTAGTCACCAACTGGAGGGGGGTAATCACCCACTGGAGGGGGGTAGTCACCAACCACTGGGGGTGCATACGCTGGGTCATCCTGGAAGTAAATGTTGGACAAGCAAAATATAAGAATATGAAAAACAGTTGTTTGGCAGCAAACAGTTGTTTATGATGATTATCATATTCCTGACTACTTTGAGGGGCCAAAGGGCACATGATGTGGGCCATATTTACATTTAAGATTGGTCCTGAACATAAAAAGGTCATACAACATACAGACACTGTATATGACAAAATGAAAATATGGCTTGTTATCACAACAACAATGATGTTGACAACTCTTTGCAATAACTCAAAGGTAAACATAAACAAACAAAACTCACCGTTGATTGGTGGATGTAGGATGAAAAACTAAAATGGTCCATGCTGAAGGTGTGATGAACATTGCCATGCACAGTTCCAATCAAAATGCTTCACACTTTTGTGTGGCCATTGTCCAATCACATGACAAAAATCAAACAGGGTGTCATACAAAACAAAACAAAACACAACACAACCTTTTACCTTCTCACCTATCAAGGCTATTTCAAGCAAATATTCCTAAATGGCCAAAACATGTTGCATTCCTTTACAATTCTAATCATGAACTCTAGTCTGCAAGTCATGCACTTGTTCATGATAAAACTGCACATTCTCAGTAGACATGAAATAGTTTTATTGATTGCATTTTGAGGATTATGAACAAATAACAGACTCTGAGGCTAGGAAGACTTTATTTTTCAGTCAAAAAACACAAGTCTGCAGTGTATAGTCAAGCTTAAAGTCAGTTGATAGTTGATATACTGTTTTATTGCCTGGAAAATGAATGTCTTTAAATGGCATCTTTCAGCATACTTAAAGTCACATTTGGTGCATTTAGCTGGTGTGTTACGCCGAAGGGCGGTTATACCGGCTATACAGATACAGATACAGAGTCACAACAAGAACCATATATATAACCATATATATAATATAGTCAACTATGCTATCTGATTCATTATGACTCATGGTCAGGCTCTCATAGTGGGAAAGTTTTACATTCTACAGATTTAAACACCAATATGGAGTAAGTTGTAGGGGCTAGGAGAGCAACAGTTAAGTGAGCATACTGAGGCTAAAAGGTCATCACATTTCCTTTGCTGCAGAGTCAGTACATGTACTTACAGGGTTGAAGACTGGAGGTCCTCCTCTCTGGGGCTGGGGGGCACCCGGCTGGGAACAACACATTTCAGGTTTAGATTTCATCCTGCTAACATCACAAATAGTTTTTGAAGAACAATGATAACTAAAATGTGTGAAAAGGAAACAAAACAAATACCAATGTCACATAAAACATGAGTACATTTAACACGAGTAAAAGGTCACATATCAAAATCAGATGATTGCAATATTACACAGAATGCCTCCTTCCTTGAGGCACAGCCAAAAAATAAAACCAAGTTAATTGCCTTTGGTTCTTACCATGCCTGAGTCGAAGCGGATGGCCTGGATCTGTACCTTCCCATCGATGGCCAGAGTGTTGACCCGCTGGAACGGGATACGGTGGCGGAACTCGATGAAGTGTTGGCCATTCACTGCGACCTGCGGAGCAGTAGTGAAGAATGAGGAACAGACATATCATGATACTTCAGGTTTGGTTTCTTCTTCTTCTTTTCTTTGGCAGTTCAGTCTCAGTAGACTATCTGCGCGCCTCTGAAGTTCTCCATGTGGCTCTCGTGTGACTTCTCATGTGACTTCTTTCTTGTAAAGTCATACTATGAGCATCCTTACCTTGAACTTGTCTGGCTCAGTGAGGATGATCATCTCAAAGTTCTGCCCCATGGCAAAGGGGAAGGGTCCGTGCTGCTTCTCCTCGCCGCCCCAGGCCTGGTTCTGCAGACAGTTCCGCACCACGACGCCTGCCATCAGGCGCGGGTTAAAGTGCATGGCAATGTCGGCACGTGGCTGGGTGCTGGCACCACACTGCAGGTTCACATGGAACCTGCCACAGGGAAACAAATGTAGGCAGAAATAAGACAGAAATACAGTCATCCTGAGATGATGAATTCATCATTTTACTGATGATTACTAATTATTTGTAGTTGCTGATGCAAGGTAATTTGGTGACTGATTATCCTAGGATTGAGGGTACATTGACATACTTGTAAACCAGGCTGCAATAAGTAGCAAAAAGGAACAAATCGTATTAGACATTCGTTAAAATGGAGACTCTTGGATTGTTAGAGTACCCAGGTATTCAAAAGACATATTGCTTGAAAGATTTACAGTATTACATTCTTGATGATTTCTCTTTTGAACCACCGTCACCAGCAGCTTATCACCCAAACTGTGTGACATGTCACATATCATACCTACACTCCTCATAAGATATACCAAACCACCCACGTTTTCTATGGGAATATAAAAACTTCATGTAGAATTGGTTTGTAATGCAAACATGCATAAATCATGACTTTTGACACAAATGGCAAAATGACACCTATGGTGATAACGGTTAAATGACTCTAGCATGGAAAAAAACTAAAACCTTTTTAATATGTAAAATTCAATTGTTTCAGGCTTAAGCTTGCCATTTTAAAAACAAACAGTGGGAGTAACAGTCTCTGTACTCGCCACATTTCTGCAGGAATGGGTGACAGTTGGCTAAAATTTCAGAACAAATAAGAGTAGCAAGCGAGACAGAAATAAAACCTGATTTGAAGAATGACCTTCATTAATTACTGGATAGAAGGACTTTATACAATTAGGCCAAAAATAAAAGACCAAACGTTTACACCAAAAACGGCACGAATCTTACAATGAAGGCAATTGAATTCATAATCTGAAATTCTTGTCATGGTACAGATCTGCATACAAAATGCTTTCAGGTCCTTCTCCATAGAGTAATTTACTGTGTAAACACATCTCATACACTGTAACAAAGTTACCTGTTTAGACAAATGGAGTTAACTTACGTGCTGGCAAAGTGACAGGGGAATAAAGGGAAACAGAACAGCCCAAGGTGGAACATGGGGAAAGAAGAAGTGTCAAATAAAAGGAGAACACAACACAATGCAGAGCTCGAAATACCCAGGTGCAATGTGCAAAATGCACACAATTTTCAAGATTTACACGTAGAAATATTTTGAATGTGCAATTTTGCACCTAGAAAATACCGATATATCATGTTTTGCACTCCGTATCTCCGAAGTTTCATGCTGTGTCGGCATCGTGCTGGGCGCACGGCAGCCATATTGACATTATTGTTTTCCTAAATGAACATCCTGGGAACGAGCTCTGCTCTCGTCCCCTGGTGAAGTCATGTGACACGAAAGCATTACGTAGCCAATTTACCAAATATGGCAAGACGTGCGAAAACTATTGTGCTACGCGGACGAAATATAATTTTGCACGTAAATTTTTCAAATTGCACCCAAAATTTTTGCCAACGTGCAAGTTTGCACGTACCAGAAAAAAGTATTTCGAGCACTGCAATGGCTGATGTATATCATGTGTAACTTGAGGGCAAATTTAAAGTGGTGTCCAAGACAATAGACAAGGACTGACAAGAAAGTGGAAAAATGGATGAGAAATGACAGTGTATACATGTATCTTCCAAAAAGGGTAAAGATACAGGCTTGGCAGTGTCTGACTATTTTACACAACAAACATAGTATATAAAGCTAGGATACCATTAACTTGTCCACTTATAGTGTAGCATCCCAACCATCACACCCCAGTACCCACCTGTCAGCTCCAGGTATCACAAACCCCTGGATAGTGATCATCTTCCCAGGCTGCAGTCCTCCCTGGATCTCTCCAATGTATGGGATACCCTGGATAATTATATAAGACCACAAAATTATACATTTTGTATTCAATCATCTTCACCTCCTGCCCAACAGATGACATGCAACCCTAACCAGTAACATGCAAATGAGTCTGGACCTCTAGGTCTACACTTGCTAGACTCATGTACATGTGGGCTAATAATGGGATAGAAGTGTTCAGCCACAGCTCACTTCTCATCTACTCGAATACCGGTACTAATGAAGGATGACAAAGAGAGTTTCAGTTTCCAAGAAAAAATGAAAACTTTTATGTTAAAATCTTCTCCCTCCTATGAGCTCATCTATGTACTAATTGTATTGATAGTACTGCTTGAGTCAAAACCAAGAAAATTTTAACAAATACAAGAATCATGTGCTGCCTGGCAATGTCATGTGACTCAGTATTGCCCCTAGCCTGGGTGCCAGACTATTGCACTATAGTTCTCAGTATTAGACTATAGATCTGAATAAATGTTAACTCTAGGACCTCAAATAAAGCTGTAATGGTTAACGTTGTATCAAGTCAACATATGAGGCTAAAGTCCGGTGTAGCTCTCTCTCTCTGTCTTTGTTGTAGTTCAAACTTGAAGCCTTTATTGTTCAAATTAAAACTGTGGCCCTGTGAAAAAATTCCTAATGATGTGGCCTGATCCAAGCATTATCAGGCTGTTAATGTTAAATGTAGATGAGTGAACAATCTGGGTGTGGATGTTTAAATGCCAGTGTATACCTTGCAAACCTAACAACACAGTGCTTAATTAATAACCTTGTAATGCCACGTGTAATGTAACCACTCCTCGCAATGAGCAGACTAACTTTATGGTAATCGCTCTAATGACAAGGTCGTTTTTATGGCAGGCAATTGTTAGTCAATTAACAAATCGGTCACTTATATAACTGTTATACAATTTTGTTGAGAGCTAACGTTACCTTGTTACAAGTAAGAACAGATTTTGAATGTTGGTACAAGCCCTCCCCCCAACTTTCTTTGAAACTGCAACCTTTTAAAATCAATATTAAGCTGCAAGGATTGGCAATTTGTGTTAGAGCTTAATTGCTTGTATAAGCATTAAATCATGTGATGAAATTATCATAATAAATTTGCCACAATTATATTGGCTTTGTAGTCTTCAATATGTGCAAGTAAATCACATCCATGTCATGTCATAGCTTAAGTTCTACGTCTGTGGATATATAACGTAAGAACAATAAAGTTACTGAGGTACCACGTTATAACGTTACTAGAGCAAGTATACAAAAGTAACGCCCTCCGCACTGGTGTTCCAGTGCTGAATCAGCGGTCGAAATTTCGTCAGCACTGGAATTCCAGTGCTAAAAAAAGTTCAGCACTGGATTTCCAGAGCTGAACGGCTCTATTCCAGAGCTGAAGCTCCCTCAGCACTGGAATTCCAGTGCTGAACGGCTCTGTTCCAGAGCTGAACGTTGTCTCAGCTCTCGGTTTCCAGAGCTGAACTCCTTTCAGCACTCGGTCTCCAGTGCTGAACGCGCGGCAGAGCCAGTTGAAAGGTCGCTCAGCACTGGGTCCCCAGTGCTGACGGCGGTTTCAGCACTGGAACCGAGTGCTCGTATACAAAAGTAACGCCTTCTGCACTGGATTTACCAGTGCTGGGGAAGAATTCAGCACTGGAAAACCAGTGCTGAAAACTATTCAGCTCTAGAAAACCAGTGCTGACGTCCCTTCAGCACTGGAACGGTCTTCAAACCAGTGCTGACATCTTTCCCGGCACTGGAATGTCCCAGTGCCGAGCAGTAGGAAATCTGTGCCGAATCACTTGTATTCCTGCCACTAAAACTATTAACGTCATTAAACCTTACGCTGTTACCCGAGCAACTGCATGTGGTTTTGGAAACAAGAAACTAAAACAGCATCTTTGTGATTATTTTCGTTCATTTTCGCAGTAAAAAAATTAAAAATAAATACGATTATACTATATAGGCTCCAGTGTAAGTGATATCAACCAAGTACAAGAGATAATGAACAACTTTATTTCTGATCATAAAAGATATAGCTTCGTGTGTGATTGTGATAGATATAGCACCACTGAGTGGCACTGACGTAACGTGGTTATAATAACCTTGGCCCTAAAAACGTTAGGATCATGCAGCGCTACAAAAGACAGCGACATTAGAGACGAAAAATGATCGATCGAGCCTGTTGTTCAGAATAGGTAGTGTGGTGGAATTTTCAGTTTTAGTAGTAATCATAACTCACAGCTCACCAATGCCTCAGAGACGGTGGCCTCAGCACTCGGTTTCCAGTGCGGAACATAATTTCGTAATTCCACTTCCAGTGCTGAGATTTCTCAGCTCTCGGTTTCCAGAGCTGAACGGCTCTATTCCAGAGCTGAAGCCGCCTCAGCACTGGAATTCCAGTGCTGAGAAAGTCTCAGCTCTGGATTTCCAGTGCTGAGTACCACTTCAGCTCTGGTGTTCCAGTGCTGAGAAAGGAGGGCGTTACTTTTGTATATTAGCGTTACTAGAATACGAATTCAAATTGTACTGTTAGCTGGCCTTAGCTTACCATGGTACCAGCTGGAGTTACCAAAAATGAACCTACCGGGTTCACAACCGGAGTCGGCATTCCTCCAAATCCTGGGTACGCCATCTTGACAAGTTCTGGGTCGACCGGGCGAGAAGAAGGCGACACTGAAGCAGAAGAAATCGTTTGGCAATCCACACACGACGAGCGAAACTACCTCTTCTGCAGACTTTCGGGGCGAAGCGGAAGTCACGAGCAGCTGAGTCAAGACGGGGGCGTGGTCACTGAACCCTGGAGTTGGGACGGGCTATCTGCAGCAGCTCCGTGGAGTTCGCTGTTTTGTGGCAGTGTAAAAGCGCCACCTTGCGAGATATGATGATATTTCCCCAATCGATAGATAACCAGATGTGCATTTATGTTTGGACTTCCACTTTAATAAGGTTGTGTTTTCTACAGGTCTACTGAAATCAGACCTGTGATATTACTTTCTGCTTGAGTAGGAACCCTCACCTTCTGGAAGCTGGATTCACGGAATTTGATCCATGGGGCGAAGCAGTGGGGTCACTTGTGCCACAGGGACAGGGACAAGAATGGGGTTATGAGCCATGAGTGGTTCACGAGGATGATCCAAACAAATACCAGTAAGGATGATATATCATATACCAAGTCAACTTTGTGGATATAATTTCCACATGCAACTATGTGATAAGATTTTACAATTAAGCAAAAGTTGATAATATCAGAGACATGTTTATTATGTATGCAATAGAGAGTCTCTATTAGAGACTTTGAATGCATATCACCAAAATTGATGTAGACCATCTATTGGCACTTGACTTTTGATATACATCCAAACACAATCTTATAAAGATATAGAAAAATAAAAATACTGATTCAGATATGCTCCATATTTTGTTGTTCCTATGACTACAGAAGTACATTATCATTTATCATAAGATCAACTGTCAAGTCTCTAAAGAGCTGCACTCTTCCAACATGACATGTTTGAAGACTTCATAGTGGTGGTTGATGTTAGGCTGGGTGTGAAGAGAATATCTGGTGCCCAGGGCACCATTGGGATGTGGAGCTCCATAAAACACTCTTCTGATCCTAGAGTGAACCAGGGCCATTGCACACCTGCAATAATAAAGACATATTATCCATTTGTAATTGTCTGCAAACATTGTATAGCAGTACTTATTGTGAAGGCTGTATGTCCATATCATTTGAGACTTAGAGACATTTGTGGTGTTGCTTCAAATACAGCAGCAAAATGTAAAGGTTTGACATTGCCTGTAGGCTAAACCTCAATTCTGTACCCCTCCCTGAAACATGTTTGTTCCATTTCATCATCTCAAACATAAAGGACATTGCTATCATATAATGCTTTTCATTTCTTATTTTACAATAGATTACTACCACCACTACTCACAAAAATCACTCACATGATACATGGCTCCCTGGTCACATACAAGTCATATCCAGTACACAAGTATGGTCCATCGTTGGATTGCCCTTGTTCTGAGATATCACAGGTTCTTGCTGAATCTTCTAATTTGACATATTTTCCAGTCATCTCAGTTCTTTTAGATGAGCAGTCATCAGCTACTTCTTTGCTGTCATCATTGCTGGACTCTGATTGCTCTTTTCTCCAATAAAGTCCTGGTCCTTAGAAATAAGTGGTGATAAAGACTTTTTAGTGTCATTTACTTGCAATTATTTGTCACTGATGGCAGTCCAGACTCAAGAGACTTTTGTGCCCCTGGGATGTCATTGTTTGATCATCACAACTCAAACAAAATATTAGTAAACCATAGAAAAGCATGGTATGACTCATCACAATGTATTGGTGCAGACAACATGCATGGAGAAATACAAGGTGTTATCAAAAACAATCATTATGGTTTAACTCCATACTCAGTCCATAGTCCTGAGAAACTTGGATTCCCAGACTCACCACTGTGGTCCCAGTAACCTCCCCGCTGACTGGATGCAACTGTATCCACAGCAACCATGACAGCATGATGCAATGGGTTCCCAGCATGCCTCAGGTCATGACCCACACCTACAACCTCATCAGCCGCTGGGTCCACCACCACAGCACCAACAGGCTCCTGTACAGTAATATTGTGGCAGCTGAAAGCAACTGTGATAAATGTCTGTGCAAGCCTGGACAACATTTACCTTTTGGACATAAAACTGGAAAACTTTCAATCAATCTTTTGAATGGCCTTGGGCCAAATACAACAGAATACATGTAAACAAACAAACAATAACATCAATTTGTCTTAACCAAGCATGTATGTTGCCAAAATAACTTGCAGCTCCATACCCAATACCCACCATGCCTGTGAGTTTTGCATGTTGTGCTGCCTGATGTGCCCTCTGCATGTACTTCTGGATGGACTGGAGCTCCTCACAACTAAAGAAGTCTCCTTTCAATCTTCTCTCCAACCTGAACAAATGATGGGTTACACTTCCAAATCTGTTGTATATGTCAGAAAACATTCACTCTATGTATCTTTCAATGTACTCCTCATGAGTGAACATTTTCTGTAAACAAAAACATCTTTGTTCAAAGTTCAAACAAATCTGCCTAAGACAGAGGACAAAGTTCTATCAAACATGTACAAGTATGCATTTACACAATCATATGAAAACTCAGCTGTTACAGATAACAGTTGCTTATTTATCAAATGTGTTCATGACATACAATGTACTCGACTTTTCATAACTTCATCTTAAAAAAAATGTCATCACTTTTTATTAGAGTCTCGAAATAAATAATACCCTGCTGTGTATAATTGTAAGTGTGGCACTCCATGTTTGTCTTGTCAAGTATTCCAGAAGAAAAATATACATTCATACTTACGACTTATCCTCATGGAATGCAGTAGGCCAGTACTGTGCACAGTGTTCATACTGCCTCCTAGTGATGGCAGGACGAACTGCAACTTTGGTGAGGAATGGCTTTCCTAGTCCATCAAAGTGTAAACCATTCTCCGTGGGGTCCTTTGAGTCTGGACTGCTGCTGTCTTCTGAAGGAGCCTTGCACAGTAGTATTTGTATTGTTGTCTCTGGTAAGATAGCACATAGGTGTATTTAAAGACCAACACTTTCAAAGGGAGGTCTGGCCATTATTACAGTCAGGTGTATGTAAGGCAGATGTATATCTGAAGCAGGAAGGAAGGCAGAGGAGACAGTTGAACATGCATTCAGTTAATATTTTGTGGTGTTGTATTTGAACTTGTGACAAGTTTTCTTAATGTCATTTAGAAACAAAGATGACCTTTTATGCTAAAGAAAGCAGTTTTAACCACCCTGTATGCTAATGTGAGCAACAAAATTCAATCAGGGTACTGAATATCATACAGAGCATTGTGTGTTGGTTCCTACCTTTGTTTCCTGACTTTTGGCTCTTGACACGTTTGAGATGAAGTAGATCTGGTAGAGGGAACTTTGATGACACATCCCTGTGGTAGAGAAAAACATAGGTAATCGAGAGATGGGAAAGAAGGCAGGAGACTGAAGGTCCATCTGAGTGCTTAACTGCAGGAGAGGATACAGCCTCGGGAGCTAAAATAGGTCTGGTAACCAGGCTAGCATTTAGTTTATATGCTGTTCTATTGATATCTTTCATTTCATTGAGTTGGAAAAGACAGTTGGACCTTCATTTCTTTATCACTGCATGCCAACAAAGCTGGTGTGTTACACAGAAGGGCGGTTATACCAGCTGAAAAATAAAGTTACAGATACACTGAGTTAAACATACTTTATAAGACGGGATGTTTGCTTCTTGTCCAAGATTGGAGCAACATACACATCAACTGTAATTGTAAAGAGAAAAAAGTCACATTACATCTGCCTGAAATTTGCCTTTGGTACAAAATGTTGACAAGATATTTGTTTACCAAATCTGTTTTTGTAATAAAATGGGAATTTTCCAAAATACAGAAATCAACAAACACAACAAATATTCAATCCTGGTGTCAGGTTTAATGAATACTAGTAAGCACCCATGTATTTCATGTGCACAATTTACAATTTACAACTGATTCTTTTGGAATATTATAGTAAGAGTTTTTACAGTAACAAGAGTGGACACTGTTGTACACCTGACAATAACTATCATAAACAATACATGACAAAACAAGAGGAAGAAAGAAAGGAATACCAATGATTGGTATTAGTTTATGTGATGGACATACCAAGTGGAACTGGAGCCATGACATCTTGTGAGAGGACCGGTACAGGGTGGGGAATGGTCACTCCTGGGGATGATGTAGATGCTGCTGTGGTTTAGAACAGAGAATCAGTGATTCAAAGTAAAGTACTGTTTATCTGTACCATACCGAGTGAAATAAGAGAAGGCCTGTAATCATAAATGTCCCCAGGAATTTGGCTAAAGCAGTCACCGGCACAAATTCCTTTTCTTGTGAAAATATTTGAGTAGAGTAGAGTAGCGTCTACGGTCAAGTAGGAGGTTAGTCCAATTAATTTAGACTGCTCCTAATCTGTCTCTACAAGGAAGTTAAAAATCAAGATTTTAACCTCCTTGGCCTCTAAAGGGACTGTTTATTCACTAAACACACGAAATTCATTACAGCATCATTGTAAAAAATATGCAAATGACTGTTGGTGTTACACAGTTAACGTTTAACAGTCTTATCATTCAATATAAAAGTAAGTTCATCAACGATTAATAATCAATGTTTTCGACTTGAGTTAAGAGCCCCCCCCCCCCCACACACATGAGAAGTCATAAGATTGCTTAAACAACTGTTAAGTGGGAAAAGCTATAGGTGCAAACTGTCGACGAGGTAAAACGTTATAACTGTGAGAAATTACTCACCGGCAATACTGATATCGTCATCACTCTTCATTTTCTTTTTGCACGGTCCCAAATCACTCATGGGCGCCGCCATATTGTCGTTCGTACAGTTCACTTTCTTTGGGGGGCTTCATCATATGTATAAAGATATAACGGTGTATCTAGTGAGTTTACTGGAATACGAAATATAAAAGGTACATACATTACATATCTCTGATATACCTTGTGAGTAACTGTCACGTTAAGTTCTGTAACATCGATGTTAAAATACTTAAGTTTCTAACCGTCTCCCCATTACCAAATGGTTGATTCGACACATACTGTAATCCATTGCCTCTTGTCGACGCCCGCAACGTGTTGCTGTTAGCGGCGCCGTTGACTGTACGGGATTGTTACTGACGTAACATTTTAAGTTAAGTCTCTTGTCAAACTTGACCGTTATATCGCTTCGCCCACTTTAAGGTATGAGTTGGGAGCCAAATGTAAAGCTTGCCGTCCTTCTTGGCTCAGCTACAGCAGTAGTCATAGCCACTGTCTTCCTTTTCATGAGGGAAAGAGAGAAGAAGAGGAAAACAAGACAGGGAAGTTACGTAAAAGTCGGGAAGGTGTCCCAGATCTTCTTGTACCCGCTGAAGTCGGGGCGAGGCTGGGATCTACAGCAGGCTGAGTCTACAAGGATTGGACTTAGGCATGACAGAGTCAGGGACAGGTAATGACTGCGTTTGTTACCTTCGTCGAGAAGGCTATGTGTTATGTATTACGTACGCCATATCATAGGGTTTTTAATCGATTAACGTTATAGGGGTTTTACAGGGGTTTTTAATAGCTTATGTTAGTCAGTGTGCATGTATCTTTTTATATTTGGTAGGTAGGTAGGTAGGTAGGGGTTAAAATGGATGCTCCAGCGGTTTTGCACGGTACTGCAGCGGGGTAATACCCAAAATTAGGGTTTTCGAAAAACCCTGCATTAGGGTTCAGGGAAAACCCTAAATAAGGGTTTAGGGAAAACCCGCAATTAAGGTTTGGGGAAACCCTAAATAGGGCTTCGGGAATAATCAATGAGAAGCATCGATAATTCTTCAGTCATAAATGTTAACATCATCTGGCGAAGGTATGAGGTCATGGAAACCCTGTTATGTGTGGTATTTTTGCATCATGTGGGCAAGACATGACTTCTCTAGAAAATCTGATTTTACAACACTTTTTTTGGGGACACATCTAAATTCTTCTATTACCAGGCAGTGGATGATAGTAGATGAAAGAAATGAGTTCATCACAGCCAGGAAAGAGCAGACACTAGTCCTGGTGACGTCCAGGCTGGATCCTGATGGTCACCTGTGTCTGGACGCACCAGGAATGCCCACACTGAAGGTGCCTGTTGGCATGACGGAGGGGACAGTGGTCAAGGCAAGGTACCAATTGTTGTTTTTTGCACAGCTATTATCTACTTTTAATTCTAACATGCAAACTTGTAGAGTGGGAGAGTGTAGTGATCCAGTGAATAGCAATCTTACTTTTGGATCACAAGGGTTAGAATTGAATTGGCCCCAATATGTATCCCAAAATTTCACTTTGATCATCTGCTTAATTTTACATTGAGGGTAGATAGGATCAGTACAGGTTCATCATCTTTTCAGAGTATGGGGACAGGAAGGGGAGGCCATTGACTGTGGTGATGAGGCTGCAGACTGGTGCTCCACCTACCTGAAGAGACCAAACTGCAGGCTGTGCTACTGTGCTGACCACCTCAGGAAGAGGCGGCTGGAAGATGATGTAGACTACGGAAATCTGGCCAAGCCTGGGGAGGAGGTCTGTATGAATGACAATTGATTTGCATAATTTTCATAACTAACAAGCTTGGAAGGAAATCAGAGACAACTGTATAAACCTGTATATGCAAGGAAAATTAGATCCAAGTTTGTACATTTATTATAGACAACATTTCTTCCCTCATTCCTTTGGGCCTGTTTGTTTTTACTGATGAACTTATGTTCAGAAAAAATTACTGCAGGTGGGGTTCCAAGACTTAGGTCAGTACTTAATGATATCAGAGGCTTCTCTGGACAACCTGAATGCCAAGTTAGAACAGCCGGTCACAAGCAGGAACTTCCGACCAAACATCATGGTGTCTGGGTGTGCTTCACATGCTGAGGTACGTAGCTGCTTACTTTGTTTTTATACAAGGGAAAATCTGAGAGATGAGATTTTGTACGGTCTGGTCACCTTCCTGACACTGACCTGTAACCACTGATTACTACTGTAACTTACAGGTAACTTTTAATACAAGTAACTTGGAGAGATCTCAGAAAATCAGAGCTGCTATCATTAACCATTAAACTCTTCTTTCAGGATACTTGGAAATTTGTGAAAATAGGAGAGGCTGAGTTCAGAGCACTTAAACCATGTACCAGGTACTGAACATTTTAACATGCTTCAGGCAACCATAATTTGTTTGTTTTAGTAAACACATTTCTTTGGTCTTGGTCTGATGTTTTACACACACACAATAATAGTGTGCACACATACCTGGTTTGTTCTTGAAATGGCATGGATAGAATATGGTTGTTTTACCAGTACCGGTATACACAATTCTGCTCTTCATTTACAGGTGTGTCCTCACAACTGTTGATCCAGAAACAGGAGTCAGGATGGGAGCAGAGCCTCTTAAAACACTGAGGAAGTATGACCTTCTTCTGTTGATTTAATGTGCAGATGTCGATATTTCTGATATGACTTATTTTGTTGTTATTGAATTGCCAGATTTGCCACCACTAATAAGTATATACCGCTATGTATACTACAATGGAGATTCAATTGCTGACTTCAAGATGGATCAGTTTTTTCAGCATTTTGGCCAAGTTTGTAGATTCATGGAGCATCATAGTTATACTGATGATACTAGTAAGACTTGGTAAGTTTTGTTGGACTTGAAATCATAGTTATCAAAGCTCTACTGATGATACTAGACTTAATAGATTTTGTTGGACCTGGAAAGTGAAGTGTGGCTTTGAAAAGCATTAACATCACGGGTGAAATAAAATGATTTTTATTCAATCTGTTTTTGCACATTTCATCTGCAGGTATCGCCAAACATATGGACCACTCAGAAAGCTTATAGGTGACACTCCACTGTTTGGAACCAACTTAGTGACAGAGAAGGAAGGGACCATCCATGTGGGGGACACTGTGTTTGCCTCATATGACTGAGACAAGTCATGAAGTGCTGCTGCTGATGCATTGTGTTCTGTAGCTGTCATTGTAAGAAACATCTGCATTCTGTCCTTCATTTGATTCAACTGTCTTATGTCCAGTTTAGAGGTCTTCGTGTATGAGGTCTACTTTGAGTACAGTTTGTACAATGCTGTCCTTTTCAGGCTTCATATTTAGTTGATGCCAATGTAGCAAACTCTTTGTGCAGGTGTATCTATTGGCACTTCTTTTATTATAATTAATATAGTGCCATTATGAAACTGTACCATGAGTTTTGGGCCTGATGGCAATCTCAGTATAAAGTTAATGAATATTAACTTCTTGTTGTAACAACAAAATGTACTTGTCCATTGTGTTTTTGTAATAACTCTAGTTGTAGTTGCACTGTATGAAATCAATACAATATTGTGATATTTTAGAGCTTTTTTAAAAGTATAGAGAACTAGAAAAGTAACATTTGCAAGCAAATGCAGGATGTTACCTTCGCATGGTCTCACCTACAATTCCATTGGGTAAGGATGGGTACAAAGACGAATATTCTGCATTTCCTCATATCAGGAACTTTTATTTAGATAGTCCTACAAGTAGTGTCATAGTTACAGAGGAGTCAATTTATCAATAGTGACGGCTGGTAAAGGTATTCTACATTAGCTTGTATTACAGAATTCTATAAATAAACTAACCATAAGTGCTACATGTATATTCACTGTGGAGCCCTTAGCCCCTTGTCTTATTTAGGAACATAGCACTTAGGATGAAGTTAAAAATGATCCCACCCCAACACACACACTCAATCTTACCATCTCATCGTACATATATATATAATAAATTAAGAGCAAAGATTGAATAATGAGTCAAAGACTTTTAATCTTCTCGACCGCTTTAATTACAAAAAGGATAAAACGTTATGCATTGCAAATTAAGAATTAAAGTCACCACCAAAAATTCCAAATTAAAGTCACCAACATCAATTCCGAATTAAAGTGACCAACAAAAATTCCGAATTAAAGTCACCACCAAAAATTCCGAATTAAAGACACCAACAAAAATTCCGAATAAAAGTCACCACCAAAAATTCTGAATTAAAGTCACCACCAAAAATTCGGAATAAAAGTCACCAACAAAAATTCTGAATTAAAATCACCACCAAAAATGCCGAATTAAAGTCACCACCAAAAATTCCGAATTAAAGTCACCAACAGAAATTCCGAATTAAAAACACCACCAAACCAAAAATTCCCAATTTAAGCACCACCAATTTAAGTCACCAACAAAAATTCCCAATTTAAGTCACCAATAAAAATTCCGAATTAAAGTCACCACCAAAAATTCCGAATTAAAGTCACCACCAAAAATTCCGAATTAAAGTCACCACCAAAAATTCCGAATTAAAGTCACCACCAAAAATTCCGAATAAAAGTCACCACCAAAAATTCCGAATTAAAGTCACCACCAAAAATTCCGAATCAAAGTCACCACCAAAAATTCCGAATTAAAGTCACCAACAAAAATTCCAAATTAAAGTCACGACCAAAAATTCGTAATAAAAGTCACCAACAAAAATTCTGAATTAAAATCAACAACAGAAATTCCGAATTAAACTCACCACCAAAAATTCCGAATTAAAGTCACCACCAAACCAAAAATTCCCAATTTAAGCACCACCAATTTAAGTCACCAACAAAAATTCCCAAGTCACCGCCAAAAATTCGGAATTAAAGTCACCACCAAAAATTCGGAATAAAAGTCACCACCAAAAATTCCGAATAAAAGTCACCACCAAAAATTCCAAATTAAAGTCACCACCAAAAATTCCGAAATAAAGTCACCACCAAAAATTCCGAATTAAAGTCACCACCAAAAATTCCGAATTAAAGTCACCACCAAAAATTCCGAATTAAAGTCACCAACAGAAATTCCGAATTAAAGTCACCACCAAAAATTCCGAATTAAAGTCATCAACAAAAATTCCGAATTAAAGTCACCACCAAAAATTCCGAATTAAAGTCACCACCAAAAATTCCGAATTAAAGTCACCACCAAAAATTCCGAATTAAAGTCACCACCAAAAATTCCGAATTAAAGTCACCACCAAAAATTCCGAATTAAAGTCACCACCAAAAATTCCGAATAAAAGTCACCACCAAAAATTCCGAATTAAAGTCACCACCAAAAATTCCGAATCAAAGTCACCACCAAAAATTCCGAATTAAAGTCACCAACAAAAATTCCAAATTAAAGTCACGACCAAAAATTCGTAATAAAAGTCACCAACAAAAATTCTGAATTAAAATCAACAACAGAAATTCCGAATTAAACTCACCACCAAAAATTCCGAATTAAAGTCACCACCAAACCAAAAATTCCCAATTTAAGCACCACCAATTTAAGTCACCAACAAAAATTCCCAAGTCACCGCCAAAAATTCGGAATTAAAGTCACCACCAAAAATTCGGAATAAAAGTCACCACCAAAAATTCCGAATAAAAGTCACCACCAAAAATTCCAAATTAAAGTCACCACCAAAAATTCCGAAATAAAGTCACCACCAAAAATTCCGAATTAAAGTCACCACCAAAAATTCCGAATTAAAGTCACCAACAGAAATTCCGAATTAAAGTCACCACCAAAAATTCCGAATTAAAGTCATCAACAAAAATTCCGAATTAAAGTCACCACCAAAAATTCCAAATTAAAGTCACCACCAAAAATTCCGAATTAAAGTCACCACCAAAAATTCCGAATTAAAGTCACCACCAAAAATTCCGAATTAAAGTCACCACCAAAAATTCCGAATTAAAGTCACCACCAAAAATTCCGAATTAAAGTCACCACCAAAAATTCCGAATTAAAATCACCACCGAAAATTCCGAATTAAAGTCACCACCAAAAATTCGGAACAAAAGTCACCACCAAAAATTCCAAATTTAAGTCACCACCAAAAATTCCGAATTAAAGTCACCACCAAAAATTCCGAATTAAAGTCACCACCAAAAATTCAGAATTGAAGTCACCAACAAAAATTCCAAATTAAAGTCACCAACATAAACTCCGAATTAAAGTGACCAACAAAAATTCCGAATTAAAGTCACCACCAAAAATTCCGAATTAAAGTCACCAACAAAAATTCCGAATTAAAGTCACCAACAAAAATTCCGAATTAAAGTCACCACCAAAAATTCCGAATAAAAGTCACCACCAAAAATTCCGAATTAAAGTCACCACCAAAAATTCCGAATTTAAGTCACCACCAAAAATTCCGAATTTAAGTCACCACCAAAAATTCCGAATTAAAGTCACCACCAAAAATTCCGAATTAAAGTCACCACCAAAAATTCCGAATTAAAGTCACCACCAAAAATTCCGAATTAAAGTCACCACCAAAAATTCAGAATTGAAGTCACCAACAAAAATTCCAAATTTAAGTCACCAACATAAATTCCGAATTAAAGTGACCAACAAAAATTCCGAATTAAAGTCACCACCAAAAATTCCGAATTAAAGTCACCACCAAAAATTCAGAATAAAAGTCACCACCAAAAATTCCGAATTAAAGTCACCACCAAAAATTCCGAATTAAAGTCACCAACAGAAATTCCGAATTAAAGTCACCACCAAAAATTCCAAATAAAAGTCACCACCAAAAATTCCGAATTAAAGTCACCACCAAAAATTCCGAATTAAAGTCACCACCAAAAATTCCGAATTAAAGTCACCAACAAAAATTCCAAATTAAAGTCACGACCAAAAATTCGGAATAAAAGTCACCAACAAAAATTCTGAATTAAAATCAACAACAGAAATTCCGAATTAAACTCACCACCAAAAATTCCGAATTAAAGTCACCAACAGAAATTCCGAATTAAAGTCACCACCAAACCAAAAATTCCCAATTTAAGCACCACCAATTTAAGTCACCAACAAAAATTCCCAATTTAAGTCACCAATAAAAATTCCGAATTAAAGTCACCACCAAAAATTCCGAATTAAAGTCACCACCAAAAATTCCGAATTAAAGTCACCACCAAAAATTCCGAATTAAAGTCACCACCAAAAATTCCAAATAAAAGTCACCACCAAAAATTCCGAATTAAAGTCACCACCAAAAATTCCGAATTAAAGTCACCACCAAAAATTCCGAATTAAAGTCACCAACAAAAATTCCAAATTAAAGTCACGACCAAAAATTCGGAATAAAAGTCACCAACAAAAATTCTGAATTAAAATCAACAACAGAAATTCCGAATTAAACTCACCACCAAAAATTCCGAATTAAAGTCACCAACAGAAATTCCGAATTAAAGTCACCACCAAACCAAAAATTCCCAATTTAAGCACCACCAATTTAAGTCACCAACAAAAATTCCCAAGTCACCGCCAAAAATTCGGAATTAAAGTCACCACCAAAAATTCGGAATAAAAGTCACCACCAAAAATTCCGAATAAAAGTCACCACCAAAAATTCCAAATTAAAGTCACCACCAAAAATTCCGAAATAAAGTCACCAACAGAAATTCCGAATTAAAGTCACCACCAAAAATTCCGAATTAAAGTCATCAACAAAAATTCCGAATTAAAGTCACCACCAAAAATTCCGAATTAAAGTCACCACCAAAAATTCCGAATTAAAGTCACCACCAAAAATTCCGAATTAAAGTCACCACCAAAAATTCCGAATTAAAGTCACCACCAAAAATTCCGAATTAAAGTCACCACCAAAAATTCCGAATTAAAGTCACCACCAAAAATTCCGAATTAAAGTCACCACCAAAAATTCCGAATTAAAGTCACCACCAAAAATTCCGAATTAAAGTCACCACCAAAAATTCCGAATTAAAGTCACCACCAAAAATTCCGAATTAAAATCACCACCGAAAATTCCGAATTAAAGTCACCACCAAAAATTCGGAACAAAAGTCACCACCAAAAATTCCAAATTTAAGTCACCACCAAAAATTCCGAATTAAAGTCACCACCAAAAATTCCGAATTAAAGTCACCACCAAAAATTCAGAATTGAAGTCACCAACAAAAATTCCAAATTAAAGTCACCAACATAAACTCCGAATTAAAGTGACCAACAAAAATTCCGAATTAAAGTCACCACCAAAAATTCCGAATTAAAGTCACCAACAAAAATTCCGAATTAAAGTCACCACCAAAAATTCCGAATTAAAGTCACCAACAAAAATTCCGAATTAAAGTCACCACCAAAAATTCCGAATAAAAGTCACCACCAAAAATTCCGAATTAAAGTCACCACCAAAAATTCCGAATTAAAGTCACCACCAAAAATTCCGAATTTAAGTCACCACCAAAAATTCCGAATTAAAGTCACCACCAAAAATTCCGAATTAAAGTCACCACCAAAAATTCCGAATTAAAGTCACCACCAAAAATTCCGAATTAAAGTCACCACCAAAAATTCAGAATTGAAGTCACCAACAAAAATTCCAAATTAAAGTCACCAACATAAATTCCGAATTAAAGTGACCAACAAAAATTCCGAATTAAAGTCACCACCAAAAATTCCGAATTAAAGTCACCACCAAAAATTCATAATAAAAGTCACCAACAAAAATTCCGAATTAAAGTCACCACCAAAAATTCATAATAAAAGTCACCACCAAAAATTCTGAATTAAAATCACTACCAAAAATTCCGAATAAAGGTCACCACCAAAAATTCCGAATTACAGTCACCACCAAAAATTCCGAATTAAAGTCACCACCAAAAATTCCGAATTAAAGTCACCACCAAAAATTCCGAATTAAAGTCACCACCAAAAATTCCGAATTAAAGTCAGCAACAAAAATTCCGAATTAAAGTCACCAAAAAAAATTCCGAATTAAAGTCACCACCAAAAATTCCGAATTAAAGTCACCACCAAAAATTCCGAATAAAAGTCACCACCAAAAATTCCGAATTAAAGTCACCACCAAAAATTCGGAATTAAAGTCACCACCAAAAATTCGGAATTAAAGTCACCACCAAAAATTCGGAATAAAAGTCACCACCAAAAATTCCGAATAAAAGTCACCACCAAAAATTCCGAATTTAAGTCACCACCAAAAATTCCGAATTAAAGTCACCACCAAAAATTCCGAAGTCACCACCAAAAATTCCGAATTAAAGTCACCACCAAAAATTCCGAATTAAAGTCACCACCAAAAATTCCGAATTAAAGTCACCACCAAAAATTCCGAATTAAAGTCACCACCAAAAATTCCGAATTAAAGTCACCACCAAAAATTCCGAATTAAAGTCACCACCAAAAATTCCGAATTAAAGTCACCACCAAAAATTCCGAATTAAAGTCACCACCAAAAATTCCGAATTAAAGTCACCACCAAAAATTCCGAATTAAGGTCACCACCAAAAATTCCGAATTAAAGTCACCACCAAAAATTCCGAATTAAAGTCACCACCAAAAATTCCGAATTAAAGTCACCACCAAAAATTCCGAATTAAAGTCACCACCAAAAATTCCGAATTAAAGTCACCAACAAAAATATGACACAAAATAAACAGGTGGATCATATTAGTTTGGCAGATCCTCTATTTCAAAGTTAGCAGAAAATCACATTTTTCCAAAATCACGAAAAGTGACCTACTTCTAGTGGCAGCCATACGCTAAGAAAACAAGAACCCAAACTTTGCAAGCATTCATCTAATAGCTATTTGATGTATCTAGATGTGGTAGAAATTTTAGGCAAAAATATTTTACTTAATGAGACTTACAGCTCCTCAAAGTTAGGCAAAAGTCCTATTTTTTTCAGCCTTAAAACATGGTATTGCTTTGAGGTTTCCCAAAGACTGAAATCTGCCTGTACATCAACTTCAGTTCAGACCTATTTTGTACAAGTTAAGGCATTGGTCTAATAATATCCTGAAGTATTTGTCGTTACGTTAAAGCAGTTGGCGGTGACCGCGTCCTAAACTTTGCCAATTTCCATGTTGTAGAGACGCAAAAATCTGTCAAATTGGCCCCAAAACTTGATTGGGCTGTTGCCATGGCAACAATGGGTTTTGAGCGGAAAGAAAGCTATTTCAAGGGGTTGTGGGCCAAGTACTATCACTGTGCAAAATATGAGCCAAATCGATTTTTTGACCCCGCTCACTATTGTTTGATCCTTACAGTTTACAACCTGTATTGGTGAAGTTACTAATGTTTTTTTATATGTTTGGAGAAGAGGAGGAGGAAGAAATTGAGCAAATACAATATGTTTCCTTCTGCGAAGGTAACATAATGATATCCATTGAGTAATAAAATCAGTGCAGCGTATAAAATCTTTGTTTACATGAAGATTATTTTTTGGTTTGTTGTTATGGCAGAATTTGGCAAAACTCTATCAATTTAGTCCCCAGCAGATTGATATATGCAAGCTACATGTACATAATATGACTACAGAAACAGTGTATGTGGTCATGGCTGAAGATCATGTAACCTTTACTGCCCCTAATATAATCTTCTTTGTTGTAATCATATTTTTGATAAAGACAAAGAAGTGACACAATGTCCCTCGAAGAATTCAAAGGATTTTAATACAACATACATGTATGTGTAGGATATGTGAACAATGTGTACCAGGTTCTGAATGGGAATGGAGGGTGAGGGAAGTGGTAGAGCTCATGGCTTCTCTTTAGGAACTAGCAGATCACAGGAAAATGTGTCTGAAAGTGCAAAAAACATGTCCACAGGGAAATCCAGTCAAACAGAAAAGAAAACTAAATAAGACATGATGAGAACATCATAAGGCACTAGAGAACATGGGGGCGTGGACAACAGAAATATGGAAACATCAAGGAGAGAACGTTGAAGGCAACAATGCCAGGAAACTATCTGAAGTTGTTGCTTCAAGTCTTCTACAGCTGCAGGTAAAAAGGTATATGGGACAGATAAAAACAGTTTTTACGTTCAACAACTTGTTACTTTGTACAATCTACAGTGTTTGTGACGGCAACAGTTAACAATGCTAACAATTCACAAGGGCATTTTAGTTAGTTCTAACATAGTGCAAGTAGACATCCCAGTATGGTACACATCCAAGAAATTGCATTCTATCCCTGTCAGTGACTATATACTGTTTAGGCATTCCACACGGTGAAAACCCTTTTCTACACCCTACTGTGTTTGTAAGTACAAGCTACATAATACACAGACTGGGCAGGTATTTGCACATATGGTTTAAACCTACTATCTTACACTATCCACCTACTGCATACTGCAGTATGTACGTTTTGGCTGTGGATTAAATTACACATCAACTAAGAATTAAATTAAGTATACAGACTTTTGCATAGAACTCTTGAAAATTAAGAAAATGATATCAATAAATTAGTAATAATACATTATTTGACATGATAAGAATTATTGAGGTAAATATAAATCTTGTTAAAAATTAAAGCTTTTTTTACAAAACTGGTGCCAAAAGGGCAGTGGTCTTATCCATAGGCAAGGAGAGTTCCTTTTGCATTTGGTGTGGCAACTTTGCGTGGAGAAACATGCTTGGTCTTGTGCTTTCTCTATGGCCTTTTTTTCTTTTTAAAGAATATTATTTATTACAAACTTGTTCAGTGTTGAAGAAGCATTTGCTGGCCTGTCTCAGTGAATGCCACACAAGCTGTTTCAGCTGAAATGTGCTTCTGTGTTACAGAAGTACAGAATCTGATTATGTTCAGCAGTGTGGGGAGCAAAATATACATTTGCAGCAATTACAGAGTCATTTAAAACCTGAACTAAGGCGAGACAATGGATGTAACTTGTCACTAAGGCTGGTACACACAAAATGACAACTTGTGTGAGTCATATATAAAATAGGTGCTTGGCACAAGTGAAATATTCTCCTTGGCAAATCATGTGTTTCCCATTATGCAGATCTATCTGTAGTTTTCAAAGACACCAAACATTTACAAGTGCTTACAAATGGCTACAGTGAGGACATCTGTTTTACAGCATTGGGGCACTCACATGATGACACACAAACTAAACCACAGAGTAAGGACTTCAACTGTCAGTCCGTGACACTACTGTACATGTTCATTTTTCTTCAATGGCACCATACCCAAACAGTGACTATTTCCTCAGGTGGGCAAGTATACAGTCACCAACTTCTATATGCTGATATCCACTACATGAAATGGGTACAAACGATATGTATCCATCCTTGGTGGCTCCTCACCATAACTTTTCAAACTAGTACAACTTCTACTGCTATTGCACTGTTATGTACAGACATTACAATTCCTTATACTGATAACTGCTCAAAACATCTTTGTTCCCATGCTCCATGGCAAGGGTGATCCGTCCAGTCTTTTTGTGATTTTGTACTTGGTTTCATCTTATTTCTTCTTCTTGCTGAAAAGGCCCCCAAACACTCCCTTCTTGTCCTTCGGTTTAGGTGCAGGGGGTGGTTTTGCTACTGGCAGAACAATTTGTGAATTTGGCACCGATGGTCCTATCAGCACGGGTCCCTGTGCACCGTTCTGTGGCAAGGCATTGTGGGATATCTCCAAAGGCTCAGTAGTCTGTGGTGCATTCTGGACCGCCGTGCGTGGCTGGAATGTGTTGAGAGGCTGAGGCATTTGCTGCATGGTGTCATCGGAACTGCCTTCCTGGCTGGAAACTGGTCTGACCTGTAAGTTTGGGGCTGTGCGTTTTGGCTGAGCAGGAGGGGTGCTGGGTGGAGTGAGGGTGACGTTTTCGGACAAGGTTGTGGTGGGAGCTCTACGTGGTGGTGGAGGAGCCTTCCGTTTGGGAGGATCTGGTGGGGGTGCAGATGGTCTTCCTGGAGGCTCTGGTGGGGGGATACTTGGCTGTATAAGTGACAGAGACAGAATATGTTACGGTATATTCAACACACCATGCATGCAATACATTGTCAAACAAATCCATAGAGAATGTAACTAGGCATTTAATTGTTTGAAAAGGTGACAAATTTTATAGATATAAAAAAAAAATTTGTACTTTCAAGTTGATGTCCAGAAAAATTAATTCTTATCACCCTCTACTGTTACTCAAAACATGGGCAATTTCTCTGTAAATGCATCTAAATAATACCACATACACAACCATGTATGGTTTCCAAAGGCCACCAGCCACTTTCTGTTGCAACCTGATCATGCATATCATGCTCACAAGGATCGTCTCACTCTCCGAAGTTTGCCCCTGTATTGTACTACACTAACCATCATAAAAGACCACATGACTCGACTAGACAGGTACTCAGAGGCTTGGTTACAGGTAGCAGACTGAACACAAAGGTACTGAGAACAAATCTTGTTAACAGATATTAATGAAATCAACGAAGTTTTATGGACAGAACTGAGGTGTACTTACTCTCTTCACGCCATCACTACTGTTTCCGCTACTACTGGTGCTGCCACTTCTGGGGTGGTGGGGGATAAGGGGTGGTGGGGGAGGGGGGAGGTCGGGTGGTGGTGGGATTTCTGTGTCTGGCAGTGGGGGGGGCCTCAGTGTTGGGCAAGGCTGGAAGAAAGAAAAAGGTGCCAAGTGAATGGGTGCAGGAAAAAAGTAAAAACCAACTGTGCTGAACAAAATTTCCTCTGGAGGGAACTGAAAACTACATTTCAAAACATTTCAAGATATTGTCACCAGAATAAAGTGCAAACTCTGCAAACACCAACTTTCTGTGTTTCACCAGATGCAAGAATCTTGAACCTATGGAAAGTGCAAAACAGTAGAGTTAGATATGGAGGTGGTGCTGTGCATCCCACTGTGTCCCCTTTGTAAAGATTTGTCACCTGTCATGAAGAATCCCGGTCACGTAAGACCAGAAATGCAGAAGCGACAAACACAGGTGAAGGCTGTCTTGGTGGGGCTGACTCCTTATCAGCTGGTTCAGTTGGTCCATCCTCAAACTGGATAAGGTCTTCTCCCTCTGATGAAGTGTGATGTTGTAGTGAAGGGTCCTTACTGGAGGATACGGGACCTGTACGGGTGTCAGGAGGGCTGGACAGGTGTAGGGTGACATCTTCCAGGTGTAAGGTCCACTCCTGGCCTGTTCCATCCTGACTGGCAGGAGGGGGTGTTGGTGGGCACGGGATAATCCTGCTCTCCATACAGTAATCTTCCAGGTGGACGGTGATGGGGAAGACCTCCCCATCGGACTCACTGGGGATGGGGGAAGGAGGAGGAGTAGGGATGGAAGGACTGCCTCTCTTCTCCTCAGACAGAAGTATGTCAATTGAGTTGTCCTGTTTATCAGGGATGCCAGACACCACAGGGGTGTGCATGTCTGCAGTCAGTGGCTTGTCACGGAAGGTCACCGGTTCCATGGAATTCAGGGTGAAATCAGGTTCATTGAAGTACTCCTGTACACTAGACATGGGAGGTGTTTCCATGCTTTTCAGAGGGGAACCAGGTGGACTGGTTGGGAATAGTGGTAATTCTTCAGACTGTTGTGAGCTGGAAGTTGTGACTTCTGATGCAGAAGGTGTAACATAAGTTGATGTAGTGTTGAGAGGTGGGCTGATGGGGCTGTCACGACTCATTTGTACCCCATCATGACTTTCCTCTGGGGAAAGTGATGCGCCACTGTTGAAGATTTCCACTGGTGGTGGAGATATGGTTACAACAGAACGAGGTGATATGGTGCCACTATGGTAGCTAACGGGAGACACTGGATAGCATGTCCACTGTTGATCCTTTAGGTCATTTTGTGAAGAGTCAACAGAAGGCAGAGGTGGGGAAAATTCTTCATCTTTAGATGTCCACAGTGAAGAAGATGGCAGTGGATTTGAAGGGAATATAACAGCAGGACTTGGTGAGATGGTTACAGATCCAGCAGAATGAGTTGCCTGATCAGTCTCAACTGCAGGGTTAGTGGGGATGTTCACTGATAGCTCAGGATGTGCTGACTGTTTGGACTGATCAGCAGGGCAAGGGGAGATGGTTATTAATTCATTACGATGCCACAATGGTTGACTTTGAACTACAGGACTGGTGAATCTGTTGGGATGTGCTGCCTCTTCGAGAAGAGGACTATTGAAGACAGTTACTGGCTTGTTATGCTGGTCATCCTCTTCACTGTGCCCTTGATCGTGTTTAGAGTAGCCATCCCATTCAGAGTTCCCAGTGAATGGTGCAACACCAGGTGATTGCTGATCTGTAAAACTGTCATCTTTGTGCATAGTCTTTGGCCTGGTAGGGGTGGCTGTACTGTTTTGGACAGGGAATGCAGGGCTTGAGGAGACATGAACAGTTGTCCATCTAGCCAACTTTGTGGAGCCTTGTGCCTGGGGTTGACTGCCGTCTGTGGCATCTTGCACTAAATGAGCATGGTGACGAGGGCTCTCTGGCTGGGAATCTGACTCATCTGTATCAGAGGTTGTGAAGGATGCATCTGCTGTAGGTGTGGGTGAAATGGCAGAACTAGTGGAGGTGGGCAGCAACTCAGCAACAGAATCCAAAGTGTGTGGCAATAGATGGTCCCCTTCAGATTTAACTTTTCGGAGAGACCTGCGCAATACAGCTGCTGGACATGATACAGTCACTAAGTACTCTGTTGGACATTCTGACGGAACTGCTTGTTTCTCTGCTGCTGAGGCAGGTAGATTTCTGTCAGAGTCCTTGAGTGCTTCACCCTCAAATGACTTCGCTCTGGAGAACTTGGTCTTACCACGTACAGACGAGATGTGTTTTGCTGGACCAGGAGCAGATTGTGGTGATCCACCATTACCGGCCATAAATCCTCCTCCCTCTTCAAACATTTTGAAGATGCTGCGATTAAGTGGCTTTGGTGGGGGGAGTTTGATTGGCTCAAAGGCTGTGCATCGTGTAGGGGAGGCAACAGGGGTGCTGTCGGAGTGGGTGGTGCTGTCTGAGTCAGAGATCTGCACCAGTTTTGCATGGTGCATTGTGGGGGAGGAGGCAGCGTCTGGCCTGGGTGAGTTTGTGGGAGTGTCCAACTGGATCAAGTCTCCCATCACGGCTGTGTACGTCACTGACTCCTCCTCAGTGGGACCAGGAAGGGATGTGGGCGCCATGTTCAGGTTGTCGTTAAACAGTTGCACGTGATCTCTTGGTGACAAAAAGGATCTACAGGAGGATGTTGGAGTGACCGGAGTAGAAGAGGATTGTCCATCTGTCTCCTGCAGGTTTAGCTTTGGTACCTTTGTCTTCTTTGCAAGACCTGCTGGCTGTTTTGGTGGTGACGAAGAGGCCAAAGATGAAAAGGGCAACTTCAGAGCACCACTTTCAAACAGGCCCTTGACTTTGTTAACAACAGAAGGGCCTTCCCGTTTGGGTTCAGGGATTGGCTGAAATGCCTTTATGACACCTGGTTTACTGGGGCCTTGCCGAGGTTTCATTTTCTTGTCAGGAGCAGCTGAGAATGAAAAATGGTTCACTGTTTGCACAGAAGTAATACCACTAAACAACTACCATGATCAATTTGATGCACACCTCCAACAATAATGCACTTATAATGCTTTCCATGACTTAAACTCTATCAAACATGTACCACCTTCCACTGGAACGGCCACCTGCAATGACAAATCATCTCAGCCATAAATTCATGTACTTACTGAAGTATTTACATGATTGTACATATCTAATACTGACAATATCATGTTCTGTATGCTTTTGGATGTTTCAAATAATTCTAATTTGTGTGATTTACATAATCAATTGTGTCGTAAAGTTATTCAGCAATTCAGTCACTGGCTGCTCAGTGGAGACACTTGTTAAGCACCAGCTTTACTTGTACAGAAATAAACCATTGCTACTACTTACGAGGAGGGGGCAGGTCATCTTCTGGTATGGAGTTGTCCCTCCTTCTGGTTGGTCCCTGCAGCAGGCCTGATGGGTCGTAAGCAGGAACATCATCTGTGTAGCTGTATGTCAGTGACGACGTTGTGCTGTGCTCTGATGTGATGGAAGTGTTGTCAGCTTCTCCAACCAGATTCAGGACCTCCTGGAAGGGGTCCTGCAGAGTCCCGCTGCTGTCTGTTGCGGTTCCGTTGTCAGTGGAGCTTGTGGAGGACCTGGCATTTGAGCTTGTGGACAACCTTGCACTGATGTCATTCTCTGCTGAGCTTGATGAGGCCCTCGCTCTGCGGTCTTCCACCTTCTGCACCAGGTCGTCCAAGCAGGCCTTGAAGCTGGCCTGCACGTTGTTGGATGTGAGTGGTGGGGGAGGAGGGGCTTGTGGGGGAGGTGGGGGGACTCTCTGTGGAGGGACAACATTGTGTGGCACAGCTTTTTCAACATCAGTGCCATTGCTGTTACTGTTGTTACTGGTTTCACTGTCCACAGAGGTGGATCTGACGGTGGAGGGGGTGAATCGACGTGGAGATATCGGAGCTCCGCCTGGCTGTATCATGCCTCCACTTTGGAACGCCTTGGCCCGGTTAGCGACGAGCGAGCCCACCTGTCTCCCGGGCGGTCTACGTATCCCCTCGGGTGAACCAGTCTTCCGAATGGGGATGTGAGAACCAGTAGCCTGGTTAGTTGGTGAGTCTGCCCCTCTTGAATGAAGTCTCCTGACACTTGGTGGAGTGGATGCTGGAGGGATTCCCTCTGCTGAGGAATGACTAGATGTATCAGAAGGAAAACGTGTCCGTTCTGACCCCACAAGGGAGGCCTTTATGGGAGGAATTCCCTCCACAGAGGAATGACTGGAGGTGTCGGAGGGGAGTCGGACTCTTTCTCCTCCTCGGAATGTAGTCATGGGTGGTCTGATGGCTGCTGGTGAGGAGCTTTGTTTTTCAATGGGCAGTTTAGGAGCCGGCCTACTGGGTTGGTCCGGCACCGGTATTCTAGTTGGGGTGGACGGACGTGAACCTGGGCGAGGGGAACCTGACCTGGGCGACGCTGATCGTGAGGATCCAGAAAATGAAGCCTTCCTTGGAATTCTGGACGGACTGTCGCTGCGTGTCTTCTTCAAGGCAGGTTTTCTCTGAGGTTCTGCATCCTTGAGAGCAGCAGCTTTAGGGGAGTCTGAAACTGCTTCCTGCTTCACCAAGGCCTTCTCCTGCCGTGGGGATGTCATTTCTTCTGGGAAGGCTGGGCTTGGGATTTCTGTGGGAGTCGGGTACCTCCTCCAGGTTCTAGGAGCCTCAGGAGAGGTAGGTTTTGGAGCTACCGGGGGTTTAGGGGCCTGGGGCTTCACCACTTTAGCTGGTGGGGATGTAGGAGGGGAGGAAGGTGCAGTGGACGATGACCTGGCGCTTTCTGATGAACTGCTGGAGGGTGTGCGTACCTTCAAGGATGTAGGATCCAGAGAGTTTGCTTGTTGTGCTGGAGGTGGTAAATCTGAAACAACAAGTTGTAACAACTTTATTAGTGTCATATGAGATGTGGAAATGTGGCAGGTGTTCCTCTGAAGAGCATACATCAACTATTTTGTCAGCAACAAAAAGTCAAAAGAGTGGTGGGTGACTTACTTGCTTGAATCTGTACTTTGCTGATCCATTGCCTCATGTCCAAGTGGGACTTGGCAGAGAACAAGTACTCCGACCCATCACATGGTCTGGAGAAAAGGAAAAAGCTTGTTTGCAATCATTACTTCAAACTTGTTTTTAGAATATCATTAATAATAGTTTTAGTAATACAGACTTGAACAAAGGAGGCCCCACATCTGAGTTTCTGACAGTTTCAGGCAGAAACAATAGTAGAAACATCCAATATACAATTATCATATCAACACGACCTTATGTAACATAATCTTAATTCATTGCTGATTATTACACTGTTGCTATAGAATAGGTGCACCAACCTGAGTCGGAAGACATGTTTCTTCTTGTGGTAGTCAACAGCCACCTCGCAGGTTGCACCTTGGAGCTGGATGGAGGGCCCGGCTGTAGAGCTCTGCAATGGGGGGTCAGGAAATATGTATCACCAACGGATCCAATTATGGGACAATAGATTTATGGTCTTATTATGCAGACTTCATTTTGGTCTACTATGAGAGAATTCTTAGCAGTTTTTTGGGTATGATTAAGTTAATAAAACAACAAATCTCTATAATCATTGTCACAATGGGAATAAGAATTTTTCAGAAAATTAATCCATAAAGACCACTAGTTTTCAACATCGATATCCTATTTTGCCTCAGTCTGCTCTTTGGCAATATTAGAGGTTTTCCTTACCTGTGTCCAGTCCTTCTGATCTTTGAAGAAACACAAGAGAGGCCCAGAGAGGACAGTATAGTAACTCTTCCAGGCTCGGACAGTCGACTAAAAGTGAAGAATGTATGTTTAACTTAAGGCAGCAGAAAAAGTCATCATGACAATGTATTGCCAACCAGAAATAATCAACATGAAATATCAACCAAAATCCAGAACTTGGTCTTAACAGTTTAGCTGAATAAGATTCCGACCCACCCTTTTTCCATTAGGCTGAAGCTCCTGCTTCCGTTCCAGCGTCCCTTCCCTCTCAGTCTGCATGTCTGGTCTTTTCTTGCCGGCCTCCCCTTTCTTGGAGATAGCTGACTTCACACTATCATTATTAGGCAGCTCCACCACCTTTACTACTTGAGTGTCTTCCTTCATAGCTGTCTTTCCAAATGGTGGTGCTGCTGCTGCCATTGGTGCAGCTGAAGCTACCACAGTTTCACTGGGCAGTTCTACCTCTGCAGGAGCCGCTGCATCCAGCATGTCTTCCTTCACCTCCACTCTGGGAGACACAGGGGGTGTGGTCACCTTGCTGGCGACAGGCACGTGGACTTTGGATGGAGCCTGAGGTGCTGCTCTCCTTCGATCCTGGAAAGCAACAGAAAGATGTTACTGTGGCCTTTCCAAAGACCAAAAACTAAGCTTCTTTTGGACAAGTAGGTATGATTCAAATGCAAAATACTGTTCAAAACATGACGTGCAAAACCCACCTGTGCAACTGCTTGGGCAGGTGTCTGGGAAGGTCCTCTTTTTGCATCTACCTGGACATCTGTTCTCTTTGTTGCCACAGGAACTGACACCTGGGAAGGTGTTCCTTGTGACTGCAACTCTTCAGGTGCTGGCACCTGCACAGGTGTTCTGTGAGACTCTGCAGCTGTTTGCACCTCAACAGGTGTTCTGGGTACCACCACAGGTGCTGGTGCCTGGATAGGTGTTCTGGGCGCTACCACAGGTGTTGGGACAGGTGTTCTTTTTGGCTCAAACACTGTGGTCCCCTGTCCATTCCTCTCCTGTTCCAGCCGGTTAGCCTCTGCTTCCAGACGTGCGTTTTGCTCGGCTACAAGCCTCTCCTTGGCCTCCCTCTCCTTCCTGCAAGGCAAAACAAACAGGCTGACTGAAAGAGCAGTCTGTTTTGACTGGAAGCATACACAGCCCTCATCTATCACTACACAAATATTTGGTATTCCCTCCATTCCCTTAGTAGGTAAACCTTATTTCTTCCTACCTTTCTTGTTCTTCTCTGGCTCTTCTCCTCTCCTGTTCCAGTCGCCGTTCTTCCAGGATCCGTTCCTGCTCCCTTTTCCTCATCTCTTCCAGCCGCTGCTGTTCCTTCCTTTGTTCTTCCTCCCTCTGCAGTTGGGCCAGGTTTGCCTTGTGCTCCTCACTCCTTTCTTCAGTCTACAGTGAAACTTTATATGTTTATCTTGTAGGGAAAAAGACCTGTGCCACTGATGATAGTCCAGAATAATCTAAAAATACATAGTACATGGCAGTGCAAAATGTGTTTTGCCATCCCTTCAAATCAATGTTCTTAATAATAACAAAAAAACTGTTTTAAGTTTACCACCCAGACCTGATGCATACAATTATGATTAATGTTTTTCATGCATATTGCTGCTCATATCAGAGAAAAATTCCAACCATCAGTGAGAATATTCTTGACCAACAAAAATGCACACACCATGGTTAGCCTGTTCAGGGCTGAAAATTTCTCCTCTTGGGCAGCTAGTGTTTTCTCAAAGTCTTCATGCTTCTTTAACAGTTCCTCCACTGCACTAACCGAGTCCTAAGGAAACAGAAAAAAGGTCTCCAGAATGTTGCATCAACAGGATGAAAATAAATCACAGTGTCAACAAAATCAAGGAAACTTGTGTTATCAATTTGTTATCAAACTGTCCTGCCAAGATGTTGTTCCCATCACAACTAAACATCAATGAAGAAGCTTACTAAAACAAGAACAATTTCCAATCTAATAATCAGCTTAGATTTTGATATCATTGAACAAGGGTTCAATCATTATTATATAATATAATAAATGTTATCCCTTAATGCTCACCCCATAGTCTGTATCAGCTATGACAGACTTTCTCAGGTCCAGCCAGGCATCGGCCTGCTCTGCCTCCCGCTTATACATCTGGAATAAAAAAAGACTAATAGCACCCCAGGATCACAGTGTGCTGGTCCAAATCCTAGCTTGCCCACTGAGGTGCTACTCTGTGACATGCATCCTTCCCATTCTGAGGTACAAACCTATAGTGAGGATGCCATAAGCGCTTCAACATGTGTTTAAGAACAGCCACAGATGGAGAAGTTGAAACATCTACATGTATTGTCAAAAAGACCAGAAAATCCTACTTTCTAATTCATACGCTGAGAAGTGTGCGGTACCATAATGCAAATCTAGAGATTTTTCAAAGTGAAGATCCTGACCTGTGCATCTAACATGTTCTCATAGGTCTGTCTGCGTTCCTCCCACAGCTGCAGGAGGCCCTCCAGAGAAGTGTTCAGCCGTTCCACCTTCTCACGCACCTGCAACATAGCAGAAGTTACAGCACACTGTGATCTTTACAAAATCTTCAACATTGAAGACAAAACTTGAGGTGTTTCTAAGATGAATCAAGTTTGAAACAGGTTGATAACCAAACCTTAAAGAATAAAGATTGTTTTCATTCTTCAATGCTTTCAATCACAGATTTTGCTATCTAAGCTATTAAGACATTTACTTCCTCGAATGATACTGGAAAGCTGATAGCAACAAAACTATTACCTCCCCAGCCAGGAAGTGGCCCTTATCGATGAGTGCCTGTCCAGCCTGCACAAACTTCTCAAAGTTGTCCAGCTGCCCGTCGATCTCGGCCCTGTGCTCCACATGACGAGCGATGATGGCTTCCACCCCCGACACGTCCTTAGCCTCCTCTGGTCGCGAGATAATGGCCTTCATCTCTTTGGTCCACGCCCTGAAACAAAAGGAGTAGATCTTAGAATAAGGAACTATTGATGATATCTTGGGGAAAGATATGAGACATCAGGTATACAACAGCAATTTCACTTGAAGTTCCCTTTCATCATAAGCATATAAATTATATGACAAAGACACATGGAACAAAGATATTGGAGAACTATGCTGCTTTGGCAGGGTTCAGCACTGTCTAAGCTCCTAAAGAATGCCTGAAGTTAGATGTGCAGGACCTCATCAGTATGATGTAATCATGTTGCTGCTACCATGTGCCTCCTATCTAAAGGTGTGCAGAGTCACAGCACAGATATTCTTTGTTACATTTCTTCAATAGAGAATAGATTTTTTCTGTTACTAACATGAGCTCCCTGTAGTCATTAAAGTACAGTTGTAGCTTCTCAGCCTGCTGGAGTCGATCCTTCCTCTCCAGGGCACTGTTCAGGAGTGCGTTCCAGGCGTTGGCGACATCCTCACGTCTACTGTCGATGTGGTGCCTGGCGTCTGGCAGGATGGTGTTCAGCCGAGACGCCTCCCGGTTGATGCTGTCGACTTGGACACCGAGAGCAGCCAGATCGCGCTGGAAGGGGGAGAACAGATAGGTGAGGCAGAAGTAAAACAAATTGAATACACTTTGCTATCCCAGGATTATATAACATGAACAAACGATTAAAAAGAATAGTCAGTCTTCCTCTTTAATGGAGTTGAGAAATTGTCTGAGTCCTAGGTCTCTATTATGTGAATCCTTCCCAGAATATGATGACATTATTCCGGATCCTGAAGTGGTGGGAAACTGCATGAGATACATTGGTGTGTAATCAACAAAACAAGGCTACATGAGAGTGCAGTCCATACCAAAGACAATATGCAGAGACCAGTGCAAGACTAGTGCAAGTTAGACTGGTACCTCCACTCCCTCGTGCCTCCTGACAGCAGCCTGCACACTGGCCAGGTCGTGTCCATAGTCCTCCGACGATAGCTGCATCTCCTTCTCATGGATCCAACTCTTGGTCTCCTCACAGTCACGGTCAAACGTGTGCACCTGGCGGGCTCCATCTAAGGCCTACATTAAGAATATAATGAGTCATTACAAATAAAGGAGGATGGATCATGCTGACACTCAGTCCACAGGATACAGATACAGGCTTGTTGACTTAAAATTGAGTAAAGACTTCATACATCCTCAGACATGAGTCAGAAACTGCCACTATTAGAATTTTTTGCCAATCCAGAATCAATGTTTTTACAGATTACTAATTCCCTTAATCTTAGCTTGTCAAGCAGCTTAGATGGCTTCAAACAAAGCTCAGGAGCTCAGAGTCATGACGGAATTGGGTACGACAAGTCTAATTGTTAGATGTAATATCATCAGCTGCAACTGCATACTGACAAAGCTGGACATGATATACCACAGGGTGATAATTGGTTGAACAAGACCAACACAGATACAGTGAGAGCACTGACCTCCTGTCTGGACTGGG
The DNA here is from genome assembly GCA_013266295.2 of Branchiostoma floridae x Branchiostoma japonicum. NCBI lineage: Eukaryota > Metazoa > Chordata > Leptocardii > Amphioxiformes > Branchiostomatidae > Branchiostoma > Branchiostoma floridae x Branchiostoma japonicum. The sequence continues at coordinate 15,984,453 of CM023840.1, forward strand.
TCATCTCCTTCAGCTCTGACCACTGCTGGTTGACCTCGCTGCACCGTGCAATGATGGCAGCTGCGTCAGTGTGCTGCTCATCACACAGCGCTTTACCAAGGTCACTGACAGAGGTCACACGCTTCTCACTGTTGGACACCTGCTGCACAAAGTCTGCAAACTTCTTCTGGAGGATCTACAAGATTAAAACAAGGCTGTTGTAAGTTTGAAAAAAAAAACTTTTTTATTTGACTGTTTATGCCAGAGTACTAAGAATTCAGATGATGTAAAACAAAACTAAAATTTAGGAAAAAAACATTCAAACTTGAGCTTTACCTGAACATGCTCCAAATCCTTCCCATAGTCCTCTGAGGCAGCAACTGTGCTCTTCTCCCTAATCCAGGCACAAACCTCATCAGCCTCCCTGTAGAACTGATACAGTTTGTGGCATTCCACCAGTCGGGCACGCCTCCTACCTGCTGACTCCTGAAGTGCAGTAAAGTGCTTCTGGGCCTGGGCCTGCCATGAACAAGGGGAAAGAATGAGTAAGAATGATACACTGTTGATGGATGATGATGTCCATCTTGTTTGTCAAGGTCAAATCCTGGAGTGCCAATACTTGTGAAAATCTGTACTGTTGATAGTAACCAATAAATTTCTACTGAAAGTGAATGAATGGCCCAAACAGTATCAATGTTGTATCCAGAAAAAAACAAAAATTTTGTATGAAAATCAACTCAGTAAAGAAACATTTTCAGGCAGGTTTTGCAATGGATCTCTCACATTTGTGAAACTACAATGTTTCACAAATCAAAAGAAATGCATTGTAAACCCCAGTCAGTACCTGTTTCTGTTTGATCTTGGCTGCAGCGTAGTGTTTCTTGTCCACCAGACTCTTGGCCAGGACAGCCAAGCTGTCCACAGTGGACCTGAACCCTTCCAGGTCACGTTCAAGGGTGTCTAGCTTCTTCAGCAGGGCCTTGGGAGGAAAATAGCTTAGTTTTATATCATTCTTAGCTTTGTTACAAGAAATCATAAACTAAAAACTTTTGTTTGTTTGGTTGCATCACATACCTGGCAAACATCCTCATGATGTAAAACACAAATTTTAGTTTGACATCAATCAATGTAAGACAATAAGATACTTCTGCTGCATATAAACAAAGCATCTCAGACAAGTGTCTTACTCCATCCTACCTGTGCAGAGTACTCATCCTTGCCATATTCTGTGCTGGTGAGGAGAGGTCTCCTGTCGTTCATCCACGACTCAGCTTCACTCACTTCAGCATAGAACTGTTGGGCACACAGGACAGGAAATAATTAAGTTCCATATTTCAGGTGTTAACTATCATTATGACACACAACACAAAATCTATTACATTGACTTTGATGAATGACATCAGAAATGGTTTCACTCTGTTGGTTACTTTGACTATGACAGCACACTTAGGGATTTAAAGTCTCAAGCAAATCTTTAAATTCTATACATATGAAGCATGCTCTTGTAAATGACATTGTGAAACTATACTGTACTGCAAGTTTCCAACATGGTACCATTGAAATTTGGAAAATGACCAGTATTTTAAAACTGCTAAGAAGAAGCACCTTCTGTAACTCATAAGCCTCTGCCAGCTGAGCTGCCCTGTGCACTGTCTGCTGCCTGAGCTGCTGCATGCTGCGCATCAGCTCCTCCAGACGTGACCGGATGTCCCCTGCAGCGTAGTGCTCTCCACCAATCAGGTGCTGTCCCGTGTTCAGCACTGCGTCGATCAGCGGCTCATGACTGCCAATCTCAGCTTCCAGTGCCTAGGAAGGGTGACATTGACTGTTAATCTAACAAATCACCTCTGCAGGGGTCTGTGCTTTGACACTTTCTTACTCCAATATGAATTTTGTCAATTCCATACTATGCCTTAGTGCTGTTGCATGTAACATTACTGAACAGTAGGGTATCCTTAAAGGTATTCTTGAATACCTATCTCACAGTAAGGATATCCATAGTTGCCAAAGAATTTCCTGTTGTTAAATATTGTGTCATATAATCTGCAAAGATTAGAGAGAAGAGTGAGAAGGTTAGAGAGAGGCATTTTCCCACATGTGCCAGAGACATGCAGACTCTGCCACCATAACTACCTGATGTTTTTTCTGCAGGCTCTGCACAGACGTGAGGTTCTGCCCAAGGTCGGTGGAGGTGGCCAGTGGCTCCTTCTCCCGCACCCAGGCCAACTCGTCCTCTACATCCCGGTAAAACTGCTGCAGTACCAGCGTGTCCTCCAGGTTATCCCGCCGCAGCTGCATGGGCTCTGATAGGCCATTGAATCTGGTTTCCATGCCAATGAGAAAAAAGTTCATGTAAGGACAATATCCAGCTTCACATCAAATAAAATCTGAATCTTTCACCAAAATGCCTATTCTGGAATTACAAAAGAGGGCTTGAAATCCCTGGAACAACACCCCTGGCTCTGCCCATGTAACACTGTCTGTCCTTGGTGCTGAACACCAGCTGTGCCTTCCCTTGACATTTACTTGACTAACATGTCTGTAATAGCCATGGCTCTCTTCTGTATGCTGCAGGACTGACCTGTCTGTGATAACAGTGGCCCTTTCCTGTATATTGTCTGCCAGGAAGTGTTGTTTGTCCCTGTAGGCTGCTGCTGAGGCCAGGATCTCCTCCACTTTGGTTTGCTGGGTCCCAATCTCAGCCTCAAGTTGCTGTCAACAAAGGTATAGTAGAATGTTTATTTTAATCAGGTAATAGTGGAAGGATTCATAAAACTTCCTGAACCCAGATGTCCTGAATCTGGCGTGTTCTCAACCCATGAAAATCACAACAATCTATCACTATATGGATTTATCCTGTTCATAAACCAAAGAAAAATGCTGGTGAATACATATCATTTAAACTCCTTCCAGATGGTAGTAATAATGATGTAACTGACCTGGTGTTTCTTGATGAGGTTGTTGACTGAGATGAGGTCCTTGCCCAGGTCCTGTGACCCCAGCTGCACCTCCACCTCCCCCAGCCATGACTCCAGGTCATCCACCTGGTGGAAAAACTGCTGAGCCTACAAAAACACAGACAAGACAGGAGGTTAAGTAGCTTGCAGGGATAGGGGCAGTGTGCAGAGGTAACTGGACCACAAAGTTGGAGTTAAAATTCCCCTAAATTCCACATGCATGCTACCGTTAGGGGTTGCTATCCTTACAGGGCCAAGGACTGCTTATTAATAAACATTTCTAACTCTGTGACTGCACTAAACAGCTTTTACATTAGCCCGTGTCCTTTGGTGTTGGTGAGTGCAGTACAGACCTCCAAGCCACAATTGCCAAAGATTTTCATAACATGACAATTCATGCAAAAAAAAGATGTGGCAGGAGCTTCATGGAGGAAAAGATAATAGATATTTTCCTGAGGCTGTACCTGATGTGCGTCCTGTAGCCTGTCCCTGCGCACCTGTGTAGCATCTGTCAGTTTCTCCCAGTTGGTCTCCACCTCCACTACCTTTGCCTGGATCTCTGCTGCCGCAAAGTGATCAGCGTCAATCAAGTCTTCCCCCTCCTGATGTAAAGAGTTGTGTCATACATAAAGTCACACATCAAGGAGTTTCTAACGTCTGTCATATACCTACTACTGATTATTCCTTAAGGATTGAAATGCATACTATTTACAAGAAAGCAAGATGGAGAGAAACAAGGGAGGACTATAAAACATGCAAGTACCACACACTTCTGAGTACCTCTGATCAGATTATATCATAAAGAAGACAAACAACACAATACAATACAAAGCAATTCATTGTAATTCATACTAGTAACAATGTGAAATTGAAGCTAATAAGGACAAAAGAAACAACAACATAGAAATGGAGTGATAATTTTTAAAAAATGCAAGAAGGTATTTCAGGTAGAAATATGTTATTACAAGTTTACCTGAAATCAACTTTTGAATAATTCATACATACTATCTAGTGCCCCAAAGAACAATAATGCAATGCATGACAAAAATGTCTTTCTCTTTTTCTTTGCAGAGGACCAATCCAATTACTATACACATAATATTACCCTCTTGACTCCATCCACTCTGCCCTTGTTGGCAGACAGTTCAGCCTCAAAGGCCTGGTGTTTCTGAAGTTTGCTCTGCAGGTTGGTGGGGTCCCTGTAACACTCATCCAGTGCAGTCTGCATCTTCTCATTTATCCAACCAAGAACCTACAACAACCAACACAGTAAATCCTGTAAATCACAGAAGTGGTGGATCAATTAATTTCATTCACTTTCTGTCATTATGGTATCTATTATTAGTAAGTTTTACTTGTACTTCCATGCATAAAAGAACGCCATTGTACATTCTTGAAATTGCAACTCAGCTGACTCCATCATAAGCCCAGTCCTACTCAGTGAGAGAGAATCACATTTGTATTGATTGCTTAATCCAAAGGTCAACCTAGTGCATGAGTGATGACCTTGTTGTGCATGCTGACATTCATATGAAGATAAACTCATCTTAGAACTACTGAAGGTGACAATAAGCTAAACACAGATGGATGACAGACTATCATCATATATTGTACCCAAGTATAAAACACACACCACAGAAATAAAATACTGATAGTCTTGCTAATTTTGCTGACGCAAACCTATTCAAAGTTATTGGCAGAGAAGTTCACTGAGGGCTTTTAAATTTGAGATTTGTCGATCGTAAATAATCAGATCAGTTCATCAAAAGATGTTTTTTTGCAGTGTCTTATGTCTTGACAATTATGAAGCAAAAATAGTTGATAGATACACATTTGGACAGACTAGACACTGCAGACAGAAAAATGAGATAAAAACCTTTCAGACATCACTATAGATCTAAACAAGCCCGCCATGAATAATGAAAGACTTTTCTTCCACATTGATTTTTTGCCTAACAACAACACATGCGTGAGCAGCTGTACCTCGTAAGTGTTCCTGAGAAACTGGTGCAGCGCCTTGGACTCCTCCAGTCTCTTCTTCCTCCCACTGGCTCTTTCCTTCAACTGCTCCTTCCTGGAGGGAGGAAAAGCAAATTGAATTAAGAATTCTATGATCTAACTCACTGTTAGTTGTGTAGCCTTGGCCATATGTTATTTTGCAGCTAAACCAATAAGTATAGATTTAAAAAGAAAGTAACAGAGATTCTTGCGACCAGAAAGTTTTCATGACACATTAAAGCTACAAAAATAATGTATTCATACAAAGATACAAGGTCCTAAAAGCTGAGTCTGATGTCATACCTTTTGAATATTGTAAAGAAATTAAATATTAGTACTGAACAATAAGTCTGAAACTGTTTCTAATTTCCATCCAGTTGTAGTAAATTATTGCTTAAGAAAACTATACTACTCTATAGCATTTACAACATTATAATTTTCTTTCATCCCACATCATTCAAGAGCTTGGCTGTAAAATCAAGGTATGAGCAAGGACATTACATGCCCTAATGGTATTACTGACCACAGCTAAACTACAGAACTACATGTATGTCTACTATGTTCCCTTGAGGATTCACCATTTCATCAAATCTTTAGAATCTCTGTGCTGTGGACTGTGATACCTGGTAAGATCTAGTTTCCTTTTTAGTCTATTTATTGGTTTAGCTACAGAATAACATATGGCCAAGGCTGCATGAAAAAGTACATCAATGTTAAATAATTCTTGATACAGGTAATAAAGTTCCCCGGTTGCAGACCCACCTCTCCATGACTTGTTTGCACCTTTCCTGCACCTTGTCTGACTGATAGTGCCCCGCCTCCGTCAGCTGGCCTGCAAACTGCTGCAGTACTTCCAGCTTCTCAATCTGTGTCTCCAGAGTCTTCTCAAAGCCCTCGTGTTTTCTGTTCAGCGACTCCACACTTTCCAGGGAGTCCTAGGTCGTCAAATCAACACCCATTAAAGACACTCTAGGCTAGACTTTCTGGTACACAACATCCTTAGAAACTGCTTCAATTAATTGATCTTGCTCCGAAGAGACGACTTGTCAAACAAAAGGTGACTGTATCTCAATTATGTTAAAGACTGATCAATAAAGTGTCAGGACGTTTTATGATCAAGTACGAACCCCGACGTCTTCGTTGTGGAGGAAGGCCTCCTTCCCTCCGAGCCACGTGTCACCCTGTTCTGCATACTCGTGAAACATCTGAAACGGTAAACACACTCGTTAGAACTTAGCCAGGACATCAATAATCTAACAGGCTTGGCTGGAATCTGGTGGGTTCTAGAATCATGAAAACACTTACCAAAGTGAAAGAAGTCTCAGGAAGCTTAGCAGTGCTGGTCCTAAATGGAATTCCTGTCATGCATGTCACTCTGATAACATCATGATGATCCTGCCTCTTTCCAGTGCTGTAAAGCTGCTCTTATTCACAAACTGGGCCAGAAAACAGGCCAAACCCTTTCCAATAGGCCGAGGAATTTCATTAGCATTGAATAATTAATGATCACGTCTTCAGGAACAAAACTTTTGGAGATCAATTATGACCTGACATCTCATCAGATATGCATAACACAGATATCCTGTAAACCTTGTAACTGTAAGCAAAGCTTAGTAAACACAAATACAACTCTTTCAGGGTCTTCTGACAATAGTATTATTTTATTAAAATGCAAACACCTTATGAATGCATTCATTGAGAGATTTCTTCCACAGACACTGCTGAATTCCTTTACATTTTCTACAGCCATGAATATTTGATGAATCCCTTCCATACGTGAATAAGGTGTCAGGTGGACACAGAGAGTTGCCTAGCTGCAGTGCGAGTCATTGGCACTACTACAAAAGCTGCTGACAAGCTATATTTCAGACAGACTTGATTACAAGACAGAATTTGTACTGAACATCCTGTGACATGTCTGGAGCAGACTGCTAGCACATTAAACTCAGACAAACACAATTTTAAGGATGGCATCCTCTGAACAAAACCAAGTTTGATGTAAGGCTGTAAGGAAAAATTAGCTTGTTTTGTGACACATTTTATGGTGCACATGTTTAAACAGTTTCATATATCAATAACATGCTGTCTCATTGTAAGGCAGTTTAATGAAATATTGACAACGACTATTTGATTTGAGACAAACATTTACATGTATGCTTATTATTACACAGGCATCTGCTGTAAGCATAATATGTACATGTAAGGAGCAAGATTTCTTGGGGAAACAGGCAAGGATGTCACCTATAATTCCAACATTACATGGCCTGACCCATGTGGCTGAACAATGGTAGCAGGACTGTTTAAATAGCATGATGGCCCTATAGTACTAGTCATATCTCCTTACATACAGTGAGTCATGAATAATCAAATGGACAATACAACAACAGGACTTACACATGTCAATTAAAATATCTCCCTACAGCACTGCACATAATCAATACAGGGCTGAATATTTTATGAATGCAGACAGCAGTAGAATAGCCATCCCCCCACATAGACAGAGTGATTTAAACAACAGATAATGAAAAGGGATGCATAAGTTGGCATTACCAAGTCTGACATATTTCATTTTCTAAGATACTTATTTCCAATTATATTTTAAAGCCTATCTAACCACTTAAGATGAAGAGGCTGACAAGATTATCACTGTAAAAAAGGTTCCAAAGGGGTCTAATTTCATCCCAAAAAAATTGCTACTAAAGAGGCAACTTATATACATAATTATACATATACTAGGCAGATTGTGATGGAAAACAGATGCATAAGTTGGTATCTCATAGTCACATGAATCTTTGATCCAAGACACAATAAGCATTGTGGATAAAATCTTCATATATATTTAAGATTAAGAAAATTGAGAACAGTGATTAAGCAGAAATCCCACCTGGAGGTCGTAGCACTGTGCCAGGAGGATGTTGCGCTCCTCCCAGGTGTCAAACAGGTGCGCCTGTGCATCTGCCAGGTTCTCCAGGTGCAGCTGGATGTCATTTGAAGCATAGTGACCTTCAGAAATCAGGGTCTGGAGAAGGAAAAAAAGTTTCATTCTTTACTATTTGATGAAGGAAATAATTCATCAGCAAATATGAAATTATCAAAGGTAAAGCCAGTGTATGTTCTAAGCAGTCTTAAACAGTGCATAGAATGCAGGAAAGGAGGTTATTGTAAAACAGCCATCCTGCCCCCTTGATTGCTTTTCTCAAACAGCTTTATGACATAATATTATGAGGCTGTCAAGTATTCATTTAAGTACCTACTGCATCCAAGCCTGTATGTTGATCATTGAACATTACATAGTTTCTTAAGAATGTTTCTACCTTTCCAAATGTACTCAGGGCCTTGAATGACTCCTCTCTTCCTTCAATCTCCACCTGTGATGAAAAGAAGAGTGCTAGGTTATCATCAACAACATTGGAAAAGGGAAAAAGACATACAAAAATGTCTCAACACCATCCCCGATATAGTCATGTATGAGTCATTATGTGGGCCAAGTTGCCTACAATGTTCTTGACACATGGTTTTCAAGCTGTTTTCTCATTCATTGTGAAATGTCAGTTTTGTTGGTGTAGCCTTGATGGAAATGATAAAAATGACATTTTGGGTCCAGCTACCTTTCTCTCGTTGTGGAGCTCCAGCATGTTCTCTGCTCCAGCTACATCCTTGGCCAGTTCACCTGAGGTCATCCTCCCTACCATGTCACTCATCCAGGTGTTCTGCACAAGTGAGACAAAGTTGGAAAAATGTCACCATAAACTCTTATCACTGAAAGGCTCTGTACTCATCACTCATCAAGGCAATAATTTTGACATGATATGGCTGTAAGAAAAAAATTCTCACCAGATCTTTGAATTCCTTAAGGAACTTTTGCAGCTGGTAGGAGGCGGCTAACTTCTCCTTCCTAAAGTAGCAGAATACAGCAGGGTCAGTGTACAAGTAAAGGAGTTCACAACCAATTCTCAAATACAGTCTACTGTACATTTCACACATGTCCAGTGTGTACACAATCTTCTTACTATGCAAAATTGAATAAAACATTTTATGATATATAACAGATACTTAACAGAGCAAAACAGTCAATATCATGACATGATGGTGGATGACAAAACAAAACAAATTATATCTGTTATATAAAGTTATATAAAGTCTATATCTCCCCATTTTCTGTTTATAGTTTAAAAGAGTAACAGGTAACAGTTTGGAAGAGGGCTAGTGTACCTGGCTTCAGCATGGTCGTTGAGTTTCTCCCAGTTCTCAATGACTTCCACCTGTTTCTGCTGTATGGCCTCGGCCATGTTGGGTTGTTTGTGTACCAGCGTCTCAGCCTCCGTACCAAGTGCCTACATCATGATGAGAAATGTTTCCTCTGTTACAGAGTAGTTGACAAATCAACTACACTTTTTTATGTACTAGCTGTTTCCCCTGTTTTTGTGTGAAAAATAACATTAAAATGTGCATCCAAATAAAACTGCTGTGATCTACATGAACACAGACCAGAATCATGATTTTTCTGAATCTTGTATCTGATATTATGTTGAATGGACAAAAAGTATTTTGTCATCTCTTCAGCTATGATAATGATAAGAAATCAGTCTTAAATCAGTCAGCCTGATACATTACCAGGTCCTAACCTTTCACACCACAAGTCTATCCATCAGCACAGCTATTTCTGGACATAATCAGCAACAAAAGGATGAAGTAATCCCATTTTCGTATGACAACATTTTATTGAAATCCATCAATCAAGAACGAGTCATCAGTAAAGAAAAGATGACCTTCTACTCAAAATAGTGCTTATTTAACAAAAAAAGCATACTTTTTATCTATGTCAATTAACAGCATTTCTAACACATGCAAATGGTAGAACTGATCAAAGACCTTTAAAAATATTTGTACTAAGTCTATTATCAACAATTTCTATTTGTTCTAAATTGCCTAGTACCTCTAGTTTTGCCACTATGGCTGTCATGTCTCTCTCCATATCCTCATGTCTTCTCTGAAGTGACTCCACTGAAGCCAGGTCTTTTCCATAGTCCACACTAGACATGGCTTTAGCCTGAAACATGAGACATATTTCATAACTATAAAATCTAATTTCTAAAACATTCTGAAACAAACAGTTACAGCTCATACTAAAGATTTGAGGACTTCTGTTAACAATAAAAGAAGCTGCCAGTTTTCAAGTTAATGCCAATCTACATTTCTTACTTCCACACAATAGCTCCATATCAAATATTCATACTCCCCAAGAGAGACATAGTGGTAAGTAAATGGTGCAGAATGGAAGCATTCTAGCACCCAAAGAGATAGCAAGATAGAGATGTCACAATATTCTTCTGAGGCCCTCACTGACAGATCTATAGAAATGTTTTGATAATACTTTACGGATATCAATTTGTCTTCTAACAAAGCAGAAAAGATTCAATAGCCTGCATGCATGTACATGTATATACACGTAGAAGGATAATCCTTAGCAATTCAAAACAAAACACAAATTTGCAAAACTGATACCATATTTTTCCATTTCTGTAACAGTTACACTTGTCTATCTCCACCTACATGAAATGCCAACAATGTGTCTTGCTGTTACCTTTTCCTTGATTCTGTCATTAGTGTCATCACAGTCCCTGTTGAAAGCGTGGACCTCCAGTGCACCAGCCAGTCTTACTCTGTAGGTCTTCAGGGCCTCCTGCAGGTTAGTCCACCTGGCAGACAGAGGTCTAGTGGTTAGCAATCCTGCTTCTGGATCACAGGGTCAGGGGATTGAATCCCAGTACATGTACTTGTAAGAACACTTCTAAAAAGAAAACAGTATGTCCCAGTATGCACTTAGGAGTAAGTGTTCCTAATGCAGTTTGTACTTACATGTATAAACACCTCAAGTAACAACTAGAGTTCCACGACCTCATACCTTCGCCAAATGGGATTACCCTTTATGACTGGCAAATTATAGATTTCCCCCCTAATTATGCAAATAAGATCCTCATTTGCATGAATTACATCAGTTGATCATATTCTCCTCCCAATGACAGTGTTATCTTAACAAAGACGGTAATTCTAGCATTTCCTCATAAATTATGCAAATGAGGTGCTGATTGGAATAAGTTATGTTGAATGATGTTCACCTCCAGTCAACTTTGAAATGCGCAAGTATGAAATTGCCAACATCAACCACTATGGAATCATAGTATTTTCTCATTAATTATGCAAATTAGGTCTTCATTTACATAATTAATATATGGCGATGTTCCTCTCATTCTTAATTACACATGTCACAAGGTATAATAGTCCTATCATGGAAGGTAGCTGAATTATAGAATTCCCTTATCAATTATGCAAATTAGATCCTAATTTGCATAATTGTCATTTAATTATGTCAAGCATCACTTACACTACCTACATACCAAATATCAAGACGATCCGTCGAACGGTTATTGAGTTATCCTACTTTAAACATTTTCATACAAATGCTTCTGCAGTTCCACAACAAGCTGCTAGGGGGCCCAAACTTACGTCACTTCTTCCCGAGCACAAGACCTACCTACCATCCAAAAACCATCACCCTAGCATGTCCAGATCATGAGATATCAAAACCGGAAGTTCCGCTGCAGTACCATAACAAGCCGCCAGGGGGCCCAAAATCTAATCATTTCGAGGTCTCATCAAGACCTACCCACCTACCAAGTATCAAGATAATCCATCCAAGCCTTCTCAAGTTATGCTGTTGATACACACACAGACACACACACACACACACAGACACACAGCCACAAAAACATATTATCATATAGCCGGGTAGCGTTGACCAATCAGAGGTCCCCGTTTGCCATTGTTTATGACACCATAACACACCCACGCAGAGGTTATTAAAATCCAACGAACACCCGAACCAATCAGCGTCGACCTATATTACCGCCGGTGACGTCACTGACATCACCGGCGGTAATAAGGTCGACGCTGATTGGTTCGTCCGTAAACATACTAGAAGTAGCCAATAAACTTAATTTCTGAGCCGTGGGCTTTGATTCACAAGGAAATCAGGCAATTAGCGTTGTTTACATGATTTTAAAACGCCAGCGGGGCGTCCGATGTTCCACTAATGACAGCGATTCCCTTGTAGCGATGTGCGAAATGGTCATTGTTGACGCGATTATCGCCCATTCACAAGTTTTCACAGACAATGCCGACGGGAAAATAGACGCCACTCAGCCCTGAAATGAGAGAATTTTCACGAATTTTGGCAAAATTATCCGGAGAAACAGGGATGAAACACCCTAAATTTGGAAAGCAGTATACCGGCGCCGAGCTAGGAGTATACCGGCGCAGCGCCGTTGTTCCGTCGTCTGGGGAGAACTCTTATTAGGCTATATGATAATAACGTTAATGCCCCGCCTTATCCTCGGTGTATATGGTGAGATAATCCCTGGTTATCGCACCTGACCAGGGATTATCTCACCATATACACCTCGGGGCGGTGCATTAACCCTTTATTATCCTTCTTGGCAAAGGTAATTATATCACTGTATGTCTGCTGGTTATATGATTAAGAAATGTCTGTGTTTGTCTGCTAGCTGTGACATATCTCCATGATAGCTGGAAGATAAACAACTATGATCTTGGTTTGTGACCTAGATTTTTACTAGACCTTCAACAGCTGTGACCAATATCACACAAAAGGCAATTCCTTCTATGGTAAAGATCAAATGACTTGTGATGAAATGGTATAGGTCTGTTCTGGTCAAAAACATTTTCCACCAAACTTACAAGGGTGTGTTAAACATGCGTAAGGAAGAGAAAAAACATTCAAGCTTCATTGAAATATGACTGATATTTTGATATCCAATTTTATATGCAAGTTAAAGTTCTATACAATGGTGCCAAGAGTTTTGGTTTACTAATAGGTGTTGTGACGACTGTGTGACAAACATTGCAGAGGCAAGGAACAGTAAGACCCCAATCAAAGCAGCATGCTCATATTATCACAATTATAGTACCGCTTACCTCTCATTCATTGTTTTCCTCTTGTCTAGCACGTCCTTAGTGTCTAGTTTAGCCTGTAGTACCAGCCGATCAGCCAGCTTGTTTACACTTTTGATCCTTGCATCATCTACAGTCAGATCCTGTCAGGTTTAACATGGGAGAAGAATCATTACATATCACAATGTATGGCAGCAGCTGTGGCTTAGGTGGTTGGGTTAATGATCAGGGGGTTGGTGATTCAAACCTTATTGGTCATAGGCTTCATGTAGCATTAGTGATGTTCTCCTAGTGCCTTCAGTGGCAAATTAGAAGTAGAAAGCTGAGATCTCTATTATTTTTTATTGGTTTGGATGTAGCTTTACATTTTTGCTGGGAAGTCCTTACGATATTTCTGAGTGTTCTGTATCATAATTCCGTAGTCAGTGGTACTTACTGAGCCAAAGTCATCCAGTTTCTTCTGCAGCTCCAAGCAGTGTTCATAATCCCTCCCCAGTTCTCCGGCTGATACTAACAGTTCCTAAAATGATTTTAAAAAAATAATGTGGGCTTTATGACAGTTATGTGTTCTTGCTATTCTATCAATAAGCTTTTATTGACATGAAAACAAACCGTAATTGACAAAGGTTTAATATGTGTTATGACATCGCAAAAATAACTTAATACATTTTGTGGATGATGGATTTACAGTGCACTGATCATGATGTTGTGTTAGAGCAATGTCACCACCTGTTTTTCTTGTTAAGTTACTAAACACAAAACATCCAAACTAACCTTTTCTTTGACCCACTGGATGACCTGGTCTGCCTGCTGCGTGAACTCCAGGATGTCCCGTGCCTCCTCCAGGCCCTTCCCTCGGGCTGCGGATGCCTGCAGAAGTTCCTGCCACGCCCGCAGGACCGCAGCAACCCTGCGCTTGATCTCAACAGAGGCGTGGTGGTTCTTTGCCACCAGCTGGTCTCCTTGCTGTGGGTCATTAGAAACACATCTCTTTCAGCATGATGAAGACTTTGTTTACATCTACTATATTCATTTTACAATACATTCTTTACTAGTGTCTCAGTGTCAGGGTTGACAAGAGATTAGGCTTTGAAATTAGAGCCTAAGACGCCTATGAGCCTAATCACTGATTGTACTGTAATCTTGGCATGTCATGTACTTACTTGGCATGTTATGGCAAACTGAACTGCATGCAGTTATTTCCCATACTGAAGAGCACTCTACCTTTTTGATCCTGTTGATCCTCTCTCTGTTGGCAGTGATCTCAGCCTCAAAGGCCTGGTGTTTCTTCAACTTGGCCATTTTGTCCTGCAGACTGGTGGAGTCACGGTAAGACTCGTCTGAAGCGATCTGGAGCTTCTCTGATATCCAGCCTTCAACCTTTTAGGTAAAGAAATATACTTGGTTTTGGTAAGCTTTCATAAGTTATAATGACCTGCTATATATGAGCTTACACTTGCAAGGGCCATCTTACTAAAAAAATATGCTGGAAAAAGGAACTAAAACTTACCTCAATGACATCCCGATTAAACAGCACATACAGCATGGAGTCCCCCAGCTTCCGTCTTCTCTCTGCTGCTGCCTCCTTCACATTGGCTCTCCTGTCGAAGATTATACAAAACCTCATCATGTTTCAAAGCTATTTATTTTACTAAAACAGTCAACATTTGACATATGTCATAGCACAAGTACAATGATACAAATATAACCACAAGAAAGAAAAATGGACACTATTGGCACAAGGGTCTTAGTCCATTTTGCATTTCTACAAGATGACCTACTGACTTTGAAATATGTTTAACAGTAATAGTATATCTTAATCAATTGCAAGCCAATTGTACATTCCTGCATTTCTTGCACCAAAACTTACATCAGTTATGGCCAAAGTCAGAAAAAGGTAAAAACAAAACATAAAATAATATGATGATAACATATTGACTATGTATCATATGATACTTCTTAATCATGTGAAGATGAGACCATTACCTTTCCATGACCCGAACCAGGGTGTCTTTGATGTTGGTTGAGTCAAAGTGTTCCTCAGTGAGAAGTCTGGCAGCAAGCTCATGCAAGGCAACAACCTAACATGTGTGCAGACATCATGGCATGCATGGGTTAGTACAGAGTGATAGGTCCATATAGTAGTTCTACTGCAGTTCTATATTTGTCTGGTGCTGCTTCTGAATGCACCACAGTGTGATTAGTTTCATGCAGACAGATGCCTATAACTTTTAGTTCTATAGAATTGAATTGGGATGGATCAGGAAGAACCATGGGGAGGGGCAGGTGGTGTGACAATAAAAATCTGCACCCAGAGGATCATGAAAAGTGAATGACTTCCATGTAAAAGCTTACAAAAAATGCAGAACAGCAAAACATTCTTTAGTACACATTTACACTGTAAATTTTTACCTTCTAGGCAATCACAAAGCAGTGCATCTCACTAAGCAGGGAAGACATGAAAGTGAGACATGTGAACAGATGACCAACCTTGTCCTCCTGGGCTGCCAGTAGTTTCTGGAAGGCCTCGTGTCTCTTGATGAGCCTCTCCACCTGCTCCACTGTGCTGCCCAGCTCACTACTCCTCAGGTGAACCTGTAAGAGATTTGTTATAGTTTAGGCCAAGAGACTTGTTATAGTTTAGGACAAGATTGTAGGACAGTATGACATTTATTTTCTCCCTCTCTCAGATATAGTCACTCTCTGACTGACTCTGAAACCTTGTCTTCCTCCCCTGGCTAGAGCATTGAGGTAGTAATGGGGAATCTGATATAACCCTGTGATACTCTGTCCTTGGTGCTGAACTGCTTTCCCCTAGCTTACTGGCCTTGATTTGCAATGCAAAGGTGATATTGTTGCAGAAACTATTGAATTCAAGCTGATTTGAACCCAGATTTGCAGAACTGGTGGGTTTGCAAATCATTTACTAGGAGTATGACCTATAAGGAATTCATAATGTCAACTTTTATGTGCTTAACCCTTACTGTGGGAACTGAAACCAGCTATGCTGCACAAATGCTTGATCAATGTCATATAATATCATTCCTGAAAAATTACAATGTATAAAACTTTTGTTTGTACCTCCTGTTCACTGCTGAGCCTGTCCAGCTGTTGTGCATCCCTGTTGAACACCTGCTGGTTGTACGCATCATCCAGGTGTTTCCTGTGGTCCTCCCACGTCTGGAGCAGCTTCCCTTTCTCTTCAACCACCTGCTGAACCTTCTCCTGGATCTAAGATAAGGAGTCAGGAGGAGTCAGTACGGGCAACTCTATTTCCTCTACAATCAAACTAAATAATCTACAGGTATCTGTATCTGTATAGTCAGTATAACCGCCCTTCGACGTAACACACCAGCTACACTGGCACACGGTGACAGCCGATTATATTACACTGAACAACCTGTTACCCTTAACCTTTGCACATCTAACTGCAAGCATTGTTTAAAGCTATCTAGTGGGGCTGCCCCTACACTCGTATACCCTCCATGCAAAGCCAATTTTCTATTTTGTTTCTTGTACACAAACAGGTACCTCATCTTTAGCATAGTGTCCGGCCTCCATCATCATCTCCCCTGCCTGTACGATGGTGCTGAAGCTGTCCTCTCGAGCGTCGATCTCCACCTTGTGCTGAGCATGCTGTCTCCGCAGCTCGTCTGTGCTCGCCACGTCTCGGCCCGCCTCCTCCGCCAGCATGTCTCGTGTGGTCTCACCACTCCAGGCAAGCAGGTCTCTTACCTACATTGCACAAACATGAAAAACCAAATTGATACAGCAGTGATGGTTTAGGATTTTGATATGTATTAAAGAAGAGCTGACAATTGAGAAAGCAGTTAATGTTCTTACCGAGGCAAGAAACTTCTGGAAGTCGAGTGCCTGTTGCAGCTCCTCCCTGCGCAGCACAGTCCTCTCCTGCAGGGCGTTCCAGCTGGACACCAGGACCTCCTGCTGCTCCGCAATCTGTTCAGCATTCCCACCAGGGAACAAGGCCTGCAGCCTGGCCGAGTCATCAATTAGCACCTGGAGCTACAAGAAAAGGGTTTAACATGGTGAGACACCTGGAGCTACATGTATAGGCAGGGCTTTGACAGGAGGTTTGACTGGAATATGCAGCTATCTGAGTTTTTGGAAATGTAAAGAAAACATTCAAACTGGGCTTATCTAGTTGTACTCTTGCTCATACATGTTTGTAACCAAGCCAGACTCTCTCTCTCTCACACACACACACACACACACACACACACACACACACACACACACAATGCATTTTTTCCATATTAACAAGTGCAGTTCTCCTTACCTGTGCCTCCAGTGCCACCAGTTCATTCTCAAACCCCTCATGTCTCCTCTGCTGACTCTGGACGGTGTTTAGGTCCCTCCCCAGGTCATCTGGGATGGCTGCATACTTTTCCTGTACATCAGTAACACATTTACTTTGTTACTTTGATGACAAAAAAACTTAACATACTTCACTAGTTCCTAAGCCCCTACACTTGGCAACAGCTCCTGACCACTCCTCCCCAACCCACCTGTATCCTGCTCATGGCCTCGGCTGCATCTCTGTTGAACCTGTGGATCTCCTCAGCAGCCACCAGCTTCTCCTGTCTGGCCTTGATGTGCTCCTGTAGCAGTGTCCAGGACTCCCTGCAGACAGAGGTACAGTAGATGTGTTCACATCCTTCTCAACATCTTCTTCCTTTTGCCTAATCATGAAAATCTAGCATTGTTCCTCTTACACTGCTGGAACTTGTTCTGCCCCTCACCTGAGTCCCTCCTGCCTCTCCTGAATGGCAGGTGAGTAGCTGTTGTTCATCTCCACCAGCCGGGTGGCGTTCCTCTCACACTGCTGAAACCTGCGCTGACCCTGGCCCAGCTTGTGCTTCAGATCCTCAAACTTTGACAGCAATACCTGCAGACATGTTCACAATAATGTGTAGGTTGATTCAATAGAATTCAATGTTGTGCATCTTATTCTATGTAGAAGTTGTTGATGGTACATGTAGATCAGATGTCCATGACATGCATGCTGAAACAGAGAGGGGACCATGCAGCAGGGTAAGCTAGAAAAAGATACTGAATGTCAAATTTAAGCCCAAGTCATACATTATAAGTTACACATACCAAGTCAGTTCAGTTCTGTTAATCTACCAGGTGATGACACACACTTTAAAAAAAGTGCTTTTAAATGGTCATATAAATGTTTCACCTCAGTGTCCTGCTCCAAAATGCTACACTGTGCTCCAGATAGTATTTGGTGCAATTAATACATTTGAAATCTAATGGAAATATATATTAGGAAAAACATGCTGAGTCTGCCTAGAATTAGAACCACAGACCTCAGGTACCTTAGTACCATAATCCACAGGCTGGGACCAAAGCCTGGCAAAAATACCATCATCAGGCTGGCAGAACAAGTGATGAAAACAAAATCATATCTTGAAGTAAATGCTGATGGAGATTATAATGAGATGAACAAACTAGAAATGAACACTCTTTAGAAATTAGTAAAAGGTTTCATAATCAGATATGTAAAATTAGACAAAATTAATTGAATCTAAAAAAAAGTTAAGTATATTGCATATGCTGCACAATCCTTAATTCCAAAGGTACTCAAAACAATCAATGACTGTGAGAAACAGTTTACATAACATTATGTGGTATAAATAACAGTTCCTGTGATACAAGGTGAACAACAGTTCATGAGGTGGAAATCCAATCAGTGTTCATACCTGCAAATGTTCGTAATCCTGGCCAAAGTCCTCCGAGGCTGCCACCATCAGATGTTCATTGATCCACTCCTGAAGGTCGTCAGTTTCTCGGGCGTATGCAAAGAGCTGCTTGGACTCCTCCAGATGAACACTGCGATCTCCCATCAACGTCTCAAGGGACTTCATCTGGCCATCCAGATTGGACTGAGGAAGAGAGGCTGGTCAGTAGAACACATCAGCAAATGGTCTGGACATCAACAAGATATACAGCTTGATACAGTATGATAACATTGTATTCAAGTTTTTGTGAAACCATCAAATATACACTTGGAAAAAAGTTCATACACACATCCATCACTTTGTACTGTTAGTTTAATATGTGATATGTGAATATGCAATATTTCAATAACTACATATGATTGTACAATATCAACTATTAATGCAATCAAGGAATGCATAAAGATGCCTACATGTCTGTCCTGAATGGTCTTTGCATTGACATGGCCAGCCTCCTTCAGTTTCTGGGACTTGTGCTGCAGCTGTTTCACCAAGCCCTTATAGGTGGCCAGGTCCACTTCTAGAGCCTATAGAACAGGCAGGGCAAATATGGCACATGTTTAAGACACATATGGGAACATGTTTCAATGTTTGAATCATCAAGAAGAAATCAGATATCAAGGGCTAACTTAATGAAGCTTGAATTTCTAAGTATACAAACTGAAAAAAGTCTTACATCCGTAAATAATTTCATCAGGTTGGTAATCGAATGAATAGCAAAGTTCTTTCATCACAACCATTTATTTTTCACGATAGTTAGTGCACTATGCACCAAGTAATATTTAGCGTCAGTGCACAGTAAACCAGTCAGAATTGCCCTGATGAAGATGACAGACGGTCATCGAAACGTCGGCTCGTGAAAAATAAATGGTTGTGATGAAAGAACTTTGCTATTCATGAAAAAGTCTTGTTACTAACACATTTGTTCCTTGTTGATAACCATCATGATGAGACACAAGCTTGTCAATGTGAGAAACACTTGGGTATGTGTCCAGGAAGATAATTGTAAAGTGATAGACGGCTTCCCCTACCTTGTGTTTGGTGATGGCTTTCTCAGTGGCGTCCTCATCCCTGCCGTAGTCTGTACTGGATGCCAGACGGGATTTCTCTGCAACCCAACTCTCCACCTCATTGGCATCAGCCAAGAACTGCCAACAACAGAAAACAATATTTACTATCCTGTCTCTTCTGCCACTTTCCACATTACTTTCATAGGTTTTCTTTCTTTTTTGGGGGGCTATTGGCAGAGCATCTTCTCCAATAGTAAAGCAAAGGCATGCTTTGATACACACATATCTACAATCAAAGTATTCTATCAATGGTCTGTATACAGCAACTTAAAGGTACATTGGCAACTGAAAGTTCTGTGCTTCTCTTTAACCTTTAACCCAAAGATGCCATTTGGCTGACAATTCTCTATCGGTTATGGGAATCCTTTTTAGGTAGCAGGGAGAAGGTTAAAGACTGTTGGGCAAATTCAAATGTAATAAAAGGACAAAGTTACCTGCTGCCCCTCGACAGACAGCCTGAGTTGGGCCCGTCTCTCCTCTGACCTCTCCACCAGCTCCGCCCAGGCACTGCTCAGTTCCTCACACTTCCCATCGATCTCCTCCACAGCATAATGCTGCGCCTCAATCAGGTCCTGCCCCTCCCCGAGAACCTTCTCAATCACTGGCTGGTGTCCCGTCACCTCAACCTCCAGTTTCTGGGATTAGACAAGACCAGAGACACATAAAACACAGATTATAATTAACTTAACTCCAAAAATGGCCTTTTGCTGACATCATATCTTGCATGATGGCTAAGCATGAAAATAAAAAAATGAAGGAGAGATCCAATTTTAGGCCATGTCAGCAATTCTTTTGTTTTGGTATTCTGCATGTTGTATATATGAACATTGTAATCCCAATAACATCAACCATTATTTTCTATCTTCAAACAACCTTTTTGCCATCCTTAGATTAAGAAGAGGAAGCAAGATCCAATGCCACACCTGGTGTTTTTTCTGTAGTTTCAGAGCTGCATCCAGGCTTTTCCCATAGTCTGTTGATGTGGCAGCCGGCATGTGGTCCTTAATCCATCTCATCTCTTCATCAAGGTCACGCAGGAACTCCTGCAGACGAACGGAGTCCTCCAGCTCACCTCGTCTCCTCAGCATGGGGGCCTGCAGAGACTGGAACCTGAAGGACAGGACAAGAGTGAAATAAACAGTCAAATAAAAAATGTCTGAATGAACACATCATTAGCACTTTGACTTGTAACAGATCTTCCAAGGTCAGGAGTTGAAACAAAGTTGTCTACAAATGTTCTTCCTCTAATCTAAACATCCACACAGGCAAGTGCTTTATGATGAATCGTACATCACACAGGCTCACTCACCTCTGCTGGAAGTCCTTGGTGTTCTGCATGATCCTTTTGGCATCAAAGTGCCCTGCCCTGGCCAGTGCCTGAGCCTGACTCACGATGGACTGGATCTTCTCTGCCTGCTGAGACATCTCCTGCTCCAGTTCCTGGGGACACACAAGGAGGAGCTTTTAGTAAAAGCTGAACAGATATGAGTCTATCTTCATGTCTCTCCCTAGCTGTCTTAAAGTGGCCTAGTGAGTAACAGTCCAGATGCTGTGTTAAAAGGTCAGGTTCCAATTCTGATCTACACGTATGATGCTCTGATCCCTGATTTGCTTGGAAATATTGCTGTTGAAAATAGAGCTTAACAACTAGCAGTGATTCCTTTAGTTTGGATGGTGAATATTGTTTTTTAATCATGACAGTTGATATTGATTGACAATAAGTTCACAGTCTGTTTTAACTGAAAGAAACAGATCCATCTAATTCACCTGCTGTTTTTTGAGCAGGTTCTTGGCTCCCCGGAGGTCCTTGCCAAGGTCCTGCACGCTCAGCAGTACCTCCATCTCATCCATCCTGTCCTGGGCCTCCCTCAGCAGGGTGTTTAGCTGCTGCTGCTGGGCCGCCTGCCGCAGCTTCACACCCTTGTCTGATGATCTGGGGGAAGAACATCATACTTGATTCTATGTGAAGTACATCAGATTCTATAGGCATGTAAGGTAGGGTGTTAAACATTAAGGATGTCAAGTATCAGAGTACTCCAGTCAAAAGACATTGTCAGATATAGCTAAAGCTAGAGTTAGATCACACTCTCCACACACCTGTCGTACAGGTCTGCCCACTGTGTGTTGAGGTCCCTCAGTGTCTCCTGAATCTCCTTCCTGGCATAGTGTCTCTCTGCAACCAGGGCCTTCCCAGCCTGAAGAAATAACAAAACTTATAGATTTTGAGCATGATACAGTCACTTGGCTTTTGGAAAAAAAGAATGCACAAATAAAAGTTTTTGACTTTCCACACAGTCTGCATATTCACAACTATAACTGAACAACATTCAGTGGAAATCTTTTGTGAAAACTTTCTCAATTCTCAATATTACTGTCAGAAAAAGTGGATTCAATACCATTCAAACCACCAGAATGATAGTGCCAAACCTTATACTAGACAAGTGACCAGCGAAAAGTCAAATAGACTATCATAATACAAGTCACAGAGCACTTAATAATATAATATAGTTTGGGTGAGAGCTGACCTAAAGTTGGCCATGGATTGACACAGAATTCTCTTCCAAAACATGTGACCTTACAGACACAAAAGTAGCACTATCACACCAAAACCAACAAATATATAAATGGTAGCTGTTTCTTACTGACCTGGTTGGCTCTGTCTAGTCGTTCAGTGTTTGCCCTTAGCTCAGCCTCGAAGGCCTCGTGTTTCTGTAGTTTCCTCTGCAGGTTGGTCAGGTCTCGGTACGACTCGTCTGTAGCTGCCTTGTACTTCTCCCTGATCCACTGGGACAGCTAGGGTGGAGGATCGGAGAGGACATACAAAATAAGTATGACTGACTTAACACTGCTTAATCCATCCCCTGTACATAATATGGGCTTGATGTAGAGCACACATGAGATGGGGGAATTTTTATGATATAGGTCAGCTGTATATAGTATTTGCACAAACACCATCATAACGTGAAGACAAGTGACATCACCTATGATTGTTTATGCCTATCCCATAATTTGGCAACAAATTTGCCAGCGTGCTACAGGATGCTAACAGAATGAGTAACTGAGTCGTCTTACTTTCCATGTATTCTTTGTGATTCTGTCTTTTACAGCCAAAGAGGAAAGAAATCTTGAACCAACAATAATCATGGGTAAAGCATGAATACAAAATAAAGTCATAGTCACCAGATCTAACAATACAAGAGATGGGACAAACTTATTACCTCTTCAACATCTCTGAGGAACTCCTGGTACGTCAGGGATGCCTGGAGAGCTGCTCGTCTGTCCTTGGCCCTGCCCTTCACCTTCTTCCTTCTCTCAACCACCTGGTTTCTCTTCTGATCAATCCTGTACGTTATGCACAGATTTTTGATGAATGATTTCTCGCAAAGCACTGACAGTTTTTTAAGTTGTAGTTATGCCAAGGGTATAGCAAAGTTTCAAAGGCACTTTCCTATACTATCAGGCAACAAGCTTTGGATAATACCCTAATGAAATCTAATTGTAGTTAACCTTTTAGCAAAGTAGCTGTTTGGATACCAATTCTCTATTAGTTATGGGGTTAGGCAGCATGGACAAAATTCTTAACAAGAAACCATTGCCAGCTGAGTGGCATGTTTGACTGATAAGACTTACTGTCTGCTGGCGTAGTGTTTGGCCTGTATAAGTTTATTGGCGATGTCGTTCAGAGTGTTGATCCTGTCGTCCTGTACCTGCAGGGTGTGTTCAAACTCCTCATGTCTCTTCAGCAGACCCTGCACACTGTCCACTGTACTCTGGGGGTGCAACAGACAAAATACAAAGTTTG
Source organism: Branchiostoma floridae x Branchiostoma japonicum (assembly GCA_013266295.2). Lineage (NCBI taxonomy): Eukaryota > Metazoa > Chordata > Leptocardii > Amphioxiformes > Branchiostomatidae > Branchiostoma > Branchiostoma floridae x Branchiostoma japonicum. Next base: position 16,007,992 of record CM023840.1, read on the forward strand.
AACATTACCTTACTTAGGCAGGAGTGAAAGTTTTCACAAGATCTTCTCATTGACTTGATTGTGGCTTGATTGTGAATAGAATACCTCAAACTGTCAAACATGCATGGGTGAGGCTTTGCCCTTAGCAGAACTAATTAGATCTTGCAATAAATCCTTTGGAGCGTCTTTATCAAATTGCAGCTTCCTATAAAAATACTGTTTTGCTAATGTCCTTTCTTTTATACATTCAAATAATACTTTAAATCCATAGTGACTGAGTCAACATACCCCCAACTCATCAAACTCCAGAAACGTCTCGTGGCTACCAGTGACGGAGTCAATCTGGTCTGCTTCTCGGTGAAACAGCTGCAAGAGAAACAGAATGCATGACATGTACGTCCATTTGTTTAACTATGCTCCAATGACAGCACACCTAAGGCCATCTTGGATCCCCCCAAAAATATGCCGAACAAGAAAATTAACAAAAAGTTTCAGAGAGACTATTATGGCCGACCAGATTAAAATTTCCCCCCTGAAGCCTCTGAATTCATCTATCCCCTTACTAAACTTTTACTTTTCAAACGCCCAACAACAATTATGTATTGGCACATCCTAATGAAACTTGATAAAGTACCTGCAGCTCATGTGAGTCGCGCAGCTGTTCCTCCCTGCTGTTCCAGGCTGTCTGCAGGTTCTGCTGTTCCTGTTTCAGCAGCTCCACCTTCCTGCGCAGGTCCCGGTTGGTCGGGGCCTTCCTCAGCAGCCGCTCGCCCAGACGCTGCAGCTCTTTAAAACTGTGAAAAGTATGGATACACAAAGTCATGTAGTCCTGAACTTATACTTGGTGCCTGGAACAGGGTGGGGGAGGAGACCAAATAACAGGGCAACTTGAGACAACAAAAGAAGGATGATGATGCATTGAGTTTATAGCACCTTATGTTTTGTAATTGCCTTCTTATGTGCCTCGTAACCACTTGTATTGTATACTATGTATATTGTTAGTTGTCAGTACTAGCTCTTTGTAATAGCCTTTGGCTAGTTGGGTAGCCCTGGCTGCATGTCTTTATGCAACCAAACAAATAAGTCAAACCAATCGTGGTGCCCACAAACCTGTCCTGGTGAGCTGCTATGTCATCCTTCAGTTCCTGGTGTTGCTTTATCAGCTCCTCTGCATGTAGCACGTCTCTGGCCAGCTCCTCACTTTTTAGCTGTTCTTTCACTGAGCTCAACCATGACATCTGAGATGGAAAAACAATTGTCAGGTGGATATCTTCTGATGTGAGACATCGACAATCAGCTAACACTGTCTTGATTGCCTATGTAATGGTTCGTGCGATATTTCACTGATAAATAAATCATCTTTTGGTAAGTATATGTCGACAACTATTCCTGTAGCCAGGAGAGAAATTGTAATACCTATAAACCATTCAAAATGCTAAGTGTTGTCTTGTTGTAAGGATGGTGGACACTTTTGTAGCCAGTGGTCAAATTTCAGCAATCAAAACTTTTCCACTGTTGTTTTGCTTTGTCAATTTTCTTACATACATGTATAGCCAGGGGGTGCAGCAGGGCTGATCCAATCATATTGCAGACATGCACGTACTCTATTTCATAAGTGTAAAAGGTTCTTTAGAATTGTAATTTTAACAACTAATCAGAGACTCACTAGGTCCTTATTCTCTTCCTGAAATTTCTGTGTGTCGTGTGACTGTGCCAGCTGGGCCTTCCTCAGGCTTGCCTTGTCCTAAAAGCACAAACACATATCGTCAAAAGTTGTCTACAATAGAAATATTAAGTCTCACAAAAAACATCGGACTCCATGGTTTTCCAATTATCTGATTCTCATTTACCAACGATTCACCTCAGCACGTTCACTCAATCCTTATATTGTCATATGCCTGCTCCAGGGTACTGTGATACTACCTTATGTGATTACAGGTATTGTGCCGTAATGAAATTAGATATGACTGTTGATAGGGTAATGAAATAAATGAAATGATTAAGGCTCTATGGAGTAGACATATGACGGCTGTTTGAAAGGATAATCTTATCATCACTGATGTCAAGAGTTCAAATTCCTATGACATTCCCTACGTGACTGAATTGGAAGTCAAAGGTCTGGAGATGACACTTCTCTGTTTTCATTTCCCACGATACTTTTGTTAAGATGTCCCCTAAATATTCTAAATCAAATACTCATTTACTCCCAAATCCTTCACAAAGGAAAATACAATGACAATGGACAGACCCTGACCAACCTTCAACTGTTGCCACATGTTCAGAATCCTTTCCTCTTTGACAGCAATTGGTGCATTCTCACTTGGGTGAGCTGTCTTCACCCTGCACCATTATAGACAAACCAGTAGGTTATCACTATGGCCAGTCAAATCTAGTCCTACAATTGCATCACCATGATCTGAAATAACAATCTGGAAATAACTGATGAGGACAAAGTTCTTCACAATAGTAATGAGTATCATGATTATTTTTCAAAATGCATTTCTTGGTAAACCGTTTGATTCTACAAGGCAAATATTAGAATTTAAGAATGTAGAGGTTGTCAATTGTTAAGGCATGTACTATTAATAAACTATTGTATGTAATAAGAGCCTTTCCTGGAAGACTTTTACAGTGTCATCTTTTAACAGTGACTTACGCAGTTGCTAACAGCTGAAGCTTGGAGATCTTGTCTTCCACAGGTCCCAGTTCTCTCTCAAGGTTCTGCAAAGAAAACACCGCAAAAAATCTCCAATAAGGAAAAAAAGGCTCCAAAATATCAAATTAAAAATAAAAATGAACAGTCATTTGTAAATCTGTGTCCATTCTGACCACCCCTGTCATCCCTATGGACCAGTCCTTACCTGATGCTGCCTCTGTAGTGCCTTCACACCTTTGACACTGTTCCCCAGGTCATCGTTGGACAGGGCTGCAAACTTCTCCTGCATCCACTCCTTCGTGTCGTCACATGTCCGCTCAAACAGCTCAATACTGACAAAAGGCATGAAGTAGTACAGCAGTATAAATTCTTCACAAAAACATGTCAGAAACACAGACTTGAACTGGTGTAGTCATATGAAAACAGTCAGAAATGGGGTTATATGAATACGGCAAAAATTTATTCAAGAGAATGTACATGGAACCAAAATCTCATAAATAAGATGTATCCTACAGGACTGTACTGAAATGAAAGCATTTCAGCACCAAGGAGAAGCACACCCTAAGGTTATAACTTTCCTACCTTGATGCTCCCTCAAGAAGCTTCTCTTTGTCTCTCTGAAGCTGATGAAGTCTCTCCCATCTGAAAAGAGATAACAGGTTTTACAGACTGTTACTATATAGCTAGCACATTTCTAACGACAATTTCATATTTCATCAGAACAGGTAAAACAATTCGGTATAATACAAGAATATACAGACTGCATTTTAACTTTCTTTCTCTTTTTTTTGTTGCAATAAATGAAGTGCAACTTATAACATAAGAGAAAAGTGTTGCTACCTTTCCTTCAACTCCTTCTGCCTGGCCCTGACAGGTTTCTGCTGACTGTGGCCAGTCTTCACAAACTCATCAGCCAGCTGGTCAATCTTCTTCATCCTGCCAGTGTTAGCAGCCAGTGCTGTCATCAGGTTCTGAGGAATGGGAAAAGGAAGGTTTTTAAAATTTGTAGCATGTACTGGTTGCAAACTAATAAAACAACGACAAAGCATTTTCAGAAAGGTTGTGTTAACATGGCAACTAGCTGGGATGCCTCTTAAAAGGACATTTATTTTGAGATTTACCTCAAATTTTCTTTTCATGGCCTCGACGTTGTCCTTCATGCTCTCCACACTCTTCATGACCTTCTCCTGGTCCTGCATCCACGACTCAAACTCATCACACTCCCGGTAGAACCTAAACAGCTGGATCGAGTCCTCAAGGTAACGTCTTCTTGCCTGTAGAAGACAGGAAAGGCAAATCTTACAGGATAAGGAATCTCTCTCATTTGTGATGTCCTTTATGCATGGGCTTGGCAATGTTGCAACCAACCCAAGTTCGAATTTTGGCCTGATCTTTTACAGCCTGCAGTTCTTAGGACAGAATGTTCTAAGCTGCTCATTGTATTTGTACATGTTCCTGTAACATCATGTACATGTACATTGTATATGCACCACATGCAAATTTGTTTCCTTATTTTCTTCTTATTTGCTGGCAATTTAGACATTGGGTATGAATTTATGATGATTAAGGTTTGAAAATGAAAATGATCTTGTATTACTAAACATTAAATAACTCAATAGGGATGGTGGACTGACCTGTGCCAGTTTGACCAGTCTTCTGTAGGTAGCCGAGATGTTTTGTTGTCTCTCCTCAAGGTTGTCCCGGTCAAAGTGTACACTGGTCTGGGCTGATGCTATAGAATGGCAAATAGAAACAACTTAACAGAGGAAAAAATGTAGGAGAACCATCTAGACATCTCTGTAACACCAAAAAAGTGAACTTTCTCCATTTCTTTGTCATTTCCTTTTATCTTGCACCAACCTTTGGAGTAAAGGGGATTTTTCCTCTTCACCAGCTCTTTCCTTGTCTTGACCTCCTTGACCTTGACCTTCTCTGGTACCTTGACTTTTCTCTTGACCTTCTTCTGTATGACCTTGCCCTCTACTTCCTTGACATAGTTGGCAGGTACGTACCCCTCCACTCCATCTGGTCGCCTCACACACCACCAGTCCTTATTGGTTTTACTCGTCAGGACCAAAATCTGATGCATTTTAATGCAAGAAAGAAAAGGTTATGCTTGGAGATCAAACTCTATGCTTAAAAATTTCTTGGTTACAAATTCATGGCAATGTGAATACACCTATACTTACTTAATGGCTACCTTTATTACAATGAGTGAAGAGGATAACCCAAAATATCATATCT